>JAUMIR010000002.1:36992500-38192500 GCA_030847615.1 Gambelia wislizenii
AAGACCCGGCTCTAACACACCCACCTTCTAATATGTGAACTTGTCCACTTCCTCCTCTCCTGATGACTCACCTGAAGACTGCTCACTATCTGATTATGTCCTTCACTTGTGCTTGGAGCACCGCTGTCTTTTCCTTTTCTTGTTGCTCCTTCTCCTGGTACTTGCACTGCTCCCTCTCCCGTCCCTCTCAGTGGAGGGAGAACGACCCAATGAATTCATAGAATCATAGAATCCTAGAATTGTAGAGTTGGAAGAGACCACAAGGGCCATCCAGTCCAACCCCCTGCCACACAGGAATCACGATCAAAGCATCCCTGACAGATGGCCATCCAGCCTCTGTTTAAAGACCTCCAAGGAAGGAGACCCCACCACGCTCCAAGGGAGTGTGTTCCACTGCCGAACAGCTCTTACTGTCAAAAAGTTCCTCCTAATGTTGAGGTGGAATCTCTGTTCCTGGAGCTTGCATCCATTGCTCCGTGTTCCAGTCTCTGGAGCAGCAGAAAACAAGCCTGCTCCATCCTCAACGTGACACCCCTTCAAATACTTAAACAGGGCTATCATATCGCCCCTTAATCATCTTTTTTCCAGGCTAAACATATCCAGCTCCGTAAGTCTTTCCTCGTACCCCTGCTGCTACATGATGGTGAACAGTGACCCTGCCTCCTTCCGGCTGACCTCACCAAAGGCTCACCGGCTGCCTCAGAGCCCCTTGATGTTCCTGGCTTGGTGACGTCTGTGGAGCTGTGTGACATAATGGGATCCTGAGGGCCCAAGGACCTGAGGGCCTACATCTTTCCTAGCTGCTCGATGATGAAAGTGGCCACCTCCGACAGCTCCTCCAGGTTGGGGACTGGTCCATGAGTGAGTGCAGCAAGCCCTCTGAGCTGTCGGACCGCCCCATGTCACCCGCCTCCACTCACGAAGCACTTCTCCTTCTAGGGGCCAGAGCTGCCCAGGACCAAGGGGTTCTGCCCGCCTGACCTCTGGTGTGAGGTCTGGACAGTGGGGCCACCTTCTTGGGAGCCTGCTAAGCAAATAGCTTCCGCCCTGTGGTTAATGAGATCCTTTGCTGTTCTGCCTGAAGAACAGGAATGTCCGCCTGTGGAGAGCAATCTCAGCTTCCTTGCCCAATGGATCCTCTTGCCTGTTGATCAGAAGTAGCCCTTTCATGCTAGCAAGAGAGTGACTCAGTTAAATGTCTCATCTGGCAAATGTGCCCCAGCAGGCCCCCCCCTCCAGTGATTCCGTGACTTGGCTCATTGAATGCCTGCACCCCACATGTTTGCCCACCCCATCGGCTCTGCCACCCCATCGGCTCAGCCACAGTGTCCCTGGTGGCTGTTGTGGACCTCCCTGGTGGACTTTTGGGCTCCCTGATGGCTTTCATGGGCCCCTTGGTGGCCTGTGTGGACCCCTTGGTGGTCCCCCTGGGCCCTGTGCTCAGCCCGGCTGCTGTACTCGGCCCCAGCTGCTCCCACCAGCCTGCCCACCAGCACTGGCAAAGAGACCCATCCACCGATGCCACCCACTGCTGCCCTATCTGAATGTCCGGCCCAATGCCCCACGTGCCATCATGGCCAGCCTGGCTCTAGTCTGGTCGCCCCCCCCCAGTAGCCACCCACATAGCCCTTGCCATTGCAGCCAGCAAGTGCTGGCTGCCACCACACTCTCCAGCCAGTCCACCACCACCTGCTGCCCGCCTCCGCTGTTGGCCACTGCCTGCTGCTGCCACCAGTCACCGCCTCCTTTCCTGCCTTTTGGCCCTGCGGCCTGCTGCCGATGCCTCCACCTTTCCCCCCAGCTTCTCCGAGGAGGCAGGTCTTCCAAGGCAGGTCTTCTCTCTTTGGCTCCTGAAGAGCCACTGGCCAATCTGGTGCAGTGTCCGGGTTATATACCCGATCACCGCACTGTAAATCAAACTGCTGCAAAACTGTCGCAAAACTGCTGCAAAAGTCAGCAATGTCCTGCCTTCCTCCAAATAACTAATCAGGGCAGGGCTGACCTGCTATGATTGGTTCCCTTTTTTGGCACCCCTTCCTGGCCCATGGAGCAGGCCAGGAAGGGGAAGATGAGAATGGTGACACCCATGCCGCCCCATGAGTAGAGGAGCCCGGGGGACTGGACCAAACCTGCAAACAGGCTGCCAGGGCAAGCAGGTGAGTCCGACAGCCCCTTTCTCATCAAGATGGGGAGTTAGATGAAGTTAGACTAACTTAACTGAGGGTGTTTTTTTTTTTTTAGCTAGTTTAAGATGTAGGCTCCCCACGCATACACAGATGTAAAGCCATTGGTAAAGTTTTCTAAGTTTGTGAAACCAGAAACTGCCTGCCGTGTTTGTTTTTGAGTCAGTTTCGGTTCTTGGGGAAGTATTGTCAAATTGAGGAATGCTCTATCTGCTACTCTGCAAAAAGGAAGGCTGATTCCTGGCAGTTTTGGCTTTCAAAGTTTCCCCCAAATGGCTAACACCCTGGGACACTCTTTAATTCCCAACAAAGGCAAACCACTTCTGAACAAATCTTGTCAAGAAAACCCTGTGGTAGGTTCACCTTAGGGTCACCATAAGTCAGAAACAATTTGAAGGCAAACAACAACAACAACAGGCTTGTTCTAAAGCTCTTGGGTTTATTGAAGAGTTGTATGTGTTCTCTATCCAGAAATATATGTTAATGAAGAAAAGGAGGATGAAGATGAGGGAAAAATAAAAGAGCCCATTCTGTTTTGTCCTTTCAGCCACTTAGTGCTGGCTATGCCTTATGAAAGATGAGTTTAGAATTCAACGACATTATTTGTTAGTATTCTAGACTAACAGACATGTTAGTCTGGTATACCAGTAAACAAGGGGATCTTGTAGCACCTTTGAGACTAACTGAGAGAAAGAAGTTATAGCATAAGTTTTCCTTGGGGGGGGGCGTTGGGCTATTTTTATTTATTTATTTATTTATTTATACCCCGCTCTTCAGCCACAAGGCTATCAGAGCGGCTTACAAATTATTTTAAGCAATAGCTATTTACACATCTACACTGCATTAAACAGTTTCCAATGAGGCTGTGTTCTGGAACCCCACTATTTGGAGGACGAATTGAAGCACCTAAACTGGGCTCTACAGGCTAATGGTTACTCCAGATCAGACAACACAAGAGCAGCCAGACCCAGAGAAAACCACAGGAATGAAGAAAAACAGCCACCCAAAGGGAAGGTATTTTTACCATACATCAAAGGAGTCACAGACAGAATAGGGAAACTGATGAGGAAACACAACCTCCAAGCAATCTACAGACCAACCAAGAAAATCCAAGAAATGTGCGCTCAGCAAAGGAAAAAAGAGACCCTTTTGCAGCTGCAGGAGTTTACCGCATACCATGCAGCTATGGACAAGTTTACATAGGGACCACTAAACGCAGTGTGCAAACACGAATCAAGGAACATGAAAGACACTGCAGACTGGGCCAGCCAGAAAAATCAGCAGTAGCAGAACATGTTATAAACCAACCTGGACACAAAATGTTATTTAACAAAATTCTGGACCAGGCCAACAATTATCATGTCAGAATGCACAGAGAAACTATTGAAATCCACAAACACCTGGACAACTTCAACAGGAAACAAGAAACCCTAAAAGTAAACAAAATCTGGCTCCCAGTCCTGAAAAACACTAAAATCAAAACTCAGCACATGCAAATGCACTCCACCCAGGGACAGGGAGATTTCCAGCAGACCATTAACCAACCATTAGCCAAACAGACACTAATCATCTTTGCATATCTCCACCCAGAAACTAGCCATTCAAATACACAAATTTACATATCCTCTCCAACAGGGACTCACAGTATATAAACCCCCCCACACACACACTCCTACCCAACCATTCTCTGAAGATGCCAGCCACAGATGTAGGTGAAACGTCAGAAATAAACTCTTCAAGAACACATCCTCACAGCCCGAAAAAACCCAAGGAAAACCTATGGATGCCGGCCATGAAAGCCTTCGACTTCACATTGTAGCATAAGCTTTCCTAGACTTGGTCTACTTCCTCAGATGCATGGAGACATGCCATCCATGTACCTGAGGAAGTAGATCAGGTCTACAAAAGTTTATGTAAAAATTTCTTTCTCTCAGTTGGTCTCAAAGGTGCTACAAGATCTCCTTGCTCACCATTTATATGGTCATCCACCTACCCTGGCAGTAGGCAACATCTTTCCTCCTGCCTTTGTCCCTCAGCAACCGTTGTTAAACTGAACTTGTCACCTAATCACCACACCCCCAAGCTTTGCATTTCTGTGGCTATTCAACAGCCTGCTGCTAAGGTCTGTTCCCAGACACCAGTCACTCCATGCATCAGAGGAAATAGACCAAGTCTACAAAAGCTTATGCTATAACTTCTTTCTCTTGGTTAAGTCTCAAAGGTGCTACAAAATCCCCTTGTTAAAAGATGAGTGTGTACTTGTTTCTTTGTAAACACAGGTACAATTGCAGAGCCACAAGGATTGTCAGTGAGGAGGGACAAGAGACCATACAAGAGCAAAGACACATGTGATATGATTGTGTCTACTTCCATCTTCTGTTGCAGCCTGGCCTAACCTGACACCTTGCAAATGTGCTGCATCTCATCGTTCTTAGTGGGGAAGATGGCTGTTAATGCAACACATCTAGAGAGTGCCAGGTCCAGGAAAGTCATTGCATGGTCTTCTAAAACATAAACCACAATCTGCATTTAAAAAAACAAGAGTACCCCCTTCGCTTTTTAAAGGTATAATTGGCAGTATGCAAATCTGAGTATATACTCTTTCTGAGCACCTAAGATGTGCATTGCTGAATCTGACTTCAAGTGTTGAAATGCAGTTCCCATCAGCACTAGCCAATGGTGAGGAAGTGTAGAAGTTGCACTCTAAGAACAATGGGAAGGCCACTTAGTTGCCATTTTGTACAATAGATAACTAGCCGGAAATGGGTCATTGGATTGCAGTTTACCTTCCTTCCACCCTTGCTCCAACTGTTTAGTCTCTGCTGAAACTGGCTTGTTTTAAATGCAATGCTCAAAAAGGTATGCAAGTTGTTGGGATTTTTAAAAAAACTAGTAAAATAAAAACCTGGCATTGCAAACTGTGAATTTTGGTTCTCAGCAGATGTAGACTGAGTGTTGTTGTTGTTGTTGAGGATTTTTTTTGGGTGGGAATGGTCTTTTCTTGGAAAGTGGCAAATCTGACAACAATTCTCTGGGTACAAAGGTGCCTTTTCTCTTTGAAAGGAAGCTGTTTTTGTTCAAAGCAGATTTAGAAATATTGTCTCCTCTGAAGAAAGAGATAAACCCATTGCTAGTTCAGAACAGTTAGAAACATGCCCAGCACTGAGATTAGTGCTAGCACCATTGACTCTACAAATATATTGGACTTCAACATCCAGAAGCCCCAGGCAGTGTGGGCAATGGTAAGGGTTTGTAGGAGTTGTAATCCCAAATGTTGATGGGGCAAAAGGTTCCCCATACCCTGATTGAGAGTGGGTTTTTCTGATGGCTGACCGGAGTGACAGAAACCAAGGGGTCGGTCCCACGGCAACTTTTGTTGCGCAAAGTATCGCATTAGCGCACTTTCAATTTTGCATCGTGGAGTTCCCACGGCAAAATTTCGCATCCTATTTAATTCCATGATGTAGTTCCCATTTGATTATAATGTGGAGTATTTAAATATGCGAATTTCTACACATCGGAATATTTTAGTTCCCATGACGTCGATATTCCACATACTTTGACATTAGTACCTGTCAATCAATGAAGTACATCATTCGTTGTAGACGTACTTCCTTCGGGAATTCCTGCCACCCGTACACCCGTTGGTCATCCACTTCCCCCCTCTTGGGCTTCTGATTGGGTATCTAGTCATCTTTTATGGTCTTTGTTCTCTTCAATGGTGCCAAGTAAATTGCTGCAGCCATGGAGGTTTTAGCTACGCTCATTTCCTGCTTGTATTTGGCTATTAGAGTACTTTCTACAATGGTTTCATTCTTTGAGAAGTGTCGTTCCTACCAAAGAAGAATCCTTATTAGGAAAATCAGAAGACTCTGTAAAGAACAAAACACTTTGACAGAGTACTTCAAGTTATGATCCCTTATTTCCCTGTATTTCTGACGCATCATTTTCGATTTCGTGCGGCATTCCTCCGGGGTTCGGTTGTGTCCACGCTTTTGCATTTCTGCGGCTATTTTCTCGAAGACATCAATATTCCGGTGACATAGACGTAGTTGCTCCTGTACTTTCTCTTCCCCCCAAAGATCCAGTAAATCAAGAGTTTTGGCATGACTCCAAGCTATTCCCCTGCCCCCCTTCTTTGTTCTCTGAACTGACTCCATTAGGAAAAGGAAAGATGTTTACAGATGCTTCAAAGCAGATAGGAAAGCTGGATGTGTAGGCTGGTTTCTGTGGCGTCACTATTAAAAACCGCACACATCCCTACATTTAACATCGCGAATTTAAAAATGACGGATAGTTCCCAAATGCGATAATGCGCAAACTTGCGGCACTTTTTAAAAAAAGGCGGAAAATCAGCAGTGTCATTAAGTGCGCCACTTACGGGTGTTTTAGACCCCCTCCTTCCAAAAAGGGCGATGCAGATGTGGAACACATGGGAACTATAAGAATTCTAGGCAAATTCTTTGAGGATTATTTTTTACCGTGTAAACGACCCCCAAGAAAGTAAACTGCTCTGACACCAGAGTCTCTTTCACACTACACAGGGCTTGTCTACACAGGCAAATATACCCTATCTTGTCCCCATCTCAGAGCCCTGTAATCCTGACAGTGCAGGGCATTTGCCTTGTTCTGCCCCTGGGCAGTCCTCATCACCCTGGGGTGAGCCCCAGAGATGGGGAAGAAGATGGAGTAGGGCCTAATACAATTTTTTAAAATCCTTTTTTTAATCCGTTCCTGCTGGGAAGGAATGGATCAGGCCCCATGTGTCTGCACGAGCCTGTTCCAGAAGGCCAGCCCTCGCTGTAGCTGCTGGTCTCCTTGGCTCTTCTGGAAGGCAGGAAGGAGTCCCACAGTGTGTGACCAAGGATGGTCAGGTACAGGGAGCCTTAGTCACATGTTGTGGGTTGGTTTCCTGCCTTCTGGGAAAGCCAGGGAGATGGCAGCGGCTGTAGCAAAAGGGCGGCATGCCTGTCTGGACTCCAGCCCGTTTGGAGGTGGTAATGGGGGAACAATGGGCCTGATCCACAGCCAGGGAGGTTATTATCCCACAGTCTTAGCACCTTGATACCATTTGAACTGTCATTCCTCCATCCCACAGAATAATGGGATTTGCAATTTTGTGATTGAGAATTCACTGCCAGAAAACTGTAGCAGCTCACCAGATTATAAATGTTAGAAAGTGCTATACTGGGTTGTTTTCATTTTATGCGCTCTGACGTCTTTCTGAGATGTAAAAGGGAAGTTCACCTTGCATTTACAGAAGCACCTCCCTGGAGAGGTTAGATTGACTTCCACTTTTGTTATGCTTTGCAGAGTTGGCGAACGTTTTTAGACTGCAACTCCCAGAATCCTTTGCATGCATCGACAGTAGTATTTTAATGGTGGTTAATGTTTTTATGTCACCTTTTACTGCCTGGTACTCAGTCTTGTTTTATTGTATAGAAAGTTTTTATTCCAGTGTTTATTTTTTATGGTATAAAAGTTTATAGGTAATCTTCGTTGTAGTTTTATTGTACATTGTCCTGGATGCCTGATAGTCAGAATGTAGAATTCATAAATCAAATAAATAAATTCCATTCAAAGGGGGAATCAGAATCCAGTGTTTCAAGGATCATGGAGGCATGAAAAGGGCATAGTTTGCCTATCTACCCTGTTCACATATAAAGATGTGCTGCAGTGTGTGTGTCTCATTCAGACAGAAATGACAGCTTCAAGAGGGATACTGAGCCCTTTCCATACAATCATAGAGTTGGAAGACCCCACAAGGGCCATCTAGCCATGTAGGAGTACCCAATCAAAGCATTCCCGACAGACGGCCATCCAGCCTCTGTTTAGAAACCTCCAAAGAAAGAGACTCCAGCACACTCCAAGGCACTGTATTCCACTTCCGAACAGCTCTTACTGTCAGGAAGGTCTTCCTAATGTTAATGTTTAGGTGATTTCCTGTAGTTTGAACCCATAGCTCCATGTCCTAGTCTCTGGAGCAGCAGAAAACAAGCTTGCTCCATCCTCAGTATGACATCCCTTCAAATATTTAAACATGGCTATCATGTCACTGTTTAACCTTATCTTCTCCAGGCTAAACATGCCCAGCTCCCTAAGCCACTCCTCATAGGGCATGGCTTCCAGACCACCCACCATCCTAGTTGCTCTCCTCTGGACACGTTCCAGCTTGTCAACATCCTTCTTGAACTGTGGTGTCCAGAACTGGACAAAGTTCTCCCATCTAGTAGTTTCCCTCTCAGCAACTGGTTGCTCCAGAGACTTCTTTCCCTTCCTGGCCTTGATACCAGAAGTGAGACAGGAATGGAGAAAAAAATTTGGAAACACAGACTATAGGTTAAACAGCACCTTGGTCAGTGGCTTCCAAACTTTGGTCCTCCAGGTGTTTTGGACTTCAGTTCCCAGAAGCCCAAGCCAGCTTGACCAACAGTCAGGAATTCTGGGAGCTAAAGTCCAAAACATCTGGAGGACCAAGGTCTGGGAACCATTGCTCACAGTTAAACGTGTTGTAGGCAGCTTTTTAAACAGTTGTAAGTAAATGTGCAAGGACCTAGTTTGGATTGGGTCCCACTGTTACTGCTTTGTTACTTGCTGTAACATCCCACTGTGCAACCTACATCTCCAGCTGATTTCCCCCTGTCCCCATTAAAGAAGCTAAAAGATGGGGAAGGGCTCCTTGGGCAAAATTAGGAGAGCTGACACCATTGAAGGAAGGGTTAAGAACCAACTGGATTGAACCAACACGCTCATACTTGTAAGTTAAAAAGAAAAGAAAATTTAGCTGCAAAATGGTAATTGGCCTTTAGGTCGATGCTGAATCATGGTGATACTCTCCTAGAGTTTTCTTGGCAAGATATCTTCAGAGGATGTTTCCCATTGCTTTCCTCTGAGGCTGAGAAAGTGTGACTTGCCCAAGATCATCCAGTCAGTTCCCATAGCTGAATGGGGATTCAAACCCTGGTTTCCCAGAGTCCTAGCCTGACATTCAAATCACTACATGGTGTTGTCTGCGTGCTAGGTATTTAACATAGTTATGTAGTCTAACCCTGAGGCAAGGTTATGTGTCGGACTTGGGAACATTCAGGGCAATTCTTCCTGTCAGAATAAGACCCTCATCACACTCCCGGTTTTATAAACATACGCAGTAGATTCTGCTCTCTGCATAAGTTATCGACATTTTGTCTAATCCCTCCACCAATTTTGCATAATTCTGGTTTTGTGGGCCCTACTTCCCCACTACTCATTTCTTTGCTCTCTTCACTGAGGTCTTTCTACAATCCCCAGCCCTACATGTTGTTTCTTCCAATTAGTACAGATGCCAATCCATCATCAAACCGAATTCTTCTTTGCAGACCAATTTGCATTCCTTGCACTGAAGGTGCCAATAAAGCCCTGAAGAAGTCGGCGACCACAACTTGCAGAGATCATGGTAAATTATTATCCCAGATTATTTCTGGAAAAGATGTGCAATAGTCATTCCCATGCTGCCTCATTTCCAGACCCAAGTCTGGTTCATTCATCCTGCAGAACAAGAGTGGGTAGCTGTGCAAGACCAGGGGTCCATGTTAGCCTTCCAGAAGAGCTTGGAGGGTGTGCCTCTCACTGTACTTGCTCCTAAAAAAATTATTATTATTATTATTATTATTATTGCCCCCAAAGCCTCCAAACACCCTCTGGGAACATGACGGCATGATTTAGAGCTTTCTTGGACCCCTAGAGAGCATTTTGAGGCCAAAAAAAAAAAAAAAGGATTTTTTAAAATTGTATTTATTTATTTTTGCAAAATTTCATTTTGACCCTGGAGAATCCAAGGGGTACCAACTGCAGTGCAAATGCCATCCCGCACCACCTAGAGATCATTTTGGGGGATTTGGGAGCAAAACAAAATTTCAAATAAAATTGAATCCCTGGGAGCCACAGGCAGTGCAGCTGGAAGGTTCCATCTTCTGTGCTGCCTTACTGCATGACTTTGTCTTTCATTCTGGTCCCATGGAACATCAAGGTAAAACTGCATATTTTGGCTAACCAGAAAAACCCGTTGTTTTACCTCAGTTTCCCCCAAGACCAGAATGGCAGAACACCAGAAGAATGACAATGTTATGTGGTATAGCAGCACAGAAAACGGAACCTTCCGGCTGCACTGCCACTTTATTCCAGTGTGCAATAAGCCTCTGTGTGTTTGAATGACAAGCTGTGAGTAACTGTTGTTGGTACTTAATGCATAACACTTAACGACATCACTAGAAACCATCCCTAGATCTCAAGTTTTGACCCAGAAACCTCAGGGCCTGGGACAATGCTCAACTGATAACTCTAGTTCTGCATCAATCTCTAGTGGGTGGTTCTGGTGGAGGCTGCAACAGTGGCACTGATTTTGGCAGCGGTCTTTCAGTGTTGGGAGACAATGGGAGCTGCAGGTAAAAAGGGCTTTGGGCAATGCAAGCAGTCTCTGGGCTACCTGTTGCCTCTATTACTGTCATAAATGGAGCAGTGTGATACAGACCTGGAAGACCTTTGGAACGCAAAGCACAATTTTGCTTTCACCAAACTAAGAAGGAAGCAGCCTTTAGAGTAAACAGATGTGTCAGATGTTGAGTGTTGGGTTGCTTCCACTCTCCCAAACAAACAACCTCACCCAGTTTCACTAGAAGCTGTGCATGAACTGTGGGTCAAATAAGGCATGCATGTATTAAAAACATAGGGGGGAACACTTCTCAAGAATTATTCCCCTTCTCTTCTTACTTCCTCCCCACAGCAGCCACATGTTTCTTGCATGGTTCTGCTTTCCCAAACTCCCTAGTATTGTTCTTCCGTATATCTGACCTGTTTAGTATTTGTGAAGTGGGGGCGGGGAAGGTTAGCTTTATGGGAGAGAGAAAGATAATAAAGGGAAAATCTGATTGTATATCATAGGAGAGGGTTTTGTACAAAAAATTTACAGTAGATTTAGGAAGACAAGCGACTGAGCAACTCAAGAAATGGGGTGTTCCCCACATAAAATGCTCAGTGCAAGTAGAAAATGAGGATCACAAGAAAGAAGGTTTTAGCCCCACTCATTCTGTGGTGTGCTGTTTTGCTTGCAGAGATATTTGTTTTACATGTGTATGCATTCCCCCGTTCCCACCTGTTGTCTGAATAGGCTCAGTCTGTTCTCTCACCTCATCGCAAAGATAAGGCCTATAACTTTTGACCAAGATCTAAAATATCACAGTATTTAGTTTACTGGGCCAGACTGGACCACTGGACTCAGGGTCCTTTCACACTACAGAGTTATTGTTGTTTGATTCCGCTTTAACTACCATAGTTCCAACCTATGGAATCCTGGGCTTTGCAGTTTAAGGAGGAGCATTACAGTCCTTAGCCCAGTGGTTCCCAAACTTTAGCCCTCCCCCCCCCACCAGGTGTTTTGGACTTCAACTCCCTGAAGCTCCAGGCAGCTTAGGTAGCCATGATATTGAGAACACAGCTGTGCTGGCCAGGGCACGTTTCTAGGATGTAGGACCATCACCTCCCCAAAATAGTACTCTACAGTGAATTCACCATGGGTCAGCATAAGAGGGGTGCTCCAAAAACGCGATACAAGGATTCCCTGAAACAACATCTCAGGCTCGGCCAAATTGATCACCAACAATGGTCCGCCATGGCTTCACATCAGGAGGCATGGAGACGCACTATCCACAATGCTGCAGCCTTATTTGAGAACTCACGCCAAACAAGTTTTGAAGAGAAACGACAATGCAGAAAGAATCACAACCCGGAAACATCACCCAAGGAGACCCTCTGCTGTGCTTTCTGCAACCGGACTTGTTTATCTCAGATTGGCCTTTTCAGTCATCAGCGCGCTTGCAGAAAGCATGGGATGAGTCTTTCCTGAATCTTCGTTTGCGAAGAAAAGCCAGAGAGAGAGCTGTACCCAGTATAACATATGCTGTTATACTAGATTTGAAAGATTCACATGGTTCAGCCACATGCTATTATTTTAGGAAAAAATATTGCGTTGTTTTACATGTGGGCAGTGATCGGCTGAGGGAGTAAGAAGAGAGAGGGGATTGGTTGGGTATGTGGCCAGTCAGCATATTCGGAAAGGAAACATACCCAAATGTTTGAGAGAGAGAGAGAGTATCACCACCGTATCTGCGAGGGATTGGTTCCAGGGCCCCCACAGATGGCGAATTCCACGGATAATAGCAAACGCCATCCTGGGGCCATCTAACATCCTCCCTTTCCCTCTTCGCACCCACCATGGCCCCGCTGCAGTGGCAATCGCAGGGGTGAAGTGGAGGAGGCTAGATTGCTCTCCCCTTCCCCCTTTCCTTCGCCATGGCCCTGCTGCAGTGGCAATTGCAGGGGAGAAGGGGGAAGGGGCTAGATGGCTCCCCCTTCCCCTTTCGCTCCTGCCATGGCCCCGCCGCAGCGGTGATTGTGGGGGATTAAGGGGGAAGGGGAGGAGGCTAGATTGCTCCTCCCCCATTCCTTCCCCCTTTGCCCATGCAATCGCCATGGTGGTGACCAGGAGCCCTCCCAGGGGAAGGGACAGGAGAGATGAGATTCCTGCTCCCCCCTCCCTTCTCCTGCTATCGCCAACCGTGGATAATTGAATCCGCAGTTGGCGAATCAGCAGGTGCGGGGTTGCTACTGTAATTGTGTAGTGTGAAAGGGCCTTTGGTCTCCTCTCTCCTGAAGCAGAAGCTCTCATAACAGCATCACAACAGTTCTCTTTGCTTTTAATTAAGAGTTTGTGATGCATCATAGCAAAGGATGCATGTCAACCATATAAAAGGGGGAAAATGAAGAATTCCTCTAGACAGGGGCAGAAATGCCTTTTGTCAATCTAAGCATCTGTTTCGATCCCAGCCAGTTGGGTATGTATGTGTATGTATATATATATATATTAGTCAGTGGTCAGAAAATGAAGGGATTGAGACTATCAGCAAGCCACCTGGGTCTACGCATGGAGTAAAATTTGGTGGTATAACAGACTGGGCCACTACATATTACAGGCAAGTAGTTTTGAACCATCACATTTTGGGACTGTGTTTTGGAACGAGTAGATGTGCTGGTGGGGGATTCCAGCTGTTGTAGTCCAAAAAAGTATTTTTTCTGTGCTCTGATCACAGTTGGGCTAATGCACCTCTGCGTAAGTAGCTTTCCTGTGAACAGCATAGTAGAACATCTAGGAAAAAAATGCATTTGCAAAGAGCTTCTAATTTGGGGAAGCACTGAAAAAGCAGCACCTATACCAGCAGCCTGAAGTGATCCAGACTGCTTTACCACTGCATTATATTCCCTGAGGCCTGAGATAAACATTAATTTGGGTTAAATTAAGACCAGCTTTGCCCTTCTGTTAATTCGGTTACATTTCAGTTTAGCAACCATACCTCCCCACTCAACCCAAAAACTTGGTTTTCTTGTAAGCTGTCTGGCTGATCAGTGGCATCTTTCCCCCAGAAGCTGAACATCAGACACATATGACTAGTTAGCATGGGGAATCTCCTGTTTCTTATTTGAATTAACCCAGAAAATCTTTCTGCCAACTGAGAATGGAAATGTACCATACTGTCGAAGGTGGGGGTAGGCAAAGTGTGTCCCTCTAGATGGTGTTGGGCTGTAAGTCCCAGCATTCCTCACCACTGGTTATGCTGACCAGGACTGATGGGAGTTGAAGTCCAACCAACGTCTGGAGGGTTGATTTTTGCTCATCCTGCTCTGTGGAATTGAGATGTGTCATCATGACAGATAGACAGGAGTTAACTCACCACAAATTTTAATAGCTGTGATGCTACATTGCAGTGGTTCTTAACCTTTTCTTTACCAGGGACCCCCTTTAAATACCTTTTGTTGCCACAGATCTCTAAGACAACAACATCAACAACAGCATTACACCCATTATACCTTCTCTCAGCAGCACTAGAGGGGGAGGGAAGACTTTTCTCCTGCTTCTTCCTGCAAGTTTGTGACTGGAATGGATTGAATGGCAATGTACAGGCCAAGTCAGCCATCTATCCAGCCTTTGCTTTGGTTCCTGTTACATGGCCACCCCATTGCAGGAAGGAGATGGGCCAAGCAGCCTTCAAGCCTTTGTGGCCCCCCTGTGAGGACATCACAGGCCCCTGCAGGTCCCCAGACCACAGGTTAAGAACCACTGCTATATTGCATTACTTTCCTTTGACTCCTGGAAATAAATGCACTTGCCCTGCAATGCTTTACCTGCTAGACCTCACTCCTCTTCTGCCAGAAAAATCTCTTGCTTTAACCAACTAAGTGCCAGAAAGCTCAGAAGGGCCACTATTCAGTTCACTCTCACAATCACCACTTCTGCCTTGTAGAACTGGAGCTGCTGAGTTTTGAGAAGGTGCCCGCCCAGTTCATATCCTTGGACAACAAAAGAATGAACGTGCAAGTCAAGACAAAGACAAGTGTAAGCTGATTGTTTCCTCTATATAGGATTCAGAAGGATAAATATTTGAGATTTACAAGAGTAATTGCTACCCGTACACTCTCTGGGCTGGTTCAGATGACACAACAAGCTGAGAAACCACAGGAACCTTGGCTTGTCATACGTGAGCAGCTTGGTGGCACGTGCTCTTCCCTTGCTCCTGGTTGCAGCTGTGGCTCTGCCTTGTTTTCCTCCCCACAAGCCAGACAAAAGAAACCTAAGAACAAACCCTGAATTTTTTGCCTGACTACCTACATTTGGATGGCACCATAAATAAATCCTAGAGCAAAACCCTGTGATTTATTAATCTGTTGTGTGCAGATGTGACTAGGCTGGATGCACTAGCATGCTGCTTATAACTGATAAGCCAGGGTTCCTGTAGTTCTCTGGCTTATCATGTTGAGTAATCCTGGCCATAACTGGATGATGCTACCACAAATGAGGCACAAGCTTTTGCAATCCTTGAGTTTATTAGAAGGGAAATGTTGAAAAGGGATTTCCTTTTTTGTGTTAAGCTGAAGTTGCAGAGAGGCTCGCTTGACGCCCTGAACTTTTTATAAAAGGAAGTTGAATAATGAAACAGAAGCAGAAAATGACACTGCGAAATAGTATTTGGAAAAACATAGAACTGCTGAAATTGTAGGAATGTACACACACTGTCTGTATTTGCATACCAGTTTAAGCAAGGAGTCCTAGTTTCTTCAGCCATAATGCGAGCAAGTGGCAAACTTGTGGACAGAGCCCATTTACACACACTTTAGTTCTCCACTCACACAACCAGGGAGATAAACCATATGTGTGATTGCCTTATTGTGCCATCTGAACCTGTTAGATTAAGCCAGTGTTTCTCAACCAGGGTTTACTGGAACCCTAGAGTCCCCCAAGAGGTTGCTAGGGGTTCCTCAAGAGATTATGATTGTGGGGGGAAAGTAATAGCAGTATATAAAATAATATCAGTATATAATATATAATATATAATATCAGTATATAATATCAGTATATATATAATCAATATAATATCAGTATATAAAGTAATATCAGTATATAAAATTATTTCAAGGGTTCCTTGAGGATGAAAAGGTTGAGAAAGGCTGGATTAAGCTATCCATGACTAATTTGTTCATCTGCCCAAGCAAGGGCAAATGGTCTGGGTGGATGAATTTTGCAGTTTTGTTCATATTGTAGTTTAGTAAATTAGGATCTGCAGCTTAAAATGACATGCAGATGAGGCCAACATGCTGAGCAGCATGGCAGTGTTGAATCTTAATTATTGGGGAGCCCCCAGAAAGAAGTTTCCAAATGTTGGTCCTCTAGATATTTTGGACTTCAGGTCCCAGAATTCCTGACTGTTGGCCAAGCTGTTTGGGGCTTTGGGGAACTGAAGTCCAAAACATCTGGAGGAATGTTTGCAAACCACCGCCCCAGAGGATCGAAACTTCAAAGGGCAGGGAAATCTTTAGCCAATGGCTAGCAAGAGTGCTTAAAACTCAGTGATTCCTTCAGATACCAAAGTGTACAGCATCATTACAAAATCAATGATTTTTATATGGAGTTTTAATCTTGGTTCATTACTCCAGAGTTCCTTAAATAAGGGCTTGCCTATACAAGGGGAAAGGAAGCGGATTGCTCTGCAGTAATGGCAATTCTAGCAGCTGCCCCATGCACATGTCTGACTGATCAGCTTTCAGATTCCACTTGTATTGGGAAAGCAAATCGATTTGCTCGCTTGTCCCAATGAGCGAGAATGCCCATTCCCCATGGAGCTTTTTAAAAAAAAATATGGGGGAAACTGCAAAGGCTTTTCCAGTGTACTTTTTGCCATTTTTGGCAGAGCGATTTGGAATCCCATTAAGACAGGCTGGCTTCTCCTCGCATTCTGTGAGCAGTATTTTCGCTGTTTAGACAACCCCTAGGACTGCCGTCTGTCCTGAAATGGGAAAACAAGTCATATCTATTTGTGCACATTTGATTCATTTCACTGCATGCCATATTTCACTGTATTTCTTTATTATTATTATTATTATTATTATTTACAATTGTTTGTTTCAATTGTACTTGTTACAGTGTTACGTAATTACATTACCTTTTATATAACATTAAATCCTTATATCATCCATTTTATTCTTTTTGTAACTATTTGTAACTATATTTCTTCTACATTTAAAAACAGATTATTACCATTCATGTTTCTATTTCACATTTGTTTATTTTTCAATGTACTGTATTTCACTATACTTCAAAGTAGTGAAGCTGGGTAACAGTGGTCCAATTAGTCATCTGGCCATCAAAGCTGTGAATCTGTTGTTTCCTGTAGCGTCCCGCCTGTATTTCCGGAGCTGTTCAAGAAGACATGATATACTCCCAAGTGTCTGATGCCTCTGAAGTGGTAACAGACAGATTCCTGTGCAGCGGGGATGATAGTGCCGTGGAAGCTGCCACTTGCAAAGGTTCTTTTGACTACACAAGAGGAGAGATGTATCCTAATTAAAAGTGGAAGAGGCCTGGGGAGGGAAAAGATAGACGGTTCTGAATTCTGAAAATGCTTCTTCATCCAAATGAAGTTGTTCAGGTTTTCCTGCTAACCAGAGCCATGTGCATCCTTCCCAAGGGTGGGATTCACTTTCTAGCTTCTAAAGAACCTTTCACTGTCTTCTTCCAATAGGTTTCTTCTAGTTCTTGTTGTTACGGGGTAAAGTGCTTGGTCAGTGCCATATGCGTTTCATAAATCAAAGAAAATCTGAGAAGGGTTTAGGGAAGGAGTGCATTTTGTACCTGACCTGTGAAAAAGAGTCCCAAGTTTGGGGAAAAGGCAGGGTATAAATAAAGATAGAGCCTGCATGGCATAATGGTTTGAGTACTGGACTATGACCCTGAAGACTAGGGTTTGATTCCGTTCAGCCATGGAATCCCACTGGGTGGCCTTCAGTAACTCACACTCTCTCAGCCTCAAAGGAGGGCAATGGCACTCCCCCCCGAATAAATCTTGCCAAGGAAACCCCATGATAGGTTTCACCTTGGGGTTGCCATAAGTTGGAAACAACTTGAAGGCTCACAACAACAAATAAAGATAAGGCGGGATATAAATAAATATAAGATGTGTAAATAATATGGAATGGCCTTCATATGATGATCACTCCATGGAGGCAGCTACTATTGCATAGACAGCTGCTTCTAGAGAGGATGTCAGCTGAATTGGCAAGCCTTCTCTTTTTCTGTAACACAAGTAACCAAATAGAGGACAGGTTTAATACGTTGCTTAGCTAAGCATTTGGTCTCCACCATCTTTAGTAACAAAATTGTGATTTCAGATGAATGGTGAGAGCCAACCTGATGATTTTGGATAATCTGGATGATTCAAGATGGAAGAATGATAAGGAATGTGGCATATGCAAGAGAGTTGGGCTCTCAAATACTAGACTGCAATTGTTATCTTCCAGTTTAAGTCAGGTGTTAAGTCTGTAGAGCTAGACATTCTCCATCTCTTTGTATGCCTGGATTTGAGGATTGCTTTGAAATTGGGGGAGAGGTCACCTTATGAGAAAGTAAGCACTAGCTAGGTTTATGAAGCCTGAAAAGTAAGTTGAGCTTTTCTTGCTCTGAAATGGGAATGGGAAGAGATATTGGGGTTGCCTGTGTCAGCTTTTCCTCCATTCCCTCTTTTTGTAGGAGAATCCGGGGGATCACTATTTGTAGAGAGGAGGGAAAGACATTTTCAGGTAAGTGAGCCTCTCTTTGTATCTGACGACCATCCCATCACTTTTCATGAATGCCAGTTGTGATCACTGGCCACTTAAGGTATGGCAGTTGGGTGATGCAAGTCCCTTCAGGGGCAAAAGGGCCTCCACCCTGACCCGTACCTGTCAGAAGGGGTTCAGGCCAAGTGTCTTTGGAAGGCTTGGGTATCAGGGGAGGCAAATGCCAGCTTGATCCGGTCTGACAGAAATATGTAGAAAGCAAATGATAGGCAAAGTTCAAGTAAAGCCTGTTACAAAATAGCCAGGTTGAGGGGCTGTGGAGATCATATACAAGTTGCCCCCCACCCCGTAGCCATGGAACCAATATCTGTGATTTCAGTTATCCATGGCTGAAAAGCTTAGTGACACATACCATAGAGCTGTGCTGGACAATGCCTAGAGGTGTCTCTTCTTTAGGAATTGCTAGGTCCTCCAACACAAATCTATGCTATGTTTGTACCAGAAGTCCCTTATTTTAATAGGGTTCACTATTATCCATGGTTCCTGGTACCTGTGGTAAGTCCAGGAACCAAACCCCCATGGATGGGGGGGTGGGGTCATCTGTGCTTAGAAAAGTAGATCCCAATCTGACTTCTGCCACTCCTGGCATAGAAGGATGTGCAGCGTTCCTGCTTCCAATTTACTTTGATCTCTTTCATCCCTGTGAACTGTAGATTTGCCATTTTACTCTTGACCAAGTTCTTTTCTCTCTCCTGATAGGTGGGTGTGATCAGCTGGGGTACCTATGACCCATGTAAAAGGAAGAAGAAAAACCGGGAGACACAGGAGATAATACGAGATGCCCCTCAGCGTAATCATAAGCCACGAGATTTCTATATCACTCTTTTTGGCATACAGGACTGGCTGAGGCAACATTTGGGCAAATCCCTGAGATTTATCCCTATGCAATAAACCACAAACTCTTACATTTGCTGTTACCCAGCATTCTTCCCAGCCCATACATCAATCTCCATGATGCTTATTAAAAATGTATCTTAGATATATATGATATGTTTGTGTTGTTTGAATCTACAGCCTGAAGGATCATGACCTAAAACTGATTCCAGAGTTTATCATTTGAAATTCTGAGTTGTTTCCACAGATATTTGTTTTCTTCAGTCCAGAAAAAGTTGAATTAAACATACTGGTCTTCATAGCATTTAACTTGCATTATATATATATATATATATATATATATATATATATTTGTGTGTGTGTGTATGTGTGTAATTGAATAGTACACTGAAAAGAAACATGACATTAAATAAAATTAAACACAGTAAAGAGAAATAGACAAGAACATATACAACAAATATCTCCCCCACCCCCGAGACTTCTTGACTATGGCTGATCGCATCTAAATACCTTTATCATAATAATTCTCCTCTATAAGTTACATCCATTCATAATTATAACCTTTTCTATGCATATAGAAATGGGTTTTCTTTTTATCTAAATATCAGTATCTAAATATCAATATCTGTATAAACACAGTCTCCAATTCCATTAATTCCCATAGTTTTTCTACCCATTCTTTGATAACTGGAATCTTTTGTTTCCAATATTTGGCATAAACCAATCTTGCCACTGTAACCAAATAGCAGATTAAACTTTTATTCTCTATTCAATTTTATTTTCCAAATCTATCATATTTTAATAGAAATATCTCTGGTCTAAATACTATACTTGTGTTTTTTTTTTATTGTACCATCCCATTAATTATTAGCCAATATTTTCTCACTTTTTTACATGTCCACCAAAGATGATAGAAGGAACCCACATGTTTCTTACATTTCCAACATTTATTACTGACATTTTTATAAATTTTAGCCAATTTATCTGGGGGCAGGTCTTCATAGCATTTAGTGGGATATTAGGGCCAGCATCCTAGTCTCTGGAGCAGCAGAAAACAAGCTTGCTCCTTCAATATGACATCCCTTCAAATATTAAAACATGGCTATCATGTCACTGTTTAACCTTCTCTTCTTCAGGCTAAACAATACCCCACTCTCTAAGTCTCTCTTCATAGACTATGGTTTCCAGTTGTTCTTGTAACAAGGGAATGGCATGCTCCCTGTAGTAAGTTCCAGTCAGCAGTCTGGGCACAGTGTTCTGGAGCAGCTGAAATCTGCAAACATTTGTCAAAGGAAGTCCCATGCTCACCAAATTACAGAAATTCAAACTGAATACTGTATAGCTAAGAAATGTGTCACTAGGAATGATAACACATATTGGTGCTGAAGGGAAATGTGAAAATAGTGCTGGATCTCATAAGTGAAGTAATGAAATTAGCAAGGCAGAAGCTGAACAATAACCAGACTGAAACCCATCCACTCATCCCAGGGTCTAACAGAAAAAATAAATCCATTTAGTCTTCTTTGTAAAACGTATAAAAGTGGCTTCCCTTGCAATGCTTGTTTGGAATCAAATACGGGGTCTTATGGAGGAGAGAGAGAGCAGAGAAAATGGCTGTATGTTAGAATGATGCAACAAAAGAGAGGGTGTAGAAAAAAATTAAGAAGGAATAGGGATAATAAGAATATTCTGTTATTCGGTGCCTAGTCCAGAAATGGGTTTCTTGATAGTTGTCAAGCCCTATCCCTGGTTTTCTCCCAATATTTGAATGTGCCAAAGTATGCAGAAAAACATGTGAGATACCGTACTCTGTTTTCTGTGTAGAAAATGTGTTTTCTGCATATGAAACTGTTTTCTGTGCAGGAAACAGCTGTAGAGTTTTGCACAGGAAAAGTGTGTGGTGATGGGGGGAGTTGCACAATAAAATATGTTTTTCTGAGCAGAAAATTTTTCCAAAAAACTTTGAGTTGGTTGAAAACAAAGAGAATGCTGCTCAAAAATATTTGTTCTTCTGCCGTGAGGAGAAAACTACAATTATTATTCATCCTTGCATGTAAGAACAAAATACATCCCTAATCAAGAAGGCAGCAAACATCCAAACTAGGAATTCATATAGGCATGCAGAGGTTGCTAACTCTAACCAATACACTAGCTTCAGCTGTAGAAACACATTTCTGACCATATGGCTGAAAACTGCTTCAGGGTTAAATCCAGAAATATGCCTGAGCTGGGAGAATGAGTCTTCAAAAGGAGAAAAACCTCATTCATCACTGGTTGAAACAGGACTCCTTCACTTGTCTTTCAGCTTTCCAGGAGTGTCTCTGTCTTGTTTGGATTCAGCTTACAGTATATGACACCCCTCCACTCCTTCCCAATCATTCTCTGAAGATATCAGCGACAGATGCAGGCGAAACATCAGGAATAAATTCTTCCAGAACACGGCCTCACAGCCTGGAAGAAAACCACAGAAAATTTATCCTCTGGATTACTTAAAAATCAAATATAACCTCTGGATTGCTTTTAAAAAAAAACACCATAAAGGATGGCAATTCCAGATAAATCCCAGGTTAAAGGTTATAGAGACAACTTTAGCATCTATTTTTAGTGCTGGGGTACAGTTAGGGGCAAAATGAAGACAGCACCGCTGTAAGAATTCTGCCCCCTTCTTGGAAATTTTCCTGCATTCCCTATTTGGCCCATTTACACAGCAAAATAATTCCGTGAAGAATTTGCTAAGATTCCTAATAATTCCCACACATCGCGCCACAATATCGCTTCATTCAGTAGGGGGACTCAAAAGCTCAAATGTAGTGTAATAAGGGCTTTCAGTACTTTTCCCAAGGGTCAGTTACACGGCAGTTTTTATAGCAATAGTTTGCACTTTAGTGCATTTTTGCACCAGTGCCGCAGAGTTTACATGATTTAGTGTGAAATTGGTTGATCGGGTTAGTTTTTGGCTTTGTAGTTCACACAGACAAAGGTGGGGTCTGTGGCCTCCCAAGCACATCTGGGGGGAGATGCTGGGAAGCTGGGAGGGAGGGAGGGAGGGAAAGAGAGAGAGAGCACACTGGCACCTTTCCCTCCCTCTTCTTCCCAAAGTGAGAAGGGTGGGAGGAAGGAGGGAGCCGTTCAGCCACTGAGGAGCCATCCCCCATTGCTGAGAGCTGGCAGGAAGGAAGACAGGTCTGGGGGGGATGATCACTCAGCTGGCAGAAGCAATGGAGTTGCAGGCTCCCACTTCGCCCTGCTTCCCTCAAGCCCCCTTTCCCCTCACCCACTCCCTCCCTCTCTCTCTCTCTCACACACACACACACACAAATGCGATCACAGCAGGGCAAGGGAGCAAATGGCCGGAAGCCGGGAGGCAGGCAGTTGGACGATTGGGAATAGCACTGGTATAATAACAGTGGCTGGATCTTTCATTTGAGGCTCCTCACATCTCTTGAAAGTCTGCCCCCTCCACAGTCAGTCCAACCAATCACAGTTCAGCTCTGCTGTGGCTGTTGCAGGAAAAGTTCCCACAGCCTTTTGCAAAATGATAGTTCACACAACCGATTGTGCGCATTTTCACAGACTTTATCAAAAAAGTTTGTGGGGTGGGGTCAGTTACACAGCAAAATGAATCTGCTAAGAATTCTCCAAGACTCCTAATAGTTCCCACATGTTTTGGTTCAATGTCGCCTTATTCAGAAGGAGGCGGCCAAAAAACACGAAAGTTGTTTTTCCTGATTTAAAAAAAAAGTTTCCGAAGGTTGTGCAGTATTGGTTGTGTGAATTACCAGCCACAATTGCAATGCAGATGCCCACAGCAGAGCTGAGATGCCATTGGTCGTTGGTCAGAGGGGGTAGACTTGCAAGGGATAGCTTGCAAAACTTTATCCACCATTTTTTCACCCCAGCGCTTTCCTCTTACCTGTTCTGCTGCTGTTGCTGTCGTTGGGTCTCAGCTGCACCCCTTCCCAATGCCTCCCCAAGGCCAGCACCTTCAGTGTGTGGGTGGGCGGCGGCCGGAGGCCCAAGGACAGCAACGGTGCACTGCCATTGCTGTAGTTGGGTCTCATCTGGTGCAGCCTTTGGTGGGGTGGGTGGGTGACCGAAGGTCTGACGACAGCAACTGTGCCGTGCTGTTGCTGTTGTTGGGTCTTATCTGAGCCCCCACCCCACGCCACCCCACAGGCCTCCAAGGCCAGCACCTTCAATGGGGGGCAGCTGGAGGCCCAACGTTGCTGTCGTTGGCTCTCGGCCACACCCCCTCCCCATGCCCCAGAGGCCCTGGGAAGACGCTGCAGGAGGACAGGCGGGCAGTGGGACTGTCAGTCCCATCATCACCCACCCTTTCCCCTGCTGCTGCCTCTCCCTCCTTGCAACGAACAGGGAAGGGGGGGAATGGAGGAAGAGGGAGCAGCGGAAGAGAGGCAATCGATGGGACTCAGGGAACGGGGAAGAGAAGGGTGAGGCAGGAGGAAGGGGCAGTAGCAGGGAAAAGGGTGGGTGACAATGGGACTGACAGTCCCACTGCCTGCCTGTCCTCCTGCAACATCTTCCTGTATCAAGAGGCCAAGTAGACATCTTTAGAGTGTCCCAGAGTAGTGATTCTGTGGTGTTGTCTGTTTTGTTTTCTTGGTAGAAGTATTTTATTGCCTTTTGCGTTTTAAATGAGTCATTGTTTAATAAGTAGGAGTTAAATCTCCAGATTTTAGTGGGTTGTGTTATTTTTATCAAAGACCAGTCCATAGTTAGTGGAGTGTGGTCTGAGTGGAGAGCCGAGTGGATAGTTATTTTTTCAATATGAGACATGGTTAATTTATCAACAAAGAAATAACTGAGCCTTGAGTAAGAGTTGTGTGCTTTGGAGAAGGTGTAGTCTGTGGCTGTGCAGTTTAGTAGTCGCTATGGGTCAACTAAGTTTAGTTTTTTTAAAAGATTTTTCAAGGGGATTTGTGATATTGAGTGGGATTTAAGTGATTTGTGGGAGGATTTGTCCATGTATGGGTTGAGGACTGCATTAGCGTCTCCTGCCATTATCACTGCACCTTTTGTCATCTGCTCCAGAGATTCCAGAAAGGATATCAGAAATTGGGTTTGGTTAGTATTTGGTGCGTAGAAACAGGCTAGGGTGACTTCCCTGTTTAAGAGAATGCCCTGTACTATTACAAATCTGCCTTTAGGAACCATACAGGTTTTCTGTGGGATGAATGGAGTGTGTTTGTCAAGTATTATTGCAGTCCCTCTCACCTTCCCATTACTTCCAGCCACAAACTGTTGTCCAAACTGAGATTTTGGGAGCACCAGATTGGATGATTTGTTGTGAGTTTCTTGTAAGAGAATTATGTTTGGGTGGAGAGGTCTAATCTGTTTCAGTATCTTGGCTCTTTTAACTGTAAAAGCGATTCCCATCTAACCAAATATGTCTAACCTCGAATTTCTCTCCTATAATGTTAGATTATATGGTTTGGGATCACCAGTTAAAACAGCATTAGAACAAGAGATATGACATGAAGAAAACTCCACAGCACAGAAGATCCACACACTCAAACCACAACATAACGCTGGCTGTCTTAAAAAATAGTCATGGGTCGTGGTGGTTGTCATCAGTCTTCACATCGACACTGACATATGGCGACCCCCTCCTAGGGGTTTCTTGGTAAGATTTATTCAGAGGATGTTTGCCCCTGCCTTCCTCTGAGGCTGGGAGAGTGTGGTTGGCTCAAGAATCACCCAGCAGGTTTCCATGGCTGAGCAGGGATTCAAACTCTGGTCTCCAGAGTCCTACTCAAACATGGCACCATGCTGGCTCTGTGAAAAACATAGTTTGTCTAATGAGAAAAATTATGTGGTTTTCATTTGGCCAAGGAGATGCTTGCAATAGGAAAAGAAGGAGACCACACAAGAGGTGAATGGATTCAATCAATGAAACCATGGCTGCCCTGAGTTTGCCCAAATGGTTAATGATCAGGGCTCTTGGAGGTCCCTCATTCATAAGAATGCCATAAGTCAAAGTTGATTTGATGGCAAATAGTAACAACAACTATTAATGTGAAGTCGAAGGCTTTCACGGCTGGCATCCATAGGTTTTTTGTGGGTTTTATCTGAGCTGTGAGGCTGTGTTCTAGAAGAGTTTATTCCTGATGTTTCGCCTCCTGGATTACCTGAGTGGGTTAAGAATCGGAGGCACTGTGCTCCAGTGGTTCTGGTCCTTCCTCTCAGGCATGTCCCAGAGGGTGCGGCTTGGGGACAGCTGCTCCAGCAGAAAGGAGCTTACTTGTGGCATTCCACAAGGCGCCATCCTGTCCCCGATGCTGTTTAACATCTATATGAAGCCGCCGGGTGAGATTATTTGGAGTTATGGGACTGAGTGTTGTCAGTACGCTGATGACACCCAGATCTATTTCTCCTTGTCCTGATCGTCAGCCTCGAATTCAGATGGCGTCTCTCCTCTTAATGACTGTCTTAAAGCAGTAATGGGCTGGATGAGGAAAAACAGATTGAGATTAAATCCAGACAAAACGGAGGTGCTCACGGTAGTGGCCCCAAAACTGGGAGTTGGGTTGCAACCTCCAGTCCTGGACGGGGTCACGCTCTCCGTTAAGGACTGTGTTCGCAGTCTGGGGGTGCTCCTGGATTCATCGCTTCAGATGACGAGTCAGGTGAATGCGACAGTCAGGAGCGCCTGTTATCAGCTTCGGCTGATACGCCAGCTGCGCCATTTCCTGGAAGTAAGGGACCTCGAGACTGTGGTGCATGCGCTGGTAACCTCTCATCTAGAGTTCTGCAATGCGCTCTACATGGGGCTACCCTCATGCTTGGTCCAGAAACTTCAGTTGGTACAAAATATGGCAGCCAGAGTGGTCTCGGGAACATCTCGGAGAGACCATATAACTCCAGTATTAAAATCTCTCCACTGGCTGCCTATCAGTCTCCAGGCCCAGTATAAGGTGTTGGTTATTACCTTTAAAGCCCTAAATGGCTTGGGTCCAACTTATCTTTGGAACCACCTCCTCCCATACATCCTCCCCATGCACTCCAGTCCTCCGGGAGGAATTTGCTTCAACCACAAAAATCTAGGCTGTCTGCAACCTCCCAGAGGGCCTTTTTGGTAATCGCCCCCAAATTATGGAATGGCCTGCCAAACCAGATCCATCAGATGACAAGCCTGAGTAGCTTTAAAAAAGCACTAAAGACGGATCTCTTTCAGCAGGCCTTTCCTAATTAGATCCCAGCCTCAGGAGCTCCTAGCCTCTTTTAGTCTGCTGGCTATCTATTAGTTTTAATGTGATTTTACATTAGTTGTTTTTAATTTATATTGGTTTAATATATTTTTATGGGGGAGGGTGGGGGTGGGTGGTGTTTAGGGATTTTAATCTGTATTTGTATTTTAATTTTTATAAGCCGCCCCGGTTGTTTTTAACAGAGGGGCGGGGTAAAAATAATAATAATAATAATAATAATTATTATTATTATTATTATTAGAACCATAGAGTTGGAAGAGACCATAAGGGCCATCCAGTCCAACCCCCTTCTGCCCTGCAGGAATACACAATCAAATCATTTCCGAAAGATAGCCATCTAGCCTCTGTTTAAAAAGCTCCAAAGAAGGAGACTCCGCCACATTACAAGGCAGTGTATTCCACTGTTGAACAGCTCTTACTCTCAGAAAGTTCTTCCTAATGTTTAGGTGGAATCTCTTTTCCTGTAGTTTGAACCCATTGCTCTCTGTCCTAGTCTCCGGAGCAACAGAAAACAAGCTTGCTCCATCCTCAGTATGACATCCCTTCAAATATTTAAATATGGTTAACATGTCACCTCTCAACCTTCTCTTCTCCAGGCTAAACATGCCCAGCTTCCTAAGCCACTCCTCATAGGGCATCATGGCTTCTAGACTGCCTGCCATTTTGCTTGCCCTCCTCTGGACACAGCTTCTTAATATCCTTCTTGTATTGTGGTGCCCAGAATGGGACACAGTATTCAAGGTAAGGTTTGACCAAAGCAGAATAGAGTGGCACTATTACTTCCCTTGATCTAGACACTATACTCCTATTAATGCAGCCTAGAATCACATTGGGTTTTTTAGCTGCTGCATCACACGGCTGACTCATGTTCAGTTTGTGGTCCACTAAGACTCCTAGATCCCTTTCGCATGACTGCCCTCAAGCCATGTGTCGCCCATCCTATATCTGTGCATTTCATTTTTACTGCTCAAGTGTAGTATCCAACATTTCTCCCTGTTGAAATTCATTTTGTTAGCATTGGCTCAGCCTTCTCATCTGTTAAGATCATTTTGGATTCTCATCCTGTCCTCTGGCACGGACAATCCTAACTTTAGTACAATAAGACCCCCTTATTCACTTCACTTACCAGTGTCCAAAAATTATTCCACCCAAGAAATGTTTGTGGGTCTCTCTATGCCCTCTGGTGTGATTTTATGGTATGCTTCCAGCCCAAATATAGTCAAAATATATGTTGTCGTGTGCCCTCAAGTCATTTCTGACTTATGGCGATCCTAAGGGGAACCTAGCATAGGATTTGCTGAGGGTGTGTGTGTGTGTGTGTGTGATTTGCCCAAGGTCAAAATATAGGGCTCACTATTATCTTTGGTTTCAGATATCCACGGGGTGGGGGGCTTGGAATATGAATCCCCCCATGGGTACTGGGGTCGTACTGTATTCAGTGATATATCTTTATACTTGAGATGGAGAATCTTGTCTAGTTCCTTCATAGCTGCCTTTCTAAGTCCTACTCTTCTGATTATTTTCTGACTGCAGTCCCCACTCTGATTAACAACTGAGGCAAGGTATGGGAAATCTTAAACTATTTCAGTGTCTTCATCCTCTACTTTAAAGTTATGCAAATCATCCATGGTTGTTATTTTTGTTGAAAGAGCCAGTTGTCTGATAAAGGGATGTTAAAAGGCATGGACTTCCTGTATTTACAGATGTTTTTTCCACCCCTGGTGTCAACTGTCACCTCCGCAGTCAGTGTGAGATTGGTGAGAGATTTCTTCTCAACTCTTCACTCTTACCTCCACAGTGGATACTTTCATGTGGGGTGGCCACCTTTCACAAGTCTAAGGGCCAAATTTCTACCCCTGGCATCCATTAGCTCCTGCACAGACTGCCAAAAATTCCACCACCAGAAAAAAATTGAAGTGACCCCAAGGCCGATTTTGGTTTGGAAAAAAATATTTTTAAAGGTTAAACAGACTGGTGGGCAGGATTTGAGGCCTATTTAAAAGAAGAATCACTGTTTATGGAGGTTGACTCCATAAACAGTGGAGTAACACATCCAGCCCAAAGGAGCATGCTTCCTGAGATACTGTCTTTCTTTGTCTTCCAGATAACCCTGGGGCTTGGTTACACGGTGAAAAAAAACTGTGAAGAATTCGCCAAGATTCCTAATTGTTTACATGCATTGCGGCACAAAGTCGCCTCTTTCAGAAGGAGGGGGCACAAAAACCCATTAGTAACACAATAAAGGATTTCGGGACTTTTCCCGACTTTTTTGAAAAGTAGCACATTTTCGATAGTCTGAACAAGCATTACACTACGTGCTGTGTGAATTACCAGCAATCTTTTGGATACATTCACAGCAGAGCTTTGCCATGATTGGTTGAAATCACCAGGGAGGGGTTTGGACAAGGAGGGGATGGAGGAAAGATCCATGTTGTTTCCAGCCACGAAAAAGACAGTGAGTGCTAGTCTTGTGTGTGTGTGTCTTTCCTTCTCTCCCTCCCACATTGCTACTTTCAGTCTCTGTGTGTGTGAATGATCTAGTCTCCTCTCCTGCAATCGTGTCCCTTCCCTTCTCCCTGTCTTGTGCTTAGCCACGAAAAAGACTGGAGTGCGAGCCTTGTGTGTGTGTGTCTTTCCTTCTCTCCCTCCCTCCTTGCTATCTTGTGCCCAGCTGCATCGATCTGAAGAATTAAGCAAGCCTTTTCCAGTCTCTCTTGTGTGTGTGTGAATGTTCATCTCAGGCATTCCTGTGGTAATCAGAGGATGTGCTTGGGAGGCCACACCCCTGTCTCAGTCTGTGTGTGACTATCAAAGCGGAACACAGCTGAAAACTAAACCGATAGATCAATTAAGCCATATATCATCTGAACGATGCACTACAGCTGCGAAACAGCAATAAAGCGCAAATTACCGCAATAAATCTGTCGTGTAACTGAAGACTGTCTGCAACTGTCCCAGATGTGAAGGCGCAGCCAGAGTGAGGCTGAGGTTTAGACGGGGGTGCCTAGGATTGCCGGGGGGGGGCAAAGCATCTATGATGGTGAGAGGGAAAGAGATTCAGAGGCCAGGACTCACAGAAACAACAGGTGGATTCTCCTAGGACGATGCCAGCGCTTCAGGCTGAATGAACCTTAGAGCTCTCTGGGATCAAACAGTCGTGGGGGGCGGGAATTTGAGGCCTATTTTAAAAGATGAACCACTGTTTATGGAGGCTGGCTGTAGGCTGTAATACATCCAACCCAAAGGAGCATCCTTCCTGAAATACTGTCTTGCTTTTTCTTCCAGGTACCTGCAACTGTCCCAGATGCAGACGCATAGTCAAAGTGTGACTGAGAAAGGCAGCAGGGGAAGGCTGGGATCACCCAGTGGCATGGGGATTATGATTCTCCGTGGGAAAGGGATGCAGAGACTAGGGCTCACAGAAACCAGAGGCTGGTTCACCGGTCCAGGGAAGTGCTATCCAGTGATGATTCCAGCACTTCAGGCTGAGTGAACCTTGGAGCCCTCTGGGACAGAACTCTCAACATTATGGCTGCAGGACTGGCATTTAACTGCTGGGCTCCCCACAGGCAGGGTCACCAGTCCATCAGCACCAGGACATGGAAATCTCAATCCAAGGAGAAGAAGGGGTAGAGGAAGAAAGGAGCAAAGGAGGGGGCCACAGAAAAGGAGGAGAGCAGGCTTGTGCTAAAGGTGGTCTGTGAAGGAAAAAAGGGCTGGGTTATGGAGGGGCAACCTCTGGAATGGAGGCCATTCTGGAGCCATTCTGCCGTGGCCCCTGGGGAGGGAGGGAGGGAGGGGAGAGTGTCTTGGAGGCAGGCAGGGCTGGTTTAAGGAATTGGGAAGGGGGCTGCAATGCGTTATTTTGGGGGGCTCATATGTTTATCTCAGATCAATGTAACCTAACCTATTCACAGTACAGGATATTCAGATTATACACATTATTATTAATAATGTTTTTGCAAGAGGAGGGTTACGATGGGCCCCCACAATGATGCCCCCCACCCCGTGGCTGCAGGTGCTGCAGGGCCCTTACACTGACCCTGGAGACAGGACGTTGGCATGGGGAAGGGGTGAGATCACACATGAGGCATGGGGGCAACAAGTCCCTTGAGTTCCCCACAGGCCAAGGGAAACTGGAGGAGGAAGTCTTCAGGCCAGGGGACTCACTTTTCCTCATGCTTTCAGGAAGATGAATAGGCCCAGCCAGTAACTGGATGGCTGAAGAGGGGACAAGATTATCATGCAATCTAGAGGGGAGGCACACCATCTACGCAGGACTGATGCAAATAATTTCTTCCTGCCCCACCAAGGACTGGACCTGGGTGGGATCAAACATAATAATAATGATATAACACCTATACAATAATAACAATAGTAATAATGGTCACAGCAATAAAAACTATCACAATAAAAATAATAAGAGTAACACCAATCTTAGTTATTAAACCTAATAACATAGGTATCCCATCTTAAACATTTAACATATACTATGAATGGTTCCCATGTTTTCTTGACATTCAGGCAGGGCTATGATAGCCTTTGACACCCCGAATCCCTCCAGCTCCCTCTGCAGCCAATGACCCTCCATGGGGTGGTGGTGGGGATGGTAGAGGTGTGAAGGCCTGGGAGAAAACTGGAAAAAATCAGGAAAAAAGGGTTTTTTTCCTGAAGCTGTTTTTGTTTTTTTCCAAAAAAAATGGAAAAAAAGGAAGCGGTTCTGTATAGTTCAGGAGATTCTTGATCCATTTGTTACAAATAAATGTTTCTTTCTTCAATTTATTGTTGTTAATGGCCATCAAGTCATCTCAATAATCCCCTCCTACCCAGAGCTTGGATAGAAGACAATGACCAGGGTCCAATCGACACTACACAAACCATCCAGTTTGAAACTAGATTATTTGCCATGGCTCTTTCCTATGGAATACTGGGATTTATAGTTTGGTGAGGCACCCACACTCTTTGGCAGAGAAGGCTTGTAAAACTTCAAACCCCAGGATTCGATAGGGAGAAGCCATGGCAAATAATCCAGTTTGAAACTGGATTATCTGTGTAGTGTGGCTTTGGCCCATGCCTCCTGGAGGAGTCAGGGGGCTGTATTTATTTATTTATTGGATATATATCCCACCTTTCTCCCAAGATGGGATTCAAGGCGAATTATAGTCCTTCACAAAGCAATGTTTCCCTGGTTCCTGCCTCTACCAACCCAAACAGAATAGAAATCTTATTTCTTATTTGTATGGTTCTGAAAGCTGGACAGTGAAGAAAGCTGATGGGGGGGGGGGGGAAATAAACTCCTTTGAAATGTGGTGCTGGAAAAGAGTTATGTGGATATCATGGACTGCTAAAAATACGGTATATATCAATATATGGGTCCAAGAGCAAATCAAGCCTGAACTCTGAACTCTCCCTCAAAGCCAAGATGACTAAACTGAGACTATCATACTTCGGACGCATAATGAGAAGACAGGACTCACTAGAAAAGCCAGTAATGCTTGGTTAGGTAGTAGGAAAAGAGAAAGACCATATTTCAGATGGCTAACCCATTAGTGGATCATTTTACAGCATTAAAACAGCCACCAAAATCTTTTAAGCTAAGGATCAGTCATTTCAGAAAAGCACGATAAACATCTGGTTGCTTAGAAGAGAGGCATTTTGGATACATAAATTAGAAATTTGTATTATTTATTTTATTTTATTTATTTATACCCCGCTCTTCAGCCACAAGGCTATCAGAGCAGCTTACAAATTGTTTTAAGCAATAGCAATTTTATTTATTTATTTATTTTTATTTTTATTTTTTATTTTTTATTTATTTATTTATTTATACCCCGCTCTTCAACCACAAGGCTATCAGAGCGGCTTACAAATTGTTTTTAAGCAATAGCAATTTACACAGCTATACTGCATTATGCAGTTTCCAATGTGTGTTAGCGAATTGCCCCCACAAGCCAGGTATTCATTTTACTGACCTACAAAAGGATGGAAGGCTGAGTGAACCTTGGAGCCCTTTGGAATCAAACTTGCAACATGGTGATTTGCAGTATGGGCATTTAACCACTGCGCCACCAGGGCTCCATGCATCCAAATGGGTTAAATGACAGAATGGATTTCTCAGTATTTCTTTAGAAGGTTCTTCACTTCCAGAATATAGGTGCCTATGGGAGTACTTTAAAATAGTATACTGTCTCTTTAAATGAAAATAAAGGGAAAAACCACAGGAGGACTGAATTGCCCATTGACGACAATATAAATAAGCAGGAAACAGACAATGATTTATTGCATTGTTGGGAGGAAGGTGCTGGGGCAGTCAGGTGAGTCTCCACAATTTATTATAAATATATTATAAATATATTAAAATACTTGAATTTATTTAAGAACAGGGCAATTAAATAAACAAGTGGATAACATGGGTCACCTATCGCCACCACCTACGACTCCTCAAACGCTTTCATCAGCGCTGTATATGCACAATCCTAAATATACATTGGACTAACTATGTGACAAATGTTGCTGTCCTTGAGCAAGCAGGGATCACCAGCATTGCGGCCATGATACTGAGAACACAGCTGTGCTGGGCAGGGCACGTTTCTAGGATGGAGGACCATCAACATAATGGAGGGTCAGCGTAAAAAGGGCGCTCCAAAAAAGCGATACAAGGACTCCCTGAAACAACATCTTAGGCTTGGCCAAATTGATCACCAACAATGGTCCGCCCTGGCCTCACATCGGGAGGCATGGAGACGCACTATCCACAATGCTGCAGCCTTATTTGAGAACTCACGACGAACAAGTCTTGAAGAGAAACGGCAACGCAGAAAGAATCACAACTTAGAAATATCACCGAAGGAGCCCTTCTGCTGTGCTTTCTGCAACTGGACTTGTTTATCTCGGATTGGCCTTTTTAGTCATCAGCGCACTTGCAGAAAGCGCGGGATGAGTCCTTCCTGAATCTTTGTTTGTGAAGAAAAGCCAGAGAGAGAGTTGTCTTCTCATTGTGATCCGCCATCTTTACTGAACAGCAGCCCAACTGTCTCCTTGGTCATTTGCTTGTCTTGAATTCATTAGCAAAAAGATGTGGTTTTACCTCGGTCTCCCACGGGACTGGAACGGCAGAACACCTGAAGAATGATGACGTGATGCGGTAAGGCAGCACAGAAAGTGGAACCTTCCAGCTGCCCTGCTGCTTTACCTAAGAGTGCAATATGCCATTTAGAGTTGATGCTTGCTGGTTATCTGTTTCAAAATACAAGAAATTGCATCTAGCTTAGGTAGAGGTGACTAACTGGAAATAAATTCAAAAATCCAAGGCGTTTTGATGTAATTTAAAAGTACTTAGAATTTCTCTTAGGGGTTTCACAAATGAGAAATATTTAGACTCCTTTTGAAATTAGCCAAGAACACTACAGCTGATGGAGAATGAAGTTGCCTGTCTCTAGACTAGAGTGAGCCATTGATAACCCAGAACACCTATGTTGAAGGAATGGCCCGTTTGCCAGTGTGCTGTCAATGCAAACTTAAGATTTTGATGCTACAGTTGTATCTTCGCTTCCAACTGACTGGAAGCTTTCACCACACTATTTGCTTTGAGGACATTTTCAGACAGCACTTACCACGGGATCAGGTCCCGGGAGAGGAATGGCGCTCTTGTGCGGCAGGGAGTCCTTTAATCACGGGCAACTTCCGTGATTAAAATATGGCGCGGCCGCTTCCAAAGCTTCACGGGTGTGCCACGAATGATCCTGGAAGAGGGACGGCGGCATCCAAAAAGGACCCCCTGCCGCGCAAGAGCGCCGTTTCTTTCCTGGGACCTGATCCCACAGTAAGCGCTGTCTGAAAATGTCCTTAGACTCAATGACACCATAGAAATGGATGGTGCCAGAATATGGCTAAGAAAGATACGATGGAAACAAAGCAGAAACGTTCAAATCTTGGAAGTACTGTAATGCCTTACAAGTCATGTAATTTGGAATATATTTTTGGTAGCAAGGCTGTAATAATGTTACATTTCCCTTACCATGGGTTTTCCAGTGAGAGAAAAGGAGAGGGAATTTAGAATGCTTTATATTTCCTGTGTTTACATTCCCTTGGTAAATGTGCCTGCCCCTTTTCTTTGGCTGCCTTAACAGTATTTCTAAAAGCTTGATTGAAATTTTAAGTTAGCACAATACTAGAGGAAAATTTCAATGAGGTGGGGGGCAGAATTCTTATTTGGAGGGCAATGCCCACATTTGCCTCCCTGTAGCTACACCCCTGCGTACAGCCCTAATGCGCATGAAACAATGAAAGTGAGTATGTCTGCGAACAGTCAAAGATTCCCATGTAACAGCCATGGCTGGGAATAAAGGGAATGCCTTGGAGGACTCAGAGTGTAAGTCTATGGCCAGCTAGAAGTTTGTTAGCTCTCGTTTTTTTAGAAACTAAGTGCTTCCAGAAGTTGCCAGAAGAGTGAATGTCATGCAGTGGATATTCCACAGTAGTCTGCTGTTACCTCATCTTTTCCCAATGTTTTCTGATGTGCCAAAAGAAATGAAGCTTCCAGCAAATTTCTTTGAGTGTCTGTTCTTCAAAAACAATGTGGGTTACAAGAAGGATGTTGACCTTTTCACTATTCAAACATGTCACAGGTATTTTGGACTTGGGACCTACCAGGACAAAGAGTATAAGAAGGGCACATCTGTGAACTGAAACAATGGTTTCTTTGTCTCTTTCTAATCATCAAGGGACTTGTTGCTGATCACAATTGCACAGTCACTGAATCATATTTTTTTATATATAAAAACTCTAATGAACTATAGATAGTAACAATGATGGGAAAGAAAGAAAGAAATACTTATAACTGACAAAATAGACTACTTTCGATAATGTTTTGCTTTCATTCCAGAAAAAAAACAACGAAACTTTTCCATTTTTTTCAGGTTAGTACAAATAATGTTTAGCCTGGTCCCATAGGTATGCCATCCATTTAGATATGAATACCTTCAAAGTTTGAATATCTGGAACACTGTAGTCTAACTGCAAGGCTCAAAAGAAATGAAAGCAACCAAGAGTCCTGTCACGCCTTAAAGATGTAACAAATTTATTACAACATAAGAGGTTCATAGGCAGTAGCCGATGTCCTCAGATGTATGGTCTTTTCCAAACATTCACATATAAATACTTTACACATAATAATAATAATAATAATAATAAATTATTTATTTATAGCCTGCTCAATCACAAAGAATCTGGGCGGGTTATAACAATAAAAACTGTCGGGGATGCTTTGATCAAGATTTCCTGCGTGGCAGGGGGGTTGGACTTGATGGCCCTCGTGGTCTCTTCCAACTCTGCAATTCTATGATTCTATGGACTTTTTCGGATGAGCTTTTATACCGCTAGCAGCCTCGTCCCCGTTGGGAGGCTGCAGCGCTGCAGGGCGTCCCTTTCGGATGACGCCCTGCCCTGCCGATCCTCTTCCGAGACTGTTGCGTAACCTCTGTGATGCTGCTGCGTTATAATCGGCGGTTTTCTAATCACGAAAGTTGATCGTGATTAGAAAACCGCCGAATATAACGCAGCAGTGTCACAGAGGTTACGCAACAGTCTCGGAAGAGGATCGGCAGGGCAGGGCGTCATCCGAAAGGGACGCCCTGCAGCGCTGCAGCCTCGCAACGGGGACGAGGCTGCTAGCGGTATAAAAGCTCATCCGAAAAAGTCCTATGATTCTATGATTCTAGAAACAGTAAAATTCAAAATTAGTCCCTTCCCAGCCCCTCCAACCCAATATTAAAATTACAATAAAATAAATAAGTAAACATAGCCATGAGTAAGATTGTTAAGAGTCAAGTCATAAGAAAACTAAAAGCAGAAAGTGCTAATAGTTAACAATTATCTTATTAGTCTTATTCCATTTCTGACATTGTACTCAGTATCATATGCCAATATATCGTTCAGCATCTTCGTTGTTGTCGTTGTTATGTGCCTTCAAGTCATTTCTGATTTATGGCGACCCTAAGGTAACTCTATCATGGGGTTTTCTTGGCAAGATTTGTTCAAAGGGGGTTTACCTTTGCCCTCCTTTGAGGCTGAGAGAGTGTGACTTTCCCAAGGTCACCCACTGGGTTACCATGGCTGAGCAGGGATTCGAACCCTGATCTCCAGAGTCATCGTCCCAACACTCAAACTATTGTTATGGGCCTTCAAATCAACTCCTACTGATAGTCACCATATCATAATGTTTTGAGGTTCGCCATCGCCTTTCACTTAGCACATTATCACGCCAGCCTCTTTTCTCAGAGCAACAGCATTAGTGAAGGAAATGGAAACCTACTGATATTGAAGCAATCACTATTGCAATAGCAAAAGCATTAGCATTTATATTTCTATACCACTTATCAGTGCAATACACTCCCTAAGTGGTTTTATAATGTGTTTTTAGCGAATTGCCCTCAACAAGCTGGGTACTCATTTTACTGACCTACGGAAGGATAGAAGGCTGAGTCAACCACGGAGCCCTGTGAAATCGAACTCACTACATTGTGGCTGCAGTACCAGCATTTAATCACTGTGCCACCAAGACTCCTCTTCAATCGCATGAGTGTGCTGCTTTAGCAATCTTGGTCTTTCTGCACCGGCTCCATAACCCTTGCCTTTCTATCTACTCAGAGCATGTGTACCTTTCTCTCTTTTTTGCTTTTTTTTTTTAGCCGTGATTCCATAATTACAGAAAAATGATTTTAAAAATTGTCATGATTATGAAATCACAGCAAAATTTTTATATATATAGGAGATTTTCACACCAGGGCTAAAAGCTCTGTTGCTGCCCCACCGCCTCCTCTCCTGTTCCTGCAATGGAATGGAGGTAAATGTTCGCACACTTACCTCCATTCCGCTGCAGGAACAGGCCTCCTGCCTCCTCGCCGGCTGGCTGTATATGAAGCCGTCGTAAGGCTGCTTTCATGACTGGCCAGGGGAAATCCCGCTCATTCTCACGAGGGAAATTCAAATTTAACCCCCCCAGCTGTCAAATAAAAAAAATAAAAAGCAATTAAAAAAAAATACAAGTAACCCGGGGAAGGTGGGGAAGGGTTGCACTTACCTGGATGTCCTGATCCTGGCAGGCGGTGCCTGCCACGGAGCTCCTTCCCCATCCCTGTTATTCCAGAACAGGGACGGGATCCAATTCGCACACCCATGTTCCGTTAGAGAAACGGAACCCGGTGCTTAAAAATGACTTCTCCCCATCACGGGGAGAAAACAGAACAGCCACGATGTAGGAACAGAACAGGGTGGACGTTGTCTGAAAGGGAAAACCTTTCCTGACCCTGTTCTGTTCTTGCCAAGGGGTTTAAAGCCCGTGTGAAAATCTCCATATATATATATATATATATATATATATATGAAAGGCCTGAGTTTTTAACTTTTCTTGAGGCATTTATGATCGTGAAGGTTAGAATTACAGTTGCCAGCTTTTGAACTTGCTCTGGTAAGAAATTTGAGATACAGCAGGAAAAAAGGATGGGTGCTATTTAACTCAATGCCACAAAAGAAAAAGCTACACCTGGTCATTTACTCTCTCTGTTTTTCAGAAGAATTGGTGCAAACCAGCTTGGGGTGTGTGATTTCTGTCTATTTGGCAGACCTAAGCTGAGGGTTGACAGTGATCAATTACTTAGTTCTGAAGAATTCAAGTTTCCTTCTACATAGTCACCTAATAAAATGCGGAAGTTCAGCTGAATAAATATTGTATCTTTAGAAAAGGCAAATACAGGGGGAGGAGCAAGAATGGGGTTCCTGGAGCCCAGCTTAGCCCTCATCCACATAAAAATGCTAAGGATGTGATCCCTCCCATCCTTTGATAATCCTCTGAAATGTGTACATTCTGAAACTCTGATGTGTGTACACTGGGGGGATTTCCCTGGTTATGTGTCTCCCTTTCCTGATTCCAAGGCATTTGGATTTCCCCCCTGGCCATTCTCCCCCCAGGGTGTCTGCTGGGTTCTTGTCCACCTGCAGGCCAACATTCAATTTGCTTTCACCCCGCCCTGGAGTTGCTTAATATTCTAGTCATTTCCCAAAACTCAGCTGTTTCTGCTGGGGTGGAGCTATCCAGCAATGAAAATTGTGAAGAGGGTGACCAAGACTTTCACAAATCGCAGGACTACCACCATAGAAGCAGTGGGAGGACACCACAGAAGCAGTAACCAGAAATGCAGCCACCTCACCCCTTTTCGTACATCCTCGTTGCTCTTTTGGCATTTTGTACAGGTAAGCTAACATATCCCAGAGGCTACTGCAGAACAATTTGAGTGATGAAAACCTCCCCTCTAGCAGTGCACTCCTCCTACAAGAGTCAGGAAATCTTTTTGAGGACAAAAATGCTAAGAGTTTCTATGAGCTAATGCTAGAGTAATTCATTCAGGATATTTGTTCTGACATAGAATGGTTGAAAAGGATTATAAATCCTTCTTGAAGTTCCCATGTGTGAACGATGGCATTTCCTGGAGGTTTTCTGATTTCTCCAATATTTGGTACCTGTTGTACTGACATTCTGTAATCTTGAAATACGCTTCTCTCTCTGGCTTTTCTTCGCAAATGAAGATTCAGGAAGGACTCACCACACACTTTCTGCAAGCGCGCTGATGACTGAAAAGGCCAATCCAAGATAAACAAGTCCGGTTGCAAAAAGCACAGCAGAAGGTCTGCTTGGGTGATGTTTCCAGGTTGTGATTCTTTCTGCATTGTCGTTTCTCTTCAAGACTTGTTCGGCATGAGTTCTCAAATAAAGCTGCAGCATTGTGGATAGTGCGTCTCCATGCCTCCCGATGTGAGGCCAGAGCGGACCATTGTTGGTGATCAATTTGGCCGAGCCTGAGATATTGTTTCAGGGAGTCCTTGAGTGCCCCTCTTATGCTGACCCGTGGCGAGTTCACCGTAGAGTACTATTTTTGGGAGGCGATGGTCCTCCATCCTAGAAACATGCCCTGCCCAGTGCAGCTGTGTTCTCAATATCATGGCCTCAATGCTGGTGATCCCTGCTTGCTCAAGGACAGCAACATTTGTCACATAGTCAGTCCAGTGTATATTTAGGATTGTGCATAAACAGCGCTGATGAAAGCGCTCGAGGAGTCGTAAGTGGTGGCGATAGGTGACCCATGTTTCAGTCCCATAAAGGAGAATAGACAGTACAATGGCTCTATACACACTGATTTTTGTGCTTCACCTCAGGTGTTTATTACTCCAGAATCTTTTGTAAAGTCTTCCAAATGCGCTATATGCCTTTGCTAATCTGTGATCAATCTCTTTGTCAATCTTGGCATCTGAGGAGATGATGCTTAGATGCTATGTAATTAGGTCCGTCTATATGAAGGGGAAAAAATATGATCTCCTCTGAAGAAACAGCAATTCACAGCACTGTGACCTGTCTTAATAATCAATAGAGCCCCCCCAAAAAACTTCACATGTCCCCTAGCCAATATGGTGGCCACGAGTTATTTATTTGCCATTTTAAATCTGCCACTGCCAATTTTTTTTTAAATTGTTCTGCCCCTTTGGAACTTTACAGTGGATTTGGCTGCCCCTGTTCCAAATGAGACACATGGATGTGAATGTCCATTTAGACAGATCACCTTCCATGTGATTCCCATTTGGCTTATTTTCACCATTTGAATGGGACCTTAGTGTCCAGCAGCATTTGATATCCAACATACTGTTGCATTAGTATTTTGGATAGCTGGTGTGTAATAGTCTCCATCTGATGCCATATATGAAACCTATTAAAGAAATCAAATGATTTCTGCACTCACTGTTTTAATTTTGACATTTAGGAAGGAAAACAGGTTCGCTATGAAAGTCTGAAATTTGATCTTCACTTTTCCTAACTCTTGAGTGACAAAATGCAAACTATGCATGTCATCTCACTTCCAATGTTACAGAGGCACTTTAGATGTTACAATATTCCTATATGAGATCATGTGTAGGAACTGAGTGTGCCACCCAGTCATGATGTACTGTTTACAGAGGCAGTGAGTTGCAGGTTATTTGCTGGATTAAAGTTGTTTCAGGATAAGATTTTTATAATGCTTAAAGATGTGGTCTTGGTGAGTAGGCAAGGGTCTTTTTATAAACAAGGGTCATTGGTGATCTAATTTGTACCAGGAACATACTACTTCGGACTGCATGTAGGAGCTTGAATGCTTGAATTCTCTTCCATGGAAACAATGTAATGGAGAAAACTAGATGCCAAGGAGAAGGATTCTACTCTATTCCTCTCCCTGAATTGCTACTTAGCTATGCTAAGAGATGATAATACAGTTGCCCCTTTGTATCCACAGATTTAGTATCCACAGATTTAAGTATTCACGTCTTGAAAATATTCTTTAAAAAATAATAATCCAAAAAGCAAACCTTGATTTTGCCATCTTTTGTAAGGGACACCATTTTGCTATGCCATTGCATATAATGGGACTTGAGAATTCATGGATTTTGGTATCCACGAGGGTGGGTGTGTCCTGGAACCAAACCCCAGTGAATATGAAGGGACAACTGTATTTTTAAATGGAGGATGATTCAGTTATGTGAAACCACATCTTCAGCTTAAAGCGGTATAGTCCAATCCAGATGCAGGAATGCTACCTCACTAGGAAGAATTGGTGTGAGACTTCCATGGAAGCAATTTAATAGAGAAAACAAGACGCCAGGGAGAAGGAGTCTATTCTAATCCTTTCCTTGAGTTGCTAACTCCAGTAAAAGAGATTCCACGTAAACATTAGGAAGAACTTCCTGACAGCAAGAGCTGTTTGGCAGTGGAATGCACTGCCTGGGAGTGTGGTGGAGTCTCCTTCTTTGGAGGTTTTTAAACAGAGGCTTGATGGCCATCTGTCGGGAATGCTTTGATTGTGTATTCCTGAAGGGCAGGGGGTTGGATTAGATGGCCCTTCTGGTCTCTTCTAACTCTACGATTCTATGATTCTTTGATTCCCACAGTTAGAGAAATAATGCTGGGTTCTTTGTTGTGTGGCTGATGTTTTTATTGCTACTTTAAAAAAAAAAGTTTTCTTGTTCTACAATTATCTAACAGAACAAAGAAAAGTAACTCAGTACAAGAGTTGAGCTTTCCATTCTATTGGATTAGGGAATATATGAGTTCAGGAAATGAAAGCAGAGACTAAATTAACCATTATACTAAGTACATTCAACTGCAGGGTCACTGATAAAAACTGGAGCCTTTAGTAAGGTTTGAGCATTTCCCGGTATTCAGAATATGTCAATATTGCACCATCCCATTTCTCTGTACGTGGGCTTTTTTGTATGCATGCAGTCAACAGCCAAAAGACAAATTCAGATATCTTAGAGGTGTTGATTCAAATGTGTGCTTCCTCACAGGAAAAGACAAAGAGCTTGTCTATATGAGGAGGGGGGGGATGTGGACTGATGTGCACTAATGCCCATCTGCAGCAGCTTTGATTTGGCTCCATGGGTTTGTTTGTTTTTTCAAGATTGCAAGCATGTGAAGCCATGCACATTTGATATTCAAACAGGCATGCTTGCAAATCAAGATGATGGGCGCAAGTGAATTAACTGTGTTTTTGTTGTCATCACTTGCTGCTGCCGAAGAGTTTTTTTTAAAAGCATAAAAGGTGTGAAAGTGAGATATTCCATCTAAATAAATAGAAAAAAAGGAGAAAAAAGGATGTTTCAACACCTCAGCACATGATCACTATGGTGAAAATGCAACATGGCTGTTCTGGGCACTTGCCTTGCCAGCAAGCTCCACCTCTTGTGCCCATCCTGCCAAACAGCTTTCTACTTCTGCTGTTATCTGGAGTGTGAATGAAAGTGAATTGGTTGTCCCAAAAAGCAGGAACGCACATCCCCACAGAGCTTTTTAAAAACTTCGGGGAAAGCCGCAAAAGCTTTTCCTATGGTGTTTTTGGTGGATTTGGCCCCGCTCCTTCCGAATACGGTGGATTGATGTGGGGTGCCATTTAGACAAATCATATTCTCCTCAAATTCTATGAGGAGTATTTTCACTGTTTAGACATTCCCCTAAGTTCTTCTCACACTACACACATAAAAAGGTTATTAGCTGCAACTCTAATTCATTAAGGTAAAAAGCCCTGACTTACTGACTTCTTGATGAATGAAAGCTGCCTACATTTTCTTATAGCACCTGCAAGTGAAGTAGAGAAGTGCATGTTCTCAGTAAGAAACACATAAAACCCTCTGATGTTTATTAATATTTCACCTATTTTCCAGCCATGGCTGAGTCTTGGCCTTCTAACTATGCGCTGAAGATGTACAGTGCCTCAGATAACACTCCTTCTGCTCATAGAATCATAGAGTTTAAAGAGACCGCAAGGGTCATCTAGTCCAACCCCCTGCCCTGCAGGAGTATCCAATCAAAGCATTCCCAACAGATCCAGCCTCTGTTTCCAAACCTCCAAAGAAAGAGACTCCACCATACTCCGAGGCAGCACATTCCACTGCCAAACAGCTCTTACTGCTCACAGCGCTTCTGTGATAATGAAATGAAATAAAGCTAGCTAGGATTTCTCCTTACACAAGATTGGCATGATCCCAGTACTCCTGCTCTTGCCATCTGTCTCCTGTATTCCACTGCTGTCCCACACATTGGGGAAAGAGTCTTGAAAAGGACTCTGGATCTCTTTGCTCTAGCACCCTGTGCCATCTTCAAGCCTTCCCTTCCCAGTGGTGGGCTGGAGAGCTTTGAGGTGGTCCCAGATCCCCACCCAGTGTTAGTCATATGAGGGAATAATGTCTAAGGTTTCCCTGACAGAAGAGTGAAACCAAAATAAACATTAATCCATCTGTTGAAAGTTTCCTGCAAGGCAAGGCTGTTATCTCTATGCAAGATAGGGGACCAGCGACTGCATTCTGAGCACAACACCCTTGTTTGGTAAAATGTTTAGGTGGTTGTTGGAAAGAAATTTGTGCTTCACTGGGGCGTTGGTTTCAGATTTTGGGGAGGTCCCTGGACAAGATGCTCTCAGTGTAGCCCTTCTTTGACTGAGCCCACTTCCTCGCCACAGCTTAACTGCCTGTTTGCTTGCCTGTTACCTCTAGGACTGTCTCAGAACCTGGAACCAACATGTTAGAATTAACACATCAGGAGAGGCTTGTTCTGTTCCTTCACCTTGTGAATGTTGCTGCTTATAGTTGGAGAGGGCAGGTGAACATGTAGCAATAGCAAAGAGGAGGAGAAGCAGAGCCAGAAATCAGTGGTGTAGACTCAAGTCAATTGACTTGGACTCAAGTCGGACTCAAGTCACTTCAGCGATTCGACTTGGACTCAACTCAACAATAAATGATGTACTGACTCAACTCAACTCACACCTTGTATATTTTTAGCGACCAACTTGCTGGCCTTGGTTCAATAACATCACACATTCATCCAGAAACATTACAGAACGGAAAACAGTTTCCTTTTTTTAACAATGCTTCCATCTCACTGCTTTTTGCCTACTGGTCATGTGATGGAAGTGGTAACAGCAAATGTGTTAGGCAACGGGCTTGAGGCAGAAGGATCCTTCTAAAACTTTTCAAAAGCTTCTGAATGCTCCTCCAACGTGCAGCAGAGACAGGCTGCTGAGCAAAACCTCAACCTTCACCACAAGCCCATTGCCTAACACATTTGCTGATAATTTCATTTTTTTAACCTAACTTTGTGCATATCTTCTTTATTTTCTAGCTATTGAAATGCCACTCCCCCCATACACCACACCAACACCTTCTTTTTTTCTGTTAAAGTTGGCTCCCAGATTTGAGACTCAATTTGAGACTTGACTTGAAAGTACAATAGCACCCCCGTATCTATGGGGGATTGGTTCTGGGCACCCCTGTGGATACTGAAATCCTCAGATAACAGTGAATGACACCCACCACCACCCTGCCACTGCCACAAGAACCCTCCCGGAGGAAGAGAAAAGGGAGGTGAGCTCTCCTCCGCCTCTTCCTTCCCCTACTGCTGGTGCTGGTGGGGTGGAGGAAGTGGCAAAGCAGAGGAAGCGGGAGAGACGAAGGGCTTTCACCCAGGCTGAGCCATGCCACTGTTGCCACCACCACTGCTGCTGCTGGGCGATGGGTAAGGGAGATGAGCCACCCCACCATTGCCACTGCCACCGGAGTCCTCCCAGGGGAAGGGGGAGGCAAGATCCCTCCTCCCTCTCACATCCCCCTTTGCCAACCACCGCCATCGCCCCCACCACAACTGGAGCCCTCCCAGGGGAAGGGGGGAGATGAGATTCTTCCTCCCGCTCCCTTCCCCTCACCATTGCCAACCGCGGATAATTGAATCAGCGGCTGGCAAATCAGCGGATGCAGAGGTGCTGCTGTATCTTGCAAGGGCTTGAGACTTGAAAGTAAAGACTAGAGAGTTGACTTGAGGCTTGGAGTAAAAGACTTGAATACATCACTGCAAGAAATAGGGTTACCACATCTCAGGGTTACCCTCATCTCCAGTTCTTGAGAGGGAGGAATCTCAGGCAAGACCACTATATTGAAAGGTGTATCTCTCTCTCTCTCTGGCTTTTCTTCACAAACGAAGATTCAGGAAGGATTCATCCCGCGTTTTCTGCAAGCGCGCTGATGACTAAAAAGGTAAATCCGAGATAGACAAGTCCGGTTGCAGAAAGCACAGCAGAAGGTCTCCTTGGGTGATGTTTCCGGGTTGTGATTCTTTCTGCGTTGCTGTTTCTCTTCAAGACTTGTTCGGCATGAGTTCTCAAATAAGGCTGCAGCATTGTGGATAGTGCGTCTCCATGCCTCCTGATGTGAGACCAGGGTGGACCATTGTTGGTGATCAATTTGGCCAAGCCTGAGATGTTGTTTCAGGGAGTCCTTGTATCGCTTTTTTGGAACACCCCTCTTATGCTGACCCGTGGCGAGTTCACTGTAGAGTACTATTTTTGGGAGGCAATGGTCCTCCATCCTAGAAACATGCCCTGCCCAGCGCAGCTGTGTTCTCAATATCATGGCCTGAATGCTGGTGATCCCTGCTTGCTCAAGGACTGCAACATTCGTCACATAGTCAGTCCAGTGTATATTTAGGATTGTGCGTAAACAGCGCTGATGGAAACATTCGAGGAGTCGTAAGTGGTGGCGATAGGTGACCCATGTTTCAGATCCATGAAGGAGAATAGACCGTACAATGGCTCTATACACACTGATTTTTGTGTTTCGCCTCATGTGTTTATTACTCCAGACTCTTTTGTAAAGTCTTTTGAAAGGTGTATAAAGTCTTTTGAAAGATGTATATACTGTGTGTGTGTGTGTGTGTGTGTGTGTGTGTATTCTTCACCTGTTATACTTGGTGTTTTCCATTTGACTGGCATACTCTGTGCAACAATGGCTAATGTTTGAAGCATTATGCTGAATGATATTACCAGGGTCTGCCCTCGTATATCACATACCCTTCAATGTTTTACAGATGAAAACCAGGACACATGTGGCAAAGCAATGTCAGAGTATGGTCAGGATGAAAGAAGTTACTGTATAAACCTTAATTTTGTTAACTCGTGCCATACAATGTAATACAGGATAGAGAAAAGTGTACACAGACTGATAACCAGCTAAGCTACTAAGCTAAAGATAAAATGGCCTAGTGGTTTGAGTGTTGGTCTATGACTCTGGAGACCAGGGTTCAAATTTCTGCTCAGCTGTGAAAACCCACTGGGTGACCTTGGACAAATCACACACTCTCAGCCTCAGAAAACCCCAAAGTGTTGCCATAAGTCAGAAACGACAACAACAATAAAGAAAAACTTGATGGCAGGTTCTGCAGCCAGTCCCCAAGATAGAGTCTGGACTTCATGAGTTCCAAGCGTGATGAGAGAATGTACAATCCATCTGAAGTAATGTCCAGGCTATGACTATGACAGTTTTTGACTTCTCTCTCTCTCTCTCTCTGTGTGTGTTAGTATTTATTAAGTATTTTTAACTGTTTAATTATTTAGTTGTATTTTAAGGGGGGTGGGATGGAGGGTTTTATATGTATATTTTAAATGTTGTAAGCCACCCTGGTTGCATTTTGTAGAGGAGCGGGATATAAATACATTTATTATTTATTGTTATTATTATTAGGTTGTGTCTTGCTGGTTGTAATCTTTTAAACTTTAAAACCTTTTCACTCTGTTTTTTTCTCCCCCAGATCTGTCCAATGGTACCTGTGACCCTAAAACAGCTGAGATTTTAGGTGGCAACTATACTGTGCTGGAAAATGGCTCACTCTTGCTATACAGTTGCCCAGCTGGACAATACCCATACCCTAAAGAGTTCCGGTCTTGTGAATTTGGCAGGAGGTGGAACCCTCTGAAAAATGCAAAGGGCAACTTAGTCCGTCAGGCCAAGTGCCAAGGTAAGAAAAGACAGTTGTTGACTTCTAAATAGAGAGATCCTGCATTTCAGGGTGGCCTGGAAGCAGTGTTACAGTTAGCTAAAGTTTCAGGTAACAACCCATCCAATTCCAGAAGTTTCCCCAGCTCCCAAATGACCCTATAATTGTAGATGTCAATGTCTCTGATCACCCCTCAACTCCCAAGACCAACTGTCATCAGCCAAGATCTTATATCACCTCAACATCAAGCGCTGACCCTGCTTAGCTTTCAAGAAAAATTGGCCTCACTAGCACATTTCAGCATGCCCAAAGTGACACGACATCACTTCCGGCTGCCATTTTGACTGATTTTTTTTGTGTGATTTTTAAAAAAAATTGTGTGTTTTGGGGAGGACTGGAGGATTTGGGGGGGGGGTGGAGAAGCAAACCACTGTGTGTTGGCCCCATTTTGGATGGTTTTCAGGCACAAAAATCACTGTATCAGAATGTATTTTTTAAAAAATAGTCTGGAGGCTTGGGGGACTTCTAGGCAGTACTTGGGGGGTCACATCCTACTCTATACTTTAATGCACTGCCACATGTACAACTGGCCATTAGCCAGATACATCCGTTGTGCATTGTCCAAAAAAAAATTAATGCATTAGTGCAAATTACCTGTGTATATGGGCTTGTCTACATTATTAAAAACCCTGAAACCGTCCTCAAATTCCCCGGAACCTGTGGTGATTAGGCACATGACATATGTCCTTTCCTCTGAATCTGGGGCAATCATACCACACAAAGCATGGCCCAGATTCAGGGCATTTGGGGGTATTTTACCTTGATGCTGACTTTTTAGGATTTGGGGCTTTCTCTGTTTTCATGTGCTGCCAGCACTACCGCCACCACTGCTATGGTGGTGGCAACCATTTTAAAGTTTAGGAGGCAAGCTACTGACTGAAGGGAGAGATTTTCTCCCATCCCCTGCCTTGGCAGCACTGCCTCCGCCCACTCTGCGCTTGCCCATTTGCTTCAAGTGCCTCTTTCTGTGACAGGAGAGTGGGAGAGAGGGAGGAGGCAGCACTGCCGAGTCAGGAGAAGGGAGAAAACCTCTCCCTTCAGCCAAGAACTTGCCTCCTGAACATTAAAATGGTCATGCCTGTCAGGGGAACAGTGAGCCTGATCTGCAGCCAGGATACACCAGGAGGAGCGGGCGTATTCTGGTTTGTGTAGATGAGCCCTCAGTCAAACACGTGTAGGGTTTTCAACAAACAGGTCAGAAAAAAACTGCCACGATCTGCTTCTGTGCCTTTTAACAGCAGTTTGATCTGCTCTATAGCCTACTTTACCAATGTGAGTGTGTGTGTGCCTTCAAGTCACTTGTTGATTTATGGCAACCCCATGAATTTCCTAGGATGTTCTTAGGTATAGAATACTCAAGGTGGTTTGACAGTTCCTTCTTCTAAAATATATATACTATAGCACATGATATTATTTGATGGTCTCCTATCCAAGTACTAACCAGTCCTAGACTCATAGAATCATAGAATTGCAGAGTTGGAAGAGACCACAAAGGCCATCCAGTCCAACCCCTTGCCATGCAGGAAATCACAATCAAAGCATCCCTGACAGATGGCCATCCAGCCTCTGTTTAAAGACCTCCAAGGAAGGAGACCCCACCACGCTCCGAGGGAGTGTGTTCCACTGCTGAACAGCTCTTACTGTCAGAAAGTTCCTCCTAATGTTGAGGTGGAATCTCTGTTCCTGGAGCTTGCATCCATTGCTCCGTGTTCTAGTCTCTGGAGCAGCAGAAAACAAGCTTGCTCCATCCTCAATGTGACACCCCTTTCAAATACTTAAACAGGGCTATCATATTGCTCCTTAACTGTCTTTTTTCCAGGCTAAACATACCCAGCTCCCTAAGTCTTTCCTCATAAGGCATGGTTTCCAGACCTTTCACCATTTTAGTCACCCTTCTCTGGACACACTCCAATTTGTCAATATCCTTTTTGAATTGTGGTGCCCAGAACTGGACACAGTATTCTAGGTGAGGCCTGACCAAGGCAGAATAGAGTGGCACTTTTATTTTCCTTGATCTAGACACTATACTTCTATTGATGCAGCACAAAATTGCATTGGCCTTTTTAGCTGCCGCATCACACTGTTGACTCATGTTCAGCTTGTGGTTTACTAGGACTCCTAGATCCCTTTCGCACGTAGTCTCGTTCAGCCAGGTCTCCCCTACCCTGTATCTATGCCTTTCATTTTTCCGGCCTAAGTGCAGTACCTTACATTTCTCAGTAGTTTCCAAGATCATATGGGATCTAGTGCTTTTGGGTTATCTAGGCAGTGCTACTTCACAAGTACGTGAAGCTTTCTGTGGCATGGCTTTTGTCTCCTGCTAATGTCTGCAGAGGGCCTAAGCACCCTAAAAACACCAGATCCTTTCTGATTTTGGAAGCTAAGCAGGGCCAGCTCTTATTAGTACTTGAATGGGAGAGTGCCAATGATGAGTACCAAGTTCTGTAGGCTCTATTTCAGAGGAAGGAGCTGGCCAAACCAATGCTGAGAGCTTGTCTACATGGGCCAAATGAAATGGCCTCCCCTTGTTCCTATGCCTAGCAGTCCAGATGATGCAGACGTTTTACCCCAATCTTAGTCTGACAACATCTGGGCAGCTCCACTGATAATCTGGGTTAAAAACCCCTTAAAACAGAGTGGACATGTGGTTAAAAAAAAAAACAACACACCATTTGCAGCAGTTTTCTAGAGAAATGGTGAGTTACATTACCACAATGGAGAGGGGTGTCTGCACATGCGGCCTGCGCAGTGCCCAGTGCAGTCATTTCATAGTCGGGACACATGTGTCATGTCAATGGCAGGGTGCCTTATTCCTGGCCTTGGAAGACCTGACCAGGGCAGGGGAAGAGAAGTGCCGGTTCACGTGTGGGCTGTGGGTGTGTGAACACCCCTCCGTTGCTGCAACAGAAGCATAGATAATGGGAGGGGACACTACATGCCAGGGGCTGGAATACTCTGGCCAGAACATAGAGTATTCTGGCCAGTGTAGACAAGCCCTTGGTGTTCCTTGCCTAAGAAAACCCTATGAAATCCATTAAATCAACAGGTGATTTGAAGGCGCGTGCACACACACACACACACACACACACACCATGATGTGGAGAAGGGTAGAGAGGAAGATTCTTTCTTTCTTTCTTTCTTTCTTTCTTTCTTTCTTTCTTTCTTTCTTTCTTCCTCTCCCCCACCCCTCTCTCCATAATACCAGAACCTGAGATCATCCACTCCCTCTCAATGGTAAGAGAGCACAGGTTTTAACAAAGTGCTTTTTCACACGGCATATAAACTGTGGAGTTCACTATTGGAAGATTAATGATGGCTGCTAACATACAAACGGATCATTATAAGTTAATTAACAAATGTTTCAGCCGTATGGAATCGTGAGCTGCAGAATTTCCAGCTTTAGGTTTTCCATGGGCAACTGGTTAGCCACGGTGTAAACAAGATAGTTTTTTTTAAAAAAAATATTTATTTATTTATTTATTTATTTATTTATACCCCGCTCTTCAGCCACAAGGCTATCAGAGCAGCTTACAAATTGTTTTAAGCAACAGCTATTTACATATCTACACTGCATTAAACAGTTTCCAATGTGTGTTAGCTAATTGCCCCCCACAAGCTGGGTACTCAATTTACCGACCTACAAAAGGATGGAAGGCTGAGTGAACCTTGGAGCCCGCTGGAATCAAACTTGCAACGTGGTGACTTCCAGTGCTGGCATTTAACCACTGCGCCACCAGGGCTCTATCTCTGGTCTGATTGAGGTTATCACATCAAACTCTTTCTTGCAACAATGGCGTTAGCAAAGCAAATGGGAACATACCTATTTGAAATAATTAATTATCACATTATCTCTTCAGTCATGCGAGTACACTGAAATTATGGTGCTTTGCCAATTATCTGTCCTTCTGCACCAGCTCGTAAACCCACCTTCAGCATATGCATGCCTTTCTTTTTTTCTTTTTCATTTTCCCCTGCAATTGTGCATTTATGTGGAAACAATAAAAATGTTTTTTTTAATTTTATCATATCCCCATAATTGCACAATCATAGCAAAAAAAAAAAAAAGGAAGACAGGCATGGAGAAAAAACAATCTTGGTCAGCTTAGGAATAGTGAGTGGGAGGGGAGAGAGAGGAGAAGAGGAGGAGGATCATGCCCCCCTCGTGCCACGTGGCTTCTGTCATATCACTATTTCCACGGAAGGGACTTACCGTGTGAGAGGGAATACTGGCCTGGCAGCGGTACTGAGAGCCATTGATGGGTTTTCCCCATCAGTGAAGGGGTGCTACAGAAATGCCTGGAACGCAAAACAACATTGTGCAATAAGTACTGGCCAAATTCATTAATACCTTCATGTAATTCCAGAATAAAGCCTTGTGTGATAATCTCCATAGTGGGGCTTTTCTTCTGTTCTTATAACAGGACAAGATTGATTGTGATGGGTAAGTGGCGTGTGAGCCTGGCAAAACATGCAGGCTAAATCCTAGCCCTCTCACTTTCTGATGTTTGACCTTTCTTCCAGACATCTACTGCCCCAGGCCTGTGGAGTTTGAAAATGGCATGTATGAGCCAAAGCAGTTGTACTACAATGTAAGCCAGGAGCTGACCTTTGAGTGCTATGCAGGATACAATTTGAAGGGATCCCAGAACCGCACCTGCCTCCCAAATGGAAAGTGGAGTGGAGAGACAACAATATGTGATGATGGATGTGAGTTTGTTCTGCAAATGCTTCCACTCTGGAAAGGAAGTAGGCAATAAGGGTTCCCTTTGTTTCCATCAGTTGATTTCATTCATTGATTTATCGCCATGTTCAGTCATCATCAACTTTGCTAGAATAAAATACCATATTCAAGAGAGAGGTAGGATAGAAATCAAAGAAACAAAAAAGGAATGAAATGAAACCGGAGGAATTATGTGAGCTTTGTTTCTCTGCAAAGTAATATTGATAGAAGCCATTTCTGCATGGGCCAAAAACACCATACTCACCTCAAATCTGGTGCTGTCAGTCTTCATGATGTACGGCTACTGCCAGGGAGTGTTATCTTAAGAGGTGTGGGGTGCTTCAGAGCCCACCCATGATGCCAAAATCCCTATTACTATTTGGAGGAACTATTAGTTCAAATGGCTGGCCTGCGAGAGGAGGGTAACTTTGTGGATTTTTTTCACCTATGTATACCAGTACTAATTGTAGGGTGCACTCCAGTTAAAGTGAAATACAGTGTTTTTATTGGAACTAATACAGGGGATACACTAGCACACAAAACATACACTCTGAAGAACCATACAAAGCTATTAGAAAGAAAGGCAGGGAGGCTGGAGAGAGAGAGGTTTGGGAAGATAGGGTGATAATTACCAGTCTTGAAGAGAATAGTTCCGTGCAGCGAAGAGGCTCAGACTGGCGTCCGAGGGTGGCACAGAGAATCTGGCAGAGTGTCAGTGTCCATTTGTAGCACACTTAGCTGTGGTCTATGGTCTAATATTTATACCCTATTTCTTATCCTGAAGGGGTACTCTGGTTATGACAAAGCCTGGGTGGCTTTCCCATGGGATAGACAAAGGGAACCAACATTCAAATGATTGTTTTAATTGTTGGGAGATAGAAATTGATCGGTTTGGGGCAACCTCACAAGGTTGGACAGGAGGGAGGCATAGGAGAGATTTCCATAGGAATAGATTAAGGAAAAGTCACTTAACTACTTGATTGAATAATTGCTGCTTAGAAGTGTAGGGAAGAGGAGGGCCTGCCTTCAGAGCTGACACTGCCACCTCCTCAAAAGCAGGAGCTCTGTGGAAAGCCTGCTCAGCACACCGCCACCTCCTTGTTGATCACATGTCTGGGTGCACCATTCTGACCTCAGCAGAGGTGACAATGCTGGCCAGGCTCTCTTAGGGAACTGCTTGGCTACCAAGGTGGTAGCCGCACCAGGGACAAGGTAATGGGCCAGTGGGGTTGATGTGAGATTAGCCTGGTTGGCTGTGTGGACAACAACATGCTGCCATACCAGATTGGGCCCTGTGAGTGTGGCCACCATTGTGGTCGATCCCAGATTAAGTGTCCAGTGTGGACACAGTCAGAGTGAGCCAGCCCAGACCTGGAATCTCTGTGTGTCAAATGGAGCAACTTACAATGGTCCATGTCCTCTGCATGTCAAGATATTTTTTTGCAAGAGCTCAACTGTGAATCATTTAAGAGAGTACAGTTGATGTTTAGCCCAACAATTAGGCTTATTGCACGCTGAAGTAATGCAGCAGAGCAGCTGGAAGGTTCTGTCTTCTGTGCTGCCTTACTGTATGACTTCGTTGTTCTTCCATTCTGGTCCTGTGGGAGACCAAGGTAAAACCGTGTGTGACAAAATCGCCAGCCAAGTTTACCTCAACACTCAGCCTGGCCGCCTGCCACCATGTCTTCAGACCCCCCTTAGAATTTCTTATCTGGACTGGAGTCTGAATCTTATGTGGATATATTATGTATAAGTGTGGTTTCTGTTGGTTAGCGTGGCTGTTACCCTTTTCTACTGAGTGGAATAAAGCATGATGAGTTTGGAAACTTTTAACAAAACAAACTGTTTGGTTTATTATACTCAAAGTTACAAACTTCAGCTGTTTAATATTCTGCACATAACATTGTTTCCGGTTCTTAACTCCACTGTTTGTTACTTTTGTTGACATACTATTTATTGAACTAAAGACTTTATAACTTCAGTCTCTTGATTAATTCAACCAAATTTCCTTCATATGTGACACTTATCTTTCAGACAACAGACTCAGCCACTCACTCTCTCAACCACTCAGCCTCATCTCTCAACTTCAACTATCTTTGCTTCAACACCAACTCCAACTGACTTTCTTAATTGACATTTACTCATTTCATACTCTCAGAAAAACCCTCCCATCACATTTTCCTGAACTGGGATTGGCTCCCACCTTCTCTCATCTCATTTGTTTAGAGGCCCCTCCCATCACAACTCCCTGTGTTGGGATCCTTGCCATGTATTCCAGCTCTAGTTCTCCACACCATGTCTTTTTGCTAACCATAAAAAAATCTGTTAGTAAAAAAACACAGTTTTACTTCCACCTCCCATGGAACCGGAACAGCACACCAGAAGAGCCACAACATCATGTGGTAAGGCAGCACGGAAAGCGGAAGCTTCCAGCTGCCTTGCCACTTTACTTTGGTGTGTTATAAGCCACAATCTTGAATTGTAATGTCCTAACTGTATTTGCTTGTCCCCTTGCATGAGTTAGAAAACCTAGATGGCTGGAATAACAGGAATTATCAGTAGTTGGATCCTATAGGAGGCTTAAAAAAAAAGAAAGAAAGAAGCAGCAACAATGGCAGATTTACATGCACACCATCAAATATTTACTGTTATGATATACTCTTTGCAATGCACATTCTATTGTTGTTTCATCTCTTTTCCCACACAGCCGGTCACTGTCCCAACCCTGGTATCCCAATTGGTGCCCGAAAAGATGGTGTTCAGTACAGGATAGAATACCGGGTCCGCTATACATGTGAAAGAGGACTCTCTCTTGTGGGATCCAAAGAACGGGTTTGCCAAGAGTCAAGAACGTGGAGTGGATCAGAACCAGAATGTCGAAGTAAGCAAATCCGATTGAGTGACAGGTGAGGGTCAGAAGATGCCCTGATATGAATCATACCTGAGATCCGGAAGAACTCCTGCTGTCAACCAGACAGTACTGAGCTAGATGGACAAATCTCCTCATGTAGCATATGGCATTTTCATATAAACCTGTGGGGAGTCAAGAAAACCAATGGATCTATTTTTAGTCTCCACCCCAGAAGAAAATGATGAAAAAAGTCATGACAACAGAAGTTGCTGAGAGATCATGGAGATGATCATATAAGGCTAGTGTCTCGGGGCAATTGTGTTATGAAAGGAAACAGGAACATACCGCTTTGAAAATGTTTCTGAACACCCCTCTCTCTCTGTGTGTGTCTCTGTCTCTCTCTCTTTTTTGCACAACTGTGCTGCTTTGAAACACACACACAGTGTGATAAGTCTCTTTGCTGCACTTCTGTTATTACAGCAGTCACTGCCATGAGGGGGGTCTGATTTTCCTCCTCTTCTCCTCTCTGCCCCCCGCCACTAACTCCATGCCTGTCTAACTCCAAAGCAGGCTAACTCCATGCCTGTCTTTCTTTATTTGTATCTTTTCTGTGTTTGTGTAGTTACAGCAAAACAATTAAAATTATTTTTGTTTTATCATTTTGCTGTGAGTTCACAAACACAGCAAAGATAAAAAATAAAAAATCCTGGAAAGCATGGAGTTAGCCTTCTTTGGAATAGCGTGGGGGAGAGAGGAGGAGAATTGGGTCCCTTCGTGGCACTGACTGCTGTAATGCTGGAACTGAAGCTAAGTGATCTATTGCACCAGGGCCAGCAGCAGAACAATAGCCCCTTAAGAGCTATTGACTGGCTTTTCTCATCATTTAAAAGGTATGCCGCTGTAACTGTTTGACTACAGCACAGTCACTATGTCGTGTGGTAAAGTTTGGACATAGATGATACTATCCTACTTTAATTCCACCTTTCTAGCCTTGTGTGATAATCTCTAATGTCCAACTTGGATACTTAAACATTTCACAGATTAAAATTGGGACATGCTTGGCCAAGCAACATCAGAATGTGGTGAAAATGTGAGGCAAAAGTTATTAATAAGAGAAACAGACAAGCTAGGAGAAGCTGCAGAAGTTTGCTTTGCCAGAACCTCTTGGGAAGAGCAGGATTTTTCCCCTGTCCGCTCCCCCCTGCTGAGTTAACTGAGTGCAAAACTACATTTTCATTTTGAACTCAGTTTGTAGCAATTGAAATAAGCAGGAGAAAGGGAGAAGAGAGAAACTGGGACCTATTTTTAAAGTAGCTGGAAAAAGTGGGATGGCAGAGAATTAATTCGGACTGTCCCTGGCAAATCAGGACGCTTGGAGGATATGAGTCCAGGGATGTCCCAAAAGGCTGACTGTTTCAGCATCAGGAATAAGTCTGTCAGGCCTCAGGTAGAGAAAGGTCAGGCTTCATATAGCAACAGGCCATATCCCAATCTAGGGCAAAGGGTAGCAGAGTTTGATAAAGTTAATATTTTTGCATTACAACTCCTAAAAGGCATCAACCAGAATGGCCAGCTCTTATGCTCCATATTTTCTTTTCCAGCCCCATTCAGCTTTGACACCCCAGAAGAAGTCTCCTCCAAGTTCGTTGCATCCCTCACTGGAACTGCTGAGTCCATCAATTCTGAAAAAAATGTTTGTAAGTAGTTTTTATTAGTGGTGGGGCTTCATACAAAGAAATCTCTCCTTTGAGTGTCCTGAAAGGAGAGATACTGTACTTATACTGCCAACTACGTGTAATTAGGACTTCTCTGAGTAGGAATAGCCTTTCCTATAGTTCTGCCTTTGGAAGTGCTTCCTCGGAGGACAGTCACCAATGTGATGGATGTGACAGTGCCACTTAAAAGCCCATTAATTTATCCAGTCCTTGTTAAAGTTTTTTCTACTATCACTTACAAAGTCCCACAGCCCATTTGGCCAGGGTAATCCGGAAAAGTAACTTTTCTAATCTCTAGTTTAACCAAGCATTTGCTAAATTTGATCTTCAGTTTAGTGGGATCTTTGGTGTTTCCTGTGGATTTTTGCATTTGTATTTTAATTTAATTTTTGTGTACTGAATCCTTAAGCAGCATTGGATTTGTGAAAAGACAGTTGCCATATATATAAATAAATAAATAAATAAATAAATAGTCCAGAATAATATTAATAGAAGAGAGAGGACTAGAAACTTTGTGTGTATGGTTTTAAAAAATCACCTCTCCTTTCCTCAAAAGTTAAGACTACTTGTTCTTGTGTGCCTTCAAGTCTTTTCTGACTTATGATGACCCTAAGGCAAACCTATTATAGGGTTTTCTTGGCAAGATTTGTTCATGGGGTTTGCCTTTGCCTTCCTCTGAGGCTGAGAGAGTGTGACTTGCCCAAGGTCACCCAGTGGGTTTTCATGGCTGTGCAGGGATTCAGACCCTGGTCTTCAGATTCATAGTCCAACACTCAAACCACTACACCAAGTTGGCTTTCTAGAGAGTTAGTATAAGCATTATAGTTAAATAATTGGGTGTATTCATAGTGGAGTTTTTGCTATTGCTGTTTACATGGATAAGTTATGCATACATGCAGCAAGCTCTCCACAGGGTGCTCTTACAAAGCTGAAGATCCCATTGACAGCAACGTGGATTTAGACTTTATCAGATGCATGAAAAACCGCCTCAGAAGAACATGACAAGAACAATAACGGGTGACATTACCAGACAACATTATCCTTCAGCTGTTCCAGGCGCAGAGCACGGGCATGGATGGTGCATCCCTTTTTATTGATGGCTTAGCCTGTTGATAAAAAAGAGACATGCTATTCATGCCCGTGCTACGCCCCTGGAATGACTGTAGGATCCGGGCGTCTGGTAATGTCGCCGATTTGGGACACGGTTTTATGCCGCATTTCCTCGCATCTGATAAAGTCCTATGTTTCCAGCTTCAGCTATACCATCATCTAGAAACTCCCTCTCTCTGTGCCGTTTTCTCTCTCTTTTTTTCCTCCCTCTCTCTGTGCCTTTTACAAGCTGACATTTGCTCTGTTTCCCATACATATCTGTTTCTTCCCTGCAACTACAGCGATGCCCTAGAGCAAGGGTTGGCAACTGTGGAAGACCAGGGGGCCACATTGATCCCCCAGAAGATCTTGGAAGGCTGCTCCCTCCCCACTGCACCCACACACCCACACATACAATCAAAAGATTTTTGCCCCTAAATGCCCTCTAGGGGATATTTTTGGGGGCCTTCCTGGATGATTTTAGGAGAGGCCATTTTTTTTAGCAACAGGAAGAGAGTGGAAGTAACTTCCTGCTCACTTCTTTTTTAAAAAAGTCTCCCAAAACGTAGTGGAAATGCCTTCCCCACCCACCCATCAGAGATCATTTAGAGAAATTTTGGAGCAAAACATACTTATGACCACCCCCTGGGAGCCACAAAAATGGCCCTGTGGGGCTGCACCTTGCCCATTTCTCCCTTGGAAGTTAATTAAAGAACACAGAAAGCTCCCCAGTTATCAGGAGATTAGCCCATAACCATTTGTTTCCTGCAAATAGGATCTGCAACAAAATGTTGCAGCACTGATCTGTTTATTTCCATAGTGTCATTATTGGCCCGATTGGTCTCCAGTGTGCTCAACTCACACTGGATTGGCCTCCAGTGTGCTCATTGTATGCGGCTTTCCTTCTCCCCACTTCATCCTCACAACAACTTTGCGACATAGGTTAGAGAGTGCTTGATTCAAGGTTACCCTGTGAAATTTGTGGATGAATGGGGACTTGAATTGGGATCTCCCAAGTCTCAGACCAAAACTCAAACACCACAAAGCTTTTTATGGTGTGCTCCTCTTCTGGCTTCTAGCTAATCAGCTATGCCTTCCTTCCCATTTCTGCATTCTATTCCTCCTCACATTTAATTTTCCATTCCCACCCTTTTCAGGATTTTTGTCCCTTTTATTTCAATTAATTTCATTTTCAGGTGATAGCCAGCAGTTGTCACAATATTTCTGAATTCCTAGGTATCTGGAACTGAGTTGGATAGTACTAAAATGATCCCTCTCTGAGAGTGTATGAACCATCTTTCCTGCTGCCTAAAACTTGGATGTACTGTATTATTTTTCTATATACAGTCGGACCCCCATATCTGTGAGGGTTTGTTTCCCGGACTTAGCGCGAATACCAGAAACCGTGGATAACAGCAAACACCATTGATAATAATGGGACTTCTGGTTTAAAATACCATAGAGATGCCTTGGAGGACCTAGAAAATATCCAGAAAGGATGCCTCTCTAGGCATTTTCTAGGAAGAATCTATGGTATGTGTTCCTCTTTTTGTGTCCATGGATGTTAATTCTGCAGATACGGGAATCCGACTGTACTACAAATCCCCGATTCCCGCCCCATCTCATGGCCTAGTATACTGGCTAGGAGATTTAGGAAGCTGATAAAAAAGTAACATTTCCAAATTCTGTTGCTGCTAAGTCTTAAGAGGCTTTATTGCACTACACATAACGCTATTATTCCACTTTAACTGCCCTGGCTGCCTCCCATGGAATCCTGGGATTTGCAGTTTAGGGAGGGGCATTTAGAACTCTCAGCCGAAGAGCTCTTAGGCCTCAATCAACTACAAATCCCAAAATTCCACAGGAGGAAGCCAGAGCAGTTAAAGTGCAATAATGTTTATAGGTGGTTGAGAGGAGTTTAGGGAAACAAAGTAAACTTTTGCTGTTATGGACAGTTTCGATGCCTTCAGGGTGATTTTTGGCAAAAAAAAAATAGGCGGGGATTTTGGGGTATTCTTGCAAACTTAGCTGACATAACAAAGTGGTGGGAGCTTCATGCAGCCTACAGGCCCCTCTTTCTCCACTGCTAAGTGTAGACAGCTGCTGGACAAAGCTGTGAAATCCTCCCCTACTTTATCTCTGCCTCTTTTCCTCCCACAGCCGCTATAGGGAAGCGTAAAATCAAGATTGAGAAGGACGGTTCACTTAACATCTACATTGTCATTGATGGCTCACGAAGCATTCAGAAGGAGCACTTCAAGGATGCCCAGAATATGTCCATCAAGTTAATTGAGAAGGTACAGACAGTTCTGCGGAACCACTTTCTGGCCTGAGGAAGATGCTTGGAACAGTGTAGATAGGCGGGCATTAAGACCTCAACAGGATTGCTAACACTTGGAATAAAGAGTTGTATTTATTAGTATCTTGTTGGGGGTGAGGGTGTCAGAAGCCCTGGAGAGTGTGTCTGTGCCTGTGAGAAACAGAGAGATAATGAGTGTGCACAAGGGAAGTGTCAAGCTTCAGTGTCAAGTGTCAGATTCCAGGCAGCTGAATTTTACAAGTGGAGATGTTGAGTGTGCATGTGTGTTATCAATCCTACGCTCAAACCAAACCATACCATGCTCACGTAGTGTCACCTACTAAAATTTGTTCAACATGAGCCCATCGTTACAGTAGGACCCCGTATCCACTGATTCAATTATCCACTGATTCAATTATCCACTGGACACAAAACAGCACACCTACCATAGTCTTCCTACAGTCTTCAATAGAAGTATAGTGGCTAGATCAAGGGAAGTAATAGTGCCGCTCTATTCTGCCTTGGTCAGGCCTCACCTAGAATGCTGTGTCCAGTTCTGGGCACCACAATTCAAAAAGGATATTGACAAATTGGAGTGTGTCCAGAGAAGGGCGACTAAAATGGTGAAAGGTCTGGAAACCATGCCTTATGAGGAGAGACTTAGGGAGCTGGGTATGTTTAGCCTGGAAAAAAGATGGTTAAGGGGCAATATGATAGCCCTGTTTAAGTATTTGAAGGGGTGTCACGTTGAGGATGGAGCAGGCTTGTTTTCTGCTGCTCCAGAGACTGGAACACGGAGCAATGGATGCAAGCTCCAGGAACAGAGATTCCACCTCAACATTAGGAAGAACTTTTTGACAGGAAGAGGTGTTCAGCAGTGGAACACACTCCCTCGGAGCGTGGTGGGGTCTCCTTCCTTGGAGGTCTTTAAACAGAGGCTGGATGGCCATCTGTCAGGGATGCTTTGATTGTGATTTCCTGCGTGGCAGGGGGTTGGACTGGATGGCCCTTGTGGTCTCTTCCAACTCTACCATTCTATGATTCTATGATTCCTAGAAAATATGTCCTCTCTAACCATTTTCTAGGTCCTCCAAGGGAACTCTATGGTATTTTAAACCAGAAGTCCCATGATTTTCAATAGCGTTCGCTATTATCCACAGTTTTTGGTCTCTACAGGGCCCCACAGAACCATTCCCCAGTGGATAAGGGGGTCCTAATGTATCTGTAGGGCACAGCGGAAGGCTCCCTTTGTTTTGTCCCTGAGGAATGTGTGGCTGAGGAGAGACATCCATGGGAGGAACTGATGTGGAAGTTAGAAAGATCTAGGAAAAGGTATTTCTACAGACAGACACCTTGAGAGCTAGGTAAATAAGATACTTAGGCTGGCTAAATAAATGCCTCATAAATTCTGGAATAACAACAGGATTTATAAGACAGATGCAACATCATCTTAGGCACATCTGTACAGAAATAATCCTCACTAAGTTTATTGTGATGTGCAGCCAATGGTTTCTGTATCAGGGGTACAGTTAAACTTCTCTTCCAGATTTTAATGAGCTATTCAGGGGGCTGAACCCTATTCCCAAAAGAGGTTCAACCCCTTAGAAAGCCCCTTCAAATTCTAAAAGTTTAGAGCAGATGTCCCTGCCCCTGCTATGACAAGAATGCACCCTTATTAGATTGATCCTTATTTTTATCACCTCATAAAAATAATAGGCTTTTCAACAGATGGCTCTGATACACAAATGTTCTGTGGTTGTTGTTGTGGTTGTTGAGTGCCTTCAAGTTGTTTCAGTGTTATGATGACCCTGCAACAAACCTATGGGATTTTCTTGGCAAGACTTGTTCAGGGGTGTTTCATAGACAACATAGAGTTGGAAGACGCCCTGAAGGCCATCTAGTCCAACCCCCTGCCATGCAGGAACACACAATTAGAGTACACCCGACAGATGGCCATCCAGCCTCTGTTTAAAACCCCCCAAAGAAGGAGACACCACCAAACTCTGAGGCAGTGTATTCCACTGTTGAACAGGTCTTACTGTCAGGAAGTTCTTCCTCATGTTTAGGTGGAATCTCTTTTCCTGTAGTTTGAACCCATTGCTCCATGTACTAGTCTCTAGAGCAGCAGAAAACAAACTTGCTCCATCTCAATATGACATCCCTTCAAATATTTAAACACGGCTATCATGTCCCCTCTTAACCTTCTCTTCCCCAGGCTAAACATACCCAGCTTGTCCTTGCCTTCCTCTGAGGCTGAGAGAGAGTGACTTGCCCAAGGTCACCCAATGGGTTTTCATGGCTGAGCAAGGATTTGAACCCTTGTCTCATCAAGTGCTAGTCAAACACACAAACCAGTCCACCACACTGGCACTCACAAGTTCTGTAGGGAGGGGGGAACCAAATATCTCTTGCAGCTCACAGTTGGTGGGAAGGAGCAGAGTTAGTAATGTGTAGTGGGTAAGAAAGTTTGGTTCATGTCACTCTCCCTCTTTGTCAGCTCTCCCCCTCACAGCTGTTTTGAACAGGCTCTTTCCAGCTGCCCCCCACATTTTGGGTTCCTGGGGTAGGGGCTTCAGTCTGATAGATTGTGTCGAAATAGAGTGTTCCCTTGAGGCTGTGCAGAATTCCTAAATCACAAACTAACCAAATTCCGCATATCAGGTGGGATACCGACTCCATCTCAGAGCACCATGGCTTCTATGAAGCTTCTTCCCTTATATCGGGGTGGGCAAACTGTGGCTCATAAGCTGCATGAGGCCCCCAGGGGTTGAAAAATGTACAGTTGCCCCTCCACATTCGCGAACTTGAGAGGCCCCGTGAAAGACCTGGAGGGAGCGGGGAGGCCCGGGGAGGCCTCCACGGGGCCCCCGGAGGCGCTCCAGAGGCCACATGAAGGCCTGGGGAGGGGTGGGGAGGCCTTCGCGGGACGCCCGGAGGCCCTCCGGAGGCGCCGCGAAGGCCTGGGGAGGGGTGGCGAGGCCTTCGCGGGACCCCCGGAGGCCCTCTGGAGGTGCCGCGAAGGCCTGGGGAGGGGTGGCGAGGCCTTCGCCGGACCCCCGGAGGCCCTCCGGAGGCCCCGCGAAGGCCTGGGGAGGGGTGGCGAGGCCTTCGCCGGACCCCCGGAGGCCCTCCGGAGGCCCCGCGAAGGCCTGGGGAGGGGTGGCGAGGCCTTCGCCGGACCCCCGGAGGCCCCACGAAGGCCTGGGGAGGGGTGGCGAGGCCTTCGCCGGACCCCTGGAGGCCCTCCGGAGGCCCCGCGAAGGCCTGGGGAGGGGTGGCGAGGCCTTCATGGGACCCCCGGAGGCCCTCCGGAGGCCCCGCGAAGGCCTGGGGAGGGGTGGCAAGGCCTTCGCGGGACCCCCGGAGGCCCTCCGGAGACCCCACGAAAGCCTGGGGAGGGAGGGAGGAAGGGCCAGGGAGACCTCCGTGGGGCCTAGCAAGGCCCCGCAAAGGCCTGGGGAGGGAGGGAGGAAGGGCCGGGGGGACCTCCGTGGGGCCTAGCAAGGCCCCGCGAAGGCCTGGGGAGGGAGGGAGGAAGGGCCGGGGAGATCTCCGTGGGGCCTAGAAAGGCCCCGCGAAGGCCTGGGGAGGGAGGGAGGAAGGGCCGGGGAGACCTCCGTGGGGCCTAGAAAGGCCCCGCGAAGGCCTGGGGAGGGAGGGGGAAGGGCCGGGGAGACCTCTGTGGGGCCTAGCAAGGCCCCGCGAAGGCCTGGGGAGGGGAGTCGTTATTCGCGTATTTTTCACATTCGCGGGGGTCCGCGGAACGGAACCCCCGCGAATGTGAAGGGACGACTGTAATATTTTTCCAAAGATTTTTTTTTTGCCCCCAAGTGCCCTCTAGGGGCCTTCCCCCCTATGTTTTGGAATCCCATGGGCCATTTTAAGAAAAAAGGCCTTATTTAAAACCAGAAGTAAACTAGAAATGACTTCTGGCCATGTCCTGTTTTGAAAAAAAGGCCTCACCTGGATTTAAAATGGCCAAGGAACCGAAAATGGCCCACAAATTCCCTAGAGGGCATGGGGGTGGCATTGGGAGCAAAAATGTGTGGGGTGGGGTTCGCAGTGGGGAGGATGTGATGGGGATGTGTGCCCCCCAAAAGTGTCATGGGGCTAATGCAGCCTCCTAGCTTCCCACAGTTGCCCACCCCTGCCCTGCATCTTTAATTTTAGAGGGTAAAATTGCTGAGTTGGTTGCCGCACAAGGGAGAAAGTGCCTCTGAGCATATCCTTGGCCTCCCATTGTAGATCTCCAGCTATGACATCTCTCCCAAGTATGGCATCGTCACCTTTGCCACCGAAGTCAAAGAGCTAGTGCGTCCCACGCATGAAAAGAGCAGCGATGCAGCCTGGGTGATTGAGAAGCTGGAGGAAATCAAATATGCACGTGAGACATATTTTTCAGCTCTGTAACATGGCGGTAGTTGTGGAGGTGGGGTAGGCGGAGGGAGACTGTAGAAGATATATGCCTCACAACAATAAAAAACATGGTACAGCAAAGAAGACTAGGCCTTGAAAGGACAGCTATGAAGGAACTAGACAAGATCCTGAAGTGTAAAGATATATCATTAAATACTCAAATTAGGATTGTCCATGCCCTAGTATTTTTATGTATGGTTGTGAAAGCTGGACAGTGAAGAAAGCTGATAGGAGGAAAATCAACTCATTTGACATGTGACAGTCAGTGAAGGAGGAGAGTTCTGCAGATATCATGGGCTGCCAAAAGGACAAATAAATGGATCTTAGGACTTTATCACACAAGGCCAAAATTGTGAAATTACAATGGGATAGTAGCACAGATGGCTTCCCGTTATTGCATGATGTAGTCCTCCTTCTATTAATTGCGTGTAACTTTTCATTCACGGGCAAAAGTCATGAATAGCTGTCAATAGTGCTGTTTTCGCAATATTGACGAGCATGCGATAATTCTGTCCCACTCTAGTTCCAATATTATGGTGTTAGTGGGCGGTCCCCCCACTTTCCCTATCCCCATTCCCAACGAGAACACATAATTAAGCTTCCATTGGAGAGTATGAAGACGACCTCCAGGATGCTCTTTTAATGAACTGTCACCTTTTCTTGGTACTTTTTTGTTTGTTTGTTGAATTGTTAATTTGTTAATTTGTTGATTTCTTTGTTAATTTGTTTGGTTTTTTGTTTGTTGGATTGAAGTGGTGTCTTCTCGTGACAACAGCTGAAATTGCATCCATGCAAAATCGTGGAAGTAGGAGTAATTTTTTTACAAAGTCGCATATGTGGGCCATCTTGAAAAGTTAATACTCCGTCAATACAATGCAATGAGAAAACCAGTGTTACAATAACGCAACCTTCAATCCTGTTCTTAAAACATTCGTAGGTGGTCGTACGATGTTGTGCGATTATGGCAACGTGCAATAATTTATGTAATCATGCCGTTATGATTCTGCTTTCCTCAGTTGCAGAATTACAGCATTTTTACAAATTTGTGTGATAAAGTCCTTAAAACAAATCTGGCCTGAGCTCTCACTGGAAGCCAAGATGGCTAAACTGTTGTAGTTTGGCCATAATATGAGAAGACATGACTCCCTAGAAAAGACAATAATGCTTGGCAAGGTGGAAGGCAGAAGGAAAAGAGGAAGACCACATTGCAGAGGAAGAGATTCAGTGAAAGAAACCATGGCCCTCAGTCTGCAAGACCTGACTGCAATGACTTTGAGGTCTCTCGTTCATAAGGTTGCCGTAAGTTGAAGTGGACTTGACAGCAGTTAACAACAGAAACAGCAAAGAGCACCATTGGGAGTCAACAGCCACCCCAGGGGTGGGGCCATATTCAGCAAGAATCTAATACAGAAATCTTATACAAAGACCCAACTGGGTAGTGGCCTGAAACCTGCTTTCCCATTAATATAAAAGCAGCCAACTTAACAAGTAAAAAAAATGTGATGCAAGAATACCTCAGTGAACAAAGCCTCTGACAAAGAAGCTTCTTTTTACAAATCTTTTTATGTCTGCCCAGCCTTCCCCCTTTTTCTACTCATCTTTTGTCTAGCTGAATTTTTTAGCAGCATCAGCATTGGAAAGATGGTGAAGCAGGGAGGGAGAAACACTTTCCATGTCACATTGCAGTGACATTTCTGCAGAAAACAATGTAATAAAGCTTGAGCTGAGAAAGAGTGGGATTCTGTTCTAGCCAGTTCTACTGAACCTGTGTGTGCCTTCCTACAACAGGCAAGGTAAAAAGCAACTGCCTCCAGAATCCCTTACTAAGCAAGTGTGAACAGAGAGAAAAGGGGAGACCAGATAAGCCCACCTCAGCAGCTACCCCCAGCATGTTTTAAAAAGCATAGACCTATAAATTTGGCCACCAAAATAGGAGTCATAAGGAAAGTGGAGGTTGGAAAATGAAAAAGTCTTGTTCCCTGGATGCATTTTGGAAGAAGACTTCAAGTGGTCTTTTGAAGATTCAGATACTTTTGTTTACTTATGCAAGGCTGATGGTTTCATTTCACGTATACATATTGTTAGTTTTGAATGCAAAGTTTCCTGAAACATGTTGAAATGTCCTTCTTTTTTGTGGTGTAAGAACGTATCTCTATTCTTTCCCTGCTATTTCTGCCTGTTGTTGCTGTTGCTGTTGTTGTGTGTCTTAAAGTCATTTCCAACTTATGGTGACCCTAAGGAGAAACTATCACAGGGTTTTCCTGGCAAGATTTGTTCAGAGGGGGGTTGCTTTTGCCTTCTTCAGAGGCTGAGAGAGTATGACTTGCCCAAGGTCACCCAGGGGGTTTCCATGGCTGAGCAGGGATTTGAACTCTGGTCTCCAGAATCATAGTCCAACACTCAAACCACTACACCACACTGGCTGCTCGTTTCTCCCTCTACTACTAAATTTTTGTGAAAGAAATAATGCGCAGGAACATGTCTGTTTCATTAACTGGGGTATACCCATACAACACACTGGCCTTGAAGTAAGGGAGAAATCCCTGAGGATTAAGACAGCTGTTAATGCTCTTCTGCAGTGCTCTCTGGAGTACATGAATAAGTGCTTGAAGCACCCAGGGGCAAGAAGAAATAGGCATGCATGCCACCACTATTAAGGCCTGGGGCTGGAGGTGAAACAAGCAACAGTGGTTGCAAGACTGGAGCACTTTCTACTCAGCCCAGCAAGACACAAACTCTTTATTTATTTACTTATTTTAAAAAACACAAGCTTGAGGGTCTTAAGTCTAAAGGTCTGTCCCACTTTCTCCCTCAAAGCAATTTTTCTTCTGCTTCCACATTGTTAGGTTGTTCCCTGCTTCTGCCCCTTACAGAAGTGTGTATATGTGGTGGTGGTGGTGGTGGAATTTTAGGAACTGTAGTCCAAAAAAAGTAATGTCACCAAACTTTTGCCTGATGAGGCCTGTCCCACCCCCCAGGACAGCTATGACGATGAGAATTTTTCTTCTTCCTTCTGCAGAACACAAGCAAAAGCCTGGGACCAATATCAATAAAGGCCTAAGTGCTATCTATGCAATGATGATCGACCAGGAAATGGCAGAAAAGAAAAGAGGCTTGGATCCCGCTCCAGTTGCTGAGAAAACCCGCCATGTTATTGTCCTCCTGAGTGATGGTGAGAGCTTAAGAGAGAGGAAAGAGCTCTGTGGTCCTCTGAAGAGAATTTGATTGCTCTCTCAAAGAAAGCTTTGTTATAACACACACACACACACACACCAAAAACACTCCTCTGAGTTAGGAGCTGACAATCTGCCGGGGTATTTACAGTGTTTTATTTATTAAAGACATTAATTTTGTGGCCAAATGAAAAAAAAAGGGTGAAAACCAAATAGTAGCACATGATAGCTTAAAGCACATAGCATGCCCTGCAATATTTCACAGATGAAAACCAGGGCGCAGGTGGCCAAGAAATATCAGAGAGAGGTCAAAATGGCAAAAGTTATTAATGAGGAAGAACACACAGGCTAAGAGAGGTTGAAGCAGTTTGCTTTGGCCAGGATCTACACAGGAGATCCTTCCACCACCAATTCACCTGCTGTGTTAATTGAGTGCAAACTCAATTTGCAGCAGTTGAAGTAAGCTGAGCGCAAAGAGGAAAAGGAGAAGGAGGAGGAGAGGGAAACTGGGATGTTTTAAAAGTAGCTGAAAAAGTGGGATGACAGAAGATTAATCAGGACTTTCTATGACAAATCAGGGCAGTTGGAGAGTATAACATAGCGCTAATAATAATGTTCAAGCTCTGCTTTAGATGAGGCATTTCAGCTTTTTAGAATGCAGTGGCCAGGATGTTCAAATCTATGAAACCACCAAAGAATGGCGTCATTAAGAAGTTGACTTGGCCTTTTGAAGAACCCTCAGAGGCAGGATTTATCCCCACAGACTGATAGCTCCCACCTGTAATCTACAGCAATTGATAATCTCTCACTATTCTTCTCTGTCCTTCTCTTTCTCTCTCCTTTTCTGTAGGTGACTACAACATGGGTGGTGATCCAGTTAATGCCATCCGCAAAATCAGGGAGTTCCTCCACATTGGACGTAATCGCACCAATCCTCGAGAGGACTACTTAGGTAAGATAAGATAAAGTGATGCAATGAACTGGCTGGGTGGATCATAGAATCATAGAATTGTAGAGTTGGAAGAGACCACGAGGGCCATCCAGTCCAACCCCCTGCCACGCAGGAAATCACGATCAAAGCATCCCTGACAGATGGCCATCCAGCCTCTGTTTAAAGACCTCCAAGGAAGGAGACCCCACCACGCTCCGAGGGAGTGTGTTCCACTGCCAAACAGCTCTTACTGTCAAAAAGTTCCTCCTCATGTTGAGGTGGAATCTCTGTTCCTGGAGCTTGCATCCATTGCTCCGTGTTCCAGTCTCTGGAGCAGCAGAAAACAAGCTTGCCCCATCCTCAACGTGACACCCCTTCAAATACTTAAACAGGGCTATCATATCGCCCCTTAACCATCTTTTCTCCGTTCAGCTTGTGGTCCATTAAGACTAGCTAGAAAGGGGCAGGGAATATGGGGGGGGGGGGTCGTCTGTCAGCACTGAGCTACACCATCCTAGCTTTTCCCAGCCTGTAGGAGGAGCTCCTTCCCTCCCGGAGGCCTCCTTTGCACCCGAGCCAGCAAGGGAGGGAGAGCGAGCAGTGGAGACAACCAGAGTCACTCCAGGACAGGCACACAGAGGCTCCCGCCCCACCCCACCCAGCACATGAAGGAAAATGTTGGGTTAACATCACTCCCAAGCTAACATTTGGAAATGGTTTTCTTGTACCCTCTTGAAGCCACTCTGTTTTTGCTTTGTCTTCTGAGAATCTGATCAGTTTCTGGTCACCTTATTGCAAGAAACAACAAAAGGCAGATGAAGGGCTTGTCTATATAGTGAAAATACTCCTCATAGAATTCAAGGAGAATACCTTTTGTCCCAATGGGATTCCGCATAATTTTGCCGTATTCAGAAGGAAGGGGGGGGGGCAAAAATTCCAAATGCTCCATGGGAAAAGCCTTCACAGCTTTTCCCGTATTTTTTTTAAATTCTGAAGGAAATGCACATTCCCACTCATTGAGGCAATCAATCCACTTTGCTGCACATTCCTGATAAGAGCAAAAGTGGAAAGCTGATTGGTTGCACAAGCGCAGGGGGTGGAGCTTGCTGGCAAGGTAAGCACCTGGAACTGCCATGTTGGATTTTCACCGTAGTGATCGTGTGCAGAGGTGACGAAACAGCCTTTTTTCTCCTTTCTTTCTGTTTATTTATCTGGAAGATTGCACTTCCGCATCTTGGATTTGCCTAAAAAAAATACTGTTCTGTAGCAGCAACTGGTGACAATAAAAATGTGAGTAATTCACTTGCACCTGCCATCTTGATTCACAGGCATACCGGTTTGAACATCAAACACATATAGCTTTGCAAGCCTGCGATCTTGAAAAAAACCATGGAGACAAATGAAAGCTGCTATGAATTGGCATTTGGTGCACATCAGTTTTATTGCCTCTTATAGACAAGCCTGAAATCATTTACAAGAGAGTCTCTGAACTAACTTGTGAATGATCCACCAATCTGTGTATTTTTGCTCACAAAGATTTCCAAGCATTTCTTCTTCTAGTTACCCACAGTGGTGATAATTATGGTGATTTTTAAGAACAAGGAGAGGAGGAGAGGGTGTGTTTCATCCAGTAGCTTGCGAAAACATGTATCAGTTGTGGACTGCAATTGGCTTGATAGGCCACAAGTTGTACAAACCTATCATAAAGTAATACAATTGGGTAATACAGTATACTAACAGTCCGCTTTTTGATGATCTGCTCTTTCGACACTTTTCAACCTTAACCATATTTTGCCATGTTTCCACGACCTTCCATACGCTTCTGCGATGACGCACTGCTTTTTCTGTCAATTCATACTTATTAAAAAAAACAACTTTTAAACAGACTGGTTCCATATTTCGACGATTTCTGGTTATCGACAGTGCTCTGGTCCCTAACCTGTCGAATAAGCAGGGGATGCCTGTACAGTAAGACCCCCGTATCCACGGAGGGTTGGTTCCAGGGCCCCCTATGGATACTGAAAACTGTGGATAACAGCGAACGCCATTGAAAATAATGGGACTTCTAGATTAAAATACCATAGAATTGCCTTGGAGGACCTAGAAAATGTATAGAGAGGATGCCTCTCTAGGCAATTTCTAGGAAGACTTTATGGTAGGTGTGCTGTTTTGTGTCCCATGGATAACTGAAATGGTGGGTATTGGTTCCACAGATACGGGGGTCCTACTGTATTCTACTCATGATACAGGTGGCGTTCTGGGTCTTGGGGTGTTTATAGGAAGCTGGGAGTCTCTGGATCCCTTTGTCCACCCCATGAACAAGCTTCCCTAGGGACGGTGAGGCAGGCAGCACTTCCCCTCCCTCTCCATCGGCCACAAATGTCTCTCCAAAGACTCTGATCTCTCAGTCAGTCCCACTAGTACCTCATGGTCCCGTGTTTTATAACTTCCCATCTTGGAAGCATCTCTAAGTTCTTCACACTTCTCACCAAACTGGTCATCCTCATTGGGCACTTGTCTCTCATGATCTCTATTGCTCCTATGTGATGCTGACTCCGCCACCAATAAATGTAACCTACAACCACCACATCATTGACCCCTTTTTTAACTGAAGGAGAGACTATACCCCACAGCTGCCTTGGGAGAAAGATGGGATGTAAATCCAATAAATTAATAAATAAATAAGCTGTGTTGCCCAGATAATGGGAGAGTCCATTATCAGGGACCCCCAGGGAATAGCAGGAGCCTCCAGTCAGGGTGAAGAAACAATCCTTCCTTCCTGACATCCTGGAAAGTTGCTGTTGGTGAGTGGATAATACTGAGCTAGATGGACCAGGGGTCTGACTCAGTACAGTAGGACCCCTGTATCCACAGAATCAATATCTGCAGTTTCAGTTATCCAAGGCTTAAAAAACATAGGGGCACATACCATAGGGACACATACCGGCAGCCCTGGTGGCACAGTGGTTAAATGCTGGTACTAAAGCCTCAACATTGTGAGTTCAGTCCTGGGCTCTTATATTCTTTTGATATTCTGATCTTCAGATAGTTCAAATATCCAGATGATTTATGGAAGCAAAGTCAGCTGTATGTGGGTCACCGTGCCTTCAATTCACCTGTCAGCCCCATGAATTTCATAGGGCTTTCTTAGGCAAAGTATACTCAGAGGTGCTTTTGTCAGTTCCTTCCTCTGAAAGATAGCCTCCAGCACCTGGCATTAATTGGTGGTCTCCCATCCAAGTACTAACCATGGCTGACCCTGCTTAGCTTCCAAGATCAGGTGGGATCTGGTGCCTTTAGGGTTTTTAGGTCTTGCCAAATCACCTGGAAATTGCTAGATTTCTTTATGGAGCCATCGATCAGTGGAAAAACTCTTATGCCATATGAAGAGTCTTATTGCAGCAGTGCAATGTGAATTGTTGTTACTGTTGTGTACTTTCAAGTCATTTCCAATTTATGGTGACCTTAAGGCAAACCTATTACAGGTTTTTCTTGGTGGGTTTTGTTCAGAGGGGCTTTGCTTTGCCTTCCTCAGAGGCTGAGAGAGTGTGACATAGCCAAGGTCACCCAGTGCGTTTTCATGCAGGGATTCGAACCCTGGTCTCCAGAATCATAGTCCAACGCTCAAACTACTATACCACACTGGCTCACACTGAATTAGCTCCTCCTGTAACTACGTTGCTTCTGCCTTTTTTAGTTGTTTTTGTTCAGGACCCTTAGAGTTTCTCTACTCACCCATGTTTCTATCCATATTTACATGCAGATGTTTATGTCTTTGCGGTTGGGAGCACAGTCGTCATGGATAATGTGAATAAGATGGCATCTCAAAAGACTGGGGAGAGACATGCCTTCAAATTAAAAGACTACACAGACCTTCAGCTGGCTTTTAATGAGATGATTGGTAATAAGAACCTACTTTTTCACTAATTTCATGCTTTATCTGCTGGGTCTCCAATTAATTATTTCCTAGACAATATAGGCTGTCTAATTTTTCTTTGTGAATCAGTTCACGTATATGGCTGTGAGCAAGTTCAGGCACCTTTCCCATATCCAATTTTCAGCTGAGAGACACTGCAGAGGAATCTGGGAAGTTTTCTGGGAGGACATGTCCTAGATTCACAAGGTAATGGCTACACTTCTTGAGCCTTAGGGGCTTACCGCACTCTGAAATAAACCGGCAGTGCAGCAGGAAGGTTCTGTCTTCCATGCTGCCTTACTGCATATTGTCATCATTTTTCTTGTGTTCTGCCATTCCAATCCCATGGGAAACCGAGGTAAAACCATGTCTTTTTGCTCACAGGTTTTTCCAGTTAGCAAAAAGATGCGGTTTTACCTTGGTCTCCCACAGGACTGGAACGAAAGAACGACGACGTCATGCAGTAAGGCAACGCAGAAGACAGAACCTTTCTGCTGCACTGCCGCTTTACTTCAGAGTACGGTAAGCCCCTTAGTGTTGCCTTGCTTGACCTGAAACTACTTTAAACATGTACACAGAGAAAAGGCTGATCTAGCCAGTGGCTATAAGGAGCTTGCTGGTTCAAATGTAGTGTACATATGAGTGCCAATTTGAAGGAATCAAACCAGTAGGAAGCTGTGGCCTTCATATGATATGTCATAATTCACTGGGAGAGGAGAAAGGCGGTGTGGTGATTAGCAGTACAGAGGCAGAGACGCTGAGAAGTTAGCCGTTGGCAAAACTAAGATGGGCAGAGGGATGTGTGAAAATTAGTCAGGGTCCAGTTCCAAAGGTCCGGAAAGCAGGACAGAGTCTCAGAGCTGAGCTGAGTTTTTTTTCCACAGAGGGGGGAGGGGGATAAATGTTGCTTCCAGCAATTGACATGTGTCTGCTGCCTGCAGAGAGGAAGACTGGGTAGCCACTGATCTCATGGCTGAACATCAAAGCACATCCAACAGATGGCCATCTAGCCTCTGTTTCAAAACCTCTAAAGAAGGAGACTCCACCACACTCCAAGCCAGTGCATTCTATTTCCAAACAGCTCTTACTGTCAGGAAGTTCATCTTAATGTTTAGGTGGAATCTCTTTTCCTGTAGTTTGAGTCCATTGCTCCATGTCCTAGTCTCTGGAACAGCAGAACACAAGCTTGCTTAGCCTCAGTATGACATCCCTTCAAATATTTAAACATGGCTATCATGTCACCTCTCAACCTTCACTTCTAGAACCACATTGGCTTTTTTAGCTGCTGTAACACATTGCTGAGTCATATTCAGCTTGTGGTCCACTAAGACTCCTAGATTTCTTTTGCGTGTACTGCCATCAAGCCAGGTGTCACCCATCCTATATCTGTGCAGTTCATTTTTACTGCCCAAGTATAGTATCCTACATTTCTCTCTGTTTAAATTCATTTTGTTTCTTTTGGCCCAGCTTTCTAATCTGTTGAAGTCATTTTGAATGCTGATCCTGTCCTCTGGGGTATTAGCTACCCCTCCTAATTTGGTGTCATCTGCAAACTTCATCTGCTTTCCTTTCATCTACCAAGTATGCAACTCTGTTAAAAGAAGAGATAAGAGTAGTCTGGCATGACTTGTTTCTCTGAAACCCATGATGACTTTTAGTGACCATGGCACTCCTTTCTAAGCGCTTACAGACTGCCTGTTTAATGATCTGCTGTAGAGATGAATGGAAAGCATCAGTCTGCTTCTCTGGGGGAAAAGCATCCTCTGCTTTTCTAGGATTACTCCAAATTTCAAGAGCTCTGAAATATGTCTTACTATTCCTAGATGAGAGCGACACTTTGTCCATGTGCGGCTTGGCCAAGGAGCACAAAACGGCAGATTACCAAGAGAAGAATCCCTGGCATGCTACAATCACCATCAGGGTAAGATGGAAACTTTTGGAGCAGGAGCTGAAAGAGGAGGCTTTCTTTGGTCGTAAGGTTGGGCTCATGGCTTCCTGATTCTCCACCTGGGCAGGAAAAGGAGGAAGCAAGTTGTGGCTGCTTTTCTATCCACGTTCTGTACAGGTCCTTTAGAGCAGAAGATGAATGACAGAACACTGAATGAGATGACAGACATAAAGAGATGGTAGAATTCTGGACTGTATTACCACTACCACTCTGGGTTGAAGACTGGCTGCCAGTCTGCTTCTGGGCACAATTCAAAGTGCTGGTTATGATCTATAAAGCCCTATATGGCTCAGGTCCAGGCTATCTGGCAGACTGTATCTCACTCTATGAACCAGCCCAGGCCCTGAGATCCTGAGGAGAGGCCCTTCTCTCAGCCCACTACCATCTGAAGTATGGTTGGTGATGATGTGAGAGAGGGCCTTTTCAGTGGCTGCCCCTAGACTTTGGAACTCCCTGTCCAGAGAGGCCAGATTTGCCCCCTCCCTGTTTTCCTTTCAGCGGCAGGCCAAAACCTTTCTATTCAGGCAGCCTTGTAAAACAGACAGTTCTTAAAGAACAGGCTAGGGGGTGCTGTGTGGTTTTATTGAATTGCTATTAAAAGCTTTTTGTCTTTAAAAAAAGTTTTTAATACTTTTCAGTATATTTTATTCTTTTAAGTATTTTGATATTGTTTTAATAATAATTAGTTTAATTGTGTTTTAATGTACACTTTCTGTATGTTTTAATCATGCTTTTTTTAAAGTGTGAGTCACTTTGGGTCCCAGCCATGGAGAAAAACTGGGTTATTCATAATCATGACGACAATAATAATAATAATAATAATAATGAAAGATGAGAAATCTTGCTGTGAGAGTTTGCCATTTTAAATTTAAAAAAACCCTCTCTGCAAGTAAAAAAAAATTCCATCAAGGAAACATATTTCAACCCAGACTGTTCTGTGTATGCTAGGTTTCTGCTTGCAGATTTTAAAAACTATGTAGGGCAGTGGTGGACAACTCTAGAAGATTTAAGGCCAATTTTGGGGCTGGGCCCATGCAGCCTAAGATGCCATCCACCCTTGATATAAGAGATTCCCCACTTACAGTTTGAAAGAAAATTACTCTTTTTACCACCTCAGAACCATGTCTGCCTCATCTAACTGTTTGTGACCTAGGACTGTTTCTTCTTCATACCAATTCTACCAAGTTCGAATGTATGTGTGCGCCTCAGAGATTTCTGAACAAATTATAGGATTTGTCAGATAAAAAAGGAAACAAGCAGGAGCTGCAACAGGAGTGATTTTGCTCCTGAAAAATGTAGCAGTCCAATTTCATATACCTTCCAACATTTCACAGCTGAAAATCAGGACACATGTGACCAAAGCAATGTTAGAGTGTGGTCAAGATGGCAAAAGTTACAGTAGGACCCCGTATCCACTGATTCATTAACCACTCAGATTCAGTTATCCATGGGACACAAAGCAACACACCTACCATAGAGTTTTTCTAGAAAATGTGTCCTCTCTAGCCATTTTCTAGGTCCTCCAAGGGAACTCTATGGTATTTTAAACCAGAAATCCCATTATTTTTAATGATGTTTGCTACTATCCATGGTTTTCTGTATCCACGGCTCCCCACCAGAGCCAATTCCCAGCAGATAAGGGGGTCCTACTATATTAATGAGGAAAAACACACAAGCTAGAGGGCTTACCACACTCCAAAGAAAAGCATCAGTGCAGCAGGCACATTCTGTCTTCCATGCTGCCTTACCGCATGACATTGTCATTCTTTCGTTGTGGTCCCATGTGTCTTTTTGTTAACTGGAAAAACCCATTAGGAAAAAGACACAGTTTTATCTCGGTCTCCCATGGGACTGGAACTAAAAAAACTCCAGAACAGCGACAATGTTAAGTGGGAAGGCAGAACAGAAGAAGAAATGTTCCTGATACACTGCTGCTTAAGTACCTGGTTGCAGCAGTTGGCTTTTGCCTGAATCAGCAAAAAGAGAGTGGCTGGGTTTGTCCACTGTGACACACTTTACTATTGTCAAGGAACTAATATTTATACCTTATTTCATATCCTGAAGGGGTACTCTTGTTAGGACAAAGCCTGGATGGCTTTGCCACAGGATAGACAAAGGAAACCGAAACTCAACTGATTGCCTTAATTGGTGGGAACTAGGAATTTATGGGTTTGTGACAACTTTGGCTGGACAGGAGGGGGTATGGAAGAGATTTCTGTAGGAAAAGCTTAAGGAATGGTCACTTAATTGCTTGATTGAATCGTTGCTGAGACACCCAGAGCTGGAAGAAAGGATTAGCACATACCTCCTTAACAACTGTGTTTACTAAGGGGCTTCTGCATAATCCTAATATGGGCTCTCTTGCCATCATATTTCTAAGACACAACCCTAGTCATTGTGACCTCCAACTGACCTTTGGTTTGCCCCAGCCAACCTGACCCTGAAAAGTGTCCAATATTTCCAGTTATGAAATACCATGGGGAGGGGGTAGTAGGGCATACTAACAATGTACAGATGTCCCTCCACATTCACGAATTTGGCATTCACAGATTTAAGTACCCACGGCTTGAAAATATTCTTTAAAAAATAATAATCCAAAAAGCAAAGCTTGATTTTTGCCATCTTACATAAGGGACACCATTTTGCTATGTCGTTGCATATAATGGGACTTGAGTATTCACGGATTTGGGTATTCACGAGGGGTCCTGGAACCAAACCCCAGTGAATGTGAAGGGACAACTGTATAACAATTAATTCCCTCATAGTGCCCAAGTATTCTGGCTATGAACACACTTCTGTCAAAGCGGTCTAAAACTGGCCAGGTAGTGCTTCATGGCAACTCCTGTCATGTCCTACCTTACAGAAATTAGAAATGAAACCAAGAAATAATAATAACCCAGATAGATAGAATTTGACACCTTTTTAGGAGTCAGATCTTCTGTGCCTTTAACCTCTGGCAGAAAGAAAACAGATCAAGTTCTCCATTCTTGAGTCTGCCTGCTGAAGGTGTGGGGAGTTAATGGTTTAAATTTCTTCCAACTTTGTGCCATTTAAAGCCACAGAAGCCCAGCAAGGTGCCTGAAATGGCCATCTTATGCCTGTTCATGTGGGTGTAGGCCCTGCTGCTGGAATGTAATAGGATGACTTAGGAGTTGTCTAAAGAGCAAAAATACTCCTCACTGAATGCAAGAGAAGACAACCTGTGCTAATGGCAATCTGTGTTGTTTCACCATGTTGTGAAGGAGGGGAGACCAAACTGGCAAAAACTCTGCAGGAAAAGCAGCTTTGTGGCTTTTCCTGGAGTTTTTTTTAAAAAAACAGCAATGAGGGGAATGCACATTTACACTCGCTTTCCCATATGAGAGGAAGTGCAAACCTGACTGGCCAGATGAGTGTGGGGAGGCTTGTTAAGAGGGTAAGCACCCGGTGCCACCATGTTGGATTTTTGCCTTAGCAAGTGATCGCTAAGGTGATAAAATGGGGTGTTGTTTTTTCTCTCTCTTTCTCTCTTTTATAAAGGTGAAATATCACTTATGTGCACCAATGAAACTTTTTTTTTTTTTAAGTTCAGTGGCAGCAGATTTAAAAACACGAGTAATTCACTCGTGGCTGCCATTAGACAACCCCTTCGTTGCAAGAAAACATGCGTAGAATTACACTTGTGAAGCATTGTTCCATGATCGCCATGAATTGCTGTTTACAACTATTCCATGTTGTTTTTGTCTTCCAAATCAAAGCGTGCAGGGGGGGTGTACGAGCATTGCAAAGGAGCCCTCATTTCTGAATACTACGTCCTGACTGCAGCCCACTGCTTCACTATAGATGATACAGCAGAACAGATCACTGTCAACATTGGTAAGCCAAAATATTTCAAGATGATGAAAGAGAGAAAGAATTGGTGGGCTGCCAATTGGCCAGGAAAAATAAAACTGGTCTAGCTTGCTCTTGTGCCTTTAACAACGTCTGAATGAGCAGAAACCAGGTGATGATACTTCATGATGTAGGTAAGAGGTGGGCAACTTTGGTCAAATGTTCACCCACAGGCAGGCCACATCAGTGACTTTTTCACACTACACAATTATAGTACTTCAACTGCCTTGTCTGCATCCTATGGAATCCTAGAATTTGTAATTTGATGAAGCACAAGAGCTAATTCTAAATACCTCACAAAACCACAAACCTCACAATCCCACTGAATGGAGCCACAACAGTTAAAGTAGTATCGAACTGCTATAATTGTATAGCGTAAAAGAGAACCAGGTTCAAAAGCGGCAAAAACATGCAGTAAAGTAGAAGAAACTGAAACTGGAAGTGACTGGGTGTCCAATTCCAATTTTGGTTTTGGGCTTTTCAAGTGGTCAGGATTTGGGCCTGTGGCCTGATCTATTTACAATAGGACCCCTGCATCTGCAGGGGATTGATTCCAGGCCCCACCATGGATGGTGAAATCTGCGGATAATAGCGAATGCCACCGCCGCACCAGAACCCTCCTCCTGCCTGCCCAAACCCTCCGCTTGCCCACTGGAACCCCCCGCGTGATAGCCTTCTTCCCTCGCCAGCCAGCCCACCCACTTGCCACACTGGAATCCCCCCTGCAAGGCCACCTCCTCCCTCCTTCTTCTACCCACCCTACTGCCCTACCGACACAACGCCCCCGCAAGGTCGCCTCCTTCCCTCACTGCATCAGAACCTCCCCCCAGCCAGGTAGCCTCCTCCCTCCTCCGTCTGCCCACCTGCCAGCCACAACCCACCCAAAAGGTCACCTCCTTCCCCCGCCCACCCGCTCACTCACTCGCTCACAATGCTGGACCCCCTTGGCAAGGTAGTCTCCTCCTTCCTTCGCCTGCCTGCCCACCCTCCCGTCAGCCACAACCCACCTGCGAGGTTTCCTCCTTCAACTGCCAGCCTGCCCACTCGCCCACCATACCAGAACCCCCACAGCAAGGTTGCCTCTTCCCTCCCTCCCTTGCCCACCACACCACAACCCCCTGCAAGCTCACCTCCTCCCTCCCACCCACTCACCCCACCATTGCCATCTGCAGATAATTGAATCAGCGGATAGCAAATCAACAGATGCGGGGGTGCTACTATAAACACAACTACTGCTCCTGTATGCCTCCAGGAGTAGCAAAACGTTTTTCACCGTTTCCCCCCATTGCCTGAGGAGGGGATCACAAAAGGGCCTTTGGGCCTTTGTGTAGCCCATAAGCTACACCTTGTCCACCTCTGACCTCTGAGCAGTCCAGGAATGTATTTTATTTTTATTTTCCTTTATTTTATTTTATTTATATCCTGTTTTTCTCCCGGCATGATGGCCAAGGTGGCTTACAATATAGATTAAAAGAAAGTACACGTCACCCGTGCCCCACCCCCGTATCTGTGGAACCAATATCCATAGTTTCAGTTATCCATGGCTGGAAAAACAGGGACACATATCATAGAGCTGCGCTGGAAAATGCCTAGAGAGGTATTTTCTGTAGGAATCGCTATGTCCTCTAATGCAACTCCGTGGTATGTTTGTACCAGAAGTCCTTTATTTTAACAGGGTTCACTATTATCTGCAGCTTCACTTATAAATGGTAAGTCCAGGCCCATATCCTGAGCAGATTACAGAGGGTTACCTGTACAGCTAAATGCCTAATAATGAAAAGTTATAAAAAATAAATAAGCAATCATATTAAAAAGACTAATTTAAAACAGTTTGAAACACTTTTAAAACATGACAAAGAAGATAAAAGTACAGCACAATCCTTTAAAAGACCTTATGCCACTACCAGTTGACAACTAAAAGCTTGCATAAATGTAAGGATTTTTGCTTGCCAATGAACAGAAAGGGGCCCAACCAAACTTAACATGGAGAGAGTTCCACAGCGTGGGACCAGAAGCTGAAAAGGCAGCAGCAGCCTCGTCCTTCTTTGCCAGAGCGGCTATCCAATGGTCTAAGGACCTTTTGACTGAGGCAGCTAATGTGTCCTCTAAATTACGTCAGGGTATCACCAAATTATCTAAAGCCTCCGCCTTTATGTCTGATGCTGGTTTGGATGCCTTACGGCTTTCTTCCCGTGCTTTGGTAGTAAATGCGGCAGCCAGACGCCAGCTATGGCTTTAAAATTGGAATGCCGACAGCAAGGCTAAGGCCAGTTTAACAAATTGCCCCTTCAACGGTTCCAAATTGTTTGGGGACGCCTTGGAGGAGGTCCTAGTCGAAACTAAAGACAAGAAAAAGACACTGCCTTCCTTGCCCAAAAGAGAGGAACACAAGCCTTTTCGCCCATCTTATAACAAGCCTGCTTCATTCCTTCCAACATTTCACAGAGGAAAACTGGTACACAAGTGGCTGAGCAACATCAGAGTGCAGGACGACCAAAGTTATTAATGAGGAAGAACAGACAAGCTAGGAGAGGCTGTAGAAGCTTGATTTTTTGTTGTTGTTGTTTTTGCCTGTATCTACTAGGAAGGGCAAGATTCTCTCCTCTCCTTTCCTCGCCCCTACTGAGTTATTTGAATGCAAACTATTTTGCACTTTGATCATGTCTGCAGCAATTGAAGTAAGCTGAGGACAAAGGGGAAACGTGGGAAGAAGAGAGAGAGAGAAACTGGGACATTTTAAATGCAGTTGAAAAAGTTGGAGGACAGAGGGTTAATTGAGGCTGTCCCTTCCAAATTGGGACAGTTGAAGGAAATGCTGCCTCTGATGGTGGTTGAACCAATGCAAGCGTTATGCCAAACAAACATTTTTAGCCTTTCAGGTGCCACAGGACTATAGATTTTTTGTTTTTGTTTTTTCCGGGCTGTGAGGCCATGTTCTGAAAGAGTTTACTTCTGATGTTTCCCCTGCATTTGTGGCTGGCATCTTCAGAGAATGGTTGGATAGGAGTGTGTGTGGAGCTTATATACTGTGAACCCCTGTTGGGGAGTATATGTAAATTTGTGTATTTGAATGGTTAGTTTCTGGGTATAGAAATGCAAGGCTGATTAGTGTCTGTTTGGATAATGGTTGGTTGATGGGCCATTATCTGCTGGAAATCCCCTTGTCCCTGGGTGGAATTCCTTTGTAAGTGTTGAGTTTTGATTCTATTGTTTTTCAAAACTAGAAGCCAGATTTTGTTTACTTTTAGCGTTTCTTTTTTCCTGTTGAAGCTGTCCAGGTGTTTATGGATTTCAATAGCTTCAGTAATCCTCCTTGCATTTCTATACCCAGAAACTAACCATTCAAATACACAGATTTACATATACAGTACTCCCCAATAGGGGTTCACAGTATATGAACTCCACACACACTCCTACCCAACCATTCTCTGAAGTTGCCAGCCACAGATGCAGATGAAACATCAGAAAGAAACTATTCCAGAACGCGGCTTCACAGCCCGGAAAAAAACCCAAGGAAAATCTATGGATGCCGGCCGACTTCGACTTCACATTGCCACAGGACTCTGTTGTTTGCTGGCTACTCACCTTGAATTTTTTAGATAAGCATTGTAACCATCTGCTAATGTCTATGGATGTTTGCAGGGGTAGCCTAATGTTTACCTTCCTCTTCCCTAGGCAAACCACAGTTTGATGTGGTTGCTGTCCACTCCCACCCACAGTATCAGATCGGGAGGCTACGAGATCGTGGAATCCCTGAATTCTATGATTATGATGTTGCTCTGGTGAAACTTGCCCAAAAAGTCAAACTTTCTGCTGTTGCAAGGTGAGATGAAAAAGGAAAAAAAGAAGAAAATAACAAGGAGTATTACATTTTGGTTCCACTCAAAAACTGAGAAATCCCACATGTGCCCTTGAGGAGCTTATGTCCAGAAAGCAGCTAGGTACCAGCAAAGTATAAACAGCACTAGTCTGGGAAGGGAGCCAGCTGTTAATTACCTCACAGGAATGCAAACACAGTCCAAAAGGTCAGAGGCTTATGGCAATCAGTCTGCATAGTCCAAAACAGTCCGAGGGTCAACAGGAGCAGGCATCAGAGTAGTCAGGGACAGTCCAAGGTCTAAGCATGAGTCAAGGTAACAGAAGTCAAGATAACTGGAATCCAGGCACGGAAGTCAGCAGGAAGCTTTCACCAGGAAGATCAATTGATCTCTGGCAAAGCCTTCATCGCCTCTCCCAGCATACAAAAAGCAATTAGGGCTTTGTCAGGTGTTTCTTAACAAGCAGGTTTTTCTCATAAAGTCTCAGAGATTTCCTTTGAGCTTCCTTTTGAGCTCACTGCTGGGTATACGATGGTGGAGGTAAGTCCCTCTCTTCTTCTTCATCCTTGTCTGAATTGGCAGGACTCTCTGCTGGGACTGATGCCAACCCACTCAGACCAGGCCCTTCCTCGGCTCGAGCCTCTAGGTTGGCAGAGTTCCCTGCTGGCACAGGTGTAGATAACCTGTGCCAGGGTCCCTAGGGCTGTTCCCTGCTATGTCCTCCTCCTCCTCTGACTCTAAAGCTTCATCAGGCTCATGGGACATGACAGCTTATCACCTGACACTGTTATGCCACAGTTGCACTGCATTAGTCCTATCTTTGCCTGGAGCTTATTTCACAACATTGTGTCTCTCCCAGTGCTGTATTGTGCTATACTGTTGTTGGGTCATTTGGAAATGGTTTCTTTTCACACTTGAAACAATCCATTAATCATCACCTATCCTGCTATGGTTTAATAATCACAGCTCATTCCACTTCACTGTGATATTGGAAGCAAAGTGAGCATGGTATGGAGGTGGTTTCATTGCTCCTGCCTTAGGGATTCCTTGGGCACCTCCATCAGGGAAACCCCAGACTACTTCTGGTGGTTGGGTGGGTGAACACCAGGATTCTCAAGAGAACCACTATACGTTGGATCTCCATTTTCCACCATACATTTTTTTTTTACCTTATATTGTTTTTAATTTAATAAGGGGAGTAGCACAATAGTGCAATTCTGATGTAAACTTATTAAGGAGTAATGACCAGAGAAACCACAGAGTTCAGGAAAAGTTTAAAGAGCAAATAAATAATAAATACAGTTGGATCACCATATCTGCGGAACCAATATATGTGGTTTCAGTTATCTGCAGGACACAAAATAAAGACATATACCATAGAGTTGTGCTGGAAAATGCCTACAGAGAATTGTTGTGCTGGAAAATGCCTACAGAGGTGTCCTCTCTAGGCATCTTTTAGGCCTACCAGAAGTCCTTTATTTTAATAGGGTTCACTGTTATCCACAATTTCTGGTATCTGTGGTAAGCCTGGGAACCAAACCCCTGTGGATATGGGGTCCAACTGCATACAGAAGTTTGAAGAGTAATCTACAAAAGCAGAACTAGGTGAGCGTTAGAAGAAGTAGTGGAAGTCACATAGTCAGTCCAGTGTATATTTAGGATTGTGCGTATACAGCGCTGATGAAAGCGTTCAAGGAGACGTAAGTGGTGGCGATAGGTGACCCATGTTTCAGACCCATAAAGGAGAATAGACAGTACAATGGCTTTATACACCATAATCTCCTCATATGCCAAGATTGACAAAGAGATCGATCACAGATTAGCAAAGGCTTATAGTGCATTTGGAAGACTTTACAAAAGAGTCTGGAATAACAAACACCTGAGGCGAAGCAAATGTAGTGATGGTGCAAAAGAGTGCATTGCAATTTTACTAGCTTTCCAAGTACAGGGCGAGTGGTTTTCAAGCAGAACAATATGAAACAACTGACCAGTTTGACCAGCTTGTGAGTCAAGCATCCACGTTCTAACAATAGGCCTGGGTGTTGTTAAGATTGTTCCTAGGAGAGCTACTAGTTCTGCTACAATACTATCATATGTTGAATTAGGGATCTGGTGTGGAATCTTTCAGATCTGCACATTTTATCTTTAACCGCAAGCTCCTAGAGGTTGTCTTAACAGTCAAAATAATCCTCATAAAATTCCCTTGGAATCCTACCTGTCCTAGTGGCATTCCACATTGGACTGCAGTATTCAGAAGGAGGGGGGGCCAAATCAACCGTAAATTTCACCAGGAAAGCCTTTGTGGCATTTCCGGTATTTTTTTAAAGCTCCATAGAGAATGTGCATTGTTGCTCATTTGGACAATTGGGTTTGCATTCATTCACATTTGCAAAAGAGTGGAAGTGGAAGCTAATTGGTCAGATGTGGGCAGGGCGGAGCTTGCTAACAAGGCAAGTGCCTGGACCCGCCATCTTGAATTTTTGCTTTAGCAATCATGCGCTCAGGCGACAAAACAGCCTTTTGCTTTTCTTTTTATTTATTTATTTAGGCAAAATATTGCACTTTCAAAACCTTAGATATGGTTTTGTTTAAAAAAAATACTGTTCAGTGGCAGCAAATGTTGACAATAAAAACACAAATAATTCACTCGCGCCTGCCATCTTGATTCACAGGCATGCCCATTGGAACAGCAAAAGCGAATAGTGTTGCATGCCTGTGATTTTGCCAGAAAACCATCAAGACAAACAGAAGCTGCTTCAAATTTGTGTTAGTGTGCATCAATCCACATTTCCCCCACTTATATAGACAGGCCCCTAGTCTTTAATGGCATGGAGATACATTTTCAAATGTCACAGGTGATATTTGCAAACCTTATGTTTGCCTCTGGAGTTAAAGAGTGGAATTTTTCTGGACAGTGTATTTTTACATTCCTAGCCTTCCTTATGATCTCTGGTGATTTCTCTGTAACTATTCATGATATAGGTGCATTAGGAATGGCCATGCTCAAGGGGGCCGTAGGCCAATTGACTGAATCTGAGATCTGCTGCAGGCTGCACTGCCCCAAAAAACTAACAGAGAAATGGACATTTCTAATTTTGCAAACCCACTCTTTGGACAGTTGGGGACTCTACCTTGTTTTAAAAGAGAAACTGCAACTCTTGATGTTTTCCAGGAACAACAATTCTTCTTTTTCAGTCCCTCACCCAATGTCAGAAGGAGGGGTTGGGTTCAGGGTTGGGGCCCAAGGATCACAAACAAGGGACCAAATGTGGTCCACAGGCCCTGCAAAAGAGCCATAATTCAGTGGTAGAGCACATGGGCTGCATGTTTGCAGTCCTGGCTCAGTCCCCAGGGTTGCTGAGTAAAAGGATCTCAAGTACCAGGGCTGGGAATCAGCTCTGCCTGCCTGTGGCCCTTGAGAACTGCAGCCTGTTGGGCCAGAAAGTAGTGGGTGAGGTGGATGCATAGTCTGACTTGATAGAAGGCACGTTCATATGGCCGTGACTTACAACTCGACATGGCAGGGCAGGTTGCAATAAGTAAGTATGTCCCTTGAAGTTGCCTATCAACTCATTGATTTCAGTGGTCTTTGCAAACCTGGGAGGAGCAGCTGAAGGATGTATCAAGATGATGAGGGGTATAAGAAAAAGAAATGCTTTACTTGCAGAAAAAGAGATGCAGGGATTGAGCTCTGTCTGGCTTGTAGGCTATTCCCGGCCCCCATTCCATTCAAGTCTCTGGTGTGTGATGTGTGGAGATGATTGTTGCCTATTTCCAGAAAGAAAGGCAGGTCTGGCTGTTGGCAGCACACACAATGGCTGCTTTCAGACATAAAACTAAACGATGATTCATGTTAACCATGGTTTGTTGATACAGCCGATGTTAACCATAGTTTGTTGAGTTGCCATGCAGTTTGTTGAGTTGGCAGTGGAAGTGACGTGTATTGCTCGCTTTTCCCAAGTGGAAAAAAGTTTATACTGTCCAAACAATAATGAAGCAAGACATGGGCCCTTACCCTCAAAGTTGTCATGCCCTGCTAATTTCTGCCTCGTGTTTCCCCTCCACAGGCCTATCTGTCTACCATGTACAGCAGGAACTACCAGAGCTCTGAGAAAGCCCCATCCACAGACCACCTGCAAGGATCATGGTAAGAGGGTTGTCTGCTTTGTTTGGTTTTTGCATGGACAATTGGGCACAATCACTCCTGAGTGTCCCCTTTTATGGAGTGGAGCCAAATCAGCCCCTTGGTTTTTCAAGGAGCTGGTGGTGATGAAACAGTGAGACAGAGACTAGAGTGATGTTGGTGGAAGATTTGGAGTGAGTCTGACCAGGCACAGGCTAGAGCCTGTTTGAAGCCTTACTCCATGGCAGTGTGGGTAGGAAAGAAAATATTCTTTGCTGCCACCATTGCAGCTGCAAGGAGCTGCCCTGCCAAGTTGTTTCGAGTGGTCAGAGGTTTATTATGCACTCACTCTCAAGTAGAAAATGGAGACCACTTGACAGTCCACTGTGAAGAATTTGCACAGCACATTGCAGATAAACTCACTCAGACCCACTCCAACTTGGATACTTGATACAGTTCCAGTGGATGTAAACTTGGCTCCTGCTTGTCCAGTGTTATTGGATACTTTACAGTTTGTTCAGCCTGAGGATGTAGATAGGATCTGTGGAGAGGTGAGGGCAACCAGTGTATACTAGACCCTTGCCCATCCTGGCTCATTAAACAGGCCAGAGGCTGGCTGGCTGAGTGGGTGAAGAGGGTAGTCAGTGCCTCCTTACAACAAGGCAGATTTCCAATTCGTCTAAAGGAAGCAGCCCTGAATCCCTCTATAATGGATACTTGTCAGCCAGTGTCTAACATACCATTTTGGGACAAGGTATTGGAGCATGTGGTGGTCTCCCAGCTGCAGGGGTTCTTGGATGAAATGGATTATCTATATCCATTTCAATCTGGTTTTGGGCCTGGTTATGGAACATAGACAGCTTTGGTTGCCTTGTTGGGTGACCTATGCTGGGAACTGGTCAGGGGAAGTGTTTTCTTGTTGGTTCTGTTGGACTTCTCAGCAGCTTTTGATACAATTGACCATGGTATTCTTCTGGGCCACTTTACTGGGATAAGACTTGAAGGCACTTTTTTAACAGTGGCTCCATTCTTTCTTGGAGGGGCAAATCCAGAGAGTAGTGCTGGGAGACTCCTGTTTGACCCCTTGGCTGTTGGCCTGTGGGGGTCCCTCAGGATTCTGTTTGGTCCCCTGTGTTATTTAATATATACATGAAACTGCTGGGTCCCATCTTGGGAGAAAGGTGGAGTATAAATCTAATAAGTAAATAAATAAATCTAGAGTTTTGGGGTGCAGTGCCATCAATATGTGGACGACTCCAACTCTACTACTCCTTTCCACCCTAATCCAAGGAGGCTGTCTTGGTCCTAAACCAGTGTCTGTCATGAATAATGACTGGATGAAAGCAAACAAATTGAAACTTAATCCAGATAAGACAGAGGTTCTTGTGGTCAGTAGAAAGGCAGATCAAGGAATAGGGATTCAGCCTGTGCTGGAAGGGGTTACACTCCCCCGAAGACACAGGTTCACAGTTTGGATGTGCTCCTGGACTCAGCTTTGAACCTGGAGGCCCAGGTTTCTGTGGTAGCCGGCAGTGCTTTTGCACATTTAAAGCTTGTTTGCCAATTGCACCCAGTCCTTGAGACACTAGATCTGGCCATGGTAGTACATGTCTTACTTACATCCCATTTGGACTACTGTAATGTAACTCTGCATGGGGTTGCCTTTGAAGAGTGATTGAAAACTTCAAGCTAGTTCAAAGAGCTGCAGCCAGAGTGCTAACTGGGGTAGATTACAGGAACCACATTATGCCGCTGTTAAAACGGCTCCACTGGCTGCCAGTTTGTTTCTGGGCACAATTCCAAGTACTGGTTGTGACCTGTAAAACCCTATATGGCTCAGATCCAGGTATCTGGCAGACATATCTCCCCATAAAATCCTGCCTGGGCTCTGTGATCATCTGGAGAGGCCCTTCTCTCAGTCACATCACCACCACAGTCCCAGTTGGATACATGAGACAGGCCCTGCGCAATGGCTGCCCCTAGAATCTGGAACTCCCTTCTCAGGCTCAGAGCGGAAGCTCTTATTACACTTGAGCATCCATGGATTTTAGTATCCATGGGGGGTCCTGGGATAACAAACCTCAGCAGATAACAAGGGCCCACTGTACTGTGGTGTTCACTAGAATGATTGCCTGTCCTGCATGGATCGATTGGATGGATTGTAAGGCATCCTGGTGTTCATAAGGTTAGACACCCTGGGTCTACTAGACTGACAACTGTCACCCAGAGGACCTTTTTGTTGGCCACCCCCAAACTGTGGAATGACCTGACGGAAGAGATTTGACAGCTAAATTCACTGTTGGAATTTAAAACAGTACTAAAGACCTTTCTCCTCCGGCAGGCCTACCCAGTTGTTTTTAATCTGAATTTTAAATTTGTATGTTAAATTTCTGGATTATTTTAATGTAATGTTTGTTTTAATCCTGTGTGTTTTTACCTGTGTGTTTAATGATATGTTATATATTATACTTTAATTCATATTGTACCCTGCCTTGAGCCTTTGGGAGAGTCGAATAAAAAATAAAATCATCATCATCATCATCATCATCCCAAGCCTCCCTGGATTCTCTCCCTGTTCCCAAACCTCTCTAACTTTGTCCATTTACCCCCCACTGCATTCCATGTTCTTTTGCTTTTCCCAGAGGAAGAGCTTCTCCCAGTTGGGAACATCCGTTCTCTTTTTGTAACTGATTGTGAAGAGAGCATTCAAAAAGGGCTGCGTCGCAGAACTGTGCTGATCAAGAATGGTGAAAAGGTGAGAACAGCACCATGGTGCCCTTTTTGAATAACAGCAAGTAGCAGAAATGTATATTGCTCCTCTTGTCGTTGGGTACCTTCAGATTGATGCCAGGTTATGGCAACCGTGTCATAGAGTTTTCTCAGCAAGATTTATTTGGAGAAGATTTGCCTTTGCCTTCCTCTAAGGGTAAGAGAGTACAACTTGCCCAAGGTCATCTGGTCCAGTATTCAATGATTGGGTACTTTTTAAAGTAATGGGAACACAATAGCAAGAAAGATGTGCAACAGCTCTGCTTTGGCCTGAGAATATAATGTAAACTAGAGGTGGGTCATTGCAGGCGGTCTGGGAATTTTAGGGAATTTTTGGGAATTTTTTATTGGAGTAAGACCATTCTACTAAAAAATACACCCGACCGCAAAAGGCCATAACAATAATACAAAAACAATACTAATTATTTTCCTCTTTTCTTACTAATACAAAAGTAAATCTATTCTAACACTAATGTATTTTTCCCTTTAATCTAAACACACTATAATCACATTATATTTACACATTATAATTATACCTACTTAGAAATGAAAAAAAACCAATAAAATATTAATTAAAAATAATAATACAAAATAATACAAAATTAATAAAATATTTATTTAAAATATCATTTTATGTTATTGCTGGGGTCGTCTCACTAAACCACGGCCAAAACTTTTTCCAACGATAGCTTGGCAATTTCTCTTTTTCACTCAGAGCTAAATTTTCAATTACATTCTTCACATAATAGGCAGTGCCTTTTACATCCTGCAGATTTTGACTTTTCACCTCCTTTTGTCTCTGGAAAACTAACCCTAACATCACATAGAGGTTTACCAGGCGCACTGTGGACCAGGGCACTTTCCAAAACCTCTCAGCCATGGCGGAACCAGGCTCCTTCCTCTTCCTCTTTTGGCCTACTGACTTTCTGGGTCCCCTGACACCCTCCAGAGGTTCAGTCCCCGAAAGCACTGTCTCCCAAGCCTGCTGTGCCAAATCTGGCCAATCCAGGACCCGGGCCACCTCCTCCCATGTTTCCCGGGCACTTGGGCAGTCCTGGACAAAATGTCTGATCGTCTCCTTTTGTGCCACGCCACTCAAAATCTCAGCCTTTTTACATTTCAGACGTGGACAGGTCTGCTCATCCTCTGTGGTCCATGGTCTCTTTCCCCTCAGATTAAGAACCTGATGGTAGAGCCTCCACCTCAAGTCCCACAACTTTTTGGGGACCCTTTTGTCCATGAAATACTCAATTGGGTTAGTCTGGTGATTTAGGTATTCTGATAAATCTAGTTTGGCCTGACGCTTTTGCAAAAACGGGTTAACATAAATCTCCTCCACTATTTTCCTGGACAAACGCCTCTTGATGCTCTGACCTGGTCTGTCTTCCCCCTTCAACTCCTCAGCATGAATTTTATATTTCTTTATGTAAAAAACAAAGTCTTCCAAATAATCTGGTGCTTTCAATTTTTCAGGTAAAGAAAACCTAAAACTTAATGAGCCTTCCTCCCACCAAGTCTTTCCCCATCTAGTCCCTATCCAGCACTCACAAAATAAAACTAGCCAAGCCTGAGGTTGAATCTGACCCTTTTGTAACAGAGAAACTTTCTCAAAGTTTTGAGCAGAAAAGATGGCGATGAACTTAGGTCCCAGGGCTGGGAAGTCTAGGCCCCCTTGTTCTACCTGCCCATAAGCCACTGCCCTTGCCAGGGGGAATGTGGCCATTCCCCAAAGGAACTTGAAGAGAACGCGATCAGCTTCTTTAATCACTGAATCTGGAGGTGGGAAAACAGCCGCCAAGTTGGCTGCCACCGGAAGCAGGTAGGTATTTACAAAAGCGGCTCTCTGGTAAATGGTCAGCTTCCATCTCTGCCAGAGGGCCACCCTCTCTTTCACTTTTTCCAACCAGCGATACCAATTTTCTTTCCATCCCTCTGGAGCCAACGCAAAATTCAGCCCCAGGATCTTCACCCTATCCATCTTTGCCTCTTGCTCTGCTTGCCATCTTTCCTTTTCTCCAACTACGTCCTTTAGAGGAATAGCTGCCATCTTGTCCTCTGCAGCAAAAATCCTGATCAAAAAACTCTTTTCCATGTTAAGTCGAGCACCAGAAACTCGACCGTAGGCCTCAAAAGCATCTTTAATCTTTCTAATTTCCATCCTGTCCTTAACCAAGAAGGACACATCATCAGCATGGGCAACAAATTTAACAGATTCATATCGAACCAACCATGAACTGTCCAACGGACGCAGAATTTGGATCCCCGAGATGCTCTTGTCCAAACTAATCTTACACAGAATAGCATCCAAAGCAATAACATACAAAAGAGGGCTTAGGGGACAACCTTGCCTCACCCCAGAATTTAACTTAATCCTCTTTCCTCTATGACCATTGACTTGCAAAACTACCTCTGCATCCCTATAAAACAATTTAACTAAAGCAATAAATCTCTCTGGCACCCCTTTCCACTTGAGAGCTTCCCATAGGAACGTATGATCTACATTGTCAAAAGCTTTCATCTGGTCGACCTGTAGGATTTGACCAGTCCAAGCTCCCTCCTTGTTGAGTCGGAACACTTCCCGAAACAAACAAAGAGAGTCCACCATAGTCCTACCCGGCACAGCACTGGTCTGTGCTTCCATCACAATCTTATCAGCCACCTTAGCCAGCCGATTGTTCAGTATTTTTGCCAACATGCGGTAGTCTACGTTGGTCAGAGCTATAGGGCACCAGTTTTTTGGGAGGGTAGGATCACCCTCCTTTGGGGAAAAAATCAGGACCCCTTGATAAAATGTCTCAGGGAGCTCATTATTATCCCACAAAAAATTAAACAAAGTTGTTAAAGGGGGAACAATCCACTTCCTGTAAACTTTATAAAAATTCCAACTGAGGCCATCTGGGCCAGGGGCAGACTTACCCTTCCCTTGAACTATGACCTCATGAACTTCTTGTTCTTCTATAGGAGAGACCAACCTCTTCCTGTCCTCTGGACTCAGACCCTTATAGAGGGTGCCCATCTGGTCCTCTGAAAAAGCTTGAAAAAAACCCTTAATCTCTTCTATATCTATATTTTTCCGAGCATATAACTGCCTGTAATATCCTTCCATGATATCCAGCATCTCACTTGGTCTAAATACAATAGGGTCTGACTCGGAGGCCCTCAAGCCGTTTAATTCGATCAGAGCCCTTGGACTCCGGGCACCTGCCCACTCATCCACGTCAACCACACCACCTCGAGTCCTGACATTTTTACTCCTCTTTCTGTTTTGTCTTTGCTTTTGGCAAAATCTTGCTACCACTCCCTTCGCCCAGTTAAGCTCTTGTTCTGAAAAAGGAACACCTTGGTTCAATCGATAATGACACTTCAAAAAATGATAAATGGCCAAATGATACTCCTGAATCTGTTTCCCATTAATGTTGGTCTCGTAGGTCCGGCTAGTGGCCCGAACTGCGCGTTTCACACGTTCCCACCACCTGCACAAATCATCCTTGTACATGTCCGCAAGAGTTAGGCTGTGGGCTAGTGCTGAGGCGATGCGCTCTTTATATGCCACATCTTCCAAAAATTTAGGGCGCAACCTCCAGAGAGGTCTTCCTTTGAGGTAAACCTGACCTATACTGAACTCTACAGCCAAGAGCCCATGATCCGACCAAGGAGTGATCATAACAGTGCACTTTTCCACCTTCATTTCCTTCACTGTTCTCACACGGTCTATTCTGCTGGCTGAGGTTTTGTGATAATGAGTAAATCGAACTCCTTCCATTGGGGGAAAATCTGAACCAAAAGCCTTTCTGCAAAAAACAGGAAAAAATTCTAACTCATTCTCCACATCAAGAGCTGCATCCTTAAGACCTTGCCTCTCTAGAAAAGACTCCAACTCTCTTTCTTCTGCTGTCAGGGGTTTGGGCAGGGACAACTTTGTCCGCTCTTTCTGGTCTGCGTAAGCACTCCTGTCCATCATCCTTGCCCTGTTATTGAAATCTCCTACGATAAGATGCCGTCGAGTGTTACACTGATTTTTTAAATACCCCCAAAACTTTTTCCGTTCGGCATATTTTACAGGAGCATAAAGCCCACACAGCCTGAAAGCTTTCTTTTCTACTCTTCCATCTTTCTGCTTCTCCTCCATACTAAAATCCACCACCACCAACCTCCCCAAAACTACTTCTAACATGAAATCAATGGTCAGATTGTTCCTGGACCTAAACAGTACCCCTATTCCCCAACCGCCACACTCCCCATATGACCATACAGAAGGTCCTTGTGTCCACAATCTCTGAGATTCCACACAAACTGCCAAAAATGTCCTGCAAACCGGAAGAGTCAAGAAGTCCACTTCTGATGATGAAAAAGGGTTTTGGTTGTTGTTGTTTTTACATTAAACAGTATACAATTCCTAATTAGACTACTGCAATGCACTCTGTATGAGGCTGCCCTTTGTATTTATTTATTTATTTATTTATTTCTCGTTCTTCAGCCACAAGGCTATCAGAGCGGCTTACAAATTGTTTTAAGCAATAGCAATTTACACATCTACACTGTGTTAAGCAGTTTCCAATGTGTGTTAGCTAAAGTGCCCTTGAAGATGACTCAGAAAATACAGCTCATGCAAAATGCAGCAGCCAGGCTGCTGACTGGTACACCATTTAGCAACTATATAACACCAGTTTTAGAAGAATTGCACTGGCTACCAATATGTTTCCAGTCTCAATTTAAGGGGTTGGGAATGACATTCAAAGCCCTAAATGGCTTGGGACTCAATCCTCGAAGGGTTGTCTCTCCCTATATATCCCATCATAGTTCCCACAACAGAATCATGGAATCATAGAATTGTAGAGTTGGAAGAGTCCACAAGGGCCATCCAGTTCAACCCCCTGCCATGCACAATCAAAGAGCATCCCTGACAGATGGCCATCCAGCCTCTGTTTAAAGACCTCCAAGGAAGGAGACCCCACCACACTCCGAGGGAGTGTGTTCCACTGCCGAACAGCTCTTACTGTCCAAAAGTTCCTCCTAATGTTGAGGTGGAACTACAAACCCCAGAATTCCATAGGAGGAAGCCACAGCAGTTAAAGTGGAATACTGTTCCTGGAGCTTGCATCCATTGCTCCGTGTTCTAGTCTCTGGAGCAGCAGAAAACAAGCTTGCTCCATCCTCAACGTGACAACCCTTTCAAATACTTAAACAGGGCTAACATATTGCTCCTTAACTGTCTTTTTTCCAGGCTAAACATACCCAGCTCCCTAAGTCTTTCCTCATAAGGCATGGTTTTTGGACCTTTCACCATTTTAGTTGCCCGCCCCCCTCTGGACATGCTCCAATTTGTCCATATCCTTTTTGAATTGTGGTGCCCAGAACTGGACACAGCATTCTAGGTGAGGCCTGACCAAGGCGGAATAGAGTGGCACTATTACTTTCCTTGATCTAGACACTATACTTCTATTGATGCAGCCCAAAATCCCATTGGCCTTTTTAGCTGCTGCATCACACTGTTGACTCATGTTCAGCTTGTGGTCTACTAGGATTCCTAGATCCCTTTTGCACGTAGTCTCGTTCAGCAAGATCTCCCCCATCCTGTATCTATGCATTTTGTTTTTCCGCCCTAAGTGCAGTACCTTACATTTCTCCATATTGAATTTCATTGTGTTAGCTTTGGCCCAGCTCTCCAAGTCTATCCAGGTCATTTTGAATTTTGATCCTGTCCTCTAGAGTATTAGCTACTCCTCCTAATTTGGTGTCATCTGCAAATTTGATAAGTATGCCCCTAATTCCATCATCCAAGTCATTGATAAAGATGTTGAATAGCACTGGGCCCAGGACAGAACCCTTTGATGCATATCAAAATAGTTGATATACATCAAAATACGGTGAGCCTATGAATCAGAGACCACCAAGAGACCAGCCCTACTCAGATTTTGTAAGCTCAGAGCTGTTGCTTCCTTGATTGGGTCTATCCATCTGTAATGCAGTCTTCCTCTTTTCCCACTGCCTTCAACTTTACTAAGCATTATCATCTCTGCCAGTACTGAGTTATCCAAGATTATCACACTATAATGTTATAGCACTATTATTCCATTTTAACTGCCTTGGCTCCTCCTATGGAATCCTGGGATTTGCTTTCTTGGCCAGAGAGCTCTTAGGCTTCACTAAACTACAAACCCCAGAATTCCATAGGAGGAAGCCACAGCAGTTAAAGTGGAATACTGTAATAGCTCTGTAACAGTGTAGTATGATAAAGTCCATAGGCCATAGAAATATTTGGTGTCAGAATCATTGGGGGCTGCTCTGTCTATATCCGGCTGCCTGAGTAAATCCACTATTTCTGTCTTTCCCTCTCTCTCAGAAAATGGCCTGTGAGGAAGATGCCAAGCGAGCTGACCACTACAAAAATATCACAGATGTCTCAGAAGTGGTGACTGATCGTTTCCTCTGCACAGGGGGCAATGACCCCGAATTGGACCCAAACACTTGCAAAGGTGAACACTTGAAATCTCATTCCTATCTCTGTAAAAAGAAGGGGTTTGGCAGCACTTTTCAGACTAACCAGTTTACTTCATTATATGCCTCCATGGATAGAAAAGTCTTATCCTAAAATAATTTGTTTAGTCCATACATGTGGGGGGGGGCTTCAAATCGCCTGTCAATTTATGACAACCCCATGAATTTCATAGGATTTTCTTAGGTAAGGAATACTCAGAGGTGGTTTTGCCAGTTCCTTCCTCTACAGCACTTTGTATTCATTGGCAGTCTCCCATCCAAGTACTAACCAGGGCTGACTCTGCTTAGTTTCTAAGTTCAGCTGGAATCTGGTGCCTTCATGCTTATCCTAAAATGATTAGGTGTATCCTGTAGGGTGACCAAAGGCATCCTGGGAAGGAAAAGACTGGACCCCACATTTATAACATAAACAAACGTGGCAGGAATTAATTGATTTGTTCCCTATCCAAGAAGCTCATGTTCCAACAGTATAGGTCATCACTGCAAATGACCTTGCTGGATTGGTGTGGTGCTTTTTAAAAATGTGTTTTTGAATTAATAGCATTGTAACACTATAATTTGTTTAACTGTATTTTAGTACTATAAACTTGTTGTGAGTATTTTTTTCTGCACCTGCTTTTATCTGGTTTTGTCTGCATTCGAATGCTTTGAATCCTAGTCCTAGATTCGTAGAATTGGAAGATACCACAAGGAACATGTGTATTCCTTGCCATGCAGGAATACACAGTCAAAGCATGCCCAACAGATGGTCATCCAGCCTCTGTTTAAAAACCTCCAAAGAAGGAGACTCCACCACACTCCAAAGCAGCATATTCCACTGTCGAACAGCTTTTAGGGGCTTACCGCAGTCCAAAGAAAAGCAGCAAAACAGTAGGAATATTCTGTCTTCCCTGCTGCCTTACTGCATGACATCAGCATTCTTCTGGCATTCTCTCATTCCGGTCCCATGGGGGACCAAGGTAAAACCACGTCTTTTTGCTAACAGGTTTTTCCAGTTAGCAGAAAGATACAGTTTAACCTCGGTCCCCCATGGGACCTGAGTGAAAGAATGCCGACGTCATGAAGTAAGGCAGCAGGGAAGACAGAATGTTCCTGCTGCTTTGCTGCTTTTCTTCAGAGTGCGGTAAGCCTCTTATGTCAGGAAGTTCTTCCTAATATTTAGGTGGAATCTCTTTTCTTGTAGTTTGAGTCCATTGCTCCATGTCCTAGTCTCTGGAGCCACTGCAAACAAGCTTGCTCCTTCCTCGATATGACATCCTGTTAAATAAATAGCCCAGGTCTTTGAAGCTCTGACCTTTCCTAAGAAAGGCAGGTTTGCCATTCCTGCAACATCACGAAGTAATTGACTGCATGAGACCAAAGGAGGGGATAGGTCAGATGTGAACTTCAGTTCACAGAGAGTTTTGTCAGGGTAAATTCAGAGCTAATAAATTGTAGAGTGATGCCAGAACTCAGGAGTGATGACTATGTGCCTGTTTGTACAATGCAATAAAACTGAAAACTGTGGGAACTCCGGTTTATTGACCAAGACAATCACTCTTTACAGTGGGAGCAGCTCAGCTTTCCTCCTTGGTTTGTCTACTATGTTGTGTGAATGCAGATAGTTCAGATGGCATTCTGAGTCCTTTCTCCTCATAACAAACAAAACCCTGGGTTCTTTATCTGGCTTGTTATTCTAATATAGCCCTTATTTTATTCTGATCAGAGAATTTGAGTTAAATAGGCTTTTTCACAAGACCACCAGGCATGATAAAAGGCGCCTACCTCTGATTAACATTTCCAGCATTTATTACTGGAACCATTATATATATGAGCAATTTTGTCAGGAGTTAAGTACCACCTGTAAATCATCTTAATAAAAGTTTCCCTCAGATCCTGACATGCTGTATATTTAATTGGTTTTTGCCAATGTTTCTCCCATTTTAAAAATACAATTGGATGCCTAAAGTTCTGTCCCTATTTAACCATTGAATCTTTGACCACTTCTTCTTCACACTCCCATTTCACTAGTATTTTATATAATTTAGACAATATTTTGGCATCTTAGTTAAAATGTTTTCTAATTCTGTTTTTTTTTAATTCAAAAAACACGGAGTCTCATATCCATTCTTAATTTTTCTCTAATTTGTCTATATAACCACCAATGGCAATATATTCCATCCTGATTTAGTTTCTCTTGAGATTTTATTGATATTTGAAATCCATTCCAAACTAATAGATTTTCATATACTGTATTAGCCATCTTGCACCTAGGATTTGCTTTCTTCAGTAGAATGCCTTGTGCAGCAAGATCCATGTTGGAGTTTTTGGTGAACATCTTGTTTTATATTTTTTCCATATTCTGAGAAGTGGTCAGTGGTCATTGAAATCTTTATTAATTTGTTCTTTATTAAAGCATAAATAGGCATGCCAACCAAATCTAAGGGAGTCACCTTCAAGAAGTAGAAGTTTGTTGTTTTCAAGTCAGACCTATTGCTTTATCCAAGCCAAACAACTGGCATAATAGTATATTTTAAGATTTGAGAGTCCTAAGCCTCCTTCAGTCTTTATAGTCTTGTAGAATCTTTTGTTTAATCCTGGGTTTCTTCCCAGCCCAAATGAATTTTCCAATTTCTTTCTGCCATTTAATAAATACTGTGTCAATATTAATTGTCAGAATTGTTTGAAGTAAAAATAGTAATTTTGGAAGTATGTTCATTTTTATTACAATGATTCTTCTTTATAAAGAAAGATTCATTTTTGTAATATTTTTATTATAGTTTTACACATAACTACACATTATCTGATCAGATATTATTGTTCACTACTTCCATCATTATCAAAAATAGGAGTGGGGAGAGGGGACATCCCTGTCTAGTACCTCTCTTAATTATAACTTGATTTGCTTGTTCACCTTTCATGTTGATTGTAGCTTTTTGTTTGGTATATAACGCCCTTATCCAGTTTATATATATTTGGCCAGTGTTCATTTTTAAATAATTTTATCCAACAACTGCCAATTAACACTATCAAAGACATATTGTCTATGTCTAGAAATATTAGGGCTGCATTTTTATCTGGATGTTTCCTATAATATTCAATCACATTTAGCACCACTCTGAGATTGTCTTTGATGTGTCTGCTAGGTAGAAAACCACATTGTTCCTCTTCACATATCTTTTGGAGCATCACTTAATTCACTCTTTCCTTCTGCTTGCAGGTGATTCTGGCGGCCCCCTCATCATTCAAAAAAGGCTGCGTTACATCCAGGTGAGTGGGAACTTGGTCTGGCCCCAGGCTGCTCAGCTAGATGGTTTCATGACCCATACATAGTTGATGCCCTGATTGGATCTGGCAGCTCCATGTTATAGGAATTCTGGTGGTTATACCAATGAAGCACACCAATTTTGGTGTTGAGCTTATACTTAATGAGAAGGGTAATTAGCCTTATTGCACTATGCTGTTATAGCACTATTATTCCACTTTAAGTGCTATGGCTGTGTCTGGTGGAATTCTGAGGTTTGTAGTTTAGTGAGGCCTAAGAGCTCTCTGGCTGAGAATGCTAAGTGCCCCTTCCTAAACTGCAAATCCCAGGATTCCACAGGAGGCAGCCATAGAAGTTAAAGTGGAATACAGCACTATAACAGTGTAGTGTGATAAGGCTACATGGTAGTTAAAGTGGTATCAAACTGCTATTACTGTGTAGTGTGAACACACCCCTGATTACTAATTACAAGTGATGGTACGCAACTTCCAGCACTATCCAATTCCCTTGAGTCATTAATGTATGGCTATGTGCCCCTGATTCTTCAACTGTACTGCACACAAATGCTCCATCTGATGCAGGCACGGAGGACACACACACACACAGCCAAAACCACAGTTTGGCAGACCAAAGTAAGTGGCAAGTTCTGCCATTCCGGCTATGAATGGAATTTTCTTCCCACTGGGAAGCCTCAGAATTTTGTTCCTCATTCTACCCTCTCCCTTTTTTTCTGCAGGTTGGTGTGATCAGCTGGGGTGTGACCGATGTCTGTAAGGTTAGGAAACTAGCATGTGAAGGTGACAGAGGGGTCCACCAGAACGCCCCCAACTATGCCAGGGATTTTCACATCAACACCTTCAAAGTCTTGCCTTGGCTCAAGGAAATGCTGAGTGAGGAGGGGCTGGATTTCTTATAGATGGGCTCTTCCTACCATATCCGGGATGCTCTGTGTAAATAGAACTAGTATCTTTAATCCTGTTGAATGAATGTAAGGCTAACAATTGTATATTAAATTTCATTGTGTGAAAGGAAAGACTGGATTCTTTAATCACTTTCATCAGTTAATCTCCAATTCTGTCCATTGTGGGATATGGTGCCATACAGAGAGGTCTGCCTTACATTGCACATTGTTATGAGTTATTGGGTTCAACATTTAGCACACTCTCTGAATCTTAGCTTTTTTTTTTTTTTACTTCCTTTAAAACAGATTTTTAGATCATATGAATGCACAGATAAGCCAGGGTAAAAAATTGAATGTAATGTCGTTTTAATTTTTTTTTGTTTTAAGAAATCCATTATTTCACTAGAGACCTTGTGGGCTCCAGAGTTCTCCTTCACTGTCTGCTCCAAAATCTCAGATTATATAGTCTAAGCATGGCAGGGTCGCTAAATTCACAATATATTTCAGTGCAGCTCATTAACGGCTGAATATATTCATACGCTCTTCAGCCCCGGCTCTCACAGCTATACATGGAGATAAGATTTGCTCTGGGCTGCACTCCCTGAAGTGTGTTGATTTTGTGGTTATATCCCACAATGCATTTGTACAGTGAGGTTCTCCCACTATGCACAGGAGTCTATGTTGATCATAGGCTTCCTAGCCTATCCCAAGATGTACGGGGGTGGGGGCGGCAGTCTCACATTGATGGTTCTCACTTAACATCCATCCACACTTACATATTTTGTATGTCAAGGCATTGGTGATTCAGAGAAGTGGGGTAGAGTTCCATACAAGATGCAGATCTTGTATCACATCAGTGAAGGAGCAGAAACAGCAAAGCTGGCAACCTTTGTCCTCCTAACCCATTAGGAATTTCCTCCCTTTTCTAGGAATCCAGGTTCCTCATACCTCTTGGAAACTCTCATAAACTACTTCACTGAAAAACTTGGAAAAAAATCTGGTCCAGTCCTTTCTCAGGGATCCTGAAGACACAGATACATCACACAATCATAGAATCTTAGAGTTGGAAGGGACCACAAAAGCCACCTAGTCTAACCCCTTCCCATGCAGGAATGTACAAGTAAAGCATTCATGAAAGATGCTCATCCAACCTTTGGGGTTGTCTGTACTGTGAAAATACTCCTCACTGAATTCGCTCAGAAAACGAGCTGTCTGAATGGGATCCCATATTGTCTCGTCATATTGTGAAGGAGGGGGGCCAAAAGAAGGAAAAACTATGTGAAAAAAGCATTCAAAGCTTTTCCCAACTTTTAACAAAAGCTCCAGTGATATGCGCATTTTAGTTCAAGACAAGTGATTCAACATTAATTGCTTCCCCATATAAGACAAAGCGCAAACTTGATTGGCTGCAAGAGCACAGGGGGTGGGCCTGGGTTACAGGGCACATGCCCACTGCCGCCATGTTGGATTTTTGCCTTAGCAAGTGAGTGCTAAGGTGACAAAACAGGGATTTGTGCCATCTTTCGCACTCTTGCTCTCTTTTTGGAGTGGTGGAATACGCTTGTGCGCACCATATAAACAGTTGTGGGTTTTTTTAAAAATTTTTTTGGCAGGGGCAGATTTAAAAAAACACAAGTAATCCACTCACAGCCGCTGTCTCAGTTACAGGCATGTGAAGTTTATGGAGGCTGTAAAACCATTGGCTTGCTATTACTGTGGAGCAGTCCGTTTTTCCCCCTTTGTGTAGACAAGCCCTTTGTTTAAAGTCTCCCAAAGATGGAGAGCCCACTGACCTCTGAGGCAGTCCATTCCACTTGCAAGCAGCTCTTACAGTAAAGAAGATCTTTCTAATGTTTAGGTGGAATCTCTTTGTAATTTAAGTCCATTGGTTTGTGTTCTAGTCTCTGGAGCAGCAGCTTGCTCCATCTTCTACATAACATCCTTTCAGATATCTAAAGATGGCTATCATGTCACCTCTCCGTCTTCTGCAAGCTAAATCTACCCAGCTCCCTCAGTCAGAATGAAATTATGCATTCTTGTTTGGTTATTCTTCATGTGTGCCTCCTAACATTAGACAGAATGAGAAAGCTGCCTTGATTGGTAGATGCAGGGGATTGGTTATGCATGGTGGAGAGGGTCTGGAAGACCTAACTGGGTGTACCACGTGGTCTGCCCTTCACCCCAAAATGTATCTGCTGCTGTGGGGTATGGGGAGGATAGTGTCCCTCTAACAGTGCAGAATGAAGATTCAACTACCGGTTACATCAGCTTCTGTAGATGGGATGGGATGGAGGTCACCCTATTGTCCTCTGGCTGAGGCAGCAAAATGTCTTCGGCACTGGCGTAAACACACACACACCATTTCAATCTTCACTGCACTTTGAGCTGTGGCTACTTTCACTCATTTTTGTGTCAGGCAAGTGTGGCAATTGAGCAGCCCTCCTGATACTGTGTAACTACAGTACTCATCAGGCCTTGCCAGTGTAGCCAACGGGGAGGAATGCTGGAAGCTTCAGTTCAACAACATCTGGAGGGGCACACCATTCCGACCTCCAGTGTTAAGGACATGATACTTGTATATTTTGACTGTGTATATAAATACACAGCACATTACAAACTGTCAATGTGCTATCATATTATACCATGTGCTGAAAGTAGAGAAAAGAAAAAAAGGCAGCAACCAAGGTGAAACTGCAAACCTTGGCAACAGGCCTGACAGCAATCAGCCCAGCAAGAAAACGAACTTTGTTTACTACCATGGTTGTTCCTCTTCTTAAACCAGTATTGCCCAACCTGCTACCCCTTCCAGATGTACCGGCAACCTCTCTTATCATCCTCAACCAACAGGGGCTGCTGCTGGGAGTTGTAATCCAATGTATCTTGAGGGACCCAGGTTGGGATGGGCTGCTCTAAGGCAAGTCCAACTGATGAGGAAAATATACTTGCTACTCAGCACAATTTTGAATACTTGCTTATTCCACTTCCTCTTAAGAGTGTATACCAGCTGGTGGTTTCAATCTGATTCTTAGTCCTTTTGAGGAACCTTTTAGAAGTCAGAAGAAAAAGAATCCAGATGTTGCAATGAACAGCCAAACTGAATACAAACCAACCAACCTTGTGGTTTGTTGTTATTTACCATCAAATTCGCATAATGAAACAGTAGATACAGGGGTCCTACCTTAATCTGAATATCCTGTACTGTGCTGCGCCACCCACTCCTCCTCTAGGCGCTTGGCCAGGGTGCCCAGCTCCCACCAGTGGCGGTGGAGCTCCTCCAGCTGCCCACCTCAACTCAACAGCAACAACACACACACACACATGGCCCAACCTGTGATCACCTGTGTCGTGGGTGGGGATGGCAACAGGTGTGTGTCTGGGGGGGGTGGCGTTGTTGCCTTTGTCTTGGCGGGAGGAGCCCTGCGCGCTGGTGCTGAGCTGGAGCTGCGGGCAGAGCCTAGCAGAGGTCGCTACCCTATTTGTGAGGGGAGCATGGAGCTGCCTGCCTGCCACCTCTCTCCAGGAGCTGGGGCAGGCTGGCCTCTCTTTGGTATTCTGGGAACGAGCTCTTCTTTGCTGTGGCAGCGGGGACAGGTGAGGAGCAAAGCAGCAATGGTGGTGGGAAGCAGGGCGGGAGAGGAGTGCCAAGAGAGAAGAGACTCTTTGGGGCACAGAGTTTCTCATCCCTTCGCCTTGCTCCACAGAAAAAAGAGGAGGCGAAGTTGCAACAAGCTGCAGCAGGGTTGGCACAGCTGGCGCTTAGTATTGCTTTGGAGGCAGCCAGGTCGGGATGGGCCTCGCCTCCTCTTTTTCTGTGGAGCAAGGCAGAGATATGCAAGGAGATTTACAAGGAGGATCAGTGTCTGTTTGTATATCTCCACCCAGAAACTAGCCATTCAAATACACAAATTTACATATCCTCTCCAACAGGAGTTCACAGTTATATAAACCCCCCACACCCCTACCCCACCATTTTCTGAAGATGCCAGCCACAGATGCAGGTGAAACGTCAGAAATAAACTCTTCCAGAACCTCACAGGCCGGAAAAACAAAACAGAACAAGGAAAATCTATGGATGCCGGCCGTGAAAGCCTTAGACTTCACAACTACAATACAATTACCAAATAATGATGATGATGATGATAAATAAATAAATAAAATGACAATTAACAACTTCTCACCCCACCCACCCCAACACAAAACATAACAACATATAGTTGTCCCTTCATATTTACTGGGGTTTGGTTCCAGGACCCCCTGTGGATACCCAAATTCATGAATACTCAAGTCCCATGATATGCTCTCTCTCTCTCTCTCTGGCTTTTCTTCGCAAACGAAGATTCAGGAAGGACTCATCCCGCGTTTTCTGCAAGCGCGCTGATGTCTAAAAAGGCCAATCCAAGATAGACAAGTCCGGTTGCAGAAAGCACAGCAGAAGGTTTCCTCGGGTGATGTTACCGGGTTGTGATTCTTTCTGCATTGCCGTTTCTCTTCAAGACTTGTTCGGCGTGAGTTCTCAAATAAGGCTGCAGCATTGTGGATAGTGTGTCTCCATGCCTCCCGATGTGAGGCCAGGGCAGACCATTGTTGGTGATCAATTTGGCCGAGCCTGAGATGTTGTTTCAGGGAGTCCTTGTATCGCTTTTTTGGAGCGCCCCTCTTACGCTGACCCGTGGCGAGTTCACTGTAGAGTAGTATTTTTGGGAGGCGATGGTCCTCCATCCTAGAAACGTGCCCTGCCCAGCTTTTTTGGAGCGCCCCTCTTACGCTGACCCATGGCGAGTTCACCGTAGAGTACTATTTTGGGGAGGCATGCAATGGCATAACAAAATGGTGTCCCTTATATAAGACGGCAAAATCAAGGTTTGCTTTTTGGATTATTTTTTAAAGAATATTTTCAAGCTGTGAATACTTAAATCCATGGATATCAAATCCGTGGATACAGAGGGACAACTGTATGTATATTAAAATTGACTTCCCAGCACCCCTAATAAAGAGATTTATTACAAAAAAAGTAAACTCGAGAAACAAACCAACAATATCATTACTTCTTGGATTACAGTCTTGGATGGAGACCACACAGAGGAAGTGGCTGTAGAGGAGAGGGTCACTTCACAGACACAGGAAGTAGACAGCTGGAGGAATGTCACACACAGAACAAGAAAATCCAGGGATTCTTCGAGCAGCTTGCAGCTACAGAATCGATTCGAAGCCCTTTCCCTTATCAAGGACAATGAGGAAGAACAGCATGGACAGACTTTCAGGGGTAGAGCAGGGGACCTTGAGAGGACCACCGCAAGGAACAGCAGCTGCGAAGCCTCAGCGGAGGCGTGTGGTGGTGGTGGGGGACTCCTTGCTGCGGGGTACAGAAGCAGTGGTATGTGGGCCTGACAAGATGACTCGGGAGGTGTGTTGTCTCCCTGGGGCAAAGATCCATGATGTGACGGAGCGGCTAACAAGACTCGTCAAGCCTACAGATCATTACCCCTTCCTTTTGGTCCATGTGGGAACCAACGATACTGCAAGGCACAGCTTTCCCAAGATCAGAAGAGATTATGAGGCCCTGGGGAGGAAGCTGAAAGAAATGGACGCACAGGTGGTCATCTCGTCTCTTCGGCCAGTTGAAGGGCATGGTCCAAGAAGGGAGAGGAAAATAGCTGACGTAAACAACTGGCTCTGTAGATGGTGTCGCCGAGAACAAATTGGATTCTTGGATCATGGACTGCGCTTCCATGCGGGGGGACTTCTGGCAAGAGATGGGGTGCATCTTACAACAGTTGGAAGAAACATTTTTGCCAACAGTCTCAAGAATTTGATCAGGAGGGCTTTAAACTGAGTCAAATGGGGGAGGGAGACAGTATTCTGGAAGGCAAAGGGGCTGGAGAAAAGAGTCAAACTGTCACAGAGGGAACAAGGCAAACAGCGCAAGGACCCAACAGTGGGAGGCAAAAATACTTGCACAGGCAGCAAGCAAAGGGAACACATGGTCTTCGATGTCTCTACACTAATGCACAGAGCATGGGAAATAAGCAAGATGAACTTGAACTCCTCACACTACAAAACAAATATGATATAATAGGCATTACTGAAACCTGGTGGGATGAGTCTCATGATTGGAATGTAGGAATAGAGGGGTATAGCCTTTATAGGAGAAACAGGCCAAACAGGAAAGGAGGAGGAATAGCATTATATGTCAGGGATATTTACACCAGTGAAGTGATCCATGACATCAATACTGGAAGCCAGGTGGAGAGCATCTGGATAAAAATTAAAGGGGAGGGAAACAACAGGGATGTTATTGTGGGACTCTACTACAGACCCCCAAATCAGACGAAGGAATTGGATGATGCCTTTCTAGAACAGATGAACACACATGCAGAAAGGAGAGATGTAGTAGTGATGGGTGACTTCAACTATCCTGATATTTGCTGGCAATCTAACTCAGCCAAAACTTCAAGGTCTAGCAAATTCCTTACATGCCTGGAAGACAATTTCATGGTCCAAAAGGTGGAAGAGGCAACAAGGGGGTCAGCTATTTTAGATCTGATCCTAACCAACAGAGATGACCTGGTTAATGGGGTGCAAGTGGTGGGATCCTTAGGTGAGAGTGATCATGTTCTCCTGGAGTTTGTTATACAATGGAAAGGAGAAGCCAGGCATAGTCAGACACGCATTCTTGACTTTAGGAGAGCTGATTTCAATAAACTCAGGGAAATACTGGGGGTGATCCCATGGTCAGGAATACTAGAAGAGAAGAGACCTCAAGACGGATGGGACTTTCTCAAAAGGGAGATACTGAAGGCACAATTTCAAACAGTACCATTGAGGAAGAAAAATGGGAGGTGTCTCAAGAAACCAGGATGGATGAATAAAGAACTTTCAATGGAGCTAAGTTTTAAATGGAACATGTATAGGAAATGGAAAAGGGGGGAAATCACCAAAGAAGAATTCAAACAGATAGCGAACACGTGTAGGAGTAAAGTCAGAAAAGCTAAAGTGCAGAATGAGCTCAGGCTTGCTAGGGAGGTTAAGAACAATAAAAAGGGTTTTTTTGGGTATGTCCGCAGCAAAAGGAGGAAGAAGGAAATGATAGGGCCACTACATGGAGAAGATGGCAAAATGCTAACAGGGGACAGAGAAAAGGCAGAATTACTCAACACCTTCTTTGCCTCAGTGTTTTCAGAAAAGGAAAAGGAGGACCAACCTGAGGAGAATGGAACAGAGGACACAATAGGGGAAATCCAGCTCAAAATAAGTAAAGAGGTAGTACAGGAATACCTTCTTAATCTAAATGAATTTAAATCTCCAGGACCAGATGAACTACATCCAAGAGTATTAAAAGAGCTGGCAAATGTGATCTCAGAGCCATTGGCAATAATCTTTGAGAACTCCTGGAGAACAGGAGAAGTCCCAGCAGACTGGAGGAGGGCAAACATTGTCCCCATCTTCAAAAAGGGGGAAAAAGAGGATCCCAACAATTATCGTCCAGTTAGTCTGACATCAATACCAGGGAAGATTCTAGAGCAGATCATTAAACAGAGAGTCTGTGAACATTTAGAAGGCAATGCCATAATCACAAAAAGTCAACATGGGTTTCAGAGAAACAAGTCATGCCAGACTAATCTGATTTCTTTTTTTGATAAAGTTACCAGCTTGGTAGATGAAGGGAATGCTGTGGACATCGCATACCTTGATTTCAGTAAGGCCTTTGACAAGGTTCCCCATGACATTCTTGCAAACAAGCTTGTAAAATATGGGCTAGACAAGTTAACTGTTCAATGAATTTGTAATTGGTTGACCGGCCGAACCCAAAGGGTGCTCAGCAGTGGCTCCTCTTCGTCTTGGAAAGATGTGACCAGCGGGGTGCCACAGGGTTCTGTCCTGGGCCCAGTGCTATTCAACATCTTTATCAATGACTTGGATGAGGGAATTAGGGGCATACTTATCAAATTTGCAGATGACACCAAATTAGGAGGAGTAGCTAATACCCTAGAGGACAGGATCAAAATTCAGAATGACCTGGATAAACTGGAGAGCTGGGCCAAAGCTAACAAAATGAAATTCAATGTGGAGAAATGCAAGGTACTGCATTTAGGGCGGAAAAATGAAATGCATAGATATAGGATGGGAGAGACCTGGCTGAATGAGACCACGTGCGAAAGGGATCTAGGAGTCCTAGTAGACCACAAGTTGAACATGAGCCAACAGTGCGATGCGGCAGCTAAAAAGGCCAATGCGATTTTGGGCTGCATCAATAGAAGTATAGTGTCTAGATCAAGGGAAGTAATAGTGCCACTCTATTCTGCCTTGGTCAGACCTCACTTAGAATACTGTGTCCAGTTCTGGGCACCACATTCAAAAAGGATATTGACAAATTGGAGCGTGTCCAGAGAAGGGCAACTAAAATGGTGAAAGGTCTGGAAACCATGACTTATGAGGAGAGACTTAGGGAGCTGGGTATGTTTAGCCTGGAAAAAAGACAGTTAAGGAGCAATATGATAGCCCTGTTTAAGTATTTGAAGGGATGTCACGCTGAGGATGGAGCAGGCTTGTTTTCTGCTGCTCCAGAGACTGGAACACGGAGCAATGGGTGCAAGCTCCAGGAACAGAGATTCCACCTCAACATGAGGAGGAACTTTTTGACAGTAAGAGCTGTTCGGCAGTGGAACGCACTCCCTTGGAGTGTGGTGGAATCTCCTTCCTTGGAGGTCTTTAAACAGAGGCTGGATGGCCATCTGTCGGGGATGCTTTGATCGTGATTTCCTGCATGGCAGGGGGTTGGACTGGATGGCCCTCGTGGTCTCTTCCAACTCTGCAATTCTATGATTCTATGATTCTGACTTAAAAGTACAATATAAGCACTTCAAATATTCTGGACATCAATCCAGATGTTCAGCCAGTCCCTGAGTGTGATGTCCAGCCAGGACTTTTTAAATCTCCCCTGCATTTTCCTTTGTTTTCTTTTCAAGGCCTTGGTATGTCTGAGTATAGGAATACAGTACTTCATTGTATTAGACTTGTGGGAGGAGCTAAGAATTCTCCTGCATTTTTCCAGGTTTGGTTTGTCCTTTCCCAGCAAGCTCTGTTCACCTAGAAGCTTTTTAGTTCCTTTGGGCAGTCTTTGCTGTGAACTTGCAGAGAGCAGTTCTGGTGGCAAACAGGCCCAGACAGCCGGGAAGGGCATTTCTTACACCATCGGCCAAATTAGTTACCAACAGTCATCAGCCAAATTAGTTACCAACAACAGTCAGAGGAATCAGGAGCTGAAAGACCCTGCACCAGCTCCATTGAGTGAGGAGATCAAACCCAGAGAGATGACACCCTGAAGAGTGCTGAAACTCCAACAGTAAAGTACTTTTATTTCAAGCCTTTTAGAGCTGGGGAGGAGAAAGCCCTTTTCTTTTGTTCTTTAAATAAACTTCCCCCTTTTTTGAACTTGATATTCAGCATCAGAGCCTTTTTGGGTAAAGGAGTTTGATCTCACCAGGGTACTGGCGTTGCACACCCAAACCTGCCACCACCTTTAGTTGGGTGTGTCTTCATACTGAGGCTCTTCCTTCCACAGGATTGCCTCTGATAATGGAAATAATTTACAGTCATCTCAACCAAAAGGCTTTTGGTGGCCTTTGAGAGATAGGCCTCCTCTAGTGTGGCACCCATGGAATTGCTCTCCCTTATGCAGTATGCCATGCAAGGTCAGGCATTTTTACTTTTTCTCTCCCAGCCAAAAGTTGCTTGGAGCTCTCTCATGTTATGGTTCTCCTGGATGGTTTTATGGTGCTGTTATCAGCCACTCTGAAATCTGTGTACAAGTGAGAAATAAGATAGAAATAATAATAACAACCCCAGCCATCTTTCATAGTGTTATTGTCTGTGATCCATCTTATTGATCGCCGGCTCCTAGAAATAATGCAAGCAGAAGGGCTCACTTGTTTCTGTAGGCTGGAAACAATTCCATCAGCAGCCTCAACTGCTGCACCCATGACTTAATGATAGTCTCCAAAATCATCTCTGTCCACTTCCAGCTACAGTACTTTACCTTCTTTTTCTACATAGCCAGAAAAACCCTAATGCAGTGGTTCTTTACCCCCAGAGGTACATGATGTCCTCACAGGGTGTGTGTGAAGACTTGAAGGCTATTCAGCCCACCTCCCCCCTGCAGTGGAGCAGCCACATGACAGGAGCCAAGGCAAAGGCTGGCTGGCTTGGCCTGAGCATTGCCATTCAATCTGCTCCAACCACAAACCTGCAGGAAGAAGCAGGAGAAAAGTCTTCCCTCCCCCTCCAGTGCCTCTAAGGGAAGGTTTAATGGATGGGGTAATAGAATGATGATGATGATGATGTGTTGTTGTTGTTGTTGTTACTGGGGTTTTAAATCTTGAGATAAGTCTTGGGGGTCTACAGCAACAAAATATATTTAAAGGGGTCCCTGGTAAAGAAAAGGGTTAAGAACCACTGGTTTAGGTTATCTACGGGATTGCCTTCTCCCATATAATCTGCCCCATACACTCAGGTCCTCTGGGGGCCATTTAGGACAGTCTGGCCCCATCTATACGATTAAAAAAAATCTGTTTGGAGGGTAAAAAATATGAATAGGCAGTCGTTCAAATACGTATAATCCGCCTACACAGTTTTTTACCCCCCCAAACTCCGTATGACCCCCCTTGCCCATCTGGCTGGAGCGAGCGATCCAAGCGGCGGTTTTAAATCTCCCGTCACTTTTCTTTATTATTTAAAAAGGTGCCTGTTATGTGGACATTCGGTTTTCCATATTTACAAAAATAAAATAAAAGGGAATAAATATAAAATTCACAGGCTTACCGGACTTTCGCTTAGCCAGCAATCCAACATGGCAGCTGCTCCCAATTGTCCTCTTTGTTAGCGCCGCCCCTGCGCTCGGCCAGCCAATCAGATTACACTGCCTGTTTGTGTGTGTGCAAATGGGGGGTACAAATGATCAACCATTTGAATGGCTGTACGGATTTTAGCTCGAGATCTGCTAATCCTCCTGAACGCCGAATCCACGTAGCTTACAGGGGATTTGCTAGCCTCCCTTCCGAATGACATGTATGCATCTGAATGGCAGTGTGTATGGATGATCGAGCTTTCGAATGCCGTACATATTTTTTTTACCGTGTAGACGCCCCCACAGACAGGACTAGGCTGGCAATGGTCACCCAGAGGACTTTCTTCAGCTGCCCCTGGACTCTGGAACGGCCCGCCGGAAGACACTCAACAGTTGAATGAGCTGTCTGAATTTAAAACAGCATTAAAGACTAGTCTCTTCCAGCAGGCCTATCTAGATGATTTTTAAACTGTGAATTTTAAACTGTTTTGTTATGTATTGGCTTTATTTGTTCTTTTAAACTGATAGTATGTGTTTTAATGGGGTTTATATATTTTTAACTGACATGAATTTTAATTGATATTAGTTGTTTTGTATAAATCTGTTGTTCTCTGCCTTGACCCATGGGGAGAAGGGGATGAGAAATTTAATATTATCATTATCATTATTATTATTATTATTACTGCTACTGCTACTGCAATTTCTGTTAGAAACAACAAGGGAAATGGAAGTAGGGGAAAATTTAGTGATTGGATACAAGCAATATATTCTAGTCAAATCGCAAAATTAATAATTAATGGCCAATCAACAGAGGCAATAAGAATTGAAAAAGGTACAAGACACAGATGCCCCTTATATCTATTATTTACATTGGCATTAGAAATTTTAATTTCTGGAATTAGAAGGGAAGAAGGACTTAAAGGAATCAAAATTAGAAAAGAGGAATATAAATTAAAGACATTTGCCGATGACAGTTATAATGTTAGAAAATCCTATAAAAAGTATAGACCCGATGCTACAAAAATTTGAGGAATTTGGAAAGTATGCAGGTTTTAGAATAAATAGAGATAAAACAAAAAAAATTGACAAAGAAACATGGATAGAATAGAAAAAGAAGAATTAGGAAAAAAATAGGATTTGAAATCATAAAGACGGTAAAATATTTGGGAGTAAATATAACAGACAAAACCCAAGAACAATTTAAGAACAATTATGAAAAGGTATGGAAAGAAATTAGTAGAGATCTAATTAGATGGTAAAATATCAGTTTATCACTAATCCTAATCCACCACTTGCTCCTGGTGGCACAGTGGTTACATGCCAGTACTGCAAGCCACCATGTTGCAAGTTCGATTCCAGCGGGCTCCAAGGTTCACTCAGCCTTCCATTGTTTCGTAGGTTGGTAAAATAAGTACCTGGCTTGTGGGGGCAATTCGCTAACACACATTGGAAACTGCTTAATGCAGTGTAGATGTGTAAATTGCTATTGCTTAAAACAATTTGTAAGCTGCTCTGATAGCCTTGTGCTGAAGAGCGGGGTATAAATAAATAAATAATTTTTAAAAATAATAAATTAATAATTTCCATTTAATCTTTGTTTTTTCCCATTCCAAATAAATTTGAAAATTATTATTATTATTATTATTATGATTGCTATTTAGTAAATGTATCATTGGATACGGTAATTGGCATAGTTTGGAATAAATATAATTATCTTGGTAAAATATTCATTTTAATCACTGATATTTTCTCCATTATGTACAGTTGGTCCCTGTTTGTCAGCCAATTTCTGGGTCCGCTGGGAACTCAAATTACATTCAATGTTCATAGAATCATAGAGTTGGAAGAGACCACAAGGGCCATCCAGTCCAATTCTCTGCCATGCAGGATTACACCATCAAAGCCATCCAGCCTCTGTTTATAAGACTTTTAAAGCGCATGCTTTCTTAGCCAAAAGGCCGAGAAGCAATTCTAGTCCAACCGTCTGCCATGCAGGAATACTCTCTCTCTCTCTCTCTCTGGCTTTTCTTCGCAAACGAAGATTCAGGAAGGAATCATCCCGCACTTTCTGCCAGCGCGCTGATGATTGAAAAGGCCAATCCGAGATAAACAAGTCCGGTTGCAGAAAGCACAGCAGAAGGTCTCCTTGGGTGATGTTTCTGGGTTACGATTCTTTCTGTGATGTCATTTTTCTTCAAGACTTGTTCGGCGTGAGTTCTCAAATAAGGCTGCAGCATTGTGGATAGTGCATCTCCATGCCTCCCGATGTGAGGCCAGGGCAGACCATTGTTGGTGATCAATTTGGCCGAACCTGAGATGTTGTTTCAGGGCGTTCTTGTATCGCTTTTTTGGAGCGCCCCTCTTACACTGACCTGTGGCGAGTTCACCGTAGAGTACTATTTTTGGGAGGCGATGGTCCTCCATCCTAGAAACGTGCCCTGCCCAGCGCAGCTGTGTTCTCAATATCATGGCCTCAATGCTGGTGATCCCTGCTTGCTCAAGGACAGCAACATTCATCACATAGTCAGTCCTGTGTATATTTAGGATTGTGCGTATACAGCGCTGATGAAAGCGTTTGAGGAGTCGTAAGTGGTGGCGATAGGTGACCCATGTTTCAGATGGAGTTTTTAATCATAAAGCCTACTCCTGAAAGATGTTTTTCAGTTTTGGGGCAGGAATACACAATCAAAGCATACCCAACAGATGGCCATCCAGCCTCTGTTTAAAGACCTCCAAAGGAGGAGACTCCACCACATTCTGAGGCAGTGTACTGTATTCCCATTTCGAACAGTTCTTACTGTCAGAAAGTTCTTCCTAATATTTAGGTGTAATGTCTTTTCCTGTAGTTTGAGTCCATTGCTCCATGTCCTAGTCTCTGGAGCAGCAAAAAAACAAGCTTGCTGCATCTTCAATATGGCTGCTGACACATTGCAGAAATAATGCAGTTTGACACCACTTTAACTGCCATGGTTCAATGCTATGGGATTCTATGAACCCCTTTCAAATATTTAAATATAGCTATCACATCACCTCTTAACCTTCTCTTCTCCCGGCTAAACATATCCAGCTCCCTAAGCTGTTCTTCATAGGGCGTGGCTTCAAGACCTCCCACCATTTTGGTTGCCCTCCTCTGGACATGTTCCAGCTTGTCAACATCCTTCTTGAACTGGACACAGTATTTCTACTGAGGTCTGACCAAAGCAGAATAAAGTGGTGCTATTACATACCTTGATCTAGATACTATACTCCTATTGATGCAGCCTAGAATTGCATTGGCTTTTTTAGCTACCACATCACACTGTTGGCTGATGTTCAGCTTGTGGTCTACTAAGACTTCTAGATCCCTTTCATGTACACTGATGTCAAGCCAGGTGTTACCTGTCCTATATCTGTGCATTTCATTTTTTTTCTGCCTAAGTGTAGTACTTTACACTTCACCCTGTTGAAATTCTTTTTTAGTTTTGGTCCAGCTCTCCAATATGTTAAGGTCATGTTTAGAATTCTTTTCCTGTCCTCTGGGGTATTTGCTCCCCCTCCAAATTTGGCGTCATCTGCAAATTTTATAAGCATGCCCTCTAGTTCATCATCCAAGTCATTGATAAAGATGTTGAATAGCACTGGGGCTCAAGTCTACACCAGCATCTGAGGAAGTAGACTAAGTTGTTGACTATACAGTCAAAAAAATATGAACAAGATGCAAATGTACAGTGATCCATTCAAACGGCCATTTGCACAAATACGTGTCATTCAGAAGGGGGGCAGTGAAATCCACTACAAAGTCTGTGTGCTTCGTATGAGTTTTCTAAAAAGCTCCATATGACTTCCGAATGTGTGATCGTTTGAACACTCACATTTGCACAAATATGAACAGGCAGCACAATCTGATTGGCTGGATGAGGATGGGGGCGGGTCTAGCAAAGAGGGAAAGCAGCTACCTCCGTGTTGGATTTTTGGCTAATCAGTGATTTGATATTCATTTTTATTCTTTGTCTTTGTAAATACAAAGTGTTGCTTGTGCACATTCTGGGAAACTGGTTTTTAAAAAAATGGCGGTGGTAGCTTTAAAATCGCAAGAAAATCACTCACAGCCGTCATCTGGCTAGGGGGTCATATGGAGCTTAGGGGGGCTCTTTTGGCCGTGTAGACAGGTCATATCGTTGTGAACACCTGCCTTTTCAGACATATTCTTATTTTTCCCCCTCGTGTAGCCAAGACCTAAGTCTACGAAAGCTTATGTTACAATTTTCTCTCTCAGTTATTCTCAAAGGTGTTGCTGTCCTTGAGCAAGCAGGGATCATGAGCATTGAGGCCATGATATTGAGAACACAGCTGCGCTGGGCAGGGCACGTTTCTAGGATGAAGGGCCATTGCCTCCCAAAAATAGTACTCTACAGTGAACTCGCCACGGGTCAGCGTAAGAGGGGCGCTCCAAAAAAGCGATACAAGGATTCCCTGAAACAACATCTCAGGTTTGGCCAAATTGATCACCAACAATGGTCCGCCCTGGCCTCACATCGGGAGGCATGGAGATGCACTATCCACAATGCTGCAGCCTTATTTGAGAGCTCACGCCGAACAAGTCTTGAAGAGAAACAACAACGCAGAAAGAATCACAACCCAAAAACATCACCCAAGGAGACCTTCTGCTGTGCTTTCTGCAACCGGATTTGTTTATCTCGGATTGGCCTTTTTAGTCATCAGCGCGCTTGCAGAAAGTGCGGGATGATTCCTTCCTGAATCTTCGTTTGCAAAGAAAAGCCAGAGAGAGAGAGAGTCTCAAAGGTGCTACAAGATCCCCTTGCTTACCAAGAGAAAGAAGTTGTAGTATAAGCTTTCACAGACTTGATCTACTTCCTCAGATGCATGGAGGGTGAACTAGTGCCTAGGAACAGACCTTATAAGCAGGCTGTTGAATAGCCATAAAATGCAAAACATGTGGGTGTAGTGATGAGGTGACCAGTTGTTTAATAACGATTGTTGAGGAACAAAGACAGGAGAAAAGATGCTGCCTAAGGCCAGGGTGGGCAGATGAACATATAAATGGTGGAGAAGTTTTGGAATGTAAAGTGATACTGAATGTAAATGATACTGTTTGGAACTAGAAAGAAGATGTGATAAACTTGCCAAGGACACCCCCATGAGACTAGAATGTTAACTAGTGTTATAATATGTGTAATATAATATGTGTAATGTGCCAGGAAACATTGACTCTGTTCAACCTACCGTTGATGGACTGGAATTTGTGGACATATTCTAATTCAGTTGTTTCTCTTTCTAATCTTCCTTTGTAGGTTTTTGGTTCACATACAGCTGTCCTGAGGTCAGAAATGGAATGTCCAGGAAGATCAAAGTGGTCTGCAACTGGATTTTGTGTATTTCCATTCCTAATGTCTGATTTATGTCCATTTATCTTCTGGCGCAGAGATTGGCCCGTTTGCCCAGTATAGAGTGCTGAAGATGTTGTTGACAGAGGATGGCATATAGCACATTAGAGGATGAACAAGTGAAAGTACCCCTAATATTGTGGGTGATGTGATTTGGCCTGTGAATACATTTCCCCAGTAGATGTGTCGGCAGAGTTGGCATCTGAAGGTAATTTTATACAATATGTTTTAATAACTTTGTGCATGAAACAATGTTTGTATACACTGAACCATCACAAAGCAAAGATGTCACTATCTCAGCCACCCATGCAGACAATTTTGGATTCTGGAGGATTTCAGATTTTGGAATTCCAGATAGGGAGACTCAACCAATATAAATAAATAAATGAAATGATGATGTTATAGAACCAAGCCTTTCCCCAGCTTGGGCAAATATCAAAAGCTCAAACCTGAGTTGAAAGAAAAGGGGAATGGTATCTTTTGAAGACAGAGTCCTGGAACGTCAATTGCCGCAGTCCCAAAGGATTAAACAAAACACAAAACAAAAGAAAACCAGCTCATGTTTATTTGAGCAACTTGACTAAGCAAAGCAAAAGGAAAAAGGCTCCACTGCTCAAATGGATGGCCACACACAGGCCTCAGAAGATATCCTCATTGAAGACAACCTGGGAACGCTTGTCTCGGTGAGAGCCCTTGGCACTATTCCTCACAGCTGGAAAAGGGAGAAAGATGTTAGTGATCCCAAAACAGTGAAGGCTCAAAATCATACCTATACTTATCATTTCCGGGCTGGCATCCTTTTAGTGACATACGTATGCCTAAGTTGCACTATGTACGCAGAATGGTTTTTGTGGACAACGTGCAAGAGTCATTCCCCACTGACGGCAGCAGAAGTGGAGTTCCACGTCTGGGACTGTTGTGCATGTGGTAGCACATTAAAATTCACAGAGAAGAATGCAAATTCACCTTGCTGTCACACAATAGGGTATCAGCCATGCACACTGACCATTTATCCACATATGCTGCCCTACTGTAGTAATTCTGTACAAGGGCTGTGTAATGTAAGCATAACATACCTATACTAGTGGATATTTATGCTACACTGAGCCAATGTAGGCTCCTGGTCCCTAGCTCTGTCTTTAATGCCAGAGAAGACAAATATGCAGCCCACACAGCACTGGACTTTCAGTACCGGCCAGGTTGTTATCTGAAACAGAGAGCTTCAGAGAGGGGTTTTATATTGTGATGATTTAAAGAAGTGGCCCATTCACAACCCACAACTATAGTGCTATATTCTACTTTAACTGCCCTAGCAATTTCCTATGGAATCCTGGGATTTGTAGTTTGCTGAGGCACTAGGGCCCTCTGGCTGAGAATTCTAAATGCCCCTCTCTAAAGTGCAAACCCCAGGATTCCATAGGATGTTGTCATAGCAATTAAAGTGGAATCACAGCACTATAATTGTTGCCATCTGAACAGGCGACAGGGAATGAGCACTAGCAGCAGGAATCACTTTTATTTCCACTGTGTTGAGAACTGCAGTAAAAAGCTATACCAAAACACAAAGCCATGTACATGCTGCAATGTTCCCTTTCTAAACTGTATCAAAGGTGTATATATTTTGCACAGATTAAGGGGTGTGTTTATGTTGCATACTGTATGTTGTCATACTGTATATCCTTTGAGTGCTTTTGCTACATCGTTCCTCCCTATTAAAGCCACCCCATTCTTCCTAGGTTTTCATTTCCTGAGTGAAACAATGTACTGTAATTATCTGACTCAAAAAGTCCACGTTAGCTTGCTCACATGAAGTATTGCATCATTTATACTTTCTATTTCTATTTCTATTACTATGTGTAGCTTGCCGTGATTCATGCTTTGCACATTTCATGTTCCTATAATATGTACTGTGCAGCTTCAGACTTTCCTTTCACCTCTGAGCATATCAATAGCTGAACGTCCTTCTGGCTTCAGTCCAACTGCTTTATTAGCCACAGCACTACTCATAGTTATCCTCTGCTGTACCCCAGTAGCTCGTTGAGTGCAATCCGACCTGGGAGTTTCAACTTCTGGCACTATCTCTTGCTTCATTTTGGATTGTCTCATCATAGGTTTCTCATGGTAAAACCCATTCAAAAGGGGTTTACCATACCGCTTTCTGCACATAATTCAGTCCTCATAACCATATGGTCTCAGTTGTTATCTCTCAAAATGGCTTCACATAAAAGCAGTTATATCTTAGAGTTCCCAGGTCTAGAGTTGTGTGTGATTGGATATTTCAAGTCAGGTGGTGTGATGTCCTGATGTCATCTCATTAGCTTCTGTGGAGGTGGAGTTTTAGATCTTCCCTTTCATTAACCTTTTTCTTACCTCATATTAAGCTGGCAAGACAATCTGTTTACATATAAAGAAAGTTCTAGTTCACTAGCAGAATGATGGGAGTTGCACCTTAAGGCAACATGATGGAACTCCATCATGACACAAGTGTTAGCTAAGGTACCACTGCCATTGTCTCTGAGAGAGCCTCTGCCAATGTTAGCCCCGGGTACTGCTGCTGTCCAGTAGATGTTTGGCTCATTTAGTCTAGTTACTCAGCAAAACCTATCTGATATGGGAGACTCTACTAGCAGCACTCCTGCCTTCAGTATAGCCTCTTACCTGACAGGAGAATGCAATCCCATCACTGTGGAACATAAGTGACAACAGTGGGATTTATGTTGCATATATTTATATTCCTGATATCACCCAACAATTTATGCTGCATATTGGGTGACATTCTCTCATTCTGATTTTTTTAAAAAATAAAAACTCGATTTTTGTTTAAAAAAACTTGCCTGGATGTGGCTCAAAAACAGCATGATCCATGTACTTAGTGTCTGCAGCAATGAGGGATATAAAATGCAGCTCTCCAGAAGGTGTTATACTGCAGCTCCCATCACCCCTAGCTAGGATTGCTGGGAGTTGTGAGTCCAGCTTTCCTGCTGGTAGCGTGAGTCCTCATTCATTATCACTCATTCACATTGCATGACTACAGAGTTGTTATTATTATTATTATTATTATTACCCTGCCCCTCTGTTAAAAACAATCGGGGCAGCTTACAACAGTTAAAATAGAGCAATACAGACTAGAACCCCTAAGCCCCACCAACCCCCACCCTCCCCCATAAAAAGATATTAAACTAACATTAAATTAAAATCCACCTAAACTTAAAAGTCACATAAAATAAACAAATACAAAAATCAACAGCTAGCGAGTCAGGGTAAAGGACTAAAAGAGGCCAGGAGATGCAGCTCTTGAGGCCAGGATCTAATCAGGAAAAGCCTGCCGAAATTCCCCTTTCACTGCCCTGGCAACATTCCAGGGGACCCTGGGATTTGCAGTTGAGGGAGGGGCCTTTAGAATTCTCAGCCAGAGAGCTCTAGTGTCTCACTAAACTACAAGCCCCAGAATTCCACAGGGTGTTGCCATGGCAGTTAAAGTGGAATTATAGTGCTGGTTCAAATTGGTGGTGTAAATGGTCTACCGGTCTCCTCCCCCTTCTCTCTTTCTCCCTCTTCCTCTCCTTCACACACATACATACCCTCCTTGGCATCTTGAACCTTCCTCCTCTCTCAGACTGGTCCCTGTCCTCAGAAAGAAAGAAAAACCCACAACCAAAAAGAAGGTTTGGGTTCCCTAATCCACACCTCCATCCTTTCCCCATTTTCCCTAGACAACCCTTGCCCCATAACTCCTCTCTCCAAGCCTCATCTGACATGCCTCTCCAATATCCAACACCAGAATTTGGAAACATTACTTGTGGTGACTCTTAACTTGCAGAATCTTTTAGCCCAGTTGCTCTTAACCTTTTCTTTACCAGGGACCCCCTTTAAATATTTTGTGTTGCTACGGCCCCCTAAGACTTAACTCAAGATTTAAAACCCTAACAATAACAATGATACTTGATAATAGTAATAATAATACAGTTATACTATCCATTAAACCTTCCCTCAGAGGCACCGGAGGGGGAGGGAAGACTTTTCTCCTGCTTGTTCCTGTAAGATTGTGGCTGGAGCAGATTGAATGGCAATGCACAGGCCAAGCCACCTAGTCTTTGCCTTGGCTCCTGTCACCTTACTGCTCCACTGCAGGGAGGAGGTGGGTTGAGCAGATTCAAGTCTTCATGGACCCCCTGTGAGGACACTGTGGACCCCTGGAGGTGCCCGGACTACAGGTTAAGAACCACTGTTCTAGCCAGTATGAACAGCAGCCACTAAATACCCAATGGCCATGCTGGGTGCGGGATTCTGGAAATTGTAGTGCAATAAAGTAGCACCTTAAATCCAGTTGCCAGTTCCAGCTAAACAGACCTACTGAATCAATAGAACTTGATTCTAGCTCTGACAAATACATACCCAAAGCTCCCCACACAGATTTGCCAGTGGCTACATCCAGCATGGGCTGCTTGCGGGCAATGCTGACCTTCAGCTGTACATCTTCCACCACAGTTCCATTGAGCTATAAGAAGGCAAGAGAGATCCTAAGCAGTTTATACAGAAGCATTCAACAGCTCAGAATGAAATCTTGAATGACAAAAGTCTTAAAGATTCAGTGCCCTCCAGTAGATCTTCATTCACAAGCAAATATTCAAGAGGGCCCACTCCCCAATTAGGTATGGATGGGAATACCATTCCTTAAATCTGTTACTCTAAAAGGTGACATACAATTTCTATTATCACAGGGTAAGTTGGCAACCCCACTACAACAAGCCTCTGATATATGTTTTTATATATAGATTGAGTATCCCTTATCCGGAATTCCAAAATCTGAAATACTCCAAAATCCAAAATTGTCCACATGGGTGGCTGAGATAGTGACAGCTTTGCTTTCTGATGGTTTAATGTACGCAATTTTTTTAATGTACAAAATTATTAAAAATATAGTATATAAAATTACCTTCAGGCTACATGTCAAAATTGTATATGAAACATAAATGAATTTTGTGTTTAGACTTGGCCCCCATCTCCAAGATATCTCAATATTTATATGCAAGTATTCCAAAATCCAAAAAAATAAAAATAAAAATCCGAAATACAGAACACTTCTGGTCCCAAGCATTTTGGATAAGAAATACTCAACCTGCAGCAGTGAAGAACCTCAGGCCTAGAATCTTCCTGGGCTCCCAATCTGGGGTTACCCAAATGACTACACCCTTTTTGGCAGTTTCCCAGCTTTTGTATGATATTTTCCCCTCCCCCCATTCTAAAAGACTGCAATGCCCCTTCTAAAGTTTTAGTTGATGGTGGTAAGAGATTTGAGCTAAATTATGCTTGGTCCCAGCCTTTTGCTTTTGGACCCACCCACCACTGGAAAGTGGCCCTCAAGTGCCTTCTCAGTGGCTGCTCTCAGGCTATGGAACTCTCTGCCACAAGAGACCAAGCTGGGGCCTTCCCTGATCTTCTGCTGGCAAGAAAAAAAAATTCAATTATTTGGTGATTAAATGGCTCTGCGGAAAGGCTTTTAATGGAGTCCATTGCTTTTTAAATTGTTCCTGTCATGGTTTTAAATAATTCTATATTGTTTTATAGTAGCAATGTTTTAATACGGTATCTTATTTAATTGTGTTTTAAACTTTGTTACTTCTTATCGTTAATTCATGTAGCTTGTTTTAATTCAGGCATGAGCCACCTTGGGTCCCATGTGGGAGAAAAGCAGGATATTAAATAAATAATGATAACAATAATGATGATGACAATAATTATAAGACCTTCTCTAGAATTTGACCCTCGAACTCATGGCTTATATCAAAGCAAGTGAGCCTAGCTGCTTCCTGGGTGCATCTTACCCCTACTTTTTGTGCACCTAAGACAAGGAATTTGTAAACACAGCCGGCCTTCTGTATCCACGGATTCTGAATCTACTGATTCAACCATCCACGGCTTGAAAATGTTTTTTAAAAAAATATCCAAAAAGCAAACCTTGATTTTGTCATTTTATATAAGGGACACCATTTTACTACACTTGACTTGAGCATCCATGGATTTTGGTATCCACGGGGGTTCTGGAACCAAACCCCAGAGGACACCAAGGGCCACTATACTTGTAGTTAACGGCATTTAATTATGCCACCTAGATGACAAATTAGTTGTAATATCAACTGTGGTTAGTTTAAGAAATGCCAAGCCTCTAACCCTGATTTCTGCCACTAGCTTGTGTAAGTTGTTGCAAGTTGTGTTTGTTGTATTATAAAATGTACTTATTAGCAGATGTTGCTGAAGACATTTAAAAGGGGAAAAAACCCTAAAAGAAACTTAAGTGTCATCCCTGCCATGGAGGGAGAAAGCAGAAGCCCGTACCTCAGTGATGGCTTGATCCGCAGACTCCATTTTCTCATATGTGACAAAAGCACAACTGGGAGAGGATAAAGAGAAGGGTTAGTACTGGTGCTAGGAATGCCCTTGGTGTGACCAAAAGGCAGAACTTGAAAAAGTTACTTTTTGGACCACAACTTCAAGAAACCCCAGGTAGGACTGCATAGACTGCCCAAAAGATAAAAACAGGAAAATGAAAGCTGGAAGTCTATTCCTGGTTTCAAAAATGGGTTTCTTTTTAATGTCAAACAATGTGTGCAGGGTTCTGCCTAAATACCCTAAAGGCACCAGATACTGTCTGATCTTGGAAGTTAAGAAGGGTTAGTATTTAGATGGGAGACCACCAACGAATACCAGGTGTTGGGAGGCTATATTTCAGAGGAAGGAACTGGCAAAACCACTTCTGAATATTCCTTGCCTAAGAAGACCCTATGAAATTCAAGGGATTGCCATAACTCGAAAGGCACACACACTTCTTTGACTTGTGGCAACCCCATGGATGAGAGACCTCCGAGTCATCCTAACATCAACAGCCCTGCTCAGGTTTTGCAGATTCAAGGCTGTGGCTTCCTTGATCGAGTCTATGCATCTGAAATGCAGTCTTCCTCTTTTCCTACTGCTGCCTATTTTATTGTCTTTTATAGTGAGTCATGTCTTCTCATGATATGGCCAAAGTATGACAGCCTCAGTTTAGTCATCTTGGCTTCTAGGGAGAGTTCAGGCTTGATTTGCCCTGGGCCCAACTGATTGGTTTTTTAGCAGTCCATGATATCTGTAGAACTCATGCCCAGCACCACATCTCAAATGAGTTGATTTTCTTCCTATCAGCTTTTTTCACTGTCCAGCTTTCACAACCATACATAGAATCACAGAATCATAGAATTGCAGAGCTGGAAGAGACCACGAGGGCCATCCAGTCCAACCCCCTGCCACGCAGGAAATCTTGATCAAAGCATCCCCGACAGATGGCAATCCAGCCTCTGTTTAAAGACCTCCAAGGAAGGAGACCCCACCACGCTCTGAGGGAGTGTGTTCCACTGCCAAACAGCCCTTACTGTCAAAAAGTTCCTCCTAATGTTGAGGTGGAATCTCTGTTCCTGGAGCTTGCATCTATTGCTCTGTGTTCCAGTCTCTGGAGCAGCAGAAAACAAGCCTGCTCCACCCTCAGCGTGACATCCCTTCAAATACTTAAACAGGGCTATCATGTCATTACAATGTCATTGACAAATGTAACTTTAATATTCAATTAGCTGCACCCATCACTGAATTAAAGGAACAAGGCAGGGAAATTTACACCTTGGATCAAATAGCACTTCAGAAAAGGTTTTTCCACCTTTCATTAACTTTAAGAAGCACATGGTCCATCTGATACCTTCCAGTACTGATACTGACACCTCAAATCTACTGCAGTTTGTACGTTTGGTTCTTCCAACCTCCATGCTTCTAAACTTTAATACAGCAGGTATGGGAAGCAAAGGGCTGATGGGTGACATGCCACCCAAATGCACTCCCTCTTTTTTGCCCCCCAACTGCCTGTGGGGAGGGATTTGTTTAAAAAACAAAGAATCACACTTCCTAGAAGCCCCCAGACCACCCCTAAAACAAGGAGCATCACTCTTGTGCCTGTTGTTTTAATCAGAAACAATATTTGTTTCAAGTAACAAGTGGACTTCTGGCTTTGTTAGGAGCTGGTAGTGCAGCCTTGGTGAGTCTCAGAGTGAAAAATTGGCATCCAGACCCAAAATTATCCCTATTTACTAGAGGATCTGCTTTGTTTACAAAACATTCCCCAAGCAAATTACAGAATAGTTTCCACTACTGGCAGATGGTGAGAGAAAAATTTGGCAAAAGGCCTGTGTGTGAGGCATGCAGAATGGAAGAACCAGAGAACTGAATCCTTTGCTCCCTTCAATTAAAATCTCAACTCATATTTCACAGTATGTATAGTAGAAAGATCATTTGGAATGTGGTGCTGGAAATGTTCTATAGATACCCTAGACTGCCAACAAGACCAATAAATAGCTGCTAAATACCCTAAAGGCACCAATCCCTCCTCCATAATTGTTCTGGGAAGGAGAAACAAGGCGGAAGCAACAAGCAGTAAGTGGGAAAAATCATCATAATCACCGAACAACAAGCTAGATCTACAGTACATATGGGCATAAGTCATAGGGTATCCTGGGAGTGGTGGGCCAGAATGTCGCTGCAGCGTAAGACAGATGTTATAGTGCTTTATTGTTTGCTAATTGCTATCAGTTCTTTTTTTGGCTTCTACTATATGTCTACCCTAAGACACCAGATACCATCTGATCTTGGAAGCTAAGAAGGGTCAGTCCTGGTTAGTACTTGGATAGGAAATGGCCAACTAATACCAGGTGTTGAAGGCTATATTTCAGAGAAATGAACTGGCAAAACCACCTCTGAGTACTTCTTGCCAAAGAAAACCCTATGAAATTCATGGGGGTGCCATAAGTCAACAGGCGATTTGAAGACACATACACACACACTGAGCAAATCAAGTAGCCTGAACTTTCCCTAGAAGCCAAAATGTTTAAATTGAGCCTGTTGTACTTTGGTCATATCATGAGATGACAAAACTCTTTAGAAAAGATGATAATCCTTGGCAAAGTGGAAGACAAAGGGAAGGAGGTAGGTAGACAGATTCAGTCAAGAATGCCACAGTCCTGAGTTTGCATGATCTGAGCTGGGCAGCTAAAGAAGGGTTTTTTGAGGTCTCTCATTCATAGGGTCTCCGTATGTTCAAAGCCGACTTGATAGCAATTAACAACAAAAAAAATAGTAGCAAAACACAATACATACAGTACAACAGAAATAGCTGTAAAGGACAGTTAGTCCTCTTCATGATTGTTGAAGAAAAATAAACTACTGTGTCCCAGTTGTTGGCAGCAGAGTGATATAGAAAGATTCCTTAATGCTTCAAATATTGGGACTGCTGTATTTCCCCCCCTCAATTTGGGACAGAGTTTGTTGTCCACATGAGTGTGTGGTTGATATGACTTTTGGCCAAGTAAATAAATCTGTTCCAAAAACAGATGTAAAACTCACGGACCAAACAACACTAATAGAATAACGTTCCCAGGAACTGGAACTTGATTTGTCTGGCTGCAGCCTTGAGGCAAAGGAAGATGGCTGTCACCTCAGGCAGCAGATCTGGGGTAGGGTTAAAGCTGGTAGGTTGGGAAAACAGCCAGGTTTGGCCTCTGGAGCATCATCCACTGGTGGTCTATGTGGTTTTGTATTGGTCTTATCTTTTCATTGTGGGCTGCACAGACACAGTTCCGGGGGTGGGGGGATTTCCTGTCTTAGGACAGGAAATCCTGGGCCCAGTCTGCTTCTTTCCCAGCACTCACTTGCGGGGGTTGTCCATGGAGAGATCAATGATGTTCCCAAAGGCCGAAAAAGCAGTGCACAGCATGTTCTGATTCATGTTGGCCCCGTACACATACACTGTATTGCCTTTGCGTGGGGCACGGTGGTCTGGGAAAGAATCTGACCCTGGGTAGGGAAAGGGAGAAAAAAAAACCAGCTCAAAGATCAACGGTTATTCCTGTTCCAAGAAGGCCCCTTCAAGCCCAAAACAATGCCAAGCCCCCTTGAAATCTCACCTACTGCCTCAAGAAACCTAGACAAAACATTCCCATCAGGACTTTCCCATCTATCAGCTAGCAGTTTTGTTCATAAGTGTACCATGCGTGTACCATGCGTGTATCGTTCAGAAAGTTCTATTACTGTGTTAGATATGAAAAAAAATTACAGTGCAGATAATTACAAGGTAGATAATAAAGCCCTCTATGAGTGTGAAGTCGAAGGCTTTCACGGCTGGCATCCATAGATTTCCCTTGGGTTTTTTCCAGGTTGTGAGGCCGTGTTCTGGAATAGTTTCTTTCTGACATTTTGCCTGTATCTGTGGCTGGCATCCTCAGAGAAACCCTCTATGAGTACTGGTTATCTGAAGGACCGTATTCCCCATATGAGCTTGGAAAAGTTACTTTTTTTGGACCACAGTAATCTAAAACATAAATCTTCCAAGTTCTGCACCTGAGCTTGCCCATGCTTTGAGATTGTCAGGGAGGCCCTTACTTTGCTTCTATCACCTGAGAGACATCTCTGGTCTGGATATGAGAGAAGGCCTTTTCTGTGGCTATTCCCAAGCTCTTGTGATACTCTGCAAATGGAGGCAAGGTTGGGCCCTGCTGTGCTATCATTCTGTTGGCAGATAAAGTCTCTTATTTGGGGCACATGCGGAGGAGCAGTTTGGAAATTGATTCAATGCTAAGGACAGCACTAGTTTTTATCAGTGTTTTTAAATGATTGTATGTCATATATTGTATTTTAAGTTATGTTGTATCCTACCTCGAGCCTTGGGGAGAGGTGGGTAAGAAATACAAATAATACAAATAACAACAACAACAACCAGTTGGGTGTTATACTTTTCTTAGTTATCGATTTTTAATCCATGTTTTCATTTGCAATTTTAATTAATAGTTGATCTTGTTTTGTGTTGTACTTGCATTCTTTGTTTGCTTAATGCGACAGTGAGCCACCTTGAGTCCCAATTTTGAGGAAAAGGCAGGATATACTGTAAACCCATTGAATAAACAAACAAACAAGACAAATCTCCCCAAACTTATTCTAGCTTCTCTCCACAAAGTCATGAAGTCGAGCTTGGTTACTCAAGATATGAGGTCCTGGGATATAGCGTGCATCTAAATATTTTAATACATAATATGCAATTGGGCTATGTTTCCCATGGGGATGCCAGGACGTCAGCTCTATCTTAGAAGCTACTGTGCCTGCTCTGTCCCTCTCTAGAAGCCCCAAGAATTGCTTACGACGAAAGCTGCCCTCTCGGTCCCGGTCCCGATCCCGATCTCTGTCCCGGTTCCGGTCTCTGTCTCTGTCTCTCTCCCGGTCATAGTCCCGATCCCGGTCTCTCTCCCGGTCCCTGTCTCTACTCCTATCCCGGCTGCGATCCCGGTCATAGTCCCACTCGTAACCGCGCAGGTTTTCACTCCGGTCTGAGTCCTTGTCTGGATCCCTGCTCACATCTGATTCCTTCTCTTGATCCCGGAGGCGATCACTGGAGCTCACAAAGCTGGACAAAGAACATGCCAAGAAAAAGATGGATTTCTGGGGATTACAGCACAGAAGGCAAATGTATTTAAAGAACCTCTTAGGTTGTGCTGCACAAAAATACTACAGAGCTGCCCCCTAAATCCATGGCCGCAGCACAGGGATGGCTGCTCAGGCAAATGTAGCTTGTTGGCCTGGTAGGATAATGCTCAGAAGTGGTAGAAGCCAGACCAACAAATAGTGACACAGTTGCCAGCATGTTATACCGCCTGTATAGGTACTTCAAAGTCTGCAAGGGACTACAATGGGCCCTCAGTATCCTCTGGGGTTTGGTTCCAGGACCCCCTGTGAAAACCAAAATCCATGGATGCTCAAGTCCTATTACATACAATGGCATAGTAAAATAGCATCCCTTATATAAAACAGTGAAGAGCAAAGTTTGGGTTTTTTTGAAAAACTTTGGGGCATGGGAGTTTACATGCTGTGGTTGATTAAATCAGTGGCTAAAGAATCCATGGATACAGAGGGCTGACTGTGTATGTTGCATAATGTGACCTGTGCAGAAACTTTTAAAACCATTTCAGTTACCACCAGTAATGTAAATGTTCATTCATTTCATGCTCACGTGCAAGAATGGATCATTTCAAAAGTCCTCTCTCCATTGGGTGAGGTAATGAGAGTTTGGGGGCATTTTTCATTAATTTTCTTTTGGTTTGCATTTTGGAACTCTCCAGCCAGAAAAGAATACCTTGTGTCCTGTACAAAAAACAAGGGGTTTTCTTCTCATGAATGCCAAGTTTCTAACACAAATTATTTTTAAGGCAAAAAAGTTCCCAAACACTGGGGGGGGGGGTTAGAATGAGAGTTGACCATTTTTTCAAGGTGCCTCAATGTGTTGAGAACATTTCTTGTCAAGGTGTTACCATACCTTACACCCCCTCCCCCCCGGTGGGGGTGTAAGGTATTTCATAACTGGCAATATTAAGATGCTCCACAAGGTCTAGTAGATGGCACAAGTGAGGTCAGTCACCAGGCCTGAAGATGTTGTGGAAAACTAGCAGCAAACACACCCAAGATAGGATCAAGTGAAGCCCCTAGTAAACAGAGTCATCAAGGTGGAATGGGCTAATCCCTTCTTGGATTCCCTTGGCAATGAGTTACACAGCACAAAACAAGTGACCTGCACACCTCTCATCCCCAGGAAATGTTCCTTCACACCTTTCCTATCCTACAGTATGGAGGTTGTCATAAACCCATCAATCCCAATATCTCAGCCATTAACAGCCATCAGCAGAAATGTGGTTTCCTTTGTTTAATGTTGGGAAACCCATCTACACTTTGTTCTAAGCCCAAGCACCCCTTCGGAACACAAAATACAGTATAAATATTAGTCCCCAAACAATAGCAAGGTGTGACACTGTGCCACCTTGACTACATGTGGACACTCTGTTGGTGAGCCCAAGGAATCCGGAGAAGCAAACTATAGTCCTGATCTCCTAAATGAATTCCCCTATCCAACCTTTCCTTCTTTAACTCTTTGTTAGCTTTGGGTGGTTTTTGTGAGCATGTGTGTGTATGTGAATGCTTCTGTGTTGTTTTCCAATAAAACCCATGTTATTTCACTTTAACTTTGAGTCTCTGCAGTTAGTACATAGGTACATAGGCTCAAAGATCCCAGAAGTTACCTGACTTCTCGCAGCTATCCATTTGAGCTATAGTAATTTCCCCAATTAATAACTTAGATTTGGCACCACAAATGGGCTCCCACGGACCCCCACCTATTCAGGTGACAAAGGATAAGCAAATTTGTAAGTATTCTTTACCTAATTAGGAGTCTCCAGGAACTAATTTGCAAATGACCTCAGTTAATAATGCAGTTGTCACGGTGCCTCTTGTATGTATTTAAATTTCCTCTGATTTCAGCAGGAAGTCCCTAGCATTATGTGCAATTTTGTACCACTTGATCAGTTTGTATATACACAGATTCATACACAGACACAAACCTGGACCTCAGGATAACACTTTTCACAAAGGAACCCACAAAGGCTAATGCCATAATACATTTCTTTGTCTACGGAGTACCACAAAACTCTCTGTTGTCTCTAAAATTGTGTAACTTTCACAAGATAGCACAGAAGCTCACCAAGTCAGTGGAAGACATCACCCACTCACCACCACAATAATGAATACAGTAGGACCCCTGTATCCACTGATTCGTTATCCACTGATTCAATTATCCATGGAACACAAAACAGCACACCTACCATAGAATCTTCCTAGAAAATGTGTCCTCTCTAGCCATGTTCTAGGTCCTCCAATGCAACTCTATGGTATTTTAAACCAGAAATCCCATTATTTTCAATGGTGTTCGCTATTATCCACGGTTTTCAGTATTCATGCCCCCCCAAGAACCAATCCCCAGCGGATACAGGGGTCCTACTGTATTTCACTCTCAACCAGTAAAAGAAGAAATTGACATTCTATTTCATAAAGACACAAATATGGGACCCGTTCACATGACACCATTATGGCATGGATTCCATTTTAACTGTCATGGTTCTATCCTATAGAATCCTGGAGTTTGTAGTTTGATGAGGCTCTAAAGCTCTCTTCTAAACACTTTACAGAAATACAGATCTCAGGATTAGATGGGACGGAACCATGGCAGTTAAAGTGATATCAGAGTGGTTTCATTGTGCAATGTGAAAAGGCACCTGGTCACAAAATAGTGACTGCCATCAGACCTCACTGCAAAATGACTAAGCCAGTGATTCCTAAACTTTGGTCCACCAGGTGTTTTGGGCTTCATCTCCCAGAAGCCTAGCCACCTTGGCCAACAATCAGGAATTCTGGGAGATTAAGTCCAAAACACCTGGAGGACCAAAGTTTGGAAATCACTGGACTAAACCATTAGAACTCCAGCTGTTATTTACAGGACTCCTCTGGAATGTGGCGAGACCTTACTTTTCAAATTTCACACTGACAGGACTAATTATTTTGATTTTTTTAAATCAGAACCAACCTTTCATAGAGAGATTTCCTCTGGGGTCGCCGTGCCTAAAAGAAAATATTTTTGAAAGGAAAGAAAAGACAAAGTAGTGACTGAACTATTGAAATCACTAAATCTGGTGGTCAGAATACCGGTGTCCTCAGTATTCCCCTTTAACTGCCCAAAGATTTTATGGCAGCCATTCTTATGCACCACCCCCCATCCGCCTGATATCTTGGACTAGAGACTTAATTATTTCAGCCTATATGAACTAGAATGATGGGAGCTGTAGTCCAATATGTCTATAGTCCAACACAATACCCTCTAGACAGAGTTTCTCTCCCTGGGGCAAAAGGGATCTGTGAGAGGTCACTAGTGGTTCTGTGAGAGACCATGATTGGAACAAATTAAACATATTTTTTTTTACCTGTAGCTATAATAATTTTTATTCAGGGATTCCCTGAAACCTGAAAATTATTTCAAGGGTTGTTCCAGGGTAAAAAGGTTGAGAAAGGGCAGTTAAAGGGGAATGCTATAGAACGAAGGTTTTCTTAACTGTCCATTGCAAAACCTCATGTTATCTGTTGTACATGGCCAGCTTGTAACACACAAGGTATTTGAGTCCCTTCATCTATTCCCTAGCAGCCAGCATTGTGTAATAGTTTAAGTATTGGACTACAACTCTGGAGACCAGGGCTTGAATCCCCACTTGGCCATGCATACCCACTGACTTTGGGCAAGTCACACACTCCCAGCCTTAGAAAAACCCGTGACAGATTAGTCTTCAGGTTGCCATAAGTCGGAAACAACTTGAAGGCACAAAACAATTCATTCCCTAGCATCCATTTTCTCAGCCATACCTCCTGGAGTTTAATCTAGAGATCTGTGGGGTAGTTTTAATTATAACCCACAATGCGTTTGTGTAGTACAGTCTTCCCACTATGCACTGCAGTTTTCATCCATCATACCCTCTTGCCAGCCTACCCTGAGATGCAAAGGCCCCATGCCAGCATTCACAGCTCTCACCAACCTATTCTCACATCAAAAGTGTGGGAATGTTGCTTTTTTGAGTTTTCAGAACCACTAACCAGACTGGCTAATGGCCATGTTGGTTGGTGGATGCTGAGAGTTACAGTAAAAAAATGTAATTCTTCCAGATGCTGCCTATATATTTGTAAGGACAATCAGCAGGCAGCAAAAGGAGAGTCTTAACTCCATAAAACTCCATAAAAGAAGCAGACACCATTCACCACTTGTCTCAACCTATGGCGTTCCAGATGTTTTGGATTTCAGTGCTAAAAATTCCTGGCCATTGGCCATGCTGGGTGGGATTTCTGGAATCTGAAGCCCAAAACATCTAGAAGACTACATGGTGAGAACCACTGCCTTTCATCACAACCAGGAAATAGATAAAAACAAAAACAATTATCCCTCTTTGCCCTGATCCAATCCATCAGCTCTCCCTCCCCAATCTGGAACCCCAAATGCGAGGTACCTCTTGGGAATCATCGTCTGCAGAGATGCTGCGTTGAAAAGGCTGGAAGGTTGGGGCTGGCCCTTTCTCGGGATCCTAAAGACACACAAGAGGTTAAGAGTGTGCTGGATGTGAATCAGTCCTGTGACACCAGATCTTCTTCTCATGCCTCCACCCACCACTTCTGCTTACTTTCAGCTTCCCTTCCAGAGTGCGAGAGCGCTTGAACCCTGAGTTCTTGTTCTCAGCTTTAATAGCACTGATGGCCCCTGTTTTCACCAGCATTTTGGCTTGCTCTGTAGCTGTTGCTGTATCCACTATGGGCTGGTCCGAGATGGCTGAGAAACAGAAAGAAAGTGGTGTCCAAGAGGATCTAGGTACTACTATACCCGGCTCCATCTCATCCTTTTATTTTCACAAAGGCCTAACTTACAGCGTTTAATTCCTCCCTGGCTGGCTTGGCTGGTTGAACTCTGTTGCTTCTTTAAGGCCATGAGGGCCTTTTTCTGGGAGGAAAGAAAAAAAAAAAACAGTAAACAATGAATGTTCCCAGGCTGTCTGAAGGACCATACTCTCCCATACAAATTTACTCAGGATCTAATTGCTGAATTGTGACAGTCAGGAGTGTTTATTATAAGCTTTGGCTGAAATACCAGTTGCACTTCTTCCTAGAACTGGAAGACCTAAAGATGGTAGTGCATGTGTTCGTAACCTCAAGGCTGGACTTCTGCAATGTGCTGTAGATTTGGATACCTCTGTACCAAGTTTGATAACTCCAATTAGTTCAAAATATGGTGGCCAGTTTGGTTGCAGCTAAAGTCGGCCCTCTGTATCCACGGATTTGGCGTCCATGGATTCCACAATCCACAGACTGAAAATATTCAAAAAAATAAATAAATTCCAAGAAGCAAATCTTGATTTTGCCATTTTATATAAGGGACACTACAGTATTTTACTATGCCACTGTATATAATGGGACTTGAGATTCCATGGATTTTGGTATCCACGGGGGTCCTGGAACCAAACCCCAGTAAGTACCAAGGGTCCGCTGTACATCCAGGAGTGAGCACATCACACCAATATTAAAATCACACAGGCAGGGCACGTTTCTAGGATGGAGGACCATCGCCTCCCAAAAATACTACTCTACGGTGAACTCGCCACGGGTCAGCGTAAGAGGGGCGCTCCAAAAAAGCAATACAAAGGCTCTCTGAAACAACATCTCAGGCTCGGCCAAATTGATCACCAACAGTGGTCCGCCCTGGCTTCACATCGGGAGGCATGGAGATGCACTATCCACAATGCTGCAGCCTTATTTGAGAACTCATGCCGAACAAGTCTTGAAGAGAAACGACAACACAGAAAGAATCACAACCCAAAAACATCACCCAAGGAGACCTTCTGCTGTGCTTTCTGCAACCAGACTTGTTTATCTCGGATTGGCCTTTTTAGTCATCAGCGCGCTTGCAGAAAGCGCGGGATGAGTCCTTTCTGAATCTTCGTTCGCGAAGAAAAGCCGGAGAGACTAGCTGCCAATTTAGTTTCTGGGCAGAGTTCAAATGTTGGTTATTACCTTTAAAGCCCTCCATGGTTTGGGTCTGGATTACCCCAGGATCTCCTCCTCCCATACAATCCGTCCCATACACTCAAGTCCTCTGGGGTACATTTACAGTACTTCAATCAGCTAGGACTAGACTGGCAACTGAACATTAGAAAGAATGTCTTGACAGTAAGAGTATATGCAAAAGGATCTTGTAGCACCTTTGAGACTAACTGAGAGAAAGAAGCTGTAGCAGGAGTTTTCCTAGACTTAGTCTATTTCCTCAGATCCATGGAGTGAACTAGTGCCTAGGAACAGGCTTTAAAAGCAGGCTGAATGAATAGCCATAGAAATGTAAAACTTGTGGATATGGTGATGAGGTGACAAGTTCAGTTTTAACTATGGTCATTGGGGGAACAAAGCAAGAGGAAGGGTGTTGCCTAAGGCCAGGGTGGATAGATAACCATATGAATGGTAGAGGGAGTTTCAAAGTGGGTTAAACAGGAACAATGGTTTGCTGGCAAACTACACATCTGAGGAAGTAGACTATGGACTTTATCCCACTACACTGTTATAGTGCTATTATTCTACTTTAACTGCTCTGGCTGTCTCCTGGGGAATCCTGGGGTTTGTAGTTTAGTGAGGCCTAAGAGCTCTCTGGCTGAGAATGCTAAAAGCCCCTCCCTAAACTGCAAATCCCAGGATTCCACAGAGGCAGCCAGAGCAGTTAAAGTAGAATAACAGCACTATAACAGTGTCGTGTGATAATCTCCTAAATCTACAAAAGGTACAATTTTCTATAGATTTTCCTTGGTTTTTTTCCGGACTCTGAGGCTGTGTTCTGGAATAGTTTCTTTCTGACGTTTTGCCTGCATCTGTGGCTGGCATCTTCAGAGAAGATTCTCTGAAGGTGCCAGCCACAGATGCAGGCGAAACGTCAGAAAGAAACTATTCCAGAACACGGCCTCACAGCCCGGAAAAAAACCAAGGAAAATCTATGGATGCCGGCTGTGAAAGCCTTCGACTTCACATTGTATAATTATCTCTCTCTCAGTTAGTGCCACAAGACCCCTTGCTTACTACGCCTATTATAACACTAGTTATACCCCAACCTTATGAGGGAGCTCTTGGCCAGTTTATCACATATCCTTTCTTGTTCTCAGCAAGCATCAAACTACATTCCAAAACTCCCTCCACTATTCATACGGTCATCCACCCACCCTGACCTTAGGCAACATCCTTTCACTCATGCTTTTCAGATTGTTGCCATTAGACTGGCTGGTGGACTAACTAGATAGAAGCACACTTTCCTGTGTTCAATCTGACCCTTTCATTTAGCCCAGCCTGACTATGGCAATGTCCACCCTCAGTGCTCACAAGTTCTGACCTTTTTCTTGAGTTTGGCAAATTTCTTCTGTAGAGTTTCTTCTTCTTCTGTCAGTCCCGGAGGTAAAACAATCATGGTTGTTTGGTAAGATCACCGTCTGGTATGGGAAGAAAACAAAAATGACTCAGGTAAAATCCATAGATACTCTTCAGTGAGCAACCTGTGGTAGCACCGGGACTTATGTGACCCACCCCAGGGGTGGTGAAGATCCATGAGTCCCACGTTCACACAGAAACATGGAAAGCCAACTTCTGGCTGACCTTCACCAGTAGACAAAGAGCTAGCCATGTTAGTCTGTTCTAGCATAAGAAGACAATGGAATCCAGAAGTAAAACTGAGGCCAACTGAGAAAAAGAAATTGATGAAACGGACTGAATTCACAAATGCTTATGCGGGAAGTGTTTTCTTCCAAATTACTCTCAAAGGTGCTGTTGAATTCCTTTATGTCTTTTTCGCTAGTAAAACATATTTTTATTCGTACCTTTGCCTTCTTAGTAGCGTGGCCCATTGTGACCGTTCATTTACAGTGTGTTCCTTTGTTGTCCTTTAATGTATTTTATTATTTTATATTTGCAGCAGGTTAGCTGTGTTAGCTTATTGCAAACAAAGTGGAGCAGGTTAGCTTGTTGAAGAAACAAAGGAAAAGAGTTTCGTGGCAACTTAAAAGGCTTACAAGTTTTATTTTTTATTTTATTCTGTTGCCAAAGGTTTCTAACTCCCATTTATTTAACAACAGCAACAACATGGTCGCCCATTCACTTCCCATTTTATACAGTACTGCCAAAATGAAGAAATGATCCTGCTTTGTGGATAACCCTGAATGGATTTTTGTGTAAAAGGATGAGGTACCTCAATTAATTTGCAGTACAAAAACATATTCTTAGGGCTCAGAATTCTTTAGTTTCAAATGTTCATCTCAAGTTCCCAATGACCACCACAAGCCTGAAGGTATCTAGTTATATCCACAAAGACTGCCCTAGATGTCTGTCCTTCATACAAAATACAGTAGGACCCCTGTATCTGCTGGGGATTGGTTCGGGGTGGGGGTGGGGCATGGATACTGAAAACCATGGATAATAGCGAACACCATTGGAAATAATGGGACTTCTAGTTTAAAATCCCATAAAGTTGCCTTGGAGGACCTAGAAAATGGCTAAAGAGGACACATTTTCTAGGAAGACTATGGCAGTTTGCTTTTTTGTGTCCTGTGGATAACTGAATCAGTGGATATAGGGGTCCTACTGTAGGTTTCTTAACTTGTTTTGGAACAGGAACATTAAGGATACTAATGAACAATAAGAAATGAAACAAAAAATGACCAAAAGGATTTAAATAAGTTTAAAGTGGACGATGAAGGCATCAAATTAGTCAAAACTGTTCCATTCCTTGGCTCAGTCATTAATCAAAATGGAGATTCTGTAGTCAAGAAATCAGAAGGCTAAGTAAGGCATGGAAGAGCAACTATGACGGATACTCAAGTGTAAAGATATATCACTTGTCAGGGGAAATAACAAAGTCTATTTGGTAAAGACTGAAGGGGAAGTAACGAATCTCAGGAGAAATGGCGTATGGCCCTGCACATGCCCGAACTTTTATTCTGAAGTGCTAAAAGTTTATATTATTTTTTATTTGTATGATATTAATGTTAATAATTGTGCTTAGACATTTTTGAATTTTTATTGTAATTGTATTGTAATGTACCTATAATTTTGATTCTGCTGGTCAATGACCGAATAAATTTATACTACTACTACTCACTTGTCGGGGATGCTTTGATCAAGATTTCCTGCGTGGCAGGGAGTTGGACTGGATGGCCCTCGTGGTCTCTTCCAATTCTTCCAACTCTACAATTCTATGATTCTATGATCATTGAATACTAAAGTTAAGCTTGTCCATGCTATTGTATTTCCCATTTCTATGTATGGTTGTGAAAGCTGGACAGTGAAGAAAGCTGATAGGAAGAAAATCAACTTGTTTGAAATATGGTGCTGGAGATGAGTGTAAGATTTGAAAAAGAGAATGTGAATCATAATTATAACTTTTACATTTAGGGTACAAAAAGGCAGATAACTAAATTTGAAGATGAGTTAAGAAGCGATGATGTAATTCTATTTATTACCACAACTGGGTGAAGATAAGGAAGTAGGATGTTACGTTTGTCATGCTCTGTTAGATGTTACATGTTGTACGTTATGTGTGATTTTATGTGTTGTATATGCTGTTTTCTTATTATATGGAAATTGGTCTAATAATTTTTTTTAAAAAAATGTTGGTGCAGAGGAGGGGATCGCAGCAGGTGCTATTTGTTCCTTTGTTGCAGGACAAGCAACACCTGCTGAAATTATCTTGGGCAAGTCACACTCTCTCAGCCTCAGAAGAGCGATGGCAAACCCCCTCTGAACAAATCTTGCCAAGAAAACCAAGTAATAGGTTTGCCTTAAGGTTGCCATAAGTTAGAAATGATTTGAAGGCACACCACCACCACACAACCATTAAAGCCGCAGGAGCCCTCTCCAGTTTTCAATGTGGGAACCCTAAACAGAAGAATGGCTGCAGGTTCTCTTATGTGATTCACAATTGGCTGTATCCAAAAGCAGGGTGGAGTCATCGTCTTCTTATCGGACCACCAAAATGTCATTAAAAAGGCAAGCTTTGAGGGGGGGGGATGGGTATGAAAAAAAATCCCCAAGTCATCTTGGTGAGATATTGAAGCCAAAGGATCTGGAGTCTGTGTAAACTGGAGGGAGTTGGTATCTGTTTTTATCTCATGGGATGTGGAAATAACTGACTTTCCATCTCTCTAGGCTCTGCCTGACACTTGAGTGAATTTGCCCATTGCCTTGATTCAAAGCATTGGACTTCTTTGGGGGGTTTTAAGCAAAGGCTGGATGGCCTCTGTCAGGCATGCTTTGATTGGATATTCCTACATGGCAGGGGGTTGGACTGGATGGCCCATGTGGTCTCTTCCAACGCTATGATTCTATGAGATACCATGGACTGCTTAAAAAAAAAAATCAATTGGGCCCAGGGCAAATGAAGCCTAAATTCTCTCTAGAAGCCAAGATGACTAAATTGAGACTGTCGTACTTTGGCCATATCAGGAAAAGACATGACTCACTAGAAAAGACAATAAGACAGAAGGCAGTAGGAAAAGAGGTAAATTGCATTCCAGATGGATAGACTCAGTCAAGGAAGCCACGGCCCTGCGTTTGCATGACCTGAGCAGGGCTGTTGATGTTAGGATGACTTGGAGCCTTATCACACTATACTGTTACTGCACTATTATTCCAGTTTAATTGCTCTGGCTGTCTCCTGTGGAATTCTGGGGTTTGTAGTTTAGTGAGGCCTAAGACCTCTCTGGCAGAGAATGCAAAATGCCCCTCCCTAAACTGCAAATCCCAGGATTCCACAGGAGGCAGCCAGGGCAGTTAAAGTGGAATAATAGTGCTATAACAGTGTAGTGTGATAAGGCTCTTGGAGAGCTCTCATCCATGGGGTTGCCACAAGTCGGAGAAGTGTGTGTGCCTGTTGATTTGTGGAGACCGCATGAATTTCACAGGGTGTTCTTAGGCAAGGATTACTCAGAAGTGGTTTTGCCAGCTGCTTTCTCTGAAATATAGCCTCCCAACACCTGGGATTCGCTTGCAGGTAAAAGGCAGGTAGTAGGAAAAGAGGAAGACAACATTTCAGATGGATAGACAGTCAAGGAAGCCATGGCCCTGAATCTGCAAGACCTGAGCAAGGCAGTTGATAAGGCAACTTGGACATCTCTCATGCATAGGGTCTCCAGAAGTTAAAGAAGACACAGTGGAATGTGCTGCTGGTGGGAGGTCTGGAAGCCATTATGCCCTATGAGGAGCGGCTTAGGGAGCTGGGCATGTTTAGTCTGGAGAAGAAAAGGTTGAGAGGTGATGTGATGGCCATGTTTAAATATTTGAAGGGATGTCATACTGAGGATGGGGCAAGCTTGTTTTCTGCTGCTCCAGAGACTAAAACACAGAGCCATGGGTTCAAACTACAGGAAAACACCTAAACATTAACATTAGGAAGAGCTTCCTGACTGTAAGAGCTGTTTGGCAATGGAACACACTGCCTCATTGTGTGGTGGGGTCTCCTTCTTTGGAGGTTTTCTAACAGAGGCTGGATGGCCATCTGTCAGGAATGCTTTGTTAGGTACTCCTGCATGGCAGAATGGGGTTGGACTGGATGGCCTTTGTGGTCTCTTCCAACCCTATGGTCCTATGATTGATGGCCATCACAGGGTTTTCTTAGGCAAGGAATCTTCAGAGATGGTTTTGCCAGCTCCTTCCTCTGAAATACACCCTGGTATTCATTTGGTCTCCCATCCAAGTACTAACCAGGGCTGACCCTGCTTAGCTTCCAAGATCAGGAGAGATCTGGTGCATTTTAGAATATTTAGGCATACAGTACAAGTAAAAAAAAAGACCTGATAGCGATCAGCAAGCCATCATGCACTACAATATCTAAATGCACCATCTTATGATGCAGTGACACTCCAACCAACCACTCCCAGGATACCCCGCGACTTATGCCCCCTACATACTGCAGATCTGGCTTCGCACATATGTTGTTCAACGATTATTATTATTATTATTATTTTCCCACTTACCGCGTGTCCCTTCCGCCTTTTCCCCTCTTGCTTGCGCCTCCTTCCCAGAACAATTACAAAGGAGGAGGAGGACGAGGGGAGGGGCTTTGCATAACCTGCCTAGCAACGCTAAACCGATTGGGCACTAAGAAAAACAACTGGAATTATTTTTTTTAAAGGAATGGAGCGGGCGGCCTTGATTTGCATACCGGCCGCTCATTGGCTAAACTGTTCGAACCCCGGTGCGATACAGAAATCAAGTGTTGTTTTTTTCCATTTGAAGGGCAAGCTGCTCATTGGCTGGAACTTGGCTTTGTTGGAAAAGGAGTCGAGGAGAGCGTTTTTATTTGCATGTTGCATGCCATTGGTCAATAGATGTTTCGTCACGGGTCGAATCCCCACGTACTCCTTCCGCCCTTACTACAATGCTCCAATCACCTTTCGAGTTCGCATTTACTCCCGCCTTCCCGTGAGGCGCCCTTTGCCCGGATTTCCGCCCCTTTATGTCTCTTTCCCTTCCATGCTTCCGCCCTTACTGTGTGGTTCAAGAGGGAGTGCTTCCGGTTTAGGTGAAGCCCCGCCTTTGTGCGATCCGTGGCAGCTGAGATGGAGCAGGAGAGGATAGGTAAGCATGGAGTCTCCTAGGTGGGAAAAGGAAAAGCCAGATGCTTTCCAATTGTTAATAGTTTTAACACTATGTAGCCTGATCAGCCTTTGTTCTCTGCTCTGCCTCCAGCCTTAGGCATCGATTTTGATGATCATGACAAGTACTTAGTCATGTCTTGTTATCTGTCTATAGAGTTGTCCCCCCGTATCCACGGATTTTGTATCCACGGATTTCAGTATCCGCGGCTTGAAAATATTCTTTAAATAATCCCAAAAGCAAACCTTGATTTTGCCATCTTATACAAGGGACGCCATTTTGCTATGCCATTGCATATCATGGGACTTGAGTATTCATGGATTTTGGTATCCATGCCCCCCCCCATGGATACCAAAATCTGTGAATACTCAAGTTGTCCCTTCATATTCGCTGGGGTTTGGTTCCAGACCCCCCTCCCCGTCTGGAACCAAACCCCAGCGAATATGAAGGGACAACTGTAGATATAAAACACTCTTGGATATGTTGCCTTTCCCAGTGTGCTGATTGGCTGCTCAGGAAACACACCCAACCAATCACCACCCACATGCAAATTCCTTCTCCACCTCACAATGCACTCCTGTCACTCATTCTGTGGCCCAAATTGGGACCCAGACAGGCAACTGGCAGCAGCGACGGGCCACCTACAATGGACCCAGGCAGTCAACTGGTGGTGGCGGCGGCAGCTGCAGGGCAATAGAGCGAGTCACCTTCAGCAATTCCAGGAAAAGTGTGGAATGATGCTGAGAAGGGGGAGGAAGAATTTAAAAATCCACCAGCCTACCTTACAGGGATGTGAAGTTGAAGGCTTTGATGGCTGGCATCCATAGATTTTCCTTGTTTTTTCCTGGCTGTGAGGCCGTGTTCTGAAAGAGTTTACTTCTGACATTTCGCCTGCATCTGTGGCTGGCATCTTCAGAGACAGGTTGGGTAGGAGTGTGTCTGAGGTTTATATGCTGTGAACCCCTGTTGGGGAGGATATGTAAATTTGTGTATTTGAATGTTTAGTTTCTGGGTATAGAAATGCAAGGAGGATTAGTGTCTGTTTGGCTAATGGTGGGTTGATGGCCATTATCTAGAGGTGATTTCCAGCAGATAATGGGCCATCAACCAACCATTAGCCAGACAGACACTAATCCTCCTTGCGTACCTTCACCCAGAAACTAGCCATTCAAATGCACAAATTTACATATCCTCCCCAACAGGGGTTCACAGTATATAAGCTCCACACACACTCCTACCCAACCACTCTCTGAAGATGCCAGCCACAGGTGGAGGCAAAACGTCAGCAAACTCTTCCAGAACACGGCCTCACAGCCTGGGAAAAAAAAAAACAACAAGGAAAATATAGTTTTGGGGGAGTTTTTTTAACGGTGTATGTTACGCGGGTCTCTCTGGCTTCTCTTCGCAAACGAAGATTCAGGAAGGACTCATCCCGCGCTTTCTGCAAGCGCACTGATGACTAAAAAGGCCAATCCAAGATAGACAAGTCCGGTTGCAGAAAGCACAGCAGAAGGTTTCCTTGGGTGATGTTTCTGGGTTGTGATTTCTGCCACCACTTACGACTCCTCGAACGCTTCCATCAGCGCTGTATACGCACAATCCTAAATATACACTGGACTGACTATGTGACGAATGTTGCTGTCCTTGAGCAAGCAGGGGTCATCAGCATTGAGGCCATGATATTGAGAACGCAGCTGTGCTGGGCAGGGCATGTTTCTAGGATGGAGGACCATCGCCTACCCAAAATAGTACTCTACGGTGAACTCGCCACGGGTCAGCGTAAGAGGGGTGCTCCAAAAAAGCGATACAAAGACTCCCTGAAACAACACCTCAGGCTCAGCCAAATTGATCACCAACAATGGTCCTCCCTACAGCTAGTATATATATAAAACCTTGGGCATGCACAATGGCCATAGGTATGTAGTATGTAAATCTGTTGCCTCTTGGGGATGTACAATGGGTTTAGGTGTGTTGCCTCTTTCAGTGTGCTAATTGGCCGCCCCGTCACCCCTTCAGCCAATCACCACCTACATGCAAATCACCACCTACATGCAAATTCCCTCTCCACCTCACAATCCACTCCTGCCACACATGGCCAATCTGCATACTGGGAGCAACCAAACAATGTGCTGCAGTGTTGGCTATAGTTACTAAGGCAGCAGGCCTTTCCAGTTCACCAGTGCCTCAGGGCTGCACAATTCCAACATATGATTTAAGTCTACACAGTAATATCATTTCTATTCCCATTGCGATGGGACCCAGGCAGTTAACTGGCGGTGGGATGCTGCTGCTGTGACAGGATACAGGCAACCGGACATGAGGTCTACCACAAGTTTTTTGAGGGTTTTTTTTAATGGTGTATGGTATGCCAGGTGCAGCTAGTTTATTTATAATTGTAGTTAGAATAATCTGCCTTTCAATTAAAAAATCCCTAGTGAGAAGAAAAAACAATAGCCATAAATGGGTAAAACAGCAACAACTTGCTGCGATGCACCACCTCAATTTGTATGGTGACACTTTGCCATTCCCCTTTCCTCCATACAATGCAGCACGATTCCTTTCCTTTTACAAATATTGCTGTTTATTGATACTTTTTACCAGTAACAGAACAAATGTTATATTACTGCAATACTATGCGGTTACTATTATTATAGATCATATGTAATATTTTATTATATGGTAAGAATGGAGTCTTCTAAGAGAGAGAGAGAGATCGTCCCTTAGCTGGAGCCAGCAACATACTTTTCAATTGTTAATAGTTTTAACACAATGTAGAGGTTGCTGATCAGCCTTCAATCTCTTCTCTGCATCCAGCCTTAGACGTTGATGTTGATAATCATGACAAGTATTTAGTCATTTCTTCTAATTTATTATTTTAGTTAGAATAATATCATCATCATCTTCATGGCCTTTATTTGCGGTCAACAAACCATGAGGTGATAGAATGGTCTTACGCATTCTGCACACAAATAAATAATTATATATGTTCTACACATACATAATTTAAAAAAAAAGTATGTTAAATAAAACAGCAAAATATAAGTAATTACATATAAATGCATTTTAAAACAATAATGGGATTTATGGGTTAAAATACCATAGAGCTGCCTTGGAGAACCTAGAAAATGGCTAGAGAGGACACATTTTCTAGGAATACTCTATGGTAGGTGTGCTGTTTTGTGTCCCGTGGATAATTAAATCAGTGGATAATGAATCAGTGGATATGGGGGTCCTACTGTAATGACAGTACAGACTGCTCCCCCCACCCAATTACGTGGGGAATATGTTCCCAGACTTACCGCAGATATGCCAAACCAGGTATAATTGTGAATCAGCATAGAATACCATAGAATCGCTCTGGAAGACTTGGAAAATGCCTAGAGAGGATACCTCTCTAGGCATCTGGCATGACTTTGTGGTCAACTTCCAGTGGACGTTGACCATGCAGTCATGCTGGACAACCTCCCAATGCCTAGAGAGACCACCTCCAACACAACTTTATGGTCCTCCAGATGCCTTAAGAAACCTCCCCCCCTGACTGCAGGTAAGTGAAACCCTGGGTACTGATCCCATGTAAATGGGGGTGGGGTGACCTATACATTTTCTGAGCCATCAACCATATTGTCGTAAACTGCTTCTTCTACACTATATGATATGCATTGTATTACTGTCTTCTGTGGTATAGTTATTTTTTGTTGTCCCTTTATTACTTAATAAAGCAAAAACATTAATACATTTGGAGGATAGCACTTTGCACACCCCTGCTTTACACACATCGCTAGAAAGAATGCATCTTTTAACTTCTTTTACTAAATAACCAATACATCTCTGTGCTTTCCTGCAACTCTGTTTCCTTAGTAATATTGCAAGGAAAAGTTTCAATAATTCCTCTCTTTTTCTTTCCAGTTCAGCTCCACCTTTTTGGTGGGGTGCAGGAAGTAAGCTGCCACTCGACTAACATTCTCCTTGGTCAGCAGTTGTTGCACGAACCTCTCTCAGGACAGATGTTGGCTCTGTTGTGTTGAGCACCTAGTTCAACCTGAAATAGGTCTAAATCTCACGGTTCCCAGTTTCCAAGCAAGAAAATCTATCCCATGTAGCAGCAAAATGACACTGAAGAGGGAGGGGTGGTAGCAGCTGAAAGGATGGTTATGGATTTTTAAATGACCTTGTCTTGTTTTCTTCAAGCCCTGCCCCCCAGGGGGCCTCTGGATTTGCCCCTCTCAGTCCTGGAGGTTGGATGTGCTGGCCGCTTTGAGCTCATCACCCAAGAGAAGGGGCCTTATGGAGAGGGATTTCCACTCACCACGGTAAGGCCTCTGAGCAATGCTGTTCACCCCAGATACAACTGTTCCTCATAGAAGTAGGCAATAATCAGTGATGTATTCAAGTCTTTTAAGTCTCAAGTCTCTACCTTCAAGTTTCAAGCTGAGTATCAAGTCCTTGCAAGATACCTTCAAGTCAAGTCTCAAGATGAGCCTCAAATCTGAGAGCCAATTTTAACAGAAAAAAGGAGGTGGTGGTAGGGAATGTTAACAAAGTCCAAACATCATTTGCTTTGAGCAGCAGGCAAGACTTGTCCCAGAGAGTGCAGGGTGTGTTTCTCAGAGGAGAACAGCAAATGTATTTGGCATGAACACTGCACTGAAGGTGAGTCTTGACTGCTGCTCCTAAGAAAAGCTTGAGAAGGATCCTTCCACCTCAAGCCTGTTGCCTGATGCATTTGCTGTTCCCCTCTGGGAAACATGCCCCATTCTCTGGGGGCGAGTCTTGCCTGCCACTCGAATGACGCCATGGATGTTCCTAACATATTCCTGGTTTAAGAAGTCAGGAGGGTGTTGTCATGGCCTGGAGACCATTTTATAATCATAACTGAAGCTTTTTTGCAGCCCTGAAATGCGGAATCCTGTTTTTTGTTTGTTTGTTTGTTTTTGCTTGTAAATGCCAAAATGTATTTGCAAACTAAAAAAACCTGCCTGGGTCCCACTTTTCAACCGATTCTGTTTTCTGAGAGGGCACATATCACTAGGGGTCATTTGGAGGCAGTTTGGGACAAAAAAAGTGTTTTGAAATTATTTTTGAACCCAGGGTGTGTCCCCATCCCTGATGTATGCCCTCCACTTCAACAGAAGAGGCTCCCACAGTGGCATACATATCCATAAAGAAAGAATGCCCCTATCCTCCAGCTTGCAATATAAAAAGACATGACAGAAAAGAAAAAGGGAATGAGGGGAGAAAAGGAAAGCAAGATAACTCAGCCATAAATTCTTAATATTAGGGTTGTTCATACAACAACCAGATGTCATACACCTGTAATGCTATTCTGCGGTCAGACTCAGACTTTGTTAGTTCTCCCCACCCATGCCCACTCTGGCCACCTTCTCTTATTTCCACAGTAATTTTCAAAAAGAAAGTAGATTAGCTTCTGCTGGTGTTAAACAGTGTGGATTCAGAATGCTTGCAGCTCCACTGCAAACCATCCAGAGTTCTACCAGTGTATCCTTGTCTACTTTCTGCCCTTCTGGTTTGATCTACTGCAAATCATCCAGAGATCAACCCATGTATCCATATCCACCTTCTGCCCCTCTAGTCTGATCTACAGCAGTCTATCCAGAGACTTACCAGTACAGTATATCCTTCTCTACTTTCTGCCCATCTTTATAAATGTAATAATGTTCAACTTTCTCAAATCCAGCACTTAACCCAGCCCTCAATATAGGGCCTGGTCCTGTTCTTTTTAACCACAATCTTTTTCTTTCTTGCTCTTGCCTTCTCTCTTTGACCCTCTTTTCATGGTTAAAAATATTTGTACCTTCACAAACAAAATAATGGTGCTAGTACAAAACCAATAGCATTTTAACATCAGGAGGAGACATGGGCAATGTTGGCCTTCCAGAGGTTTTTGGACTATAAGTCCCAGTAGTCCTAACTAATAATGAAATTGCTACTGGAATAGGGGTTCAAAAGCATCGTGAGCACCCAGTTACCCAATCCTGGCCAAAAGGCACTTTGGCTAATCTGGTCCAACACCTTGCTCAAGGAGCATCTACAGTGCAGGATGCAACAGCAGTGTCCCTGAGAGTTGGTCCTTCATCCTTTGCTTAAATGCCTCCAGCAAAGGAGAGCCCACCTCCTCTCTATTGAACAGCTCCCCATTTGTGACTGCAACTCAGGTGTTGTTGGGACTTGCTTTTATTGTTTTGGGGTTGTTGTTTTTTTACATCTGCCTTTCCTTGAAAGAGCTCAGGATACAACTGAGTGAGATAATGTCAGGATCAGTCCTGGATGTGACCTTTTCCTGCCAAGTTCATTCTTACTGTGTAACCTTGTGGCTAATGGTGTTTGCATTTCTTTTATTTTTTGTGCTTGTTAACAAGTATGTAGCCTGACTGTAAAAAGGAGTATGTGCTCTGTGGCTGTAACAGTTTGGTAAGCCCTGCACCTGGGTCTCAACCCTGGGAAAAGGTAGCTGAGCCCTGGTACAGTGGGGAATGGGAATGGGGATGATGGTTAGCCAATGACTGTATAGTCCAGCAGATTTTGTAGACTGGAATATGTTTTTAGTATACTGTTTGTCAGTTAGGTTTCATTCTGAGCAATACCTGTAGGGATAGCTCTTTGGATTACTGTGACAATAAAGTTTTCTATTTTGGACTCTGAAACTGTTGGTCACTGTGTCCAGGGATGCCAGTACATGACAGGTAGACAGGTGGTAAGCTCAGAGTCACACATTCAGCTTTGTGGCCAAATGAGGATCTGAACAAGCAGGCCTGACCACAGCAGGTTTGGGCCCCAGTGTGTGTGAGAGAATCTCCCCGCTCTGCTGTTCAACAGCAGGAGATGCAATGGGTGGGAATCACTGCTGGTCAACTGGTGACTGAGCTCCTCTGGGCCCAGATGTTGGCTCTGGGCTGAAGAGGAGAGGCCTCTTGGCTGTGTCTGAAGAAAAGGGATCTGAGGAAGGAGCTCTTCTCCCATTTTTCATGATGATTCGTGAAGAGGGAAAAGTGCATCCTGTCACCTAGAACTAGGACATACTTTTCATGACTTTGAGCGGTAATAAGCAAAACTTCTGCTTTTTTTTTTATCATGGCTCACAGTTGCCCCATGGGTTGCCCCCTTATGCTGAGGATCTGGCGTCTGAACTGGAGCAGGAATTTCTCAACAGCCCTGAATGGCTTCCCATCCACCACTTTGAAAGGTCTCACAGGTGAGGTTGTCAGCAGGGCATCCACAAGACGTCAGTCAGCCAGAGCTTGGAAATGTTTCCGTTTGGACCACAACTTCCAGAGTACTGAAAGTCAAGATGGCCATTGGCCTTGCTGGCTGGAGGATTCTACCAGTTGTAGACCAAAAAAATATTTTTTTCCAAGTTCTAGAGCTGTTTTGTGTGTGGGTGAGAATTCCCTACTGCCCAAATGAGCAAAGTAGGACACCATTCTCAATTACCTTTAAGTTGTGTTTTAGTAGGAGGAGAATAGAAATGACCTTTGAATTCTGCTCACTCTTTTTGGGGAAGGTTCTGGCCCCGTGAGAAGGACATCCAGTCGCTCTTGGAGGTGGACGTGACACCAGTACACTCCACGCTTCAGGCTGACCGCAATCCTACTACGGGAGAGCTGCTTGGTTTCACAGAGGTAAGAAATCATCTCTTTCCCTCTACCCTGGAAAGACAGTTTTGATTGGCAAGTTGTAGGGATACAAAGGGGCTCTGGCTCTCCAAAGCTAGAAATACCAGATGTGGGAGTGTGGGTGTTGCTGGAAATGAAAGGGGTGCAGTAGAAGTGGACAGGGCCTCTGTATAGCCATGCATGCTTATTAATATTTTAAAAATGTAATTTTTACTTTTTATCACACAAATAACTTTCATAGAATCATAAGAGTTGGAAGAGACCACAAGGGCCATCTAGTCCAACTCCTGCCCTGCAGGAACAATCAAAGCACCCCTGATAGATGGCCATCCAGCCTCTGTTTCAAAACCTCTAAAGAAGGAGACTCCACCACACTCCAAGGCAACCCGTTCCACTGCTGAACAGCTATTATCATTAGGAAGCTCTTCTTAATGTTTAGGTGGAATCTCTTTTCCTGTGTTGTTCCGTGTCCATTGCTCCATGTCCTAGTTTCTGGAGCAGCAGAAAACAAGCTTGCTTCATCCTCAATATAACATCCCTTCAAATATTTAAACATGGCTATCATGTCACCTCATAACCTTCTCTTCTCCAGGCTAAACATGCCCAGCTCCCTAAGCCACTCCTCATAGGACATGGCTTCCAGACCTCCCACCATTTTGGTTGCCCTTCTCTGGACACATTCCAGCTTCTGTTACATTCATACTTATACACATAATCACAATCACATATTTAACAAACCAACAAACATAACAAATAAAATGACTTCCTAACCTCTATTTCATGAATATTGTTGAACATATAGTTCAGTAGATTCTTTTTTTTTCATGTGTCTACTATTTAATTCTCTATTCTGTTAGATATTCTGTCAAATATTCATATTGATAATAAATTCATAACTTTCTGTTTATTCCTCTAATCCTGCTATTCCTGTATCACCCCATACTTGTTTCAAATAAAGCAGCAATTCCAACCATTCTTTTTAAAACTTATCTGTTGATATATTTCTGACTGAACAGCAAGCTTATTCATTTTTAATTAAATTTAGATCCTCCCTTACGGAAAGGTAGTCAAGATGGCTTGCCACTAGTAAAATTAAATTATGAACAATTACAGTGTATAACAGGTTAAAAACATAATTTAAAAATAGACCAGTCAATCAAAACATTAAAAATCCCTAACAAATTAATATGCCCTTCAATATCAACTCCCTTTCAGAGCTTATAGAAATTATGCTTTCAGATCGCAACTCCCAAAATTCCTCAGCCAGCTTGGCCACTGACCAGGCTGGTTGAGGCAATCCGGGGGCTGGACTCTGAAAGAGAAACTTTTCCAAGCTCTATGCAGCTTAAAGCTCTCTCTAAACAAAAGGTCTTTATATCTTGCTAGATTCTAGAAGGACAACAGCAGGACACTTCTGAGCACCTCTGTGGTAACCAGGCTCTGGTGCAGATCCCACTCTGTTGCCCACTGCTGGTTGGAGGAAGGACTGCAAGGTGATATAGCACTTGAACATTCTGTTCTCCTGTATGTTTTGGACTTTATCACACTGCACTGTTATAGCGCTATTATTCCACTTGAACAACTATGGTGGCCTCCTGTGGAATTCTAGAGTCTGCAGTTTAGTGAGGCCTAAGAGCTCTCTGGCTGAGAGTTTTAAATGCCCCTCTCTAAACTGCAAATCCCAGGATTCCACAGGAGGCAGCCAGAGCAGTTAAAGTGGAATAATAGTGCTATAACAGTGCAGTGTGGTAATCTAGATGTGCCTATTGCCTCAAATCGCTCATCAGTCAACAACAAGGATGAGGGAACAGGTAGTGTTCCTGATACCCAAGGATGTATTAACTAGTTAGATGCTGTTAATTCTGTTTTCATGCAGTGCAACTACCATCATCCCTGACTGCTGATTGTGCTGGCTCAGGCTGATGGGAATTATACTTCCACAACATCAACAGGGCCACATATATCCCATACCTGTTATATAAAAATGTAAGAACCATCAGCAGAAATTGGTTGTGTGTCTATCTAACCCTGCTCCTTCCCTCTCCTTCTCTTTTATGCCACTTTCAATTCCAGGCACTTGTGGACAACATGGGCCTCTCAGCCAAGAATTCACTTTCCTTTCAGCGAGCCCCTGGTCCCCCAGCAGAGGCTCTGAGGGGCAGTGCCACCAATTATCCCTTCTGGCCAGGTATGGGGCTCCCTATTCTCACCCCTTGGAGCTCTGGGAGTTAATGCTATAGCTTTTGCATGCTGAGCCATGGGACAGATGTTGGGCATAGGTGAGCTTGGGAACAGGAGTTGCTGAGATGAGAGTTTGGGGACTATATTACAGGTTGCACATAACCTCTGTTCCCATGCTTTTTGCACCCAATGGGCATCAGTGTGGAAAATCCAAGGCTGTTTGTGTAATTCAGTTGCAGAATTCTCACTATGTATGTAGCCTACTCTTTAGCCCTCTGTGGCCTGTTGTTTTCACCCGTGCACTCCAGGTGGGATGGATGAACCCAGCCTAGAGCAGATCAAGGCAAAAGAAGAGCTAGAAGAGGACATTGATTTTGAAAAAGGTACTCCAGTCTGTTCTACATAGTAGCCCTCCTCTGACCATTCTGCTTTTCTGATGCATCCATCCTCCCAGGGACACATGATGAGCCTTGTTGTTATTTGTCCTAGTTACTGTATATGGAGATGAGAAAGATGAGGTGGATAAACAAGAGGTGAAAGAGGCTGAGCAGAGGGAGATGAGAGGTTAATGGGATCTAGAGTGAAAGGAATGGACATTGGGGTTGGATGACGGTGGTATGTCTGTACGTCCTCACGTCCTGGTAAAGTTGGTAGCAAAGGGACAGGAGATGGGCTAGGTGGAAACAGATCTGAAAAAATGATCCAGGTGGCCTTCCTTTATTTATTTATTTGTTGGATTTATATCCCGCCTTTCTCCCAAAGTGGGATTCAAGGCAACTTACCATAATGTAAAAAGATGCAACTAAAACATTAATTACAAAACTTAAAAAGTATTAAATATTACCATTATGAAAACATAATTATACTATAACAGTTAAAAACACAACGTAGTTGAAAACATAGTTTCAATAAAAAATTAAAAACGTGAGAAAACAGCACACCAATTACACACGCACACACTACATAATTCTATAATTAAAATTCACAATTCAAAAGCCTTCCTAAAGGAAAATGTCTTCATCTGCAGGTGAAAAGAGAGCAGGGAGGGGGCCAGGCGGACCTCCCGTGGAAAGGAGTTCCACTGTGTGGGTGGAAGCAGCCACGTTTCGCTTATTTATTTAAAGCATTTTCATCTTCTCAGTTTCAGTCAAAGGCAGGATTGATATGTTTTAGATAAATGAACAAAAATACCATGCATGCAAAAAGACTCCTAGAGTAGTTTAAGCAATATCTTTTTTTAAAAAAAAATATTAAAACAATAACATTTTAAAAATAACCAATATCTAGTAAGTATCATATACAGTATAATTACAATATTGATCTATCTTTAACATTGAATTATCTATCTATCGTTCAATCAAATTTCTTATATAATCTTTAATAGTACTTCAGTAACTATGCTATATATATTACTCATATCTTATCTTATTCCTTTTTCTAACTTCCCCCGTCCAGCTACTAGTTTGTAATGTATAAATTGTAATTCCTATCTTGACAAGCTCCTGTTATACTGCATTTCTCTCATTGATAAAGGAGAATTTCCACTCTTGTTAAATTTAGAATTTTATACCAAGACCTGTTGCCAACATATTATTGTCTTTTGATTGATTTCTGTAATTTTTTCTACTCTTCTAAATTCAACACTTTTCTTTTTTTTTAATATATATTTTTATTATATAAAAAAATCTGTTATTAAAAAAACTGCTAAGCCATTACATTCCACATGCAACATATATAACATAACATCAACACATAAACATTCTTCATTTCTACCACACATAACACTCAGTCATTCTGTTCCTAAAACTTCCTATCTGACTTTATCATGATTACTTTTGCTAATCCATAGACCCTATCTTACTTTCTATCTTTTAATTAAGTTTCATCATATCCGTATATTTTCCATTGCCTTATTTATATTATTCTCTAAATTTCTTTGTCCAAAGTGTGACAATATTCCTGTTAATCATCCCTTTTAATAGTTTCATTCAGTATGTCGAGGACTATAATTGTTTAAATTAATTTTACATATGCTTATACATTTTTCCATTTTTATTTTTATTTTTTTATTTTTTTATTTTATCTGGGGATTGCTGCAAAATTCCCCCATCTTTTTTCTAAATATTTAGATAGATTATTCCATGCTTTCCAATGTTCTTCTAGATACTTACCTTTCAGGAGCATTGTTAGGCAGTCCATTCCAACCATTTCATATGTCTCTAATAACCATTGATCTACTGTTGGAATATTATTATCTTTCCACTTTGACGCATATGTTATTCTTGCTGCAGCCAGCATATAGAACAGAAGTTTCTCATTACCTCGTTCAAATTTTCTTTCATACATTCGTAATAGATACATTTTTGGGTTTAAGGGAATGTTACTTTTTAGAATTTCATTAATTATCTTAGAATCATAGAATAGAATCATAGAATTGTAGAGTTGGAAAAGACCACAAGGGCCATCCAGTCCAACCTCCTGCCATGCAAGAAATCACGATCAAAGCATCCCCAATACATGGCCATCCAGCCTCTGTTTAAAGACCTCCAAGGAAGGAGACCCCACCACACTCCGAGGGAGTGCGTTCCACTGCCAAACAGCTCTTACTGTCAGAAAGTTCCTCCTAATGTTTAGATGGAATCTCTTTTTCCTGGAGCTTGCATCCATTGCTCCGTGTTCTAGTCTCTGGAGCAGCAGAAAACAAGCTTGCTCCATCCTCAACGTGACACCCCTTCAAATACTTAAACAGGGCTATCATGTCGCCCCTTAACCATCTTTTTCCCAGGCTAAACATACCCACCTCCCTAAATCTTTCCTCATAAGGCATGGTTTCTGGACCTTTCACCATTTTAGTCATCCTCCTCTGGACACGCTCCAATTTGTCAATATCCTTTTTGAATTGTGGTGCCCAGAACTGGACACAGTATTCCAGGTGAGGCCTGACCAAGGCAGAATAGAGTGGCACTATTACTTCCCTTGATCTCTAGACACTATACTTCTATTGATGCAGCCCAAAATCGCATTGGCCTTTGTAGCTGCCGCATCACACTGTTGACTCATGTTCAACTTGTGGTCTACTAGGACTCCTAGATCCCTTTCGCATGTAGTCTCATTCAGCCAGGTCTCTCCCATCCTATATCGATGCATTTCATTTTTTCGCCCTAAGTGCAGTACCTTACATTTCTCCGTATTGAATTTCATTTTGTTAGCTTTGGCCCAGCTCTCCAGTCTATCCAGGTCATTCTGAATTTTGATCCTGTCCTCTAGGGTATTAGCTACTCCTCCCAATTTGGTGTCATCTGCAAATTTGATAAGTATGCCCCTAATTCTGTCATCTAAGTCATTGATAAATATGTTGAATAGCACTGGGCCCAGGACAGAACCCTGTGGCACCCCACTGGTCACATCTTTCCAAGATGAAGAGGAGCCACTGCTGAGCACCCTTTGGGTTCGGCCAGTCAACCAATTACAAATCCATTGAACAGTTAACTTGTCTAGCCCACATTTTACAAGCTTGTTTGCAAGAATGTCATGGGGAACCTTGTCAAAGGCCTTACTGAAATCAAGGTATGTGATATCCACAGCGTTCCCTTCATTTACCAAGCTGGTAATTTTATCAAAAACAGAGATCAGATTATTCTGGCATGACTTGTTTCTCTGAAACCCATGTTGACTTTTTGTGATTATGGCATTGCCTTCTAAACATTCACAGATTCTGGGAGGTAAACTGGGAGTGTGGTGGCAGTTTTTAAGCAGAGGCTGGTTCATGACTGTCTGTCATTGGGAGTGCTTGGATTCTGTATTCTGTAGAATGGGGTTGGACTGTATGGCTCCCAAGCCCCCACAACTCCACGGTTCCATGAGTCCAGAACATTAATGGAATGCACTGCCTGGGAGTGTGGCACCGGAGTCTTCCTCCCCCCCCCCTGTTTTTTTAAAGTAGAGGCTGGATCATGGCCATCCGTCATCGGGAGTGCTCCAACTGTGTCCCTGCATGGCAGAATGGGGTAGGACTGGATGACCTCTGGGGGTCCCCTTCAACTCTTGGGGTCTACGATTCCTGATCAGGCTGGATATGAAGCTAAGAGTTAAGAGGTGACAGCATAGCCATATTTCAGTATTTGAAGGGATGGCATACTGAGGCCAGAGCAAGCTTGTTTTCTGCTGCTCCAGAGACTAGGACACGGAGCAAAGGGTTCAAACTACAGGAAAAGAGCTTCCACCTAAACATTATTTGGAAGAACTTCCTGACAGTAAGAGCTGTTCGGAAGTGGAATCTGCTGAGGTGTGGTGGCATCTCCTTATCCCTTGAAGATCTTTGAACAGACCTTCTGTATTTGATTCCAGTCTCTCTTGGCACTTTCACAACTCCACCATAGGTGGAAAAAGGTGCCTGCTGCATGATCACATTTCCAACAATTACTTTTCAAGTTTTTACACATTTTTGATAACTTGTCGGGGGAGAGATACCATCTAAAGTACATCTTGTGCCAATTTTCCCAAATATTTTGGCTTAAAGTCAATTTCATTTTAGACGTCCATATTTTTTCTTACTTCTCCAACTCAATTGAATGACCAACAGTCTGCACCCATTTTGTCCTATTGTCTTTAACAACTTCTTCTGTTTCCCATTCTAATATTTGCTGATAGAGTCTAGTTATCAAATTTTTATTTCTGGATTGAACTAAATTCAACACTGTTCTTGAAAAAAAAATTATTATTTTTCCCCAGTCCTCATAAAATGAATTTAAAGAACCATCTCTTAATACTATAGAAAGCTTATTATTTCTCTGAAGATGCCAGCCACAGATGCAGGTGAAACATCAGGAATAAACTCTTCCAGTACATGGCCTCACAGCCTGAAAAAAAAAAACCACACGAAAAACTTATCTTTTTCAATCATCTCCAGGATTTTTAATTTCCATTCTTCCATATTCAGTGTTCCTCTCATTTTCCAATGCTGAGCATATAAAGTCCTTGCAGCTGTTATTATATAAATCATGATTTTTTCATCTTTGTGTCTTGATCAATCATTATATTAAGTAAATAAGTGAAAGTTATATTCTAGCATTTCTCTTATCTGATTGCATACATCTTTCCAAACTTTTTTGCACCTTTTCACAATTCCACCACATGTGATAATATCTACCCTTGGCTAGAGTAGTTTAAGCAAGATCAATAACAAGTAAGACAGACCCAGTCTGCAGGCTTTAATCTAAAAGTAGTGGTAGAAAAGAAAGAAAGGGGAATGAGGAGGGTAGAGGAAAACAACACAAGGAGGCACTAACTGAGTTAACATACCGGTAGCAGTTCCTTTAAGTCTGGAAGCAAATTAGCTTTGGGAGAGGGTGAATTAAATGAGGCTGGTCTCTTAGTAGAGCTAATGGAGAATGTAGTATGTGGGGAAATAATCATTGTAATGTAAAAGCAATCTTGTGTACCTCATTCACATTTTAAGATAAGTCTAGGATTTTCTCCCTGCATGCTTCTGTTCTCCCAAACTCCCTTTCTCTTATTTCACTGGACACTTCCAGCCAACTGGAGTGCTGGGTCATTCAACACATGACCTAATTTAAATTTTATTGCTCTTGGTGAGACTCTTTTAAGTTAGAGTCTCCATGTCATCTTTGCCATCTTCTCTTCGCTGTCTTTGTCTTTGCCATACTATGAAGCCATGCCATGATAACAATAATAATAATAAAATGTATTTATACCCCGCCCCTCTGCTAAAAACAATCGGGGCAGCTCTACCATACAGCCTCTACCACTAAAAGGCTGGGTGAGTCTTTCTACCCTAAATCCTCCTAGTTAGTTAGGAACCCTTTTTAAAGTTTGTTTTAGTATGTAGATTGAGATTGATATGCCTTCAGTAAACTTTTGATATACATTTTAAACTGACTCCTTTGTTTCTGTAATGAGTCTAACTTAACTGGGTGATCACAGACCTCTGAATACAGTTTTAAATGTTAATTGAGCTTGTCTGTCTCAGCATTCCTAAGCGTCAATCTGCATCACTTTGAAAGTAAATGATTTTTTTAAAACTCCTTTTTAAGGAAGATATTTTTTTCCCTTTTTAAAAGGACTAGATCCTGAAATTTTTAATACATTTTTATTTTTAGACTCATTAGTCCTGTTTCCCATCTTTTTCTCTATCCTACTATCCTAACAGCCATGTGGACTGTTGAGGGGAGAATGAACCCTGGTGGAGCTGGTCACTTAGCAGAGCCAATGTGGTCTCAGCATGCATTGGTAGCCTAGAGTATAATGTGTCATTAGCAGCAGTGGGTGAACTTGCCCACATATTCTAGGGAGATGAGTCCTTCCTGAATCTTCATTTGCGAAGAAAAGCCAGAGAGAGGGAGGGAGATTTTTATTCAAGGGAAGTTGCCCTGACTGTCCTCAGATTTGTATGATCAAGTATCAATCAATCAACCACTTTACTGATATCTTGCCTTTTCCCCAAGAATGGGACTCAGGCCAGCTTACAGAGATAATAAGTAAAACCACATATGGCTAAAAAACATACAAATGTCACCGAGGATGCTTTACAGACTTCCTGCATTATTGTGGTGGCAAGCAGCAGCTGACCTATGACCAATTGTCCCAACTTCCATGTTCAAGTAAATAGCTGTCAGCCGATAAGCATAACTACCTGATTAGCAAATTGTCTTTCAAACTCTTGAATGCTGACCCAGGAGCTTGGAAGAAAGCATAACCTGAAAAAATTAACTTCCTTTTTGCACTGTAAATCCCAGAATTCCCCAGTCCACATGGCCATGTTCATGGTGTGTAGTCCCGTGTGCACATTGGGAGTCAGGAGTACATTTGCTCAGTGTATTACAGCACCAACCACCCATATGGAACATGTGTATGCCATTCGCAAGAAGTGGCCTGAGTGTAAAAATTCTGTGGCTAAATGAGGAAGTCCTTGGTTTCTTCAGAAGCTGTGAAGCCAGTCTGGTCCTTCTTTCCTTGAGCCACATCTGTGTGTTCATTTTTTTATTTATTTATATCTTCCTTTTCTTACAGAACTGGGATCCTACCTCAACTTGTGAATGTTCCTTTTTTGGGACTCCAACTTCCAGAATCCCTCAGCCAGTATGGCTTTGCTGGCTGGGGAATTCTGGGAGCTGTTGTCCAAAAATAATACCTTTCTGAGGTCTGATCCCTTTCTCTGCTTTTCTCTCTCTCTTTTCCTCAGATTTGCTGACAGTGCCACCTGGCTGGAAGAAGGGGGTTGAATTCACCAAACAAGGTAACCTCCTTTGGAAGAGGGAAGGAGATTTGGGGTTGTGACATCAATCTGTAGGATCTCTTTGTAAGATCTGTTTGTAAGGGTCTATCAAATGGCAGCCAATTTTGTGTGGGTTGCCTGATTGGGGAACAAGCTGACCATCTTTCATTGAACTGATGAGAGCTGTGACCTGAGGAAGGGTCCCAAGATTCTCTCCCTTGCCCCACAAAAAAATTCCTGAATGAAATAACCTACAGTGCCCCTGTGTTTTCACTTCTTTAGAGCTCAAGGCCTCCCCAGGGCTGCTGAATTTGTCAAACTTACTGGGGGCACTGGACACCTTTGAGTTGGGGAGCTCCAGCGATGAAGAAGGCAAGGAGAAGGCGGAGGAAGGGGAGAAGCAGAAGAAGCAAGGGAAGAGAGTCAAAGGGGCAAAGGCAGAAGAGGCGCCCCTAGCGGAACAGGCACCTCTGCAAAGGGCAAACAGCTTGGAGGAACTGGTGCTTAAGGTAGGGTTAGGGTTAGGGTTAGGGTTAGGGTTAGGGTTAGGGTTAGGTAGGGAAATGTGGATGTGTCCATAGTGGTATGAAAGGTTCTGAAGTGGTGGCAGGCAAAGAAATGTTTGTGGGCCATATGCATCCCTTGAGGCCATCTCCACCATCCCAAGATCACTTTAGGCTCAGGCAGGCCTTTTAAAAACCAGAAAGTGAATGGGAACTTCCTGTTGCAAAAAAAGGCTTCCCCTGGTCCTAAAATGGCCCACACCTCCCCAGAAATGGTGAAAATGCCCTTCATGTGTTGTAGGGGACAGATAACGATTCAATACTATCACAGCCTCCTTGGCATTAGTTGTAAAGGAGAGGTAGAGCTAGCCATCACACAGATAACACCCAGCCCCAAAGCTCCGTATGACCTCTCCCAGTGACTTCATGTAGATGTTGAAAAGCACAGGGAACAGTACTGGCCTCTGTGGAACCCCACAGGATAATGACTAAAATGCTGAACAGGCCCCCAGTACCACCCTCTGGGAATGTTCAACCAAGAAAGGCCAGAACCACTGCAAAGCAATGCTCCCAAGTCCCATATCAGCCAAACAACCCAGAAGGATACCATGGTGGATGGTATCAAATGCTGCTGAGTTATCCAGGTGGACCAATAGGTATTCAGTCCCAGTGTTGGTCATCCACCAAGGCTGTTTCTGTCCCATGTCCAGGCCTGAACCCAGTTTGGCAGAAGGCCTGGAGTTGTGCTGCATGGAAAGAATAGGGATAGATTCCTATACCATAAAAAAGAAGAGCAGTTCAATATATTTCAATAAAGTTTTGATTCCAAACTAATCGTATGCACCCGTGAAATGAAGCAACCAGGTCAGGTAAGCCTTGCTTATGTAAACAAAAACATTTTGAACCTTCTGTGGACCAACTGAAAGCTTGTTCCAAAATGTATTCAAAGATTACTTTTTTTTTCTTTCACCAGCTTCCACTTTTCTTATGATTTCCATTTTGGTGGCCGAACCCATGGATCTATGCTTTTTTAACATGCTGTGGGTAGCTGGAGAGGCAGGCTAATTAACTTTCCCCCTTTTTTTTCTGTTTTGCTATTCACCCATACTTAGTAAGAGATTCTAGAGGTAGCTGCTGTTAAATGTGAAGTCGAAGACTTTCACAGTCGGCATCCATAGATTTTCCTTGGGTTTTTTTCCAGGCTGTGAGGCCGTGTTCTGGAAATGTTTGCGTACTTCTGATGTTTCGCCTACATCTGTGGCTGGTATCTTCAAAGAATGGTTGACGAACAAGTCTTGAAGAGAAACAATAACGCAGAAAGAATCACAACCCAGAAACATCACCCAAGGAGACCTTCTGCTGTGCTTTCTGCAACCGGACTTGTTTATCTCGGATTGGCCTTTTTAGTCATCAGCACGCTTGCAGAAATCGTGGGATGAGTCCTTCCTGAATCTTCGTTTGCAAAGAAAAGCCAGAGAGAGGTTGGGCAGGAGTGTGTGTGGAGTTTATATCCTGTGAACCCCTGTTGGGGAGTATATGTAAATTTGTGTATTTGAATGGTTAGTTTCTGGGTATAGAAATGCAAGGAGGATTAGTGTCCGTTTGGCTAATGTTGGTTGATGGCCCATTATCTGCTGGAAATCCTCCTGTTCCTGGGTGGAATTCCTTTGTAAGTGTTGAGTTTTGATTCTGTTGTTTTTCAAAACTGGGAACCAGATTTTGTTTACTTTTAGGGTTTCTTCTTTCCTGTTGGAAGTTGTCCAGGTATTTGTGGGTTTCAGTAGCTTCTCTGTGCATTCTGACATGATAATTGTTGGCCTGGTCCAGAATTTCTTTGTTTTTAAATAACATTTTGTGTCCAGGTTGGTTTCTAACATGTTCTGCTACTGCTGATTTTTCTGGCTGGCCCAGTCTGCAATGTCTCTCATGTTCCTTGATTCATGTTTGCACACTGCATTTGGTGGTCCCTATGTAGACTTGTCCACAGCTGCATGGTATGCGGTAAACTCCTGCAGCTGGGACTCTTTTATCCTTCGCTGAGCATAGCATTTCTTGGATTTTCTTGGTTGGTCTGTAGATTGTTTGGAGGTTGTGTTTCCTCATCAGTTTCCCTATTCTGTCTGTGACTCCTTTGATGTATGGACAGGACAGGAGGATTTCTAGCAGATAATGGGCCATCAACCCACCATTAGCCAAACAGACACTAATCCTCCTTGCATTTCTATACCCAGAAACTAACCATTCAAATACACAAATTTACATATATTCCCCAACAGGGGTTCACAGTATATAAACCCCCCAACACACTCCTTACTCAACCATTCTTTGAAGATGCCAGCCACAGATGCAGGTGAAACATCAGAAGTAAACTCTTCCAGAACACAGCCTCACAGCCTGGAAAAAAACCCAAGGAAAATCTATACCTGCTGTTAACTTTGCCTGTTGTAGGCAGGCACAGACAATTAGAGGAGGATCAGCAGAGGAATAGCCCATTCCTCCCCAGATCATGCTTTTATTGCACTGTTTAGTGGAGACAAGCTGCTACAACTCAGCAGCTGAAAATATGTGTTTTTCCAGTCCATCACCACCCTCCCTATGCCAGTGCTGTTTTATCTAGACAGAGGACAAGGAGGATGGGTTGGGTTGGGTGGCAGAGAAGGATTCTGTGAAGAGGAGCTTCTTTGTCAAGACTTTGTTAACAGAGGTATGTCTGTATGTGTCCAAAATAGGGCTGCACAGTTTAATTGGTTGTATGAATCTGTTAGAAACACTTGCCTGATTTCAAATCTTCCTTGATTAATCAGATAGCAGCATTTTTCCTTTTAAGAATTGTGTTATGTTTGATTTAAGTGCTTTATTTTTTTAAAAAATCTGCAGATAGTGGGCATCATCCTGCTCTCTCATACTTTCCCCATTTTCCTCTCTTGTCTGTCCGCCCTCTTTGCCTCGTTCTCAGGAAGTGACACCCACCCCCAAATCAGCCCCTCAGGCTGCCCCAGCTCCCACTGCCGAGCCCCCCAAAGAGCAGTGGGCCATCCCTGTGGATGTCAGTTCCCCTGTTGATGATTTCTACAAACGAATTCCTGACCCAGCTTTCAAGGTAAGATGCAGGTACTGAAGGGATGCTGGAGAGGAAGGGGAAGCCCAGTGTGGTGTGTCATGGTTTGAGGGTTGGGTTTGGACTTGGGAGATATAGATTCATGTCCTCACTGAGCCATGGAAACTCATTGGAGAGTGTTGGACGTGTTCTTCTCTCAGCCTGACCTATCTGACAGGAGGATAAAATGGGGTAGGAGGAAAGCTGTGTATACAGGATGTCAATATAACTAACTAATAACACAAAACTCTTTCTTCCTCTATTGCTCTCATTCCACTCCTGCAACCATCCAGTGGCACTTTGAGCCTGATGTTTTCCAGAAACAGGCAATTCTCCACTTGGAGAAGCACGATTCGGTGTTTGTCGCTGCTCATACCTCTGCCGGCAAGACTGTGGTGGCTGAGTACGCCATTGCCCTGTCGCAGAAACACATGACACGGTGAGAGCCTCTTTGTTTTCTTCTATTTTTGTACTCTTCAGTCTCAATGCATATCAGGGTGGCATGAAACATTAGCAGGTTCATGGTTGAGGTAGAGGTTGAAAATTTTTCCATTTGGGGGCTGCAAGGTACAGGATTCCCCCAGCCAACATGACCATGGCTGTGTTGACTGAGGGAATTCTGGGGCTTGAAGTCCAAAAAGACAAAATAGAATTTAAACTCTGAAACTGAGCCTGCCTAGGCCCTGGACTGTGAGCTGCTAAAGCAATTAATTGTGGGGAATGTTCTTTGAACACGTTGGGAAGGGAAGCACCCGTTTGCCTAGCACTGCCGTAGAACCAGAACCATGTCAAGGTAGCTCCTTAGGATTGCTTAGTGCAATGGTGGAGAATGTGGCCCACTGGGAGATGTGGTACTCCAATTCCCATCACCTCAGCCAGCATGGATAGTGTTCAGGGACGACGGGAGCTGTAGTCATGGGGAGGTCCATGGGTTGTGTATCTCGGTCTAGTGAGTGACAACATCATAGGATAGGAACTGTTAGGGAGAGAAATGAGGTACCTTTGGACTTCCAGAGGATTTTTGGGTTTTGACTAAAATCTTTTTTAAATCTTTTAAAAATCCATAAACAAGAACCCATTGATAGACCTGTTTCCTCTCTTTCAATATTCAATGGTCCACTTGTATAGAAAGTGTATGCTGCAACTCCAGAAATTTCTGAGGATGTACGTATATATTCATATATCTATATAATAGAAATTTTAATATTTTTAAGCAAAGGGTTTTTAAATAGCTGTTTACATGTTGTCTCAAATATTATATATATAGTACATGTATTTCTGTTTATTTTTAGAATAGCCTCTGAAGAAGGTCAATTGGTGTTAAAGCTGAAATGCATTGGACTTTTTAAGAAATAAAAATTTTTGATCATCACATAGCATTGGAGCTCTGTCTCCTTTCATTCTTTCACTGTGATTGTATGCTTTCCAGTTCTTTGTTTTGTTCCTAAAAGTCTCAGCCAGCATGGCTAACAGTAGGGGATTGTGGGAATTATAGTTCAGAAACTCTGGAGGACCCATAGTTCCCTACCCTTGGTTAAGAAAAGGCCTCTTTCTTTTGTGTAGGGCAGCAAGTCTGCCTAGAACAGCCCTAAATAATCCATCTCTTAGTCAAGACATTTATATCATAGCTGAGGGAGGCAGTCCTTCAGGTATCTCCTCCCACTGGGCTTTTAACGCTTTCTCTCCCGGCCTTCTCTTTCAGCACCATATATACTTCTCCAATCAAAGCTCTTTCCAACCAGAAATTCCGAGATTTCAAAAACACCTTTGGGGATGTGGGGTTGCTGACAGGAGATGTTCAGCTGCATCCAGATGCCTCCTGTCTCATCATGACAACGGAGATTCTTCGGTGAGGACTGGGAGAGGGGCTGCATCTCATGCAGGCAGGCTAGGGTGTGTGTGTGTGTGTGAGAGAGAGAGAGAGAGAGAGAGAAAATAGTGATGAGCTAAACACTCAGGTGATTCATTGTTTATTCTAACATATTTTTTTCTGAATATTTTATATGCCAAATAGTATATGTTCTCTGCTGGCTTTGGTAACCTGTCAACTTCTGCTATGCCTATTGAAGGAAACAGATTTCTAGTTATTATAAAGGTCAGCATGACACTTTGCAGGTGATTGGCTTTCCTGATCTAGAAGCCACTAGATCAGGAATGGGAAGTGTGTGGTCCATGGGTTATGCAGCGGTGGTGAGGGCATTCCTATGCAGTTTATAGTTTTTGTATGAATCTGACCAATATGAAAATTATCCTGCCAGTATAAGAAAATGCTACAATAAACCTGTAAAGGAACTTTCACTTCAGTGTATTTAAGGAAACAGCAAGTCTTAAGAATGACAGTATATATTTGTGTGTGCGTGTGTGTAAATAGGAAGGAGTGGGGAGAAGCAACCTATATTTTAACCAAACATGTGCATTTATTTTTTTGAGCTGATATAGTAGCAGCCAGCAAACTAAACCAGTCATTCATACCACTAAAGGAGATATTTTGGCACTTGAAGTGGAAAATACAAATGTGTCACTGTGGCCTCACCCACTGGGGAAAAACAGAATTAAAAATAATTTTCTGCCTTTTTAGTGATGCTCAAAGGCCAACATTTTTGCTGTTGGCCAGAGTAAGAGTTCTGTTTTGTAATGCCTCTCTTTTCTTTTCTTTTTTCTTTTTTTAAAAAACCCCACAGATCTATGCTGTACAATGGCTCCGATGTTCTCAGAGACCTGGAATGGGTGATCTTTGATGAAGTCCATTACATTAACGATTCTGAGGTGAGAGGAGAGCTGTAGATTTCAGATGCTGGATTGCATAAGAAGTGGCTGGGTGTGTCTCCCATGTCTAGTTTGGAACCTCCATTTTGTTACGGTTTCCTCCTCTGCAGCGTGGTGTGGTGTGGGAAGAGGTCCTCATCATGCTGCCAGACCACGTCAACATAATCTTGCTGAGTGCCACAGTCCCGAATACCCTGGAGTTTGCTGACTGGATTGGGTGAGCCATGGGGAATCAAGCCAAAGGTCTGTCTAGTCCAGAGACCTATCTAGTCTAATAACACGTTTTCCACAGCGGCCAGCAAAATACCCCTGGGAAGCCCACAAGCAGGCTAAATAATTTTCTCTTTCTGTTGTTCTCCATTTGTCAAGAGACTTGGTCTAACCCACTTTATTTGCTTTCTTTAATGGCCACTGATAGTCTTATCCTCCATCAATTTATCTAATTTCCTTTTAAACCCTCCCAAGTTGGTGTCAGACCTTGGAAAAGTATATTTTTTGGACTACAAACCACATGTTGATTGTTGGATTCTGGAAGTTGTAGTCAAAAGAGGTTACTTTTCCATGCTGTGGTTGTTAGCCATGATTACCTCACATGGGAGCAAATTCCATAATAGGCCCGCTCTGATACATATATGGTAGCCACATTCAGATGTATCCATAAGCCCCATTGCTTTAGTATTCAGCCAGTGCAAGCTGCTTGATTGCTCCCACTTTGCTCCTTGTGCTAGCGACAGTAGCTAAAACAAACCATGGACCTTCTGTCCCTGTTTTGTTCATTGTGATACACAGTGTGAACTCACTTATATCTCTACCCAAACAAGACAAGTCATAAGCCAAGAACAAGCCATGGGTTATGACCATGACTTTCCTGGGTGAGAAAGAAGGCAAAATTCGCATGGAGGGTCCATGGTTTCTTTCATAACTCCAGCTAGTTTCACTGCTGAACTTGTTTTCTCCTTGTGATGAATTTCTTTCAGAGTTAGGGAACCACTCAGAAGTCTTCTGAAGTCTGACGAGGAGCTGCCTCATTTCTGCTGCATAAACCTCTGTCTGGAATGTAGGCAAGCCCAAAGGGAGCCTAAGGAATACAGAGACTTCAGCAGGAACCTGGTAAAATGTCAGTGTTCTTTCGCCCTTTTGCAGGAGGATCAAAAGGAAGAAAATCTATGTCATCAGTACACTGAAGCGACCTGTCCCATTGGAGCATTACCTGTACACAGGCAACAGTCAGAAAACCCAAAATGAGCTTTTTCTCCTGGTTGATGCCCGGGGGACATTCCTTTCCAAAGGGTAAGCCCACTCATGTTAAATCTTACCTCTCTTTCACACACATCCATGATCTCTTTCTCATATATGTATGATAAAAAAAGATATAGTTTAAAAATTACATGATTTAATTCTTTTACCCTATAGTTAAATAGTGCTCCAATCTCATCTCCTGAGGCAGTCAGCTTCATCTGTCTAAAAGTGTGGGAGGGGGCAACCTGTCCAAACAATGTCTGGACAACCAGCCAAAGGCTTGTTACTACACAGCTGATAGCAGAGGCACAGCACAGTCAAAACTAATTACAGGCAAAGGAATCAAGGCAGCGCGAAGTCAGTCACTTACTTTACTAGCAAGCAAAACACAAGTCCAACAAGCAAAGTCCAATACACAAGGTCCAGGTATGGCAAACAGAGTTCAGGGTAGTCCAGCAGAATCCAGGTCAGGCAAACAGAGTTCAGAGTAAACAAACACAGTCCAGGTCAAACACAGCAAGCAGGAACACGACAGGTACTCAGGTAGGTCAGATAATCTCCGACCACCCCGGAGGGCAGTGCTGCATATTTATAGAGTAGCAGCTAATGCAGCTGCTCCTTAACTATTTGCTGCTTCCTATAAATACACTGAGACTGACTCAAGCTGTCCTTTTGTTGTCTTTGTGCTGTGAAGGTAGGTATAGGTAAGTTTTCCTCTGTATCTGAAGGGGCAGGACCCTCTGCCAGAGCTGGTACTGCACTATTGTCTGTGTCTGAGGCCTGTGGCTCTGGAACATCCTCCTGCTCTGGTTCAGCAGGTCCTGGCATGTCCACAGCTTCAGTCTCTGAGTCAGAGTCCATGTCCAAGTAAGGTATACCACCTTGTATACCCTGCATGCAGAAATGGGTCACTTGTGGCCCAGGGGCTGCATGGGCCCTTCCAGTTGTTTCCGACTTACGGTGATCCTGAGGCGAACCTATTAAGGGGTTTTCTTGACTGAATTGGTTCAGAGGGGGGTTGCCTTTGCCTTCCTCTGAGGTGAAGCAAATGTATTTTGCCCAATGTCACCTAGTGGGTTTCCATGGCTGAGTGACAGACAGACAGATAGCAATAAAATATGCCAGCTTTTTGAGATTCCCCAGAACACTTCAAGCAAGACATTGGAACTTGGGGAAAGAGGAAAGATAAAATTAGACTCAATTCAAAGCTTCCAGGTGACATAAACTCTACCTGAATTTTCTGTATGAAAAAAATCTATATTTTTTTGTCTATCCTGAATTTCTCCCCATTAAGCTTTGTTGAATGACCATGGATTCTGATATTATGAGAGAAAGGTGGTTTTTTTCTCCTTATCTCCACACCGTGCCTAACTTTATATACTTCTAGCATGATTACTCTTTATACACATTTAACATGCATCAGCAACACAGTTAACACACTTGCTGTACACAAATCTTCCAGGTATTACGATGCTGTGGATGCCAAGAAGGAGCGGGCCAGTAAACATTCACAGACCTTTGGGGCCAAGCAGCCAATCCATGCAGGAGCAGGGCCAGGGCAGGTATGCTGGATCAGGTGTGAAGTTTGGCTGCTCCCCTGACAGAGCTTCTTGTCCTTTTTGGGCAACAACAACTGTAATTCCCTTGACAGCATGACTAGTGGGCCATACTAGCTGGCAAGGGGATTCTGGGAGTTATATACCAAAAAAGCAATGTGTTGAGGTTTGTTTCTGAGCAGGAAATATTTTTGGTGTACAGTATTACTCCCAGATTGTCTACTTATCCCACTTCCTCTAAATCAATAGAAAGGGCCATTCTAAAATAAAAAAGGCACTTTTTTTTTTTACATCCAATGAAATCTGACCCCAAACCCTCAAAAATGTCTACTCTTCCAGTTGAGTATTCACCGGCAGCTGCCATTTTGGAATGTCTAAAATGGAAGGAGGCAACAGAACTGGAGAATGGCCCAGCTTTCCAGATTGTAGCAGGGGCACCTCATGAAGTGATGGCCCAATGCGGTTTGGCCTTGAGCAAACCTTGACTTCTTGCATTACCTTCAGGACAAGAACATCTGGCTGTCGCTCATTGACATGCTGAGAAAGAAGGATCAACTGCCAGTGGTGGCCTTCACATTCTCTCGCAATCGCTGTGATGACAATGCCTCCATGCTAACTACTGTTGATCTCACCACCACCACAGAGAAAAGCGAGATCCACGTCTTCTTCCAGAAGTGTATCTCCCGCCTTAAGGGCACAGACCGCCAGTTGCCTCAGGTCAGAGGGGGCTAGCAGCAAGAACCTGGAAGCAGTCAGCTTTACAGAGTGGCAGAAATGGGGTTGGGCCTCTTGGATTTCAATAGGGAGAAATCTAGAGTACGACATTTAGGCAGAAAAAATGAAATGCAGACATAGCATGTGGGACACCTGGCTTAATAGCAGTGCATGCGAAAGGGATCTAGGAGTCTTAGTGGACCAGAAACTGAACATGAGTCAGCACTGTGATGCGGCAGCCAGAAAAGCCAATGTGATTCTAGGCTGCATCATTAGGAGTGTAGTATCTAGACTGAGGGAAGTAATAGTGCCACTCTGTTCTGCTTTGGTCAGACCTCACCTGGAAAACTGTCTCCAGTTCTGGGCACCACAATTCAAGAAGGATGTTGACAAGCTGGAGCGTGTCCAAAGGAGGGTGACCAAAAGGGTGAAAGGTCTGGAAACCATGCCCTATGAGGAGCGGCTTAGGGAGCTGGGTCTGTTAGCCTAGAGAAGAGAAGGTTGAGGGGGACATTATAGTATCGTTTAAATATTTGAAGGGATGTCATACTGAGGATGGAGCAAGCTTGTTTTCTGCTGCTCCAGAGAGTAGGGCACAGAGCAGTGGGTTCAAACTACAGGAAAAGAGTTTCCACCTTAATAATAGGAAAAAAATTCCTGGTGGTAAGAGCTGTTCGACAGTGAAATGCACTGCCTCAGAATGTGGTGGAGTCTCCTTTGTAGATTTTTAAACAGGGGCTGGATGGCTTTGAGTGCTTTGATTGTGTATTCCTGTAGGGCAGGGGGTTGGACTAGATGGCCCTTGTAGTCTCTTCCAACTCTATGATTCTATGACTTGGCAGTTGCTTTCAGCAACAAGGTGGCTGAAGAGAGCTGAACCTCAAATCAGTACAACAGCCAAGAGGAAGAATGCAAGCTGTGGGTAGGGGGAGAGATTTATTTAATCATTTATTAGCTTCATGTATATCCCATTTTCTCTCCAATGAGCTCAGGATGCCATTCATAGCTCTCCTCTTCCTTACTTTTATCCTTGCCACCACAATAATTGGCAGTCAGGTAGCGGGAGACGGTGATGGATCCAAAGTCACCCAGTGAGTTTCATGACTCAGCAAAGACTTGAACCTGAGTCACTTAACATGCTAAGCACTATGCCACTGTAGGGCATTTGCCTTTGTGTGGCATACAGAGTGGGTTTTCACATGGCTTAAGACTTCAGCATGGGAGCTTTTCCCCCCACAAGTTGTCTGTTGGGCCTAAATAACATGGGTACCAGATTTGGCTGCAAAGCACTGCTGAGGAATATAATGACTGTCTCCTTTTCAGGCTGGGTGGAGGAAAGTAGTAGAGAAATCAAGAGAGCAGGTTATGAGGCTTTTCAAAACAAGAATTTAACTACCTCATGATTCTTCTTTCAGGTCCTTCACATGGTGGACCTCTTGAAGCGTGGCATTGGGGTCCATCACAGTGGCATTCTGCCCATCCTGAAGGAGGTGGTGGAGATGCTGTTCAGCAGGGGCCTTGTCAAGGTGGGTCCTGTTGGCCTTATTGCAGAGGGGAAGGATTTTGGGGGCGGGATGTGTTGTTCCACTAAGGATTGCTTCCCTCAGTAGCTACAGGAAGTTTCTTCTTCTCTTTGTATTCTTGTAGTTTCTCATGTGCATGCAAAGACCACTCTTGCAGGCTGAGAAGCCATCCAGAGCAGATTTTTGTGCAGGGGGGGTGGGTTGTAGAAGGAGGGGAAGAGAAAAAAGTCATGTCACGCTGGCATTTGGGCACTAGCGGGATTTGTGGCATTAAGAAAGGGAACTGACTCTCCTCCAACTTGTCTTCCCCTGTTGCTCTCATTTAGATCCTCTTTGCCACAGAGACGTTTGCCATGGGTGTGAACATGCCAGCCAGGACCGTGGTTTTTGATTCTATCCGTAAACATGATGGCACTAACTTCCGGGATCTGGTGCCAGGTAGGGGAAAGGACACGGAGGCCAGAGATGTTTTTCCTCCCCTTCTTGAGATGTATCCTGTCTTGCAAACAGGATGGCTGACTACCTCTAGTCTTAAAATGGTGCCAGTTCTTCTGCCCCACAAATCCCCCTTTCCTCTTCTCCCAGGTTTTTTTTTTTTACTCGTCTATTTATTTATCCAGCTACAATATTCCCGCTGCCTGTTCTGAAACTTTTAAAAGATGAAGCACCAGGAGGGATGGCCTTGGCTGTGTTGCTGGCTTGTTGCAAGAGAAACAGAACTACAACACTATTGTGACTGTCAGTGCATCTTTTGGTTTATTTTTTAAGAACAGAAGCCCGTGTGCTTGAGTGCAGCTGACATAGCCTTGCATGGCCACTGCTTCTCTTCCAACAAGAAAACACCAAGAAATGATACATTCTCATGTTCAGCCTTAAAACAGCAAGACCAAAACAACAGCCAGAAGACATGGTGGCCTGAAGGCAATTTACTCCCATCCTAGGGAAGCTGGGCAAGAATGAAGCTTACCTGGCTTGTCCTCCTTAAATCTCCCTAGGTTCCTAGTTGGCAGTTGTATTAACTGCTGAGCCACATTTGACCCTCAGTGTCACCATCTATGCACACATCTTTTTCTCGCTGTCATCCTTTCCCACAGCTGAGTACATCCAGATGGCAGGCCGGGCTGGGCGCCGAGGTCTTGATACTACTGGGATGGTGATCATTCTGTGCAAAAACCAAGTGCCTGAGATGGCTGATCTTCACCGGATGATGTTGGTAAGTGACTCTCTTCCCTTAATTCTTCCATTTTCTCAGGCTTTCTCTCTCTTCCTCTTATTATCTTTTCTCCCATCACCCTTTCTTTCTCACACAGTGTAACATTTTTCAGTATTCATTGCCCTGATGGCTGTAAAATGTTGAATTGAAGCTACACACCATCAGGCGAAATATTAGAAGCTTGCAAGAAGAGCATGATGACCCAGTCCTGATATCTTGAATCTTCTATTTAGAGCACCACTTGAAAAAATTACCTTTCAGACTACAATACCAAAAGACCTTGCTGGTTGACAGTTTTCAGGTGTTATGGTTATGGAATTATGGCCCCAAAAAGTAACTTCTAAGCACTGATGCATAGCTACGCTGCTAGTTAATGTCAAAGTTGTGCATAGCTCTCTTGGTTGATTAATGGGTTTCATTTTTTCTTGAAGATGTCTGTGTCACTTCAACTTGTATGGATGTATTCAATTTAAATAAAAGTTACAGTGATCCCTCAGTATCCGCTGGGGTTTGGTTCTGGGACCCCGCACCCAATGGATACCAAAATCTGTGGCTGCTCAAGTCCCATTATATACAATGGCATCCCTCATATAAAATGGTGAACAGCAAGGCTTGCTTTTTTTGTTTCCCCCCATTCCAAATGCCATATTTTTGAGCCGTTGTTGATTGATTCTGTGGATGCCGAACCCATGGATTCAGAGGGCCAATTCTATACAGTAGGACCCCCTTATCTGCAGGGATTGGTCCTTGGGGGGCCGTGGATACTGAAAACTGTGGATAATAGTGAACACCATTGAAAATAATGGGACTTCCAGTTTAGAATACCATAGATTTGCTTTGGAAGATCTAGAAAATGGCTAGAGAGGGCACATTTTCTAGGAAGACTCTATGGTAGGTATGCTGTTTTGTGTCCCATGGATAATTGAATCAGTGGATAATTAACCAGTGGATACAAGGGTCCTACTGTACAGTTGGACCCCCCATATCTGCGGGAGTTCAATTCCCGGACTTACCACAGATAACAGAAACCATGGATAATAGCAAAGTCTGTGGAAATAAAGGATGTCCAGTAAAAACATACAATAGAGTTGTGTTGGAGGACCTAGAACATGCCTAGAGAGGATGCCTCTCTAGGCATTTCCCAGCATGACTCTATGGTATGTGTCCCCATTTTGTCTCCCATGGATAACTGAAACTATGGATATAGGTTTTGCAGATACGGGGTCCAACTGTATAATTCTTATTTATTCATGCTCTTCTTTTACCATGCGAGTCCTAATTGCAAGTTCACTTTATGGGGAGGAGCTGAGGGTTGCAGAGAGGGCATCAGAGTCCTCATGCACTGGAAAAATTATTCAACCATCCCTCTCTGGCTTTGGAGATTTCAGCATATGCATCATTAATGCACTTTCCAGCCTTTCTTCATAGTCACAAGGGCTAGAAATCTGGTTGTTGCTTTTAAATAAGAGCCAAGACTCCTGGGGGACTGAATTGATGCCCAGTGCCATTTCCCCTCCCCCTCCGTGCTGCTGTTGAATGCCAGTACCTACCTGTGGTACCCGTTTCAAGTGCCTTCTTTGGAAACTGCCCTTTCCACCATCACCTTCTCTAAACCTTATCCTCTTTCGCCAGGGCAAACCAACTCAGCTGCAGTCCCAGTTCCGCTTAACCTACACCATGATCCTTAACCTCTTGAGAGTGGAAGCCCTTCGGGTGGAGGACATGATGAAAAGGAGCTTCTCCGAGTTCCACACCCGGAAGGACAGCAAGGTAGGGACTTGGGAAAGGCAAGCAGGTTCTGGGACCTCCACAAGTCTGGGGAGTGAGAATGTGAGCAGAGGAGCAGTCCTGAACTATTGTTGTTGTTGTTGTATTTATACCCCTGGTCTTCAGGCATAAAGGCTATTAGAGCAGCTTACAAATGGTCAATTTAACAGTTCCCTGCCCTCAGGCTTACAACCTAAATAAGACGTGACACATAAGGAAAAGGGAATGGCATACCCTTATGTAATAATGGCATATTACAAGCATACCCATACCAAGCTTTTGCCCTGTGCGTTGTACTGATGGCATTGTGTCATACACAATCACAAGGAGAATTCACTATGCAGTTTCCATTTGGGACTCACATTCTACAGGCATTTTGTTCAAAATGCAGAGATGGGAGGAGGGGGAGAAGACTTTCATTTCAGTAAAAGGTGGACCCAGGCCCCGCACAGAGCCTATTGAATGAAACTACTTGAAGGAGGTAAGGGGGGGGGGAATCTCCCCCACAAAGTGCTAATATCATTTCCCAAATACCTAAAATCATGGGAATGAAATTCCTTTTATTTTATAAAATCATGGTGCCAACATTATGAGTTGTTATAAAAAAAATAAACACTCCACAGAAAAAATACATAAAGCAAAAGCACCGATTTCTACAGCTCATAAGCTTCCAGCATGTTATAGCTTTTCCCCTTACTCGGCTCCACTCCTTAGTTTAGCTGTTTGTTGTCCTTGGGGTAATGCATTTTTAATCCATATAATTAAGTTTTGGTACTTGGTGCAGGCATATCATGACTGAGTATACTCAGCATCTGTATCACACTGACCCAGCCAACAATTCCAGAAAGCATTATAGACTTATTATCTTAATGTACATCATCCCACATCTCTCCACTGGGTGAGATTAAACAGAACTCTTCTGGGATGTATGAACTACCACCACCCATTTCCAGTACCCTGGATCTAGGTGGGAGAAGAGGGAGAATAGGAAGAAACTATAGATGGGAGTGGGGAAGGACTGTAAGAAGAGAAGACTGGGAGCTAACATGAAGGCTGTCTTTAAATATATGAAAGAATGTCATATAGAGAAAGGAGCAAGACGAACCAATGGATACAAATTACAAGAAAAGACATTCAATCTACATGTTAGGAATATTTTTTTTTACTGCAAGAGCTGTTCAGCAGTGGAATGGACTGCCTTGGAGGATGGTGGACTCTCCATCTTCGGAGGTCTTTAAACAGATGTTGGATGGAAATCTTTCAGGAGTGCTTTAGTTGTGTATTCCTGCATGGCAAGGGGTTGAACTGGATGGCCCTTGTGGTCCCTTCCAGCTCTATAATTCTGTGCTTCTATGATTGCATGTCTTGGTACGTCTTGAAATGCAGGTGCTCGTCAGGATGGTCCAATGTGAATCAAAAAATGCAGGCAATTGTGTTCATCGAGATCAGAAACAAACCAGTTCTGCAGCAGTTTCCATCTCAACCACATCTATTGTAAAGTTAATGTGGCTACAGAAAACCACTCCACCCAAAATAGTTTGTACTACAGCAGGCATTGCTCATTTGAGTACAGTATTTTGAAGTATAGGCAGCCTCCCTGCCCATCCCCCAGTGCAGCAGTATCCCTGCTAATCAAAAGGTCCTGGTTCTTCAGCTCTGTGAGCCTGGCTCCACTACATCATTGGGCATGTGCAAAAGCTAGTTTGGACTCTCTGGATGGTTTGCACTAGATCTGCAAGATGTCCAGATTCCATTTGTTTTAACCACAGCTGGCACTGAAAGTCTAGTTTCCCTGAAACTAAGCTGTTGAGAAGCAGAAAGTGTTGGTGGGTGGAACCAAGGGCACATTTTTGTATGAATGGACTTGTGGGCTCAGTTTGGGTGCTGATAGCATATTCTTGAGCTATGCGGTTGGAAATGTCCAGGTCATTAATTCTGGGTATATGATTGCCACCTGAATTACAGGTTTGCCCAGGATGTTTTGCTGCATGAGGCCGAGGTCAAGGACAAGATGGTGTCCCCTCTCTATTATATTTAGAAAATGTAAAATGTAGTGTCTTCCACCACAATTGAGGCAACAAGCTAGTTTAGCAGTCCCAGGACACAGTGTGTGGTATACATAGGTCTGTCCTCCTATAGATGTGAATAGCCAGAGAATCCAGGTGAAAGAGCCAGGAATCTGCCACTGCACTCTCCCCACACCCTGTATCTGCCATGTCAGGTAATTGCCTCACAATGCCTAATGGTGGAGCCAGGCCTGCCCTTGCACCTGGCTCTGGTGGACAAAAACCTCAGAGGATTGTCATAAACAGAAATAGATTCCTCAAGCTTCGCATCTAGCAAGGCTTGCTGCGAGTCATTAGGACACAGATGACTATCTGAAGTTAATGAAGGTGGGAAAGCTGGGTTAGCTGTATGGAATCCTCAAGCCTAGGACAAGGAGAACACTGGATAAACAGATGTACAAGGAGCAGAGGAGCATGGGAAACAAAGACAACAGCAGGTAGAGGGCCCTTTTTAGGTCAAAATGGCAAAACATAGGAAGCTGCCCAGTAACAGTTCAGTTAATTTGTCTAGCCTTGGATTCCAACCTCTGCCTGTCAGGGACTGTCTAGGAGTCTTATCGCACTGTTATAGCATGATTATTCCACTTTAACTGCTATGGCTGCCTCCTGTGGAATTCTAGGGTTTGTAGTTTTGTGAGACCTAAGAGCTCTGACTGAGAAAGCTAAATGCTTCTCCCTAAACTGCAAATGCCAGGATTCCACATGAGGCAGCTATAGCAGTTAAAGTGGAATAATAATGCTATAACATTGTAGTGCAATAAGATCCTAGGAATTCAGGAGAGGCTATTTCTCACCCCTCCTGCCAAGGACGGAACTTGGAACCTTCCAAACATGTCTTCTTCTTCTTAGTTTATATGGCAAACAGACCTGTGGGTCCTGTATATTCATGCTCCTTACCAGAGGCCTCCTATGTCTTGTTCTTTGTTGCCAGAGGACTTTGCCAGAGGATTGGAGGGAAGGGAAGGGTAGGGTTTGCCTGCTCCACAGCTCTCCTCTTCACTGTTATCTTTCTTCTCCACATCCCTCCCAGGTCCACGAACACAGGATTGCCCATCTAAGCTCCATCTTGGCCAACATGGAAAGGGCAGATACAACAGGACAGCTCAGTGATTTGGAGGAATATTACCGAGTGGTCCGAGACTTGCAGGAAACCCGAGAACTTGTGCAGGTGGTGATCTGGAGAAGGAGGTTATATGTTTTTTTCCTTGCTTTGTTGTAGAGCAAGTCTCAGGTCTGGCTGGCTGATATCCCAGCCATATCCACTCAGATCTGCCGCTAGGAGAGGAGTGGGAATTAGGTAACCCCTCACCCTGATGTTGCTGAACTGCAATTCCCAGTATTCCTCACTATTGACTGTGCTGGCTGGGGTTGCTGGGACTTTCAGTCCAACAATATCTGGAGGGATTCATGATTTCCACATCTGCTTTAGGAGCTGCTGTTGGCAGGTCTGCCCAAGATACATTCAGAGCTTGGAAAGATGCTTTTTAAAAGTCATTAGTTATAATGCCAAGGCTCAGAAAAATAGCTGCTTATCACTATGGTTGCAAGTTTTTAAAAAGCAATCCTCAAAACTTTCCCCTTTCTCAAAAGTAACTATTTAACTTTTTAGTGCTTAACAAACCCAGTTATATTTGTGTGCTCTAAATTTTTGACAGATGGTACAAAACACACTCTCCTCCTCTCCATCTCATTTTTGCCTCAACACTCACATCAGAGTATGGGGCGGAGCAGGAGTCAGTACTTGAACCATGTCGTGTTCTTTCCCCACCATTTAGTGAGTCTAAACTCCCATAACTATAGGACTAACTAAAAAGTAACTGCAGCACAAAGGGTGTGAAGTTTTCATTCTCTTAAGTTATAGTTGTACTGTAACTTTTAATCTCCCCATTATTATAAAAATGATATTAGTAGCAAATGATTTGTTATTTGCAACTATAGTTGGAAACCGCCCCCCGTATCCGCAGAACCAATATCCACACTTTCAGTTATCCATGGGACACAAAATAGGGAAAGATACCATAGAGTCCTGCTAGGAAATGCCTAGAGAAGTATCCTCTCTAGGCATGTTTTAGGCCCTCCAATGCAACCCTATGGTATATTTTTATCGTAAGTCCTTTATTTTAATAGGTTTGCTGTTATCCATGGTCTCCGATATTCACGGTAAATCTGGGAACTGCACCCCATGGGGTCTGACTGAAGTTACTTCTGTGGTCTAGATAAACTACACAGGGGGCACCTTTCCCATAGGGCACAGCATACGTGGCATAAAATGTCCACCCTTATTGAAAGTGGAAAGGGAGCTACTGTAGGTCAGGGGTGGGGTGGCTGTGATTCCAGACATATTGGCTCTCCTACACTCCTGATCTAATTTAGAGACATAGGGTTGCCTTCACCCCCTTTTTTGTGCTCATCAGCCCCATCCTCCCCATTTCTTCTTGAGTTCCTTTCTTTTAAAGTACAGGTCACCCCCTGTATCCAGAGGGGATACATTTCCCAACTTAACATTTATAAATGAAACTGCAGGTAATAGCGAAACCAATTGAAATAAAGGACTTCCGGTACAAACATACCAAACACAACCTAGTGATTCCTAGAGAGGACACCTCTCTAGGCATTTTCCAGAGTGTCTTTTTGGTATGTGTCCCTATTTTTTTAGCCACAGATAACATAAATCATGGATATTGGTTCCGCAGATGCAGAGGAGCGACTTATACATGTTATTTTTGTGGACCTGTTCTTCTCCTCAAGGTTTTGGGTTACCTTGAGATGGAGAACCTCAAGTCTCTCAGAAAAATAAATAAAAAATTTGATGAACAGCTGCTCCCATCATGGCTCCCCAGGCTGGCTATGGCTGATACGGCTTAGGGTTCAGCAACATCTGGAGGTCCATGGTTACCCCAGCACTGATTTTAGCAGTAGTGCTGTAGTTGGTCACTTCCATCTTGCTGAGACAGTTAGCAATCCACTGTCCACATTTGGTATGCAGCTGGGATTGATGGAACCTGGGGAAGGCTAGAATATATGTTCTTTCCTCTCTAGTGTTCCCATCATTGATAGCAAAGGGTGTGTGCCTGTGGGTTCTTTTCTAATCATTTCTCCCTTTCAGAGGCGAGTCATGGAATCAGTGAATGGACTGAAGGCCCTCTCTGTGGGGCGAGTGATTGTCGTGAAAAACCAAGAGCATAGGAATGCACTGGGGGTGATCTTACAGGTAAGGGCCTACTGTGGAATTCAAGATTCATTGTTCAGACGGTACCTGTCTGTACATGTTGCATGCTCTTTTGTAGCTTTCTGATCTTTAAACACCCTTTCTCTAGAAGGTGCTAGTGCTCTCGCAGGTGAGGGGCGATCACCCTATCCTAACTAACAAAGGAACAGTTTCCCAGACATTCTTTGATGGAAACATTCTTCTCTATCCCTTCGGCATGAGCTGACCTTGCTCAGCCTGCTAAAGAATCTACAACTATTTCCCTCTTGATTAGAACTTTAGTTCTCTGTCATATGAGATAATATATATTTAAAAAAATAACAGAATGGTTTGGATCTTGTACCAGTTAACTTTAGCCGATCATTCTTCATATGGAAAGCCCTTTTTTCTTTGTCTTTTGTATGGTTTCCCCCCCCCCTTTTATTTGTTTTTCTTATGGTCAGTTCTTGTCTAGATCAGTTTTGTTATTTAAGGGGTCTTTTTTTGGTTGTCTATTTGTTGTTAGATTTAATGTATGTGTAACTGGTTGTTTGGTGTATTTCTATGTGTATTGAATATTTGTCTTGATGTATATTTTAATAAACAGATATATAAAAAAAGAATCTACCACTGTTTAAAGCCATTATCATCATCATCATCACCACCACCATCATCATCCATTACAGGCCTGCTGGGTTAACTAGCAAATACCCAATTACTATGTTAAGCATCCCTTTAGGCATAAAACACGTGCATGGGGTGAATGTGTGAGCTATCATTGTTCACCATATCATCCTGAAATTCCAAAGCCCTGCAGTGCCCAATGGTGGTTTAGAATTATAGAATCATAGAGCTGGAAGAGACCACAAGGGCCATCCAGTCCAACCCTTTGCCATGCAATCAAATCATTCCTGACAGGTGGCCATCCAGCCTCTGTTTAAAAACCTCCAAAGAAGGAGACTCCGCCATATTCGGAGGCAGTGCATTCCACTTCCAAATAGCTCTTACTGTCAGGAAGTTCTTCCTAACGTTTAGGTGGAATCTCTTTTCCTGTAGTCTGAACCCTTTGCTCCGTGTCCTAGTCTCTGGAAGAGCAGAAAACAAGCTTGACCCATCTTCAGTATGACATCCCTTCAAATATTTAAACATGGCTATCCTGTCCCCTCTGAACCGTCTCTTTTCCAGACTTAACATGCCCAGTTCCCTAAGCCACTCCTCATAGGGCGTGGCTTCCAGACCTCCGACCATCCTGGCTACCCTCCTCTGGACATGTTTGGTTTGGGCCAAACTATGGAGGTCATGTGGAGGGTGGTTGGGCTTATCTTTTGGACAAGAAGCCTTCTGCTCCCCACCCCCACTTTCCAAAGCAAGTTGTTGGGACTCCCAATTTCAGGTTTCTTCTGATGCCACCAACCGGACTTTCAGCACCCTGGTACTATGTGAGAAAAACCCCACAGAGGGAGATCAGAGCACAGACAAGGAGATCAGTCTCCTCTCACCTTCAGAAGTGCCCCTTCCTGATGACCTGCTGCATACGAAGCTCTTTCTTCCTGAGGGTAAGACAGTGGGATGTCTCAGAAGATGGGTGTGTTTTAGAGAATGCTATAGTCCAGGCAGGACTCACAGTTTTGAAGCACTAGGACGTTTTGATTAACAGGGACAATTACGTCATCTGCTGTTCTCTCAAGCTTCCTTGTTCCTTCTCAGCTTGGCAGCAGTCCGTCCACTCATTAGAGACAACAGTAGAGTAGGACCCCTTTATCCGCTGGGGATTGATTCTGTGGGGCCCCGTGGATACCAAAAACCATAGATAATAGTGAACGCCATTGAAAATAATGGGACTTCTGGTTTAAAATACCATAGAGTTACTTTGGAGGACCTAGAAAATGGCTAGAGGGGACACATTTTCTAGGAAGACTCTGTGGTAGGTGTGCTGTTTTTGCCTCTTGTGGATAATTGAATCAATGGATAATGAAGCAGTGGATATGGGGGTCCTACTGTAATACAGTAGGACCTCCTTATCCAGGGGCCCTTGCAGATAATGAAATCCACAGATAATAGCAAACACCTCCCTCACCATTCCCACCAAGGGGGTGATCCTGGGGATGAAGGGAGAAGGAAAGCGAGCTCTCCTCCTCCACTCCCTTTGCCCCCCCCCGTCACCATTCCCACCCTAGGAGCAATCCCAAGGGGCAATCCCGGGGGGAGAAGGGAGGCAAGATCTCTCCTCCCCGCCATTCGCCCTGGCGTCCCCATTTCCACCATGGGAGGATTCCCAGGAGAGAAGGGAGAAGGGAGGCGAGATCCCCTCCTCCCCTCCCTTGGCCCGTCATTGGCTCGCCATTCCCACACCCGTCAGGATCCTGGTGGTGAAGGGAGAAGGGAGGCGAAATCTCTCCTTCTCCCCTCCCTCCCCTGTCTACCCCCCCCCCCGCTGTCACCATCCGTGGATAATTGACTCAGTGGATGGCGAATCAGTGGATACAGGGGTGCCTGTATATTGTTGTGTCCCTGTTGTAATGCAAAGTATTTTGGGATGGCTTAGGGCCTATCTACACTGCAGAAATACACCAGTTTGACAACACTTTATTCACTATAGTTCAAAGCTATGGAATCCTGATATTTGTAGTTTGGTGAGGCACCAGAGTTTTGATAGAAAAGGCTAAATACCTTTAAAAAATTTTATAATCTGTGTAGGTGGGAGAGGTGTGATTCTGGTAGAAAGCCCCATTCTGAACAGTGTTGAGCAGTGCTAGCTACCCTCTGTTCTGAGTGGTGGTTGATGGTGCTGATTTGTTAGAATATTTCCCCCTTTCTCTCCAGGCCCCTGTGGACACACCATAAAGAAGCTGGGCCCATCTGATATTTTTGGTATCACCACCAAATCCCTGCGCATCAATGCAGAACGTATCCTGGAGGATTTCAAGAAGCGACAGATTCCCAGGTTCAGGTGAGCTGCAAGGAACAGCTGGAACTTATTTAGGAACATATGCATGCGTAACTCATGCTTCATGTTCAGGGCCAAAAATTGACAATTGCACAACAGATGTATTCTGCTGATAGTAGCAGAAGCAGAGCTTCACATATAGCACATTCATCTGTGCTGTGTCTTTGAAAATTTTAAGATGTGTTTTGTGTTTGTGCATCCTATACTTTGCATTGTGGTTGTACATTGTGTATTTTGCATTGAGCAATGGCACACAGTCACTGACATATGTTGTGTAATGTTGCCATTCTACATGGAGATTGCGTAGTGCTTCTCTGGCTTATTTTCTCACGTGGGTATTTGCTGTTGATGTGGACCTTCAAGTTGTTTCCGACTTATGGCGACCCTAAGGCAACCTTATCACAGTGTTATCTGAGGCTGAGAGTGTGTGACTTGCCCAATGGGTTTTCATGGCTGAGCAGGGATTCAAACCCTAGTCTCCAGAGCAGTAGTCCAACACTCAAATCACTATGCCACACTGGCTCTTGATGTGGGTAATGATGCTACGCTAAGGGGATGTTGTATTGAGGCTCCGATGTGCCCTTGTCAATACCATTCACACATAGCTGATGGGAAGGACTACATTCCTCACTTTTTGTCCTAGACAGAAGAAAACACAATCTAATTGTTCAGAATGCATTTGGGCAGACTTCAGGCTTATAGGATCTGATTTTGTTTTTTAGAACCCTGAAGTCTGCCAGGTCGGAGGGAGTGGCAGATAAAAGACTAAGGAATAGAGTGATGTCCAAAAATGTGTTTTCAAGAGGACCAGCACCATCTTTACAACCTTAACGTCACACATACATATCTACTTCTGGCTTTTCTTTAGCCTTTCTTGTTTCTACAACCTAATTTAGTTGCGGGGTGGGCGGGAGAGAGAGAGAGAGAGAGAGAGAGACTTTTTGTATTTACACAATGTATGTTACACAATTGGCAGTTCAGATCTTCTTGTTGGTTTCCCTTGCAAATCACCCAATCAGTCTTGTCTGCGTCTTCCTGGAGGGACATGCCATCTGTTCTGTGAAAGAGTTCTATCTGTGTCATCAACAGCCCTGCTCAGGTCTTACAAACTCAGGGTTACATACAAAAAATATGAAGTCAAAGGCTTTCATGGCCAGCATCCATAGGTATTCCTGGGGCGGAGGGTTCCGGGCTGTGAGGCCATGTTCTGGAAGAGTTTATTTCTAACATTTCGCCTGCATCTGTGGCTGGCATCTTCAGAGAATGGTTGGTTAGGAGTGTGGGGGGGGTTTATATACTGTGAAGCCCTGTTGGAGAGGATATGTAAAGGAGCCCTGGTGGCACAGTGGTTAAATGCCAGTTCTGCAAGTCACCACGCTGCAAGTTCAATTCCAGAGAGCTCCAAGGTTCACTCAGCCTTCCATCCTTTTGTAGGTCAGTAAAATGAGTACCTGGCTTGTGGGGACAATTAGCTAACACACATTGGAAAACTGTTTAATGCAGTGTAGATGTGTAAATTGCTATTGCTTAAAACAGTTGTAAACCTCTCTGATAGCCTTGTGGCTGAAGAGCGGGGTATAAATAACTAATAAATAAAATAAATAAATACATCTTTAAAGGGTTTTTAAAAAATCTGTTAAAACAGTACAGTTTAAAACAGTACAGTACTACTAGCTGTACCCACCCAGCGTAACATACAATATTATAGTTTTTATATGTGGGTGGTGAATGGCTGAGGGAGTGAGAGGAGGGAGAGGCCCTTGTAAGGGTGAGAGTGTAGATGCAGATTGAGTGGCAGGAGTGGATTGTGAGGTGGAGAGGGAATTTGTAAGTGGGTGGTGGTTGGCTGAGGGAGGGAGGAGATTGGTCAGATATGTTGCCTAAGCAGGTAATCAGCACACTAGGATTGGAAATATACCTAAGTGTTTTATATATAGTGATCTTGCAGGCCCTTTCTGTTAACACCTAAAAAGCCTGTCTGAATTTTTTAAAAAACATGTTCACCTGCCAAACAAAGGACAGCAAAGGGGGGGGGCATTCTAGCCTCCCTAGGAAGTTTCAGAGTCTGGGGGCAACCACCGAGAAGGCCCTTTCTCATGTCTCCATCAAATGTACTGTGTCAGACCACTGGCCCTTCCAGTCCAGTACAATCAGCTCTGATTGGCGGCAATGGTTCACCAGGCTTTCGGGAAGGATTTTTTCCCCTTAGTTCTACCTGGAAGTCCCTGTTCAAATATTGACCAGGCCCAAACCTGCTCAGCTTTTGTAATCAGACTAAATCAGTTGGACTTGGTAGCCCTCCTGTTTGAATCTGGTTGCAAGGTAGTTTGGGACCAGTCCTCTCCCTGCTCATCCTGAAAGATCAAAGTGTCTCTCACTCATCATGGTTCAGACCTTGAGGGTAAAATTAAAATATTGACTTGAGTGCCAAAGTAAATATTTGTTGGAAGCTGTTTGAATACAAAGACTTTTTTTTAAAAGGAGCTTTTGTGGAAGGAGAGGTAGGTTTCAAGCATAAAAGGTGTTCTGGAGCCTCCTCCTTATCCTTGCTGTCCTCATGTGCAGGAATGATCCACCTGGACCATCTGCAGCCACAGCAACCCAAGAATTGCTGCGCTTGGCCGAGGGCGACCCTGAAGGCCTCCCGCTCTTGGACCCCATCAATGATCTTCAGCTGAAGGACCTGGAAGTTGTGGAGGGAGTGATGAAGGCCCGGCACTTGGAGGAGCTTTTGCCGGGGTTCCAGTGTGTACACAGCCCCCGCTTTCACATGGAGGTCAGTACAAATTTTGGGTGGCATGCTGAACAATACTGGAACCAAAGAGTGGGGAGACTGGGGCTTTTCCTGAACGGTTTGGGGAAGTTGCTTTTCTTTGCCTGCAACTCCTAGAATCCCCCATCCAGCATGAGTCAAATCACCCTGTAGGTTGGGAACCTGTGGGCTGCAGTTCATATAATTCACCATGGGCTCTGCTTGCTAGGGATGATGGGTATTGCAGTCCAAACATATAATTCACCATGGGCTCTGCTTGCTAGAGATGATGGGTATTGCAGTCCAAACATATCTGGAAGACCACACATTGCCCATTAATTTGTCTAGGCCAATAACTTCAATATTTTATTTATTTAATTAATTTATACTTACTCCCCTAGCACAGGACCCAGAGTGGCATACAATTGTTGAGGTGTATGAGCATTAAAATTTAAAAAATTATTAAAAATTCCAGAGATCAAGCCCTGGAAAATAAAAGTTTACTATAGAGCAGAGTTAGGCAGAGACATGAAGCGGAAGCAGACTCAATTAACATTGGTAAGTACTATAAATCATTCAGTCATTAAAGCCACTCAAAACAAAATAAAGACAAGGAAAAACTTTTGTTTAAAAAGAATACCAAAGCATTTACTAAATAGGTCTTTCAATCTACATATTCAAAGGCAAAGGTAGGGTCTTTAACTAACTAATGGATTTCAGGGTAGGACTCACGTAATCCAATGAATTCAGGTTGGGATAGGATAAACAAGGTAGGATTCTCTAAGTTTTACTTGCAGTAGCATCCATATTTCTTTGTTCTTCAGAAAAGGTGAATGTGGGTAAGTGAGAGCTTAACTCCCATCTTCATGCGTGCTGAGTTAGATGTGTGTATAAGCCTCGTGTGAGACTCATCTCAGAAGAAAGAGACAAAGAGCAATAAAACATTTAAATCATGAGGTCATGTGATGGATGGCTTAACAGGTCACCCCATATCATATAGCTTCCATGAGCTACAAAATGACTAAGGTAGGTTGAGGAGAAGGGGAGGAAAATTTAGCATGCAAAGGAGTTCCCTAATAGGTTTTCTGTGGGTTTTTTCCGGGCTGTGAGTGCATGTTCTGGAGAGTTTATTGTACAAGCTTCTGTTCCTTATTATGAAAAGGAGTACCTTTATGGAAATACAGTACATGTGAGCAATGGGCACTTAAAGCTCAGCAACCTATGGAGCAACAAGACAGTATTAGCTGGGCCAAAACTAACAAAATGAATTTCAACAGGGAGAATGTAGAGTACTATACTTAGGCAGAAAAAATGAAATGCACAGATATGGGATGGGTGACACCTGGCTTGACAATGTACAATAGGACATGTGTGCAGTTCTGGGCACCACAATTCATTCAAGAAGGATGTTTATTACCCAAAGTGCTCATGGAAATTCCACAGAAAATCAAGTTTCGAATATGTTGGGGAAATTAGCAGCAACTTGATTTTAGCAATGTGAAAGGGAGCAACAAGGAGATCTTTATATCAGTTGTATACCCCTACTAACTGACATGCACATGCATGTGTGCAAGATGAAAAGGTTAATAATGATCACAGAATCATAGACTTAGAAGAGACCTCAAGGGCCATCCAGTCCAACCTCCTGCCATGCAGGAATACACGTTTAATAAATATTAACTATTAATAAATAAATAAAGACTTTAAAATAACACCAATCATGCACACATTCATATGATAAAGTATACACACAAGACCATTAGGAATGGAAGAAGAAAGGTTGACAGAGGGATAGATAGGGAGTTTTCCGGAGGTTATACGACACCTGTCCTGTAATCCGAAGTCTCAAGGCGGACCGACAGTGTGGATAGATGAAGCAGGAATGACTAACACAGAGAGACATAGTGTCCCCAGGAACTGAATCTGTGCACAATGAGGCAGGATTATGGGCCAGTATTTATACCAAAAATGTGCTCTCAGGTGATTGGATTTCGTGTGTTGAAACAATGGATCCCAGGTGTATCTCAGAGTTTGAACAATGGGTCTCAAGAAACTCCTGGATTTGAACAATGGGCTTCTGATAATGTTAATGTGTTGCAACTACTCTTAATGTTCTGGTGATTAATTTTACAAAGCTGCCTCCTTGATGGCTGGGTCTGGGGTTAAGGGGAGAGTGATATCTTCAGACAAAGGATTACTCCAACCACCAATGATGGGATCAATTGTCTGTTATTTGGCTGTGTGCAGGCAACATCCTTTTGACCTTTCCTTTCAGTTTGGAATTTGTTAGTAGTCCTTCCTTTTGGATGCTACATGGCACCCAAACACATGCCTTTTGGGATCCTTATAGCAAGTCCCTAGGATTTACTGCTCTTCTCCGTGGAAGACTATATTAATATGCCAAATTATTAATAAGTGAAATTATTAATAAGCCAGTTTTTGAGGTCTTCAGGGGTAGGGCTTATTAGGGACACTAACATGTTGACAAGTCTCTTCTAATTCTATTATTCTATGATTAAAACTCTTTTCCTTTCCTCCTTTGCCCTTGAGTCAACAGAGAAAGGCAAAGCCTCAAATCCAGGAGAAAGAAATCCAATGCAGACACACACACAACTCTGCACACAATATCCCCCTTCCCTCCTGTGTTCAGAATCCTTTCTGCAGTCTTCCCTCACTCAGCAGATGGGTGGAAAAACCAAAGCTCCTGAGGCCAGCTTCCTTTCTCCACCAGAAAGAAAGGAGAAACTAAGGGAAAGTAGTTCTGTGCAGGCACATGCTGGCTTAAGCTCCAAATGGAGAGCAAAATCCCTAATAGCAACAATACATCCCACCCACCCAAGACAAATGAAAGGGAAAAGAATAAAGGACAGCTGGACATCATTTTTCTCCTCCTCCCTTCCTTTTTTTTAAGAAAAGGGAGGGTGGCTTTCTCCCAGATCCAAAGCTGTGAGTGGGAATCCATTCTCACCTCCATTCCTAGGAATCCATTTCCCCCTCCTCTCTTGGGAACCCACTGTCTCATCTCTTAGAAAGGAGTAGCTCTTGGATCTCTGCCTTGGCAAAAAAATAAACCAGAAAAGAAGAAAGGGTGGATTTTCCCACCTCTCCATAGCTCTAAAGCTGTGGATAGGAATCTGCTTCCCTCTTCTCTGGTGGGAAGGGGCAGCCCACTTTTCCTCTCTGGCAAATAGACAGGTGTGTGTATGCACACGAGTGTTCACACACACACACAATTTTGCCTCACCTGCAGCCTTTCCTCTCCTGGAAAATTAGGGAAGAAATGATCCTTTTCGTCTGAAGAATTTCATCTGTTATCCAAGGAGGCTTCTGTTTCTTTTTTGCTGCAGATAGTGTCTTTTTGCATTCCTCCCTGACTATGTCCGTGGCTTCACTTAAGAGTTCTCCTGGATCCTGGTCCATTAGTGCAAATCTATTAATAGTGCAAATCTATTTTTTACATTCTCTTTCAATTCTGTGGGGATGTTCTCCAGGATGTATTTTGCCATGGTGGTTGGTTTAGTGTTCTTCTTTAGCTTTACAGTACCTAATTTTTGATATCAGCAGTTCATGGTCTGTGCCACAATCTCCTCCTGGTCTTGTTTTTACAGAGAGAATGGAGCTTCCAGTTATGTAGTCTGATTTCTATATTGGCCATCAGGTGATGTCCATGTATACAGTCACTTCTTTGGTTGCTTGCAGGATGTGTTTGTGATGGATAAAACTGTTGGCCTCTCAAAATTCAGTCAGGTGCTCTCCTGCTTCATTTCTTGACCCTAGGCCAAATTTTCCTACAATCTTTGATTCTGCTCTGTTTCCTACTTTTGCATTCCAATCACCTATGGTTAACAAGAAGTCCTGTTTTGGTGCGTGATCATTTTCCTCCTAGATTCCAGCATAGATTCTTTCACTTTCTTCTTCTGCCTCGGTAGTTGGAGCAAAAACTTCAACTATCGTTATACTGATGGGTTTTCCCTGAAGTCCCTGAAGGCTGTGATTTGGTCAGACTTTGCATTATATTCATTGACTGCTTTTGATACATCTCTCCTCCCTATAAATGCCACCCCATATCTTCTTAGATTTTAATTTCCTGAGTAAAACACTGTGTAATTATCTGACTCAAAATGTCCCATTCCTGTTCACTTTAGCTTGCTCACCCCAAGTATTGCAATGTTTATATGTTCCATTTCTTGTTTTACTATGTCTAGCTTTCCTTGATTCATGCTTCTCACATTCCATAAGCCTGAGTTTGGTTCATACTCACTAAGTAATGCATGGATGGCATTATCTTCCCCTCCTCCCACTTTTCTCTCCTTCACCTCTAGTTTGTTCGGTTCAGAGAACGCCAACGAGTGTTGGAAGAACTGGAACAGCTGCGATTCCTGCTTTCTGACCAGTCCCTTCTGCTGCTGCCAGAATATCACCAGCGTGTTGAGGTAAGAGCCTTTCTGGAAGGCATGAGGCATCCTGTGACCAAGGACTGGAGCTGCCATGTATACAGATGTGCCAAGGAAGGAGCACCTCATGGGTACCCAATTCAAAGTACTGGTTTTGACTTATAAAGCCCTATATGGCATGGGTCCAGGTTATTTGAAGGACCACATCTCCCTGTATCTGGAGAAGCCCTTCTCTCTGTCCCACCACCTTCTCAGGCACATTTGATGGGAACAAGGGAGAGGGCTTTCTTGGTGGCTGCTCCCAGACTGTGGAACTCCCTCCCCAGAGAGGCCAGGATGGCCCCATCTTTGCTCTTCTTCTGGCAGCAGGTTAAGACATTTTTATGTTGCCAGGTTTTTATGAACCAACAAGGGCTGGGCTAGCAAGGCTGTGTGGTGTTGTTTTAAAAACATAAATGAAGGTTGTTTTAAAAAGGTATTTAATTTTTACTGTAATGTTTATTTCTTTTTTAAATTTTATATTTATAATGTGATTTTAACTTTGTATTGTTTTTAGCTTGTATTGTTTTTATAATGATGTTGTTAGCTGCCTTGAGTCTCATTGGTGAGAGAAAGGTGAGATAGAAATGAACAAAATAATAATTTATCCCATCAGAGGACTTTCAAGGCCCCCTAGTACGGGGATGGTGCTCCTATGCACTTGAGCTCCCTTCCCAGGGAGGCTAGACTGGCTTCTTCCTTGTTTTATTTATTTGTGTCCTTTCTTTAGCAAGTGAAAACCTTTTTATTTCAACAGATTCTTGGGAACAGATTGTTATACAAGAAAAGGGCTGTTCTTGCTGTGTTGTAGTACTGGAACTGTATGTTTTTGTGACCCTCAGGACCCCCATGATGTCATTTTTGGGGGTAATTTTTTATCCTTTTGTATATTGTATACCTGTAGTGGAATTCTGTAACTTCTGTGGCAGAGAACTCGTTTTCTCCAGAAGAGGAAGTCGGAGGAGAGTGGGTGTGTCTGACAAGCTCTGAGGTGCTGCACCTTTTCTCCCCATGGCTACACTCTCCCTTTGTATTTCAAACCTCTAGGTCCTCCGCTCTCTGGGCTACATCAATGAAAACGGGGCCGTGGAACTCAAAGGGAGCGTGGCCCGCCAGATCAGCAACCACGAGCTGCTCCTGACACAGCTGCTCCTCGACAATGCCTTGACTGACCTGCGGCCTGAGGAGATTGTGGCCTTGCTCAGCTGCACCGTCTGCCAAGTGCGCACCCAGGTGGAGCCACAGCTGCCCTCCATCCTTCAGAAGGTAAGGAAGTGGGAGCGGGGACCGTAGGAGACCCCTTCGCAAAGGAAGAATGAAACTGTGGAACTCACCGCCTCAGGATGTAGCGACAGCTGCCAATTTGGATGAGCTTTCAAAGGAGGTTAAATAAATTCACGGAGGATGGGGCTATCAATGGATGAGAGATTAGAGGGCATGCTTATCAAGTTTGCAGATTACACCAAATTAGGAAGGGTAACTAATACCCCAGAGGACAGGATCAGAATCCAAAATTATTTCAACAAGTTAGAAAGCTGGGCCAATACAATGCAATTCTCTGGGTGGTGTCAGGGACATCCCATGCTTCATGACTCTGCAGATTCCTCCTCTTTACCAACCCCAGAATGCACCTTCACGGTAAGTACCAATGTGGCATTCTGCTTTGGTCAGACCTCATCTGGAATACTGTGTTCAGTTCTGGGCACCACAATTCAGGAAGGATACTGAAAAGGATGGTGGAGGTCTGGAAGCCATGCCCTATGAGGAGCGGCTTAGGGAGCTGGATATGTTTACTCTGGAGAAGAGAAGGTTAAGAGGGGACACGATAGCCATGTTTAAATATTTGAAGGGATGTCATATTGAGGGTGGAGCAAGCTTGTTTTCTGCTGCTCCAGAGACAAGGACACGGAGCAATGTACTCAAACTACAGGAAAAGAGATTCCACCTAAACATTAGGAAGAACTTGCTGACAGTACAAGCTATTTGGAAGTGGAATACACTGCCTTGTAGTGTGGTGGTCTCCTTCTTTGGAGGTTTTGAAACAGAGGCTGGATGGCCATCTGTCAGGAATGATTTGATTGTGTATTCCTGCATGGCAAGGGGTTGGACTGGATGGCCCTTGTGGTCTCTTCCAACTCTATGATTCCATACTCATCGCAACATAAACATAACTCACTATGCCTCTGGAGCTTACTTGCTGGGATGCATGAGAACAAGTGTGCCATTGCCCTCTGGTCCTCATCATGGGCACGTGGCTGTCTGCTGTGGACATGGCCCCCATGGGGGGGGGCTGACAGTGCTCTAGCCTGGGGGCCCAGGATTAGGAGGGGGGGCAGTGTGATATTATTTTGAATTTTTATTATATAAATCCATAGTTTTTTCAAAATAAATATTAATATTACTGTGCTGTCATCATTTAAACTGACATTTTAATTTTTATCGTAAATCGTGCAGAGCATCTCACTGCCCTTAACTTTAGTAGTAGGTAGGGGGCCCGCCAAAGATCCTGGCATGGGGGCCTGCTTCAAGATGTGGGGCCATGGCTGTGGAAGCATAATGCCAGGCAAGACAAGGCTCTTATCAGATCCAGCATCGCTCTCATGTTCTTAAGTCAACCTGAAGGAGACTGGATTTCGACTGTAACCTCAGCTGTCCCCACCTTGATGCCTTCCAGATGTGTTGGATTCCCAACTCCCATGAGCCAGTACAACCAGTGGTCAGGCACTCTGGGCGTTGGGGCACAGCTCTTCGCGGGCCTGGGCTTTGTGGGTCATGGGCTCACCACTTTCCCTTTTCATCCTTCAGGGCATAGAGCACATCCGATCGGTAGCAGAGGAGATTGCCCTGCTGCAACGCAAGTGTGGCCTGCAGGAGTCGGTGGAGGACTTTGTGGAGCAGTACAAGTTTGGGCTGGTGGAGGTGGTGTATGAATGGGCCCGTGGAATGGTAAGAGTTCAAGCTCCGGGTCTGGTCCACTTTCCTCCCTCATACAGCTTGGCTTTCCCCAGTGGACCCATTTCCAGTCTCCTCCTCCACCTTGGGGAGGGCCTACATACCCTAAAGGCATCAGATCCCATTTGATCTTGGAAGCTAAGCAGGGTCAGACCTGGTTGGACGGGAAACCACCAAAGAATATCAGGTGCTGTAGATTATATCTTAGAGGAAGGAGCCAGCAAAACTACCTCTGAGTATTCCTTGCTTAAGAAAAGCCTAGGAAATTCATGGGGTCACCATGAATCAACAGGCAACTTGAAAGTGCAGGCGCGCGCACACACACACTCCTTGGGGAAAACAGAAAGCTCCTCTTTTTACAGCTTGATCTAGGCAAGTTGTTTTGTCTCTGTATTCAGCATGTCCTGTAAAGGGCTGGGGAGTGGTTGGGACATCCCTGGGCTTGTCTTATACTGATGCTTAAGAGGAGGAGGGAGATGAAGACAGTCAGTTGCTGCTTCTCCTGGGCCCAGGTGCCTCCCTAGACCAAAGAATGTGGCAACAAATAAAGGAAAGTAATGACCCTTCATAATGTACTGTAGAAGGAATTTTTCTGTAGACCAGGAAGACCAGTTCATATCTCATTTCTTCCATTAACTTATGAGGTTGACTTAGGAAGACACATTTGTTTTAGCGTCAGCTTCCCCCACCCCCAGCAATTTGAGGAAGTCACTGGTCTACCTTGCAGTGTTGTGTGAGAAATTATACAATTGTGCAAGAAGTTACAATGTACAGGTCGACCCCCATATCCACAGAAACAGTATCCGCGATTTCACTTATCCACGTCCAAAAAAATAGTTCTCTCTAGGCATTTCTAGGCCCTCCAATGTGATTCTGTGGTCAACTTCCGGTGTTCACCTAATTGAAAATTATAGTTACCTATTATCCATGGTTTCAGGTATCCACAGGGGTGGGTAGGTCTTGGAATACACCCCCCCCAGATATGAGGATCAACCTGTATAATATTCCCACTAACACATTATTTTAATGAGTACAGTTGTCCCTTCATATTTGCTGGGGTTTGGTTCCAGGACCCCCCGTGGATACCAAAATCCATGAATGCTCAAGTCCCATTATATGCAATGGCAAAACAAAATGGTGTCCCTTATGTAAGATGACAAAATCTGGAGGCAAGCAATAATGAACACTAGCTAACTGGCTCCATTGTCTCTCCCTCCCAAGCCATTTGCCGAGATTGCCCGCCTGACAGATGTCCAGGAAGGGATCATAGTTCGCTGCATCCAACGCCTGGACGAGACCTGTCGTGAGATGCGCAATGCAGCCCGGGTGACTGGGGAGCCCACGCTCCACGCCAAGATGGAAGCTGCTTCCAACATGATCAAGAGGGACATAGTCTTTGCAGCCAGCCTCTACACCCAGTGAGGTGTGAGGCACCTTTTGGTTCATTTCACCTCCTTGGAAGCATGTATGTTTGGTCTCTTAATGCCTGACCTCTGAGAGGTTGTAATGCATCTTGCTGAGAGAAGGAATAATAAAAGATGCTTTATTGTCAACAGGAGTGAAGAGGTGAGCTTTGCTGTAGGTCACATAGAGCAAAAGGATTTTTTCATATTTTTGCAGCCCCCACAACTCATCCAGCTAGTGTGTGTGTGTGTGTGTGTGTTCAAAATAGAGAATTGTTGCTTGTGGGGGCCTTTATGATGAGGGTGGAGAAAGTGTGAGGCTGCATGAGACCCTACTTTTGTAGTCCCTGAAGCCACCTGCCAATCCCTCCCCTTCAATTCAATTGGGTGCAATTTTTGCATGATTTTTGCATGATTCTTGCAACAGCCACCATCTCCCAATGTGCAATACAGCTGACTACTTTATTCAGCTCTAGCAATGCACTTTAAGGCTTTAGACCAGGCTTGGGCAAAGTGTAGTCCTTTAAATGTTGGTGGACAGTAATGCCCATCATTCTTTGCCGTGTGGCTATGCCTGTTGGGGCAGATGGGGAGTTGCAGTCCAACAATATCTGGAGGGCCCACTTTGCCCACCCCCCTGAGCAAGTTCAGAAAAAAGCAGCTAAGACACAGATAATTTGGATATGGAAGAGGTCTTTGTCCTCTGCTACCTCAGAAGGGCATCTATTGGGAGTGCTTCAGTTGTGCATTCCTGCAAGGATTGGACTAGATGGCCTTTGCAGTCCCTTCCAACGCTAAGATACTATGAAGGTCTAGATCTCTAATGGCCTTAACTAACAGGTGGGTGGACTTCAACTGAACACTGTAAGAATGTTTTACGATACCAAAAACACTTCAATTGTGATCAAAATAGGTTTGGCTCCCTCTTTAGTGGTCTTCAGAGAAGGAAAAGTATCTGGCAGTGCTACAGGCTTTGGATTCCTAGCACCAAACAGGAATGGACTGCATAGCCTACAAAGCCATGCCAATTTTATGGTATTACATTAAGCCACCCTGTGACACAGAGGTTCTGTTTTTTAACTATTATGTGTGTATGTCTGGCTCTAGTATAGCTCCCAAGACAGAAAGGATCCAGAAACTTGCTATAGTTGTTATGGTGGGGAGGAGTGGATTGTATGGTGGTTGTATAATAGATTAATAAATTAAAATCTCCCTGTAGCCTGCAAGTCCCATCCTCACATGCTGGAGACAGGCATGGGAAATTTTGATTTCTTCGCAAGGCCTTTAGGCAGTTCCATATTCTACTTTCCTCTGCAGGGTCCCAGAACTCTTCAAACAGATTAGAGAAAGAAAATGTCTGGAGCCTGGTGTGTAAGGAGATGAGAGATGATGGAGAGGCTCAACAAGTGCTAAGGTGCTGGAGGAAAATGCAGTGAGACACAGAAGTGGAGAAAGAAAGTTGAGAAAAGGCACACTGGGTGGTAGACAGAGGTTAATGCAGGTGAAGCTGGTACATTTGCTCAAAGTAATTTGGTGGAAGAAAGCCTTCCCTACCACTGATCCTTGTGCCCAATCCTATTTGTCAATAGCTATTGGCAAGACATATGCTACTGATTCACTTGATTCAGTTGGCCAGACATGCTAAATAATATTAACCTTATGTGACTTTAAATAGGAACTTGCTTTTTGAAAAATAGCACATGATTTGTAATGGATTGCTTCTTGAATCAGTCCTTCCAATTTATTAGTGCAGTGGTTCTTAAGTTTTTCTTTACCAGAGACCCCAAGACTTAACTCAAGATTTAAATATAAATATATTTTGTTGCCGTGGACCCCTAAGACTTAACTCAAAATTTAAAACCATAATAATACAATTACACCATCCATGAAACCTTCCTTCAGAGGCAATGGATGGGGAGGGAAGACTTTTCTCTTACTTCTTTCGGCATGTTTGTGGCTGGAGCAGATTGGATGGCAATGTGCAGGCCTAGCCAGCCAGCCAGCCTTTGCCTTGCCTCCTGTCATGTGGCTATTCCACTGCAGGCAGAGGTGGGCCAAGCAACCTTCAAGCCTTTGCAGACCCTGTGAGGACATCACAGATCCCTGGGGGTCTCCGGACCCCAGGTTAAGAACCACTGGGCTACTGCATCCCCTCTCTTGAAGGTGCATTACCAGTACTTATGCAGAATGGTTATCAGGTGGAGATGGGGTAAAATACAGGGGCCAGAAGACATGGTATTCCAAAAGGGGGAAGAAGAGACTCATTCCAATCCCCCCTTGAAGCAAGGGTGTCCAAATTCCTTCCAACAGCAAATAAAACCTTTGTCGATTAGCCCACTTTTTTAATTGACCTGATAGCAAGAGTAAGACTGGATTTGTAGAAGGCTGCCACAGGTTGGATTACTGCCACAATTTCACAGTTTTAACTGAACAGTAAGGAATCTTGTTCTGCTCTATAGCATTGGTGAGAAAGATGTGCTGCATGCACCCCACAAGCCTTTAGGAAGAAAAAAAAATTCCAGCCCCACAAGGAGATTTGCTGCTCTTATGTACCTCCAGGAGTGAGGATTTTTCTTTAAAACAAGGTACAAACATAAACAGGCTGAGTTTCCCTTATCCAGAATTCTGAAATCCAAAATGTTCCAAAATCCAAAATTGTCCACATGGGTGGCTGAGATAATGACACATTTGCTTTCTGATGGTTCAAAGTGCACAAACTTTGTTTCATGCACAAAATTTATTTTAAAATACTCTATATAAAATTACCCTCAAGTTATGTATATAAGGTGTATATGAAACATAAACGAATTTTGTGTTCAGACTTGGGTCCCATCTCCAAAGTATCTCAATATGTATATGCAAGTACTCCAAAATACTTTTGCTCCCAAATTATTTCAGATAGGGGAGACTCAACCTGTACTTTGTTTTGACCAAAGCTACCTCCCTACCACCACCACCACAAAATATATGACATCTCTATAGGAGCCAACTGGACTTTTGCTGGCCGGAGGATTTTGGGGGTTGTAGTTAAAAGAAGTACCCTCTCCAAGCTCTGCCCATGGCGTACTGACTGTGAAAGGTTTCCTGCTGGACCCACTGTCTGTCCCCACCAGTTGGGTCTATTTTTTTCCACACAAGCCAATAATGAGGAAAGAAGGAACCTCCTCTCATAAGCACTGCTAGGAAACAGTGTATTTACAGCATAGTTTATTACTTCTTCCCTCCCTCATGGCAACCAAGGGGCTAGTAGATCTCACCTTCTTCTCCAACACTAGGTACCAGCCTTCTCATGCTTTGTATCCCCTCCCCTCCCCAACTGCCCCAGCCTGCCAACATCTAGCTGCAAAACCAGTTGTTTTTCTGCATCTCCCCCGTCCCCCCCACCCACAACTCAAGCTCATCAGTCTGGGATCCGTGGCGTCGGGGGCTTCTCGGTGCTCAGAGTTTCCACGTACCAGTCAGGCAGGAAGGTGTACTGGGAGTCATGATGCACCGTGAAGGAAACCGGTTGTCCAGGCTCCCAGGCAAAGAGGTGAACCAACCTGTAAAGGGAGGGAGGGAAGGGAAGCAGTTCAAGTGTGAGATATACTCTCCACAAAAGCAATGAAAACCAGGGGCCCATTTACACAGCAAAAAGTAACCAGGAAGAAATCGGGTCGAACCCTATTGGTTCACACACTCATCAGGGCACACACGTGCTGTTCGTAAGGAGGGGTAGCAAAAAACCCAGTAAACCCGTGATTTTCCATCCCTCTATTTTCCATGGACTTTTTTGGAAAGTCCAGGAAAAACCGTACTATTGATTGAACAATCAGCAACCATCCCGGGAAAGGGACACACAGCAGAGCTGAATTTTGATTGGTTGGACTTTGGAGGGGGTGGGCTTGCAAGTGAAGTCTTGGTCCGCCATTTTTGAATGGCCCTGCGCAGAGTCCTCCACTGCCTCCAAGCCCAGCTGGCAAAAGCTGCAGCCAGCTAAGAGCCAGGTGAGGGCTGTTCCCTCAGTGAGAGAGGCCATGGTAGCCAGCGGAGAGCAGGGCGAGGGCAAAGTGGGCATGGCCTCTCCTGCCCCAGATGGAATGGGCTGCTGCAGGCTAGGGCACTTCTGACACGGAGGAAGTGTCCTAGGCCGTGGCAGCTCGTTCCACCCAGTGGCGCCACAGCTCCCACAACCGAGGATGCTTCCTCTGTGACTGACAGTGTCAGAAGTGTCCTAGGCCACAGCATCCCATTTTGCCCAGCTCCCCAGCTGCTCCCATGGCCAAGGATGCTTCCTCCATGACTGACAGTCACAGAGGAAGTGCCATCGGTTATGGCAGCCTGTTCCACCTGACCCGGAAGAGGCCTGGCCCTCTCGGCCCTCGCCCAGCTCTCCACCGGCTGCAGCTGAAAGCTGAAAGCCAGCCGGGGTTTGGAGGCCACAGAGAACCTTATGCAAGGCCATAGAAAAATGGCGGATCAAGAAGTACAAGGCTTCCCTTGCAAGCCTGCCCCCTCCACAGTCCGGCCAATCAAAATTCAGCTCTGCTGTGTGCCCCTTTCCTGGGATGGTGGTACTTGTAAACAACACATCCAAAAAACCTGAGACTTTTGTTACAAATCATGGGTACAGTGGGTGACAGATTCAAGTTCTCTATTTTTCGCTTCCTCCTAGAATAAAAATTGCCATGTAGCTGGCCCCCAGCTGTCATGAACCCAATGTCAATAAATATTTATTAAGTCATGCAAAGTATTAATCAGCTGTTTATGAAACAAAGAAACAAAAACTGTTACATTTATACCATCCAGTAAGCTAGTGTAGTGGTTTGAGTGTTGGACTATGATTCTGGAGACCAGAGTTCAAATCCCTGCTCAGCAATGGAAATCCACTGGGCAACCTTGGGCAAGTCACACTCTCTCAGCCTCAGAGGAAGGCAAAGGGAAACCCCCTCTAAACAAATCTTGCCGAGAAAACCCCATGGAAGAGTTGTCTTAGGGTCGCCGTAAGTTGGAAACCACTTGAAGGCACACAACAAGAAGATGCTAAAGGTGGGATACATGGCTCTTCTCATACCCACCATCCACTTGGTCTTCACATCAACCCCCTGGAGTAAGTCAGACTGAGAGAGACTGGCTGAAGGCTGCCCAATGAGTTTCATGGCTCAGCAGGGAGAAGAACCTGGATCTCTCAAGTCTCAGTCCAGCACTCTAGCCACGACACCACACTGCTTCTCAATGCTATAAATGTTCTATATCTTCCATACTATTACTTAAAGGGCTAATACATTGTCAAAGCAAGATCATCAGCATCAGCCCAGATAAACATTCCTGATACTGAGTAAGGAAAGAAGCTACAACAACTACAGTACTCACTTTGGATTGTCTTCTGTCACCACTTTCTTCACAAAAGCTAGAAATGCCGCGCAAAAATTCATGCACACAGCCGGCTTCCAGCAGCCTGGGTCTTCCTGTCAGGGAGAAGAAAGAGGTGTGTGTGTTACCTGGGAGTAATTCAGCAATCAATCAATATATATATATATATAACTTGGGTATGTTTCCTTTCCCAGTGTGCTGATTGGCCACTTACAAACCAATCCCTTCCCTCCCTCAGCCAATTACCATCCACATGCAAATTCCCTCTCCACCTCACAATCCACTCCTGCCACTCAATCTGCATCTACACCCCCAGCCTCACAAGGGCCCCTCACTCCTCTCGTTCCCTCAGCCACTCACCACCCACATGTAAAACAGTGCAATATTTTTCCTAAAATAATAGCATGTAGCCGAACTGTGTGAACATTTCAAATCTACTACAGTAGGACCCCCGTATCCGTGGGAGATTGGTTCTGGCCCCCATTGTGGATAACGAAATCCACGAATAATAGCGAACGCCATTGAAGATACTAGGTCTTCTGGTTTAAAATACCAGAGTTACCTTGGAGGACCTAGAAAATGGCTAGAGGACACATTTTCTAGGAAGACTCTATGGTAGCTGTGCTGAAACTGAAACCACGGATAATTGAATCAGTAAATAATGAATCAGTGGATATGGGGGTCCTACTGTATAACAGTGTATGTTATGCTGGGTCAGCTAGATTTTCTGTATTTTTCCAAGCAGCTCCATGTTACCTAAATTCATCCTCATCTGAGTACAAAGAAATAATGGTTTGAATGGAGTTAGGGCACTGGCAACCTAGATTTAAGCACTTTTCTAAGCAAGGTTTCTTTTCTTGGTTTTATTTATTTATTTAAAATGCTTATGTACTGTCCACAACCAGCAATGCCCTCGCGCACTTTACAGCTAGAAAACCAAGCCAGTAATATTTAGATGTTAAAATATTTAGAAGCTTAAAATATTAAAAAGATGTTTAAAAACAAACAATAAAACCATGGACTGAATGCCTGCTGGAAGACGGTTTTATTCTGGCATCCAAATGCTATTGTGATAACGGGAGAATTGCATCTCCCATTATCTGCTAACAGTGATTATCTTGCCAGCATGGCATCAGGTAAAGAAAGGGTTAACGGAGCTGGAGTCCACAACACCACCTCCACAGAGTCACCTCAGCAATGACGCCAGACCACCAGAGAGAGAACTGGTCAATCAGGACGGTAGAGGGACAATTTGAAACAAGTTATAAATGCTATGTGCAACACGAGGTAAGGGAATTGGATAAAGGGATGCCCTGGGATAAAGATATCATGTCCCAGAGAGAGATGAGAGAATAAAGAACTTAAAATGGAGGATGCTATGAGCTGGTCTGGAATCAAGACACGTGGCTCACAGCCCTCTGAATCCAAGGACTGAACTTCAGTCAGTGAGTAGACTAGGAATGTATTATTTAGATTGCGTTAGGGCATTGTTTTGTTTTCCTTGGCTGGATGTACAGTAACTTTTACTATCTTGTAACTTTAAGTCTGAACTTGGAAGGAAGAGCCTTTCATGAAGTGATTTACCTTAAACTTTGCTTGAATAAATAAGATTTTCTAATCTTCCTATAAGCTAAGTCTGCACGCGCCTTTATCTCTTGGTCATTGCTACATTGGCTCTCCTCTTTAGGGTAGAGAAGGGGGTGGTAATAGTTCCACAGTGGCAAGGAGTTCCACATGTTATTCCAGTCTCTTACTGGACTGGTCATAAATCATTCAGCAAGTGGTGGCAGCTTTTGGTCAGCAGGGGGCACTGTTGAGGAACTTCTAGGTTAGGGAGTCCCAAGATGACACTCCGTTTTGGAAGGAGGTGGCTTTAAGGGTTCTCTGGAACCAGGATACCCCCTTCAGGTCATTACAGCTACAAAGAAGGATGCCCGGCAGATCTCTCTAGCGAGGGCATTCCAGAGACTAGGGGAAGGCACTACCAAGGAAGCTCTTTCTCTGGTAGCCCCCACCCCCACTGTACCACTGTTGGTGTCAGCATCCATCCAAGACTCTCTGAAGGTGACTTTCAGGGAGGAAAATGTCAAAGAAAGTATTCTTTCGGATAGACTGGCTGTAAGCTGTAAAGAGGGTTAAAATTTAACCCTAACACCTTAAAACAACCTGAGAAACTGACTGGTAACCAGTGTTGCTGACTGAACAGTGGGGTGAAGTATTCAGTGCCTAGCAGCAACTCTCTCTGTATTTAAGCTACCAAGGAAGTGGGAGATTACCAGCGTCCAAAAGGAGAGAAGATACCAGGCCAGAGTTGAAAGACACTGTGGAAAAGAGGACCCTGAGGGAAGAAGTTGCTTAGCAAAAGCCATGGAAACAGAAGAGGAAGGACTCCTCAAATGTTAAATTTGTAAAAATGTGGCATATTACAGTATCTTGACAAGTAACATTTAGCCAGGTTTTGATCATTTCAGCCCCATGTGCCCAGGAACAAGTGGAATGCACTGCCTCAGAGTGTGGTGGAGTCTCCTTTGGAGGTTTTTAAACAGAGGCTGGATGGCCATCTGTCTGGAGTGCTTTGATTGTGTATCCTTGTGGTCTCTTCCAACTCTACGATTCTAAGTGTTGGTGTGAAGCAACTTCCTACATTATTTTGCCATTAACCAACCATTCTCATTGCTAGCATGGGAATTTCCACCGTCTGAAAATACGCTGAGAAGAGAGAATAAGGACAGGGGAAACAGGAGGAAAGTTGCATGTAGTAAATTCTGGCAATTCTGTGCTTCATTTCTAGTGCAGGAAAAAAAAACTTCACTGGGCAATACCACAGGCAAGTTGAGCTGCTATCTTGAAGCACCTACTCCTGTACTGCAACATGGAGATGAAAAGCCTCACTTAACATACCATGGTAGTGTTGTGTGCTTGCAAGTTGTTTCTGACTTAATAGTGACCCTACGGTGAACCTATTACAGGTTTTTTTTGGCAGAATTTGTTCAGAGAGGATTTTGCCTTTACTTTCCTCTGAGGCTGAGAGAGAGTGACTTGCCCAAGGTCACTCAGTGGGTTTTGATAGCTGAGCAGGGATTCAAACTCTGGTCTCCAGTGACATTGCCAAACACTCAAACCACTGCACCATGCTGGCTTTCTTATTAATAGCATATAAATACTATGAAATGCCCCTGTGTGTAATACTTAGGAAGCTGCCTTATCTGGAGTCAAACCATTGATCCAACTAGTCCAATAATTTCATTCTGACTGGAAGCAAGTGCTCTCCAGAGTTTAAAGCTGTTTTCTTTCTTAGCCCTACCTAGCAATCCCTGGTGATCTCGTGTCCAGGGGCTCTTCCACACTACACAGTTATAGCACTATGATTCCACTTAGGACCTATGGTTTCATCAGCTTAGAAGGCTTCAACAGATTAGAAATCTGGGCCAAAACTAACAAAATGAATTTAAACAGGGAGAAATGTAGAGTACTACAGTTAGCCAGAAAAAACAAAATGCACAGATATAAGATGAGGAACACCTGGCCTGATAGCAGTACAGGCAAAAGGGATTTTGGAGTCTTAGTGGACCACAAGCTGAACATGAGTCAGTGTGATGCGGCAGCTAAAAAAGCCAACGCTATTCTAGGCTGCATCAATAGAAGTAGAGTGTAGGTTGAGGGAAATAATAGTGCCACTCTATTCTGCTTTCGTCAGACCTCATTTGGAATACTGTGTCCAGTTCTGGGCACCACAATTCAAGAAGGATGTTGACAAGCTGGAGTGTGTCCAGAGGAGGGTGACTAGAATGGTAAAAGGTCTGGAACCCATGCCCTAAGAGAAGCAACTTAGGAAGCTGATTATGTTTAGTCTGGAGAAGAGAAGGTTAAGAGGGGACACAATAGCCGTGTTTAAATATTTGAAGGGATGTCACATTGAGGATGGAGCAAGCTTGTTTTGCTGCTCCAGAGACTAGGACACAGAGCAAAGGAGTCAAACTACAGGAAAAGAGATTCTACCTAAACTTTAGGAAAAATTTCCTGACAGTGGGAGCTGTTTGACAGTGGAATGCACTGCCTTGTAGTGTGGTGGAGTCTCATTCTTTGGAGGCTTTTAAACAGAGGCTGGATGGCCATCTGTTGGGAATGTTTTGTGTATTCCTGCATGGCAAGGGGTTGGACTAGATGGCCTTGTGGTCTCTTCCACAATCCCAGAATATCAATGATAACCATTTAAGCTAGGAATTACCTGGTTGGGACTAAGCAGGGAGTTACGGTGTAACACATTCTCAGATTTGTACACTAAAAGTCCACATAAACTGGGAAGGAGAGAAGTGCTCAGACCTGGCACTTGTTTCCAGCCTTAATAAATCCTGCTTTAAGAAGTCTGGAACGGCCCAGTATCTCAGTAATGCTAAAAGCAACTAAAGTTGTAATGTAGACCAGCATTATGGTTGTAATGAAGGCCAGGAACCACACAAGCCACGTTGCTGCCTGAGGCAAAGAAGAATAGGGTTTCCCTGCCCCATTTCATGTACAGAAGCTGAGTGGAGTGGCAGCTGGATCTTCTCTCAACACTCTCCACATGATAAGGGCCTCCACAGTACCTCAGGACAGCAAGCTAGTTTGGAGGGTGACAGACAATATCCTACCTCATCTAATACTCTGTGCCCACAGTGGTCAACTAGATGCTTCTTAGGAAGTCCACAAGCGGAATCATAGAATTGGAAGAGACCACAAGGGCCATCCAGCCCAACCCCCTGCCATGCAGGAATACACAATCAAAGCATTCCAGACAGATGGCCATCCAGCCTCTGTTTCAAAACCTCCAAAGGAGACACCACAACACTATGAAGCAGAGTATTCCACTTCTGAACAGCTCTTACCGTCAGGAAGTTCTTCCTAACGTTTAGGTGGAATCTCTTTTCCTGTAGTTTGAGTCCACTGCTCTGTGTCCTAGCCTCTGGAGCAGCAGAAAACAAGCTTGCTCCATCCTCAGTGAGCACAGAACACCTTCCTGTTCATGTTCCTAAGCAATGAGTACAGAAGTGTACCCCTTCTGGTCCACAGCCACCATAACTACTAGTAGCCATTTTGGCAGCTTGATCCTCCATGGATTTTTTATTCCTCTATTTAGGGCATTCAAGATGGGGCCCAGTACCACCTCTTGTGGCTCTGAGTTCCACAGTTTAAGCATTCTGTGGAGAATTCCTTCCTTTTTCTGTGTCCTGCATACCCCCACTGTGCAGCTTCATTTCCAGCTTTAGTCACCCAGAATCCCTTTTTGGGAAGATGAGCAGGATATAAATATAAAAATAATGGATATAAATATCCATCAATTTAAAAAAAAAAGATTTTCAAAAATAAAATGGCTATAAAATCAATAAAAAAATAAATGGCTATAAAAATCCAATAGATGACCCACCCCAGTGTTACAAAAACCTCTCTCCATCCACTTGTTCCACACTGTGTACCCTTACTTGTTCCCTCCCCACTTAAACTAAAAAGTTTCAGACATATTTCCTCAGGGGGGAGTTACTCCAGCTCTTCTAGTCCTTTAAGCTGCCCTTTTCTGTATTTTCCCAGCTACACGCTGTTCTAAGAGCATAGATAAGTCTCTTACAAACCAAAAAGACATGTTTAAATCATCATAGTCATCTTTATTTATACCATGCTTCCCCCCCAAAAAAATCTAGGCCTCAAGGGCTTGTTTGAGATGCTCACTGAACCTGTTTATGTGGAGGTACTGGCTGAACCTCTTTACCAAGGCCATCCTACAGCTGGCCTTTTTGGGAGTCAAACTCACCCTAATGAGTTGAAAGATCTTCATGGTCTCAAAAGTCTCCAGCCCCACGATGGTGCCATCTGGGCCCCGGTATCCAGCCACAATCCGTGACACTCCAGGGAGAAAGGATTGAGCCCACCACTTGATCATCTTGTGCCTGAGAATTTAAAAAGTAGATGACTGAAACTTGGCCACTCTGAGGAATATCCCCTGCCCAAGTAACTATGACTGCACATCTCAGAGAATTCACAGCCCACTTTCCCCAGCTCCTACCTTCAGTAGTACTGTTCAATACATAAGCACTGAGTATGTTTAGCCTGGAGAAGAGAAGGTTAAGAGGCGACATGATAGCCATGTTTAAATATCTGAAGGGATGTCATATTGAGGATGGAGCAAGCTCATTTTCTGCTGCTCCAGAGACTAGGATATGGAGCAATGGATTCAACTACAAGAAAAGCAATTCTACCCAAACATTAGGAGGAAGTTCCTGAAAGTAAGAGCTGTTCCAAAGTGGAATGCGCTGCCTTGGAGTGTGGTGCAGTCTCCATCTTTGGAGGTTTTTAAACAGAGGCTGGATGGCCATCTGTTGGGAATGCTTTGATTGCGTATTCCTGCAGGGCAGGGAGCTGGGCTGGATGGTCTCTTGTGGTCTCTTCCAACTCTATGATTCTATGATTTATTCATAGAATCCTAGAAACTTAAGAGAGTTGAAAGGAACCGCAAAGGCCATATAGTCCAACCCCAGCCGCCAGGCAGGAATACACAACTAAAACACCCTGAAAGATGACATCATCATCATCATCATCATCATCATTTTTTATTTTTAACCCACCCCTCTGCTCAGCAACCGGGGCGGCGTACAGCAAGATTAAAACAACATCAAGTTAAAACAATCCTTCCCCATCCTAACCCTCCCACCCCTTAAAACTAAATTAAACTAATGGAGAATTAAAACAAAGATAAAATACAATAAATAAATAAAGGCAACGACAGCAAGGGGGTAGGTAGGTAAGCAATCAGTCCACTTGAACCGGGAAGATGACATTCAACTCATGTTTAAAGACCACCAAAGAAAGAGGGTCTTGCGACTCTCCCAGGCTGTCTATTCCATTCATCAAACAGCTCTTACAGCCAAAATGTCCTCCTAATGTATGGGTGGAATCTCTTTTCTTATAATTTGAATCCAAATGCAAATTAAATTTGAAAGAGCAAATTCAAAGAGCTAAGAATCCTGTTGGATCATCTAGCACCCTGTCTTATCCCACAACCAAATACACATGGCAGGGGTGGGCAACTGTGGGGAGCTAATTTGTAGCCTTTTTAGCTCAGCACCCTTTCAGCAAACTACCCTTACACACTATCAGGGACTAGACCTGATGTCATTGGACTTCTGGTTTCACTTTTGGCCAGTTTTCAGGCTGCCCCCAGGGCTGTGTGTTCAGGCTGAGTGAGGGAAGGTAAACTGTGACAGTTTTCTCAAGGGAAGCTTCCTGCTCTATTACAGATCTCCTTATAGAGGGGTCTTTTTAAAAAACTGTCAGGAACTACAGGTATTCCCTGAGAGATAGTTCTGCAGGCAAAACACAGAGAAGCCTGTGGTACCTTGAAGTACGTAAGAAGTAAATGTTACTCACTGCACCCCAAGAAAGTGACCAGGTTACAAGCTGTTATATTAACTTCGCAAAAGAAGTGGTGATGTACCCCCAATACCTCTAAAAATGAGGCGTTAAAAAGTAATTGGCTATAAGTAACAAGTAACCAGAACAGCTGAATGCATGAAGCCATCCCTGTGGCAGGTTAGCTTGTTTAGGTTTATTAGGTTTCCTCCTTATCTATTTATTCAAGACATGCATTTATCACCCCTCAACCCACCAGGGCCCCCAAGGCAATGCACAATTGGTAAAAGCATTTTTAAAATAATGAATAAGTAACTAAAAACCAACTGAAAACCTTCCAAACTCCTCTTTAAATATACAGGTCGCCCCCATTCCGTATCCATGGAACCAATATCCACAGTTTCAGTTATGCACAGCTGAAAAAAAGAGGAACACATACCATAGAGTTGTGCTGAAAAATGCCTAGATAGGTAGCCTCTCTAGGAATCACTGGGTCCTCTGATGCAACTCTATGGTATGTTTGTACAGGAAGTCTTTTATTTTAATAAGGTTCGCTATTATCCACAGTTTCACTTATAAACAGTAAGTCCAGGAGCACATCCCCCACAGATATTTGGGGCGACCTGTCATTCTATAACAGGGCTAGAGGAGGTTCTTCTTGCTCTCCCACTGTCAACTGGACTTGCTCTCCTCACTGGCCCAAAACACCATGTCCACATGCAACCCATAGCTGGCAGCGATGATTCTGGGTAGTGCGGGGCACCAGCAACGCTTATGCTGTGGGCACGTGGCAAAACTCTTCCTGGGCCACCTTTGCTACTCTTTGCCTCACCTATAAAAACTCCTCCTCTGGGCAGGGCTGTGCATGACTTTGCTCGTCTTCAGCTCCACGTAACAGCTTGGTGGGTCTGGCCACGGGCTCCGGGGATCCGTGCAATCCACCTCTCCAGAGAAGAGAATCGAGTGGGTTCCCAAGCGAGTCCGAATCACGGTGCAGAAAGCCTCGTTTGTGTTCACCACCCCGGTTGGATCGGGGGTCCCATCCGGAGTATCTGGAGCAGAAAGAACATTTAGCCAGTTTATGACCTAGACAGCAAAAGCCAGCACGGTGTAGTGGTTTGATGTTGGACTAGGACTCTGGAGACCAGGGTTTGAGTCCCTGCTTGACCATGGAAACCCACCAAATGACCTTGGGCAAGTCACACTCCCTCAGCTTCAGAGGAAGGCAAAGGCAAACGCCCTCTGAACAAATCGTGCCAAGAAAACCCTGTGATAGGGTTGCCTTAGGGTCGCTATAAGTCAGAAACAACTTGAAGGGACACAACAGTCAGGTAGACAATAATATTGGAGAAGGAAAGAGATTTTAATAAGACCTCTACCTTCTTTATTTATTTTATACACTGCTTTTCTTACAATCTGTGACGCAAGGAGCTCATAGTACAGCATAAAACAGAGGCGGCAATATAATCAAAGAGGTTAAAATAAACTAAATTATTACAACTACCACCAACAACAACTTTTGTGGCACCCTGCCTTTTTCTCAAAGCTGAGACTCAAGTAGAGGTGCAGTCTTTACATCAATTAATTGGTTAAATTATTTAAAAAACACACACCTTGTGATTGACAAGAAGGTTCCATAATTAACCAGCAACAGATTTTAAAGAACTATTCCAAATACATGGTTTTACTAAAAAAGCACTTTGAAAATCAAGTTTAGTTACACCAGAGCTTGAAAAAGGGATCCTAGCTGCTGAATCTCAAAAAAAAAAAAAAAAAAACCCTTTTCCAAACTCTGCTTTACACAGATCCCTGGAAATTAGTCAGCTGCTACAGTTAGGGCCTTTTCCAAGCTTTGCTTTAGACCAGTGTCTCTTAACCTTTTCTTTACCAGGGACCCCTTTAAATATCTTTTGTTGTCATAGACCTCCAAGATTTAACTCAAGATTTAAAACCGTAACAATAATAGTAATACCTGATGATAATAATAATAATACAATTACACCATCCATTAAACCTTCCCTCAGAGGCACTGGAGGGGGAGGGAAGACTTTCCTGCAAGTTTGTGGCTAGAGCGGATTGAATGGCAATGTGCATGCCAAGCCTGCCTTTGCCTTGGCTCCTGTCATGCAGCCACTCTAGTGCAGGCAGGAGGTGAGCCGAGCAGGCTTCCAGCCTTTGCGGACCCCCTGTGAGGACATCACAGACCCCTGGGGGTCCCCAGATCACAGGTTAAGAACCACTATTTTAGACAAATCCCCAGAAGTTATGGTTTCCTACTAAAGTGAGGGCCTTTTTTGCAGTGGCACCCTGGTTACAGAATGTATCTGTACATGTGTCTGTGTCTTTAAGTTACCTGTTGACTTATGGCGACCCCATGATTTCATAGGCTTTTCTCAGGCAAGGAATCAGCAGAGGTGGTTTTGCCAGTTCCTTCCTCTGAAATAGAGCCTACAGCACCTGGCATTTGTTCATGGTCTCCAGTCCAAGTACTAACCAGGGCTGACCCTGCTTCACTTCCAAGATCATACCCTCCCCAGAAAGGTTTTGCCGTTGCCTACAGTATCATAGACACAAGCCAGTGTGGTATAAGTGGTTTGTGGGTTGGACTACGTTTCTGGAGACCAGAGTTTGAATATCTGCTCCAGCATGGAAACCCACTGGGTGATTTTGGGCAAGTCATACTCTCAGCCTCTGAGAAAGGAAATGGCAACGCCACCCCTGAATAAATCTTACTAAGAAATCCTATGACAGGTTCAGCTTACGGTTCAAGAAATTACTAGAAGGCACACAACAACAATATTATATCCCCAGTGTCTGGTAAAGATCCCTGCCTTCTTACAGACTGTCAATTCTTCAGCATTGTTGATGTTGTTTTTTAAGTGGAATTAAACATCTTCCCATTGCTCCATGTGTAGAGTGTGGGCTTCCTGCCAGCCACTGTGGAAAGCAGGGTGCTGCCTACTAGGGACTGTATCACACTACACCGTTATAGTGCTATTATTCCACTTTAACTGCTCTGGCTGCCTCCTGTTGAATCCTGGGATTTGCAGTTTAGGGAGGGGCATTTTGAAGTCTCAGCTGGAGGGCTCTGAGGCCTCCCTACATTACAAATCCCAGGACTCCACAGGAGGCAGCCAGAGCAGTTAAAGTGGAATAATAGCACTGTAACAGTGTAGTGTGAAATCTCCTGGGTGGACCTAGTTAAGTCCAGGAACAGAAACCTTTATGAACCAAGTGGTTTTTTTTTTTTGTTTTTTTTTTGGTGTGGCACTCTAGACAAAATCATACCTGTGCTCTAGGCAGAGCTGGGGGTGAAGGTTGCTGAGCGTTTGCAATCCAACGCTATTGAGAAGACCCTCCTCATTTAAGAACAAAAACAAAGAACTGGGATGTGTCTAATCAAACTGGAGGAATAAAAGGAGACAAAGCTCCATGTGCTATATGATAGTCACAAACTTTTATTTCAAAAAAAGCCCCTTTTTTTCCCTTCAAACAGCACTCATTTTTCTTATTTCTCTTCTCCATTCTGTTGAATGTTTAATTCATTTAACATGACCTACCAGAGAAGCTCCTACTCTTTCATTTTTCAAATTAGACAAATGTTCCGCTATTCTTTGTTTGATACGTCTAGATGTCCTTCTGATATAAATGTTTTCATATTTAAACTGAATTGCATAGATTACAAAGGAACTATTACAGTTACTAAAGTGAGACAATGCATGCCGTGTTTGGCCTGTACAATTAATTAAATTCTTTCATTTTGGTTGTGTATTTACAATATACAGTACAAAACAACCACATGGATCATGCATGTCGTATGAGTGCATTTGTCCCCAATATAGTATTGTTGAGTTTCTTTATTGGGACTCTGAAATCTGCCCCCCCCCCAAAGCAACTAAGAGAATGTGTGGTTTCCAGACATTGTTGGATTCCAACTCCCATCACTCTCAGCAAGCACAGCAAATAGTGATAGGATGACGGCAACTACACTCCAACATGCAAAGGGTCAAGTGTTGTTCATCCCGGCTGTAGCTCAATATGGCCATCTGGAAGGGGTGAGAACACAGCTAGAAGCCTGCGGCTCTCCAGGCTGCTTACCGGCACACAGGTACTGCTCAAACTTGTAGCCCATGTACATGAGCTCCTTCAGCATTTCCGAGCGTTCTTCCCGTTGCTTCCGAGCCACCTCCGTCTCCACCTCACTGATGTACAGGGTCCCACGGAAGAGGCTGACGGCCAGCAGCCAGCCCTCTTGCGTTTCATAGGGTGTGGTCAACAGTTTGGTGAGATGCCCCCGCCACGTCACAAAGTCTGCATTCAAGGGCCTGCAGGGGGACAGAAAGGCAGGTAAAACAAGGTCTAGGGGAGAGAGGGGGCTTTTTGCCTGCAGAAACAGCAGTAAATCTGTAGTTTAATTGTGGGTGGGGTAAGATAGATGCCTCCCTTCCCATACCCCTCTAAAGCCTGTGATGTCCTGGGCTACTGTAAGCATCTTCTTAAATGTGCATTAGAAGAAATATGGATCAATATTGCATGCATATTAGAGACATTGAGTTGGAGGTGACTGATGATTGGCTGTGAGTTCGACTGGGATCTGAAAAGGCATGTGACTTCATCTGTTGGGACAATTAATTATTGAGGAGCTTGAAAGTTGGGTTATATGAGACACAGTCAGGTTTCAAGTCAGCTTAATTTCAGTCAGAAAAGATGGTGGTGTAGTGAATCGTATAGATTTTGGGAGTTGTACTCCCCGCCAAAGTAATTCTTCCTAGCTCTGGCTATAACCTTCTAAGCCAAGTGCCTGTTCCTTACCCTTTGTCCTCACTCTGTAGTAGTTTTCGGTTCAGAGTGACCCATTTCAGCAGATGGTCCAGTCCCTCGTGGATGCTATCATCCCGCCGCACGTAGCGGTCACGGTAGCCATCCCGCAGGTCAAATCCAGGGGAGGGTCCCTCAGTAGGAGGTGGGGCATAGTAGCGAAGCTGGCGGGCATCCCCATGGTAACAGCGCTGGGCATCGAGGGAAAAGTGTCCCATTTCGGCCGGCCGACGATAGAAAGGGAAGGGGCCATCATAGCGGGATGGAGTGACAGACAAGGTAAGGGGAACCTTGGGGCCAGTCCGTTGGCGCTTGGCGCTGCAGTCTTTAGGGACATCCCGGTCATCCTCTCGGACACAAGTCTCGGGGTTGAGAGCCGGTTTCATTGGTGACTACAAGGGACAAGGGAGATCGTGAAACCCAACATTCCCAAAACACTAAATGCTTTTTCTCTGACGACACACTAGTCTTCCCCATCCCAGTGCCTTCCAGATATTTTGGACTGCAACTCCCATCAGCCCCAGGTAGCATGATCAAAAAATAGAAATTCATGTGACCCATGAAGCCCTCCCCCCACAAGTCCCCCAATTCCCCAAAATCTGTCCAATTTTTTTAAATCGGCATTGTCTTCAGGACAATTTTGCCCTAAAACCACAGAGGAAAGCGCAAAAATACCCCAAAGCCCCCATACTACCTCCAAATACATCCCTTTTCCTCTGCAGTCCCTCTCAAAATGGCAACAGGAAGTGATATAACATTACTTCCTGTTGCCATTTTGAGAGGAACCACAGAGGAAAATGGAGGGAAAGGACCACAGGGCACCCACTCTGCATATAGGGAGATCCTTGGTGTCTCCAGGAAGAGCTCAGACAATATCTCCCTCTCCCTGTGCAGAGTCTGAAACTCTTCAAAGCTACTGCCAGTCTGTGTAGAATTAGTTTTCCTCCACATGCTGACTTTTGCCTTCCATGCCCTATGGCTCTTTCCAACTGCTGTTACTTGTTCCATAGTTTTAAGGGTAAAACCACAAATTGCTGCTTAGCAAAGGATCTAATACTGGAGGAAGATGGTTTACCACCACTCAAGAAATATTGTGATGCATGGAAATTCCATCTTCCCTTAACCCCTAAATAATACTCATAATTTGTCTTTTTAATTGACAGTTTTTGCCTTAATGATATAAGGATGGCCATGATTGTTGGTACTTCTCCTTGCCAGTACAAGTCATAGAATCATAGCGTTGGAAGAGACCACATGGGCCATCCAGTCCAACCCCCTGCCATGCAGGAATACCCAATCAAAGCATGCCTGACAGATGGCCATCCAGCCTTTGCTTAAAAACCTCCAAAGAAGTCCAATGCTTTGAATCAAGGCAATGGGAAAATTCACTCAAGTGCCAGGCAGAGCCTAGAGAGATGGAAAATCAGTTATTTCCACATCCCATGGGATAAAAACAGATACCAACTCCCTCCAGTTTACACAGACTCCAGATCCTGTGGCTTCAATATCTCACCAAGATAATTTGGGGAATTTTTCATTCCTGCACCCTCCCGCTCAAAGCTTGCCTTTTTAATGACATTTTGGTGGTCCAATAAGAAAGTGATGATTCCACCCTGCTTTTGGATACAGCCAATTGTGAATCACATAAGAGAACCTGCAGGCTCTCTTCTGTTTAGGGTTCCCACACTGAAAACTAGAGAGGGCTCCTGTGCCTTTAATGGTTGTGCTATTGTTGTTGTGTACCTTCAAATCATTTCTGACTTATGGCAACCTTAATGCAAACCTATCACTTGGTTTTCTTGGCAAGATTTGTTCAGAGGAGGTTTGCCATCACCCTCCTATGAGGTTGAGAGAGTGTGACTTGCCCAAGATAATTTCAGCAGGTGTTGCTTGTTCTGCAACAAAGGAACAAATAGCACCTGCAGCGATCCCCTCCTCTGCACAACCACTTTAAAAAAAAATTATTAGACCAATTTCCATATAATAAGAAAATAGCATATGCAATTCATAAAATCACACATAACGTATGAAATTTAACATCTAATATAGCATAACAAACATAACATCCTACTTCCTTATCTTCACCCAGTTATGGCGATAAATAGAATTATATCATCCCTTTTTAACTCATCTTCAAATTTAGTTATCTGCCTTTTTGTACCCTAAATGTAAAAGTTATAATTATGATTCACATTCTCTTTTTCAAATCTTACAGAGTATACTTACTGGTTATATTCAATCCTCCATACTTATCACTGCTAGGTTTCCCCATTTATTCTTTTTTTAAAAAATATATTTTTATTAAATACATAGTATATAAAATCCTTTGTTTTACTTTAATAACTATCAAATATTATGTATAGCAAATTTAAGTAAACAATATTATCTATTCATTCCATAATCATTCATTGTTTCCATTTGTTATTATTTAAGATTTTCCTTTAATCTATTTGTTATTAGCTTGCCATACATTATTTTTCAATTCTGTACTTATTTCTAATTACTAAATCTAACCTCCATCCACCCAGTTACTAGGTCATAATGTATACATTGTAAGTCTGTCTTCTTTTTCTTTTTCTTTTTTGTTTTGCTACATTCATGTTCTTTGTTAAATGAGATTCAAGTATACATTTTTATAAGATTAATTCACTGATATTTTCCATTTTATTGCTCAACCTTCATAGTCTTCCTTCAGATTTGTGTTGATATCTTCTGTTCTTCTAAATTTATCCCTATATTTGGTTCATGATATCATGGGCCCATTTATTCTGCGATAAGCAAAGGACCCTTTTCCATTCACCTTTAAATTTCCCTAAATTTAAAGGGGTGCCCACTGTCCCCACTCTTGTTTATATTGTCCATGGAGGTCTTAAATAAGCAAATAAGGGAGAATCATTTGATAACTGGGTTGAAAGTGAAAGGATACGAACATAAAGTATTAGCATACGCGGACGACCTATTATTGATATTACAAGACCCCTTGAACAATATAGATAAATTAATGGATATAATGAAGACTTTCGGAGATTTCTCAGGATTTAAAATAAATAAAGAAAAACCGTTATACTGTTGAAAAATCTGACTAAGGAAGAAGATGTGCAGTTGAAGCAGAGAAGTGGAGAGGTAGATTAGAGAAAAAGATTAAATACCTGGGGATATGGTTAACTAAAAGAAACAGGAATTTATATGAAGCCAATTATAACCAAACGTGGAAGCAAGTAAGATTAGATCTTAAGAAATGGCAAAAACTGAAATTATCTTTATTAGGCAAAATTGCCGTAATTAAAATGAATATACTCCCACGAATGTTATACTTGTTCCAGAACCTCCCCATTATGGTAAATGAAAAACCATTTTTGGAATGGACTCAGGATCCTAAAAACTTCATTTGGAACGGGCGTAAACCCAGGATAAAATGGTCCACACTATTAGATGTTAAAGACGGGGGGGGGGGTACAAATCTTCCAAATCTGGCATTGTATTACTTGGCAGGCAGTATAGTTTGGTTAGAAGACTGGATAAAATTAAAAAACCACAAACTCATGAATATAGAATTAGACGGCACAAGATATGGTATACATGGATATATGTGGTACGGAAAACTATCTATCAATAAAGAATTTGAAAATCATACCATTAGGAAAGCTTTAATGAGAATCTGGAAGATAATTAAGTAAAAATTCTATATAAAAACCCCTTGGTGGATATCACCAATAGAGGCAATTCAACGAAGATGGACAAATCAAGACTTACGGATCAAATACAGAGACTTAATAACTTGGCATGATGAGAAATGTCCTGTTTTGAAGACAAGGGGTGAACTTAAAAATCAGGGTTACGATCTGCAGTGGTTCACATACCACCAAATTAATGCTAAATTTAAAGAAGATAGACGACAATATAATTTTGATAAAGAAGATAATGAATTTGATAAAATTATTTGGGGTATAAATAAGAAGAAAATCGCCAAAATTTATAGGTTACTCTTAGATAGAGATATGGAAACAGAGGCACTTAGAGAATCCATGATAAAGTGGGCAAGGGATATTGGGAAGCCAATAACCATGGACCAGTGGGGAAATGCCTGGAGGAAGACAAATTCCTTTATGGCTAGCCAAGACTTGAAGGAGAATCATTTAAAAATTACTAGCAGATGGTACCTTACACCCATAAGATTAAGTAATATGTACAATTTGGTAAATAAAAACTGCTGGAGATGTGATAAGGAATTAGGCTCGCTTCATCATATGTGGTGGGGGTGCAAAATTATCAGGAAATTCTGGGAGAAAATTCATAGGGCAATCCAGAAAATATTGAAAATTTCATATCCAATGGACCCCAAACTACAGTATATCTTTTGAACATAACATCAATATTGGAGGAACAGGAAGAAAAACGCTATTGGAGAATACTTTTATACTGTGTCACTGCAGCAAGATTAATAAAAGCTGCAAATTGGAAAAGTAAAAAATCACCAGATATGGAGAGTTGGTTCTGTAAACTGCTTGATATGAAAGATAACGATAAACTAACTAGAATAGCTAACAAAGGCAATATTGGGAAAATTAATTCAGACTGGACTCCTATCTTAGAATATTTGAGTTTGAGATGGAATATTCAAATAACATAAATAATTTAAAACGTATATCTATAGTTTAAACGACCCAAAAGGTTTTTTTTTCTTTTTTTCTTCTCCTTTGATATCATTAAGAAAAAGAAAAAAATTAAAACTAAATAAAAACAAAATAAGGGTTCATATGTTGTGGCGAATATGCAGGGTTAAGAGAAAGAATTGGTAAAGCTTTGAGAGTGGAAGTAAGCTACTATAATAAGAATAAATTAAAGTTCAGGTTTGATAACAATGTTTTGTTTGAAATAGAAGGATAAATGTGGTCGATTTCTTGTATAACCAGATTGAGCACACACTACAGAGGGAGTCAATGGAGTGATAGATTTGTTTATGTTTGTATGTATGATGTGTTTTACACGATTTATATTATATTACATGATTTACTTTGTATTATTTGTTTGGATGAAAGAATATGATTTATGAACAAGTATATGTAAACTTGAAATAATAATAATAATAATAATAATAATACATTTCCCTAAAGATTTCTTCTCCTTCATGACAAGTTGTCAGCTTATCCATTTCATACAGTTTCAAAACTCTGCTCGCTGGCTTTTCTTCACAAACGAAGATTCAGGAAGGACTCATTCTGCGCTTTCTGCAAGCGCGCTGATGACTGAAAAGGCCAATCCGAGATAGACAAGTCCGGTTGCAGAAAGCACAGCAGAAGGTCTCCTTGGGTGATGTTTCCGGGTTGTGATTCTTTCTGCGTTGTTGTTTCTCTTCAAGACTTGTTCGGCGTGAGTTCTCAAATAAGGCTGCAGCATTGTGGATAGTGTGTCTCCATGCCTCCCAATGTGAGGCAGAAAGCACAGGATGAGTCCTTCCTGAATCTTCGTTTGCGAAGAAAAGCCAGAGAGAGAGAGACTATTTTTGGGAGGCGATGGTCCTCCATCCTAGAAACATGCCCTGCCCAGCGCAGCTGTGTTCTCAATATCATGGCCTCAAAACTCTGCACAACCATGATTAAAGGGACAGGAGCCCTCTCTAGTTTCCCACCTGGCAACCCTGTATTCTGTTCCACTCAGTCTTTAAAGGGCCCTTTTCTTCTCCTTCCCTAAATGTTTTGAAATTACCAAAAAAAACCAAAAACCCAAAAACCTTCACCTTTCTCCTACCTTAAAACACTGAGATTCCTCAGTCTTTTTTTTATTTTTTATACACAAAAATATTATAAATTGCAGAATTTTAAAATTGACTTTGTAGACTTAAGATTCAAAATAAGATATTATGTTTTCTCATATAGCAAATAAACCATGTTTACATTAAAAACAAACAAAGAAAAAACAAAAAATCATAAACCCTAGTTCATTCCACATATGTTTTTAAAGACTCCTCAGTCTTTTTAAATGTTATTTTTTATACAGAGAAATATTATCAATTGCACGATTTTTTAAATTGACTTTGTAGACTTAAGATTCAAAACAAGATACTGTGTTTCCTCATATAGAATCATAGAATCATAGAATTGCAGAGTTGGAAGAGACCACGAGGGCCATCCAGTCCAACCCCCCTGCCACGCAGGAAATCTTGATCAAAGCATCCCCGACAGATGGCAATCCAGCCTCTGTTTAAAAACCTCCAAGGAAGGAGACCCCACCACACTCCGAGGGAGTGTGTTCCACTGCCGAACAGCTCTTACTCTCAAAAAGTTCCTCCTCATGTTGAGGTGGAATCTCTGTTCCTGGAGCTTGCACCCATTGCTCCGTGTTCCAGTCTCTGGAGCAGCAGAAAACAAGCCTGCTCTATCCTCAGCGTGACATCCCTTCAAATACTTAAACAGGGCTATCATATCGCCTCTTAACCGTCTTTTTTCCAGGCTAAACATACCCAGCTCCCTAAGTCTCTCCTCATAAGGCATGGTTTCCAGACCTTTCACCATTTTAGTTGCCCTTCTCTGGACACGCTCCAATTTGTCAATATCCTTTTTGAATTGTGGTGCCCAGAACTGGACACAGTATTCTAAGTGAGGTCTGACCAAGGCAGAATAGAGTGGCACTATTACTTCCCTTGATCTAGACACTATACTTCTATTGATACAGCCCAAAATCACATTGGCCTTTTTAGCTGCCGCATCACACTGTTGGCTCATGTTCAACTTGTGGTCTACTAGGACTCCTAGATCCCTTTCGCACATAGTCTCATTCAGCCAGGTCTCTCCCATCCTATATTTATGCATTTCATTCTTCCGCCCTAAATGCAGTACTTTACATTTCTCTGTATTGAATTTCATTTTGTTAGCTTCATATCAAATAAACCATTTGTACATTTTTTAATGTACAATTAATGTAAAAAACAACAAAATCATAAATTCTAGTTCATTCAACATATGTTTTTACAAGACTCCTCAGTCTTTTTTAATTTATTTTTTATACACAGAAATAGTATCAATTGCACAATTTTTAAATTGACTTTGTAGACTTGAGATTCAAAACAAGATATTGTGTTTCCTCATATCATAACAAATAAACCATTTTTACATTAAAAACAAATGTTCATTCTAGTTCATTCAACATATGTTTGTTACAAGACTTCTCAGTCTTCAACCTCCCAGTCAAGCCACCCGCCCTTTTTTTCAAAGGGGTGCAAAACCCCTTCGCCTTCTATTCTTGACCCCTTCCGGGCCCCTGTACTGACCTGCTCTGACGTCATGGCAGGCCACCAATCAGCTCACGAGACGAGGAAATTCGAAGCAGAATTCTGGACCCGGGACATGTTTCTTTCACGCTTTTCTTCAGACCGCAACCACAACCACCACCCTGGGCATGCCCGACATCTTGACCAAAACAACGCCAGGTTTCATTTCTTAGCGGCGTAGCGATGACGCCATCATAAGGCGCCGTTCGTGGAGTCGAAGCCGTCTCCCTTCCCTTTTGCCAGTTTTATCCAGATGGCTCGGTGTAGGTCACAGCTATGGCCACTGGAGGGCGGTCGCGGCACGCCCTTCTGCCTCCCCTGAGTTGCCTGTACAACAACAACAACAACAACAACAACAACAACAACAACAACAACAATAATAATAATAATAATAATAATAATAATAATAGATGACCAGTGGCTCTTAACCTTTTCTTTACCAGGGACCCTCATATCATAACAAATAACCCTAATAATAATAATAATAATAATAGGTTAAGAACCAGTGGTTCTTAACCTTTTCTTTACCAGGGACCCCCTTTAAATATATTTTGTCGCTGTGGACCCCTGAAACTTATCTCAAGATTTAAACCCTAATAATAATAATAATAATAACAGACCAGTGGCTCTTAAGCTTTTTTTTAACCAAGGACCCCCTTTAAATATCTTTTGTTGCTGTGGCCCCCGAAGACTTAACTCAAGATTTAAACCCTAATAATAATAATAGAACAGTGGCTCTTAAACTTTTCTTTACCAAGGATCCCCTTTAAATATATTTTGTTGCCATGGTCCCCCAAAGGCTTAACTCAAGATTTAAACCCTAATAGTAATTATAATAGACCAGTGGCTCTTAACCTTTTCTTTACCAGGGACCCCCTTTAAATATATTTTGTTGCCATGGTCACCCAAAGACTTAACTCAAGATTTAAACCCTAATAATAATAATAGAACAGTGGCTCTTAAACTTTTCTTTACCAGAGACCCCTTTAAATATATTTTGTTGCCATGGCCCCCCAAGACTTAACTCAAGATTTAAACCCTAATAATAATAATAACAACAACAACAATAGACCAGTCTACAGTCCATACATCTTATGAAGTGGGTTGTTGTCCATTATGCCAAGTAATCTTGTTAACATGCCACAATAGTGTTGTTGTTTTTGCTGCAACAGACTAAAACAATTTACACATGCCCACACTCACTGGAAATTTAATGAAAATTACAGGTGTATATTTATAGCTGTTTTGAGTGTTGGACTATAACTCTGGAGACCAAGGTTTGAATCCCCACTCAGCCATGGAGCTTGAGTGTGTCACACTCTCTCAGCCTCAGAAGAAAGCAAAGACAAACCTTATCTGAATGAATCTCGCCAAGAAGACCCCACAATACGGTTGACTTAGGGTCACCATAAGTTGAAAACCATTTGCAGGCATACAACAAAAATGTATGTATAATACATATGGTTGTGGGATGGACAGTTAGAGGTGCCACAAGAAATTCAATGTAGAAAGTATTGACATGGACATGAACCCCACACACACCCTACCCCACCATTCTCTGAAGATGCCAGCCACAGATGCAGGCAAAATGTCAGGAACAAACTCATCCAGAACATGGGCTCACAGCCCAGAAAAAAACCACAGAAAATCTATGGATGTTGGCTGTGAAAGCCTTAGACTTCACAATTACAGTTGGTGTGGAAGAGGCCAGCCGTGCCAGCCTCACCTGTTGAAAAAAATGTTTTTTCCACATTACTCTTTTAGGTAGAAGACCCTTGTCCTTTTTTTCCATTTGGCTGAGTTCCTCTCTCTCTCTCTCTCTGGCTTTTCTTCGCAAACAAAGATTCAGGAAGGACTCATCCCGCGCTTTTTGCAAGTGTGCTGATGACTAAAAAGGCCAATCCGAGATAGACAAGTCCGGTTGCAGAAAGCACAGAAGAAGGTCTCCTTGGGTGATGTTTCCGGGTTGGGATTCTTTCTGCATTGTCGTTTCTCTTCAAGACTTGAAGACCCCTGTCCTTTTTTTCCATTTGGCTGAGTTCCTACCACGGTAAGAAATCATTATCAGAAAATTAAAACTTTCTCTTTTGTTGGCGAACCACAATGCATGTGTTTTGCATTTGATTGGCTAATAAAGGTACTGTATTGCTTTTTGGTGGTTTCTGGATTTTGTTTCGGTGCACAGCTAACATGGTTCTCCCTGAATGTGTTCTCTTTTGCTGTTACTGCTGCAACAAACTTAGGTAATATTGCACTACACTGTTATAGTGTTACTATTCCACTTTATTTGCTATGGCTGCCTCCTGTGGAATCCTGGGATTTGCAGTTTAGGAAGGGGCATTTACAACTCTCAGCCAGAGAGCTCTTAGGCCTCACTAAACTACAAATCCCAAAAATCCCACAGGAGGCAGCCATAGCAGTTAAAGTGGAATAACAGCACTATAACAGTTGTACCTAGTGTGATAATGTGGAAGACTCCCGCTTTGGAAGCTGGAAATCATAAATAATTACTGATTTACTGCAAATCTCAGGCAAAGCTCCTCTCTTTGCAGATCCATTTCTACTTTCTGCCCACGCGGGGGAATCCACACGACACAAATAATCCAGTTTGAAACTGGATTATTTGCCATGGCTCCTTCCTACGGAACCCTGGGATTTGTAGTTTCACAAGGTCTTTAGCCTTCTCTTACAAAGAGAGTGCTTCTGCCTCACCAAACTACAAATCCCAGGGATTCCATAGGAAGGAACCATGGCAAATAATCCAGTTTCAGCTTGGATTGCCGCAAAAGTGCAACCTCGGTTATCACAAAGTAAGGGAGGACTCGCTTTCCCATACCCAAAATGGCCGCCAGGTCGGCTTCATTCCCTTTCAAGCTTTCCTCTAACAAGATGGCGGCTTCAGCCGGACGGAGAAGCTCATTGGCTCCCGTAGCACTCAATCAAGCCTCTTCGTCCAATTCGGGCGAAGAAAGGGTGGTATTGAAAGAGGCGTGACGTCATATTTTCCAGACCAGCTGAAGGCGAAGAGGTGAGTGTTAATGGGGTTGAAAGGGTTGTGGGGTGTTTTTGTGGTGTTCTGAAAACAAGGAGGGGGGCTTAAAACAAGAAGAGAGTGGAAGACCTATAGGCAGTCTGCAAGCCGTGGGTCTCCTTGGTGGGAAATGCAAAACCAAAATGTGCTATTGAAAATGTAACATGTGTATGTATTCTAGATACACTAATTGCATTGTATGATGTCTCTATTTATAATTTTATTTTCTGTATTTCTTTTTCCTTTTCAACTTTTTTGTCGAATAATTGTTGTTTGTGAAGTTTGGAGATATATGTATGTGTGTGTGTGTTAATTGGAAATGTTATTAGCTTAATTCAAAATATAACAGCATAATACAACAGCAGAAAATAACAAGCCACAGTTCAAGCTATTGTGATTTCACAAAGAAGTGAATTCTTCTATACTGGTGTGAAAATATATTACGTTTAAAAAGGAAAACAACTGCTGGAGCAGGAATAAAATGGATTGGTAATTTAAGAAAAGAAAAGGTAACAAGAAAACATGGATAGTTCTCGCAGATTCAAAAGTTCATATTTTAGGGTCTTTCCAGAATATTAAAATGGCAGGAACAGCAATTTGCAACCTCATCTTAGAATGTCCTCCATCAAAGGTTTGTGGAAATATAAAAGTAGTAGCCAGTAGAGCAGCAGGAAGGTTTTAAGAGGAAGTGTTTTTGTTTTTTTTTTTTCATTTACTGCATTTACTGCAATGCTTTATTTTCCTTTCACAATGATGTGTTGGGCATTACAAGTCTCAACTTCAGGATGACTTAAACAGATTTTTGGTTTTCTTCTGTCATATGATAACAGTTAAGGCAACGTATAAAAATCTTACATAAATTAAACCTAATGATTAAATTTACAGGTGTCAGTGCAAACACTGGAGCAACTCAAGTTGAGCAACATTTTGCCCTGTGATGTTTTGCTAGGATACAGATGGGCAAGGAAAGAAAAACATGTTCATAAGGCTTGGATGAGATATGTTTCCAGCCCTTTTAGGAACAGTGACAAGATGAAAAATGGCCATCCTTTTTACAAAACCTTACCAGCCTCAACAATAGTGATCTGGAATTTAGTGCTTTGTGTAGTGGAAAGTCTGATCTTTTGTTACCCTGTTACAAATCTAGCCTTAAGAGGAAGGATTTGAAGCTCCAGGATTTTCTACATCAAGAAATACATGACTTCTACAGAGAAGCAAACACAAGAATAAACTGATGGCAGTTTGCAGATCCAGCATGAGTGCTGTAGAGAGACTGCTACAGAAGTGTTCTCAAGCAGGCATACTATCTGAATCTGTTTAAGTGAACTGGTGTGTAATAAAAGGTGGCTGAAGCAAATATGTATACACACACAGGCAGATAGAAAGGGAAGCTTGAAGATAAAAGAGAGGAAGAAAAATCATCCAACCTACGGTGGATAAATGATTTTTTTAAAAAAGGAATGTTAAGGAAGAGTCAGATTTATATCCCATGAATATATCTCATGGCTCTAGTCCATGAGAGGTTTTGCAATAATGAATGAACATTGGCTTTGAAGGTGTCCTACAAGTTCCTTGTCATTGTTTACTTATAATTCACATTTATAGCAATTTTTTTTCAGAGATAGCAGTGTTGCTCTGTTCCAGCAAAACAGCAAAGAATTTTGTGGCACCTTTAAGCATAGCAGATGTTTCCCAGCATGAGTTTTTGAGGAAGTGGATTGTAATTCCCAAATGCCCACACAATAATATATCTGTTAATCTTCAAAGTGCTGCTAGACTCCTTGTTTTATCTTTATTTTTATTTTGCTGTATTTTTTTCAACAACAATAGCCTTTATTACAGTCAATGGACCATTAGCCAACACTACATATATCAAAACATGTTAAAATAGCACTATAAAAACAATCATTCATGATAGACATAGAATCATAACATACTGTTTGAAATATATAAAATCGTTTACAAGTACAGTATGTTAATTTTACAGAATTGCATGAAATAAAAACAAAATGGATAATTGGATGGTTTCTTTAAAATTTCTGATGTCCCCTATATTATCACTTGAGCCAAATGCATGCATAATAGAAAATATAAAAGTGTTAATTAAAAGCTATAAAAGCAACCAGAGGGTTAGTGTTAAAAAATGTTAAAATAGCACTATAAAAATAGGCATTAATGACGAACATACTAAAACCATAACACACTATTTGAAATATATAAAATAGTTTACAAGTATGTTAATTGTTACAGAACCACATAAAATAAAAACAGAATGGGTATTTGTATTTCTTTTTCAAAAATGTAATTCTAATATGTACACCCTGCTTTTCTTGGAGCAAATCTAAGCCTGTGTATGGGGCTTGTCTCTTTTTTTTCCCCTCACACCAATCCTGTGATGAGGTAGAGCAGGCTAAAAGCAGATTGACTGATCCAAGATCACTAAGTGAGTTTTATGGCTTAGTAGTGAATAGTAATAATAATAATAATTTATTTATACCCTGCCCCTCTGCTAAAAACAATCGGGGCGGCTTCCAACAATTAAAACTCTACAATACTGACTAAAAGCACCACCCACACCCACACCCACCCTCCCCCATAAAAAGACATTAAAAAATATAAAATTAAAACCACCTAACTAAAATCACATTAAAAACAAATATAAACAAGACTTTAAAAAGGCCAGGAGACACAGCTCCTGAGGCCGGGATCTAATCAGGAAAGGCCTGCTGAAAGAGATCCATCTTTAAGTGCTTTTTTAAAGCTACTTAAGCTCCTCACCTGATGGATCTCATTCAGCAGGCCATTCCATAAATTGGGGTGATTACCCAAAAGGCCCTCTGGGAGGTTGCAAACAGCCTAGATTTTTGTGGCCGAAGCAAATTCCTCCCAGAGGACTGGAGTGCACGGGGAGGATTGTATGGGAGGAGGCGGTTCCGAAGATAAGTTGGACCCAAGCCATTTAGGGCTTTAAAGGTAATAACCAACACCTTATACTGACTAAAACCTGGAACCTAGACAGTGGGGAACTCTGAGCATAACATAAGGAGTTTGGTGTAGGTAGGGATGTATGACTTAATTGTTTTACAAGAAAATGTCAGCTAGACATGAAAGGTGAACATTTGTTTATTTGTGTGGCTATTTTGCTCACCAATACAACATGCAGGTTGTGTCAAATTCAATGGCAAATGAGTGAGCAGCAATAAATTCTCACCAACCCCCAGACTTGTTTCCTTATCCTCCATTGCTTCAGATATTTTTCTCCCAACTGAGTCCAGGAGAAAAATATCTGGGGTGAATCAATATATGGAGGTAAAAGGGTAGAGAAGGAAGGGTTTTAATTCTTTTAACAGGGCACAGCTTTTATTGTAAAAATTAAATGCCACCTTGTTTACATGGAAATAGGACAGATAGGTGAATAAACTGAGATGTCTTATCTAGTCTTGTTCAGTTTAGGTTGAAGATTCTTGTGATACATTAAAGTTTAATCATTTTACTTCAATGTTATTTTTTATTGAGTAGAACCTGCTTTATCCAACACATGATTGAGTTGGGTGTGTGTACGTGTTATTAAACTTTATATTTGTGTGTGGTCTTAATAGGACAGATTCACATGCTTGCTGCTTTTTCTTATTTTGTTTGATCTTTTGGAATCAGGCCATTTAAAAAAAAGATGAGAGAAAATATATGGGGGGAGGGGGAGGGGGAGGGGGGGTCCCACCCCGGGAGAAAGGCAGCATGTAAATGAAATTAATAGTTGTATTTTTCTAAATCAAGTAATGTAAGAATAAAAAATACCAAATCTGAATCTGCTCTATGGAGTACACAAATCCCAATCTGATTAAGATCTAATTGGTGTAGGTGTGATGCTCACCCTTCTTGTTTTACCAGTCCTCCTCCTGTGCTTTTCCAGCACAAAAATTCAGGAGCTGTAGTTTTTCTTGGCATGGCAGTGAAGCCACACAGAAACGTGTGCTTAATGGGAGCAGGACTGGAATAAATGTTGGCAATCTTACAAGGAGATATCAGGGAAACAGGGGTAAGTGTAGTGATGTAGGCTTGGTACAGCATGTAGGACAAAAAATGTTTACAAAGTCCTTCTGAATATAAGACTTGGCATGGGGTTGCTAGATGGGGGCAGAGGGACCTAGTGATAATGGTTCTCAATCTTTGGCCCTATAGAATTTTTGGACGTCAATTCTCAGAATACTTCATCATGAACTGTAATGCCTGGGGCTTCTGGGGCTTGAAGTCCAAAGCAGATGGATGACCAAAACCATGAGAACCATTGTTCTATGGGATGGATGATAAGAGCACTTCTCGGCCTTTTGGCTAAGATCAAGTGTAGTGTAGTGTAGTGTAGTGTAGTGTAGGAGGTGATAGCTTTATGTGTGTTCTGATGTCCCTAAAAACTATGTTGGTGAAAGGTATATCTCAGAGCTTTACTTAGAAAGGGCTGAGAAGGTGGAGGGCACTTCTGAATTTTAGTGGGGTTGTTTTTGGAAGGGGTATCCTGTTTGGAAGTGAGCTGGGAAGGAGCAGAGGATAGTAAAGGCAGCCATTTGGGAAAAGTGGAGCCAAACAAACCGTGGCCCACGTAATGATCCAGTCTTCTATCCATAGCCCTTCCCTCCAGCCACATGAAGAGGAAGCATCAGCTCATTTCTGATACTTTCAAGGCCAAGAAACGGAAGCTGGCTTTTGGAGCAGAGCCTTTGGAACAAGGTGAGAAAGCAGGAAATGTTCTGACACATGATATCTGAAATGTGTGATTTGCAGGGAGGTGTGGGGGAGCCAGGGCTTCTGGGTAATATGAGAGATTGAGGAGGAATTTTCAAGAGGCTGCTGGTGCCACTATTCCTGGGTTATTACACATGGTGCTTCTTTTCCCAGAGGGCCCTGAATCAGTGGAATCTGCTCTCCAGTACTTGGCTTCTCTCTTCCCTCGCAAATTGTTTGAGGATTCACTGCCACCCTTGATTCTGAGGCATCAGATCTACAGTCTCGTCAAAGACCGCACAGCTGTGGACAGGTGTCTGGTAGGAGACTCCCTCCTCTCTTGATTACCTCAATTCCAATCTACTGTGGAGTCTTATGGTCCAGACCAGGGAGGTTCTGCCTCCGTTAGGTGCTCTACCAGCACTAAATCCTTTAGCAGTTGTAAAGCTAAGGAATTGTGTCCTTGACTGGAATCTGTAAGCAGCTCCCATCTTTTTAATGCAGGTGTGGGCACCTCTCTGGCCCACATTGGATGCTCTTGAACCTTTGGGTGTTGCACTGCAGCCACCAATGTTCCCTGTAGCCCCCACCAAAACTAGATGCAAATACTATCTCCTGAGAGCATGGGGAAGAACCAATTAACCCTCCTGCACCATAGAGTCCTTCCCTAGAGTGTCTCTTTTTCTGGAAGAGAGAGAAAGGAGGAAAGGCTTCCCCTGCCCTTCAGTGGCATTGAAATCCATTAGTGTACCAGGATTCCTGGATTATTACACATAATGTTTTGTTTTCCCAGAGGGCCCTGAAGCAGTGGAATCTGCTGTCCAGTACTTGGCCTCTCTCTTCCCTCTCAAATTGTTTGAGGATTGAGATGCCAGCCACAAATGCAGGTGAAGCGTCAAAAATAAACTCTTCCAGAACACAGCCTCACAGCCCAGAAAAAACCCACGGAAAACCTATGGATGTCGGCCGTGAAAGCCTTCGACTTCACACTGTTTGAGGACTGTTTGAGTGGGGTCAGGGAATGGCAGGGGCTGCAAAAATGGCTTTGGGCATCCCACAGGCCACATGTTGTTCCTTCCTGTTTAAGGAGAAGAGTTGAATAGCAAAATATTAAAATAAACAAGTTGACGTGAATGAAGTTTCATGGTGGACAGTACTCCCCCCAACACACACACAATAACAACAAAACAGTTGTGTACAGAAACTAAACTCTGAAGACACTCAGTCCTTTGCCATGATCCTTTCAGCAACAAAAGGGCATACAGGTTGCCCCCATTTATGCAGGATCAGTACTCACAGTTTTACTTACCTGCAATTGGGGGGTGGTCTCTCTAGGCATCTGGAGAACCAGAGAGTTGTGCTGGAGGTGGTCTTCCTAGGCATTGGGAGGTCCTCCAATGCAAGTCTATGGTCAACTTCTGCCAGAGGTTGACAGAGCCACTCCAGATGCCTAGAGAGGCATCCTCTCTAAGCATTTTCTAGGTCCTCCAGCATGATTCTGTGGTATAATACAGCAGTTTGCTATTATATGCAGTTTCACGTATATGTGGTAATTCTGGGAACACATCCCCTGTGTAAATGGGGGGCAACCCTGTATCTCCTGAAAGCACAAAGAAGCATACTTGAACTACCTTCACACACTACAATTTTGGGGTAGCAAGGGGATTGTTCTGATTATCCGGAGATTTTATAAAGATGTAGTGGGGTTGTACCAAAGGTAGACATCCACGCCATCATTTCTTCCCTCTTCCCCCAGCTCCAGTTCTTTGCCTTCACAGTTTGCATGTGACTGAAAATAAATGATTAGCAAAGCAATCCTTCTTTCCTCCCTGTAGAGCCAATTGAAGGATGAGGGTCGGATCCGGATGTTCCAGCACAGCTTTGATGCAGATACTTTCGTAGTGACATTCACGGACAACTATAAAGCTAAGGTCTTGTCTCTGTGCAGGAAGTTTGTGTGGTGGGTAGAGATGCAGAGGCACTGGCAAGGTGGTGATAGCTTTCTTTCCTTCTCCCTCAGGTGCTGGAGTTTGCATCTGGAAAGGAATTTGCAAGGACAGTGAAGAAGTTCCTGGATTCTGTCCTCACTTCCTGTCCTGACATCAGCTATGACAAAAAGAGGATGCTGAATGAATTTGGGTTCAGGGACACTGAGATCACGTGAGTAAATGTTTCTCTAGTAGAGTGGCAAAGTTGCTGACCATACCTCCCAGTGGCTTCTGTGAGACAAGTGGGTCTTCAGTCCTTGCATACATAGCTTTTCCTCCATCCAGCAATTCTGTGTCTCACCAGCATTCTTGCTGTTCTTGGCAGATTTGGTGGGCCCCCATATGACTGGAGAGCTGTATTCAGCTTGGTAGCTGATAGTATGTAGCAGCCTACCTTGCATAATGAAGAAATCCAGAAACCACTGAGAAAGAAAAGCTGTGTTTACACAGGGATCCAAAAGCACATTTTCCTTAGCCTCCAAACACCAATACAGTCAATAAAGCAAAGGGAATTGAGAATGAAGACACTATATTTTCATAGTGTCATTGAAGACACTATGTTTTCTCCCTCCTATGTTTGTATTCAGGCAGCTGGTGAATGCTGGAGTCCTGACTGTCCGTGATGCTGGGAGCTGGTGGCTAGCAGTGCCTGGAGCAGGCCGCTTTGTCAAATACTTCATTAAAGGTTTGTTTACACGCGTCACTTTCTTCCAAGCTGGAACTGTAGTCTTGGAGGAATAAACACATTCTCCCCCAGGACTGTCTATTGTAAATTCATGTGTATCAATCCTGGCTTAATGGTCTATACCAGTCCTGTAGAGCAAGGGTAGGAAGCCCAAGTGTTTTTGGCTTCAGCTTCCCAAAGCCCCAGCCAGCATGGACACTGGTAAGGTATTCTGGGAGTTGTAGTCCAAAACATCCAGACAACTAAAGGTTCTGCTGCAAGATTCCCTGTAGTGGGCTGGATTGTTATGTGTGTTCAAGTTCTGGAACCCTCATGCCTGAATATCTGGCATGATCTTTTGTTTTTCAGTCTGATCTAACTACTGTAAGACAGAATACCACCTTGAGAAGTTGCAGCATATGTGGTCCTGTACTCTAGTCTGGAAATTGAATAAAAAATTATTTAGGCTGCAAATTCCAGAATCCCCCAGCTCAAATGGCCTTTCTGACTGGGGGATACTGCAAGCCTTATTCCCAAACAAGTAACCTTCCCAAGCTGTGCTTCTATTATCTCAGATGGGCTCATCTGGGCCTAGTTTCTTAGTCTTTGTTTCTTAAAATCTTTACATAGATCATTTGGGGGTTTTTTTGAAGTATTAAGATTTGTGAAATTTGTTAGGTTGCTATGAGCTCTGTTACATGAATGATTTTTCTCTGATGGGTCAATATATATATTTAATAATTTATATTTCTTGATGGTTTAGAGAGCTGCTGTTACTGTCCAGAAAATAAATATCAGAAATGAGTAAGATTGGAACCAGCTCTGAAGAGAACAGCTTATTGATTTGTGTGTCTTTTCCCAGGGAGAAAAGCTGTGCTGGGTATGATCCAGAAAGCCAAATACAAGGAAGTCCTACTCTCTGATTTACAGAACCGTCGAGCTCCAAGTGCTGTGAAACTGGGTATTCCCTACCACATACATGACATTATTGGAGCCCAGCTGGTTGACTGGTATTAGATTTCTCCTCTGTTTCTTGCACCCCTCTCTTGAAACCTAAGAAACCTAGTGCGTTGGATCCCAGCTTATTGATTTCATGGCTCTCAGCCTTACTTTTAAGTAACCAACTGAGGCTAGAATCCGATGCACCATGGGTGGGCAACTTACTGTCTTTGTGAGCTACCTGTGCAGCTCACAGTAGCTGTTGTGGCCCTCTCAGTTCTGTTTACACATTGCTGTTGCCACCACTGCACAAAGTCCATGAGATGAATCACCTCCATATGCTCTGTTTCCAGCAGAATCACCACCAGCAGGGATGATCTCCCTAGGAATCTCAGTGTGGGTAAAAGTTTCTCCTGTGTTCCAGTGATTCCACTTCTGATATTGCTGTTTGCTGCCACTTGTAGCAATAGAGAAAGACAGTGGTCTCCGTGAATTATCACTGAATAATGGGTGGGGTTTTCTCCCCCATTGCTTACCAGCTGGATTGCTGTGCAGACAGTGCTACTCAAAATGGAGGTCCATGGACTAATGCCAATCCCTGAGCCATTAGCTGTCGGTCCTTGGCAGGTTTCAAGGAAAGAAAGAGAGAAACGATAGAAACAAGTAGCCAATACACACAAATATAGTATTGATCCTAAAATACCCTAAAGGCAGCAGATCCCATCTGATCTTGGAAGTTAAGCAGGGTCAGCTCTGATTAGTACTTGGATGGGAGACTGCCAACAAATGCCAGGTGCTGTAGGCTAAATTTCAGAGGAAGGAATTGGCAAAACCACCTCTGAGTATTCCTTGCCCGTGAAAACTCTGTGAAGTTAATGGGGTTGCCATAAGTCAACAGGCAATTTGAAGGCACACACACACACTACTGGGGTGTGTCTGATAATGGGTAGACTCCAACGGGCTCCTGGGGGGGGGGCTGCAGCTTTGCATTGTTCAGGCAGAAGACCCCCCCCCCAGACTGATCACAGGTGGGGAGGAATATTGCCAATCCCCTGAATCAGATAGCATGTGAAGCACTAGTATAGAGTATCCATACACTTTTCTAGGATTAAATCCCAGTGGGACTTAACATCCGGGTAGACACATGAGGACATGAGTAGGATTGCACTTTCCTTTTATCCTGTTGTTTCCCTAAGGAATCCAAGAACTTTTGTTCCCGGTCTAGAGCTGGGTGTTTGCGAGCTAGATAGTTCCTAGTTGAAAGATTATCTCTGCTATGAATTTGCTGAGTGCCCCTAGGCCAGAGATGGGTAACTGTGGAGGATCTGAGGGCTGTCTCATCTAATTTTTTTAAACTGGAAGTTACCAAAAGCTCACATCCTGTTTTCTAGAAATTCTATGTGGGGCTTAAACATGTGCATGGGGAGAATAGCATAGAGAATTTGTACCACTTGGAGGTCTGTGAAGGAAAAAAAATGCCTCTTTTTCAGGGGTGGGGCTCTAAGGTCACACAAAAGGCCCTGCTGGACCATGTGTAACCCATAAGCTGCACAATTCCCACCCCATCTTAGGCAAATCACTCTCCTAGCTTACCAACCCAACTGCAATATAAGAATACTGGCCTACCAAACAGAATTGTTGGCGGGGGGTGGGGGGAATAATAATAATAATATAATAAAATTTTATTTATATCCCGCCCCTCTGCAACACAATCGGGGTGGCTTACAATATAAAAACCCCATACTCACAATACCCTAGCCCACCCACCCCTTAAAATAATATTAAGGGGCCCATGTAGTTCAGTAATGAAGTGTTCCTGCTGTGGTGTGTTTCACTTCAGCATCAGAATTAAGTTTTATTATTTTTACGGTTCCTTTCCCAGCATTTGTAAGACTATTGACTCTGTGATCTTTTTTTTTTTTTTTTTTGTAACCTAAGAGGTTTTCTTATTTTCCCCAGTGTGCCAACTACGACTGGAACCCTCCTCCGACTGGCTGATGATTAAAAACATACCACGTCGCTGTTTAGCAGAGTGTTGTGCTTGAAATGAAATTACCTCATCTGTGACACTCAGAGATTATTCTGGCATGCAAGGACTTCTCTCTGAACTACCAGCAAGAGTGGGAACCAAAGGACTTTTTCCCTCCACAGCAAAATAACTTTTATTTATGAACAGATATGTATTTTGCACTTAATATGGGTCCATGTGTGAGAGAGAGCACCTCAACAGGACCTGTGACTGTCCAGTAATGATTGCAATGTGAGATGAGACTGTGATGAGACTAAGAGGTTGAAGTGTGATCTTTGGTCATAATCCGAAGATGCCAAAGCATCGTGTTATGCCTGCCCATCTAGGGTAAGAACACCCAATGTTAAACATTCCCCACACTCAATTCATTCCTTATAAGTGTTTGGAGTGTGTGTGTTTATAGTGCTTTGGTCTTTTAGCTGCCAAGAAATTAAAATGCCTTGAATTAAAAAAAAATATTTCTCTCTCGTGGCTTTTTTGGCTAACTGGACATTTAATTGGGTTTTTTGTTTTTTTTCTGTATGGGCAAAGGATATGTTCATGTGAACAAATGATGCTGTGGTCTATTCTGAAAGGGTATCTGATTGCCTCTTTTAGAAAAATACATAAGCCTGTTTTTGGTCTCCTCTGTCCCCCCTCTCCCCCACCAGAATGTCATATTGAGTGAAGTTTCTTAGGTTTCTTGTATCTGTGCAAGTTTTCTGTATTTCCAAAGGAACCTAAGAACTTGGGTGTTTCCCTCTGTGACGCAGGAAGCTACCTCATACTAGGTTGGCCTGGTAAGTAATACTGGGCTACATGGTCTGCTCTTACTGTAGGCAGTCCTCTAAGACCTCATGCAGGAGATCTTTCCCATCACCTGACTGGTGGTAGTTCAGTGGTAGGGCCTGTGCTCTGTTTGCAGGTTCAGGCCCTGTCATCTCCAGATACCGCTAGGAAAGACCTCTATCTGAATGTTTGTTGCTGCCAGTCAGTATAGGCTATACTGAACTAGACAGACCAGTGGATTCACATGGTACACGGCAGATTCCTGTGTTCTCTTGTTGCTGACTCTTTTAGCTGGAGATACCAAAGAGTGAACATAAGAACCTAAGAACACCTATCTGGTCCAGCACTGTTTTTTCAGTGGCCAGCAGTCCTACAATCAAAATGTGAATGTGGCTGCACTTTTCCACCTGTTTCTCACCACCACCACCAAGTGACTGGTTTTTAAAGGCATACCTGGGATCTTTTATATCAATATGTGCTGCTTCTGCTAAAGGGAAATACTGTAATGTCTGACTCCACTACATGCTCTTTGCAAGAAAACTGACCCTGAAAAAGACTGCCCCTGGAATTTGGTACTGCTCAGGTGAAGAGTCACCATTCAACTTCCGCCTTTCCCACAGAGTGATGAACCATATAAGGGAATATTTTTGTTGTAGTATCAAACTGTATTAATGCAAGAATTCGACTTCCTTTTGAGACCTCACCATTATTCAATTGAACAGTAAAGAAACTGAAGAGAGTTAAGGAGACACATGTATTATATTGGGGTAGTGATCAAAAAGAATCCCTTCCCAGTTGGAAAAGCTGTATACAAAAGCAGCTGCTCTCAGCCAGGTGTTTTCAGCTGCTGGCTTAGTCCCAGTGTTTTAATAATCAAAAGGTATATGGGTATCAACTTAGGCACAAAGGATTGTGATACTTTAAATCCAAACTGCCTTTTTGCTTTGTACATTTTGTTTTAATCATTTGCAAGCTGGTAAAACATCCATCTTTATGACAGGTACAGTATAGGTAGAAGGAAGGACTCATGTTGCTGACAAATATTTTCAGTTGGACTTTGTCTTTTACATTTCATTTTCTTTACATAGGAGTGATTAGCAGCCTTCTTTTTTTTTTAATGGGTGAAGGTGTAAAAGGGTGCAACAGAGAATATAACAGAAGTGGAGAGGAGAGCTGTATATGTCCCTTGCTCCCAGATGACTCAAGTGTTTGGACAAAAAGCAAGGGCAGACCTGTCTCAAGTCTGCATCAATGTCAGCATGTTTACTCTGTCAGATCAGAGCTTGGAAGTAACTAGTTTTAATTCTCTTCCTCCTCTTACCCAAATAATCCTTCAATAGAATGAGTTGTGTTGAGGCTGTTATATGGTATTGTCAGTTGCTCTTAAGCTGACTTTGACTTATACCTACCCTATGAATGAGAAGCCTCCAAGACCCCCACCCCGCTCATTGACTGCATTGCTCAGATCTTGCAAATTCAGGGCTGTGGCTTCCTTGGTTGACTCAATCCACCTGCAGTGTAGCTTTCCTCTTTTCCTACTGCCTTTCACCTTACCAAGCATTATTGTCTTTTTCTGATGCATTAAGTTATCGCATGATAAGTGCAAACTACGACAGCCTCAGTTTAATCATCTTTGCTTCTAGTGAGAGTTCAGGCTTCATTTGCTCTGAGACCAATTCGTCTGTCTTTTTAGCAGTCCATGGTATCTGCAGAACTCCCCTCAAGCACCATATTTTAAATGAGTTGGTTGTTACAGCAAGTAACAAAGAAGCATCATGAAAGATGAGCAAACTGCTACACAAATGTATTCAGAGTTTGCATGCTAACAGAGAGACATTAGGTGAGAACAATGGAGGCTGCTCTTCGAGGATGTACAGTATATGCAGGCAGGCTCGCGAGTCACGTAGGCATGGTTAACCATTTTCTAACCATCTGTCTGATACCCTCAGTCCCTAGGATCAAAGGGTGCACCTAGAAATCTAACATAGGGATGTAAAATACATCAAGGCAAGCTACCAGGTGAAACTACAGATAGCAGGATAACACTGGGTTGTGAAAAATTAAGCTAGCTTCCTGAACCTTCCTGAAAGCTTACTTTGAAGATGTTTTATTACTGAATTTAAAAAGGCAATAACAAAGGAAGTGTGAAGTTCCCTTAAAATGTCTGGTGTGCCTAGACAGCTGGGACTTTCAAGCTTCCCCACAGTTGGTTTTCTTCCCATCAGCATTTTTCACTGTCCAGCTTTCACATCCATGCATAGAAATCAGAAATACATGACCTGGATGATTCTGACTTTACTGTTTAGTGAGATATATATTGCTACACTTGAGGAGGTTATCCGGTTCCTTCATCACTGCCTTTCCAAGTCTTAGTTATCTGGTTTTTTTACTACAGCCTGCATTTTGATTAATGGCTGAACTTGGTTATGTAAGTCATTTGTGGTTATGATTTTTGTCATCTTAATATACAACTGGATTGTAACATAACAAGATGTAATGTGATTCTTGTGGTGTGATTGTAATGTTTATTTACAGGGAAGTGGCTTCACTAAATGATACTGGAGGAATGTCACATGGTTCAAGTGCTGTCTCTCACTGTGTCCCCTGCTGCTGCCTTTTGTTCTGTTGAGGTGACAAGGTGGATGGAAGCAGCATTTGTGCCATTGGGCAGCAATTTGTGGCATCCAGATGGTGTTTAAATAATGAATTAGGTTTAATTAGTTATGAGAAACAGGAAGCAAGGTGGAACTATAATAGTTCCTCTTTTTGGAATGATAACTACCTAATTGCTTTTCCAAAATATTTTTCCCCCAACACCTGGATCCCATATAGCTTAAGAAGGAGGGCACTAAAAAGCAAGTGAGCTGTGCTTCTTGGTAAGGCAGCGTAAACCAATCTTGAGTTTTATCTTTTCCTAGATCAGATTGACATAGCAGTGGGTACTTGCAGTGACTTCAAGGGACAACACCATTATTTTTTCTAAGTAAAAAATGTAATCTAGAACAGTGGTTCTTAACTTGTGGTCCGTGGACCTCCAGAGGGTCGCAATATCCTCACGGGGTCCGTGAAGCCTTGACGGCTGCTTGGCACTTGACATCCCCATAGTGGAGCAGCCACATAACAGGAGCCAAGATGCTGGCTGCTTGGCCTGCACATTGCCATTCAGTCCACTCCAGCCACAAACCTGCAGGAAGAAGCAGGAGAAATGCCTTCCTTCTCCCTCCAGTGCCTCTAAGGGAAGGTTTAATGGATGGTGTAATTGTATCATTCTCTCTCTGGCTTTTCTTCGCAAACGAAGATTCAGGAAGGACTCATCCTGCACTTTCTGCAAGCACGTTGATGACTAAAAAGGCCAATCCGAGATAAACAAGTCCGGTTGCAGAGAGCACAGCAGAAGGTGTTTTTGGGTTGTGATTCTTTCTGCGTTGTCGTTTCTCTTCAAGACTTGTTCGGCGTGAGTTCTCAAATAAGGCTGCAGCATTGTGGATAGTGCGTCTCCATGCCTCCCGATGTGAGGCCAGGGCGGACCATTGTTGGTGATCAATTTGGCCGAGCCTGAGATGTTGTTTCAGGGAGTCCTTATATCATTATCATCATCATTATTATTTGGTATTACAGTATTATTAGGTGTTAAATCTTGATTTAAGTCATGGGGGTCTGTGGCAACAAAAGATATTTAAAGAGGGTCTCTGGTAAAGAAAAGGTTAAGAGCCACTGATCTAGAAGACTGAGCAGTTCCAGGTTCAAATCACCCCTCTAGCTTTTTCTTTGAGCTGCCGAACTCTGAGCGAAATGAAAGGTGCATTTGGTTATTCTTCACTATAGATGTTGCTCTAGATCAGTGCCTCCCAACCTTTGGTCCTCCAGATATTTTGGACTTCAACTCCCAGAAGTCCAAGCCAGCTTGGTCAACTGTCAGGAATTCCAGGAGCTGAAGTCAAAAAACCTCCTTCCTTGGAGGTCTTTAAACAGAGGCTGGATGGCCATCTGTCGGGGATGCTTTGATCATGATTTCCTGCATGGCAGGGGGTTGGACTGGATGGCCCTTGTGGTCTCTTCCAACTCTACAATTCTATGAGCCTCTGGAAGATCAAAGGTTGGGAACCATTGCTCTAAATTTATGTCTCTATGGTGCAAGCCCTCTGTAGTACAGTAGGACCCCCATATCCGCTGGGGATTGGTTGTGGGGGGGTCCTGTGGATCCCGAAAACCATGGATAATAGTGAACACCATTGAAAATAACGGGACTTCCAGTTTAAAATACCACAGAGTTGCCTTTGAGGGCCTAGGTAATGGCTAGAGAGGACACCTTTTCTATAACAGGTGTGCTGTTTTGTGTCCCGTGGATAATTGAATCTGTGGATACAGGGGTCCTACTCTTTCCGACCCTGATAAACCGGAAATGTCTGGAAGGACCGTGACGCATATACCTCTAAGCGTTTCTCTGGGTACCTATCTCTATGGTTCTTTCTCGCTTCCTCGTTTGCTCACGTGAGTGCTTTGACGGCTGGCCTCTATAGACTCCGCCTCTCTCCAGTCGGCCTTAATAGGCTCCGCCTCTCTCTTTCCAGCCAGCCAATCAGAAGCGCCCTGCTGGCCCGGGAGTTCCCAAGGGTTGCTACAGTCGATTATAACAAACACGGCTGTGACTTGAAGCGAGGGAGGGAGGGAGGGGGCGGAGAGGCTCATTTAAAGGGGCCGCGTCTCTGATTCCTGCGGGCAAAGGGATCCTGACGGTTGGTACTATGAGAGCCCGAGGTGATCCTAGGAGGGGATCCCACCCCTGGCACAGCCCGCCCGTCTCATGGAGGGGCTTCTGCTTCGGGGTCCTGCTGTTTCTGGGCCTGTGGTGCTGGCAGACACATGGAGTGGCCACTCCTGACCAGGTAGGGCTAGAAGAAATGTTTTTTGGGGGGCTCCTGGATGAGGCCAGGTCCACACTACACAAATAATCCAGTTTGAAACTGGGTGATTTGCCTTGGTATCCTGGGATTTGTAGTTTGGTGAGGCGCTCCCAGCGCTCTTGGACAGAGAAGGCTAAGGACCTTGTAAAACTACAAATCCCAAGATCCCATAGGAAAGAGTCCTGAAAATAATCCAGTTTCTTTTTTAAAAAAAAAAATCTTTATTATTATTATTATTATTATTATTTCTATCCCGACCCTCTGCAACGCAATCGGGGCGGCTTACATCATAAAAATCCCATAGTTATATTAATACCTTAACCCACCCTCCCCTTAAATAAATAAATAATCTTTATTCAATAACATTTCAAAATCCATAAGAACATAAAGACATTTATACATACTAATTAAAATGAAAACAGACCATGAAATGGAGACAAAAAAATAAAAACATAAACATTTGACACACTAACAAAAACAGTACCAAACATTACAAAACAATTATCCACTAACCCTCTTCCTCTTACATCCCCCCCCCCTTAAAATTAACTTCCCACCTCTCTCTACTTGCTTTTTTAAAATCTTCACAATATTTCCTCTCCCTTTCTATATATATTTTCATTACTACCCTCATCATATATTTTCTTTCAGGTTTACTATAAAGCATTCTATATTCACATCTGTTTTATCAAAAGTTAGATTCATCTCTGTTTCAAGTTGGATTATTTGTGCAGTGTGGGTGTCTCTTGCTGCCACAGAGAGAAAGGGGGGCTAAACTGGAACAAGCACCCCCTCTTTCCCAGATCCACTGAATCAGTCAGTGGGGCCCAATAGTGTTCTCCCTGCCCCATAGAGACAGCTAATAAAGGAATTAAAACCACTACACAGTCATGTAGCATTTTAGAGTAAAACATTTATCGTGGTAACGACTGTCTATATCATTACAGACAGACACACACACACATATATATACAGTACTTCTGCATTTCCTGCCAGGAGCTGAAACTGGATTTTCCCCCCCCTTCAATTTTATCTTCTCAACAACCCTGTGGGGTAGGTTAGGCCAGTGGTTCTTAACCTTTTCTTTAGCAGGGACCTCCTTTAAATATCTTTTGTTGCTGCTGCCCCCCAAGACTTAACTCAAGATTTAAAACCCTAATAATACAGTTTGTCCCTCTGTATCCACGGATTTGGTATCCGCTGATTTAAGTATTCACAGCTTGAAAATATTCTTTAAAAAATAATAATCCAAAAAGCAAACCTTGATTTTGCCATCTTATATAAGGGACACCATTTTGTTATGCCATTGCATATACTGTAATGGGACTTGAGTATTCACAGATTTTAGTATCCACGGTGGGTCCTGGAACCAAACCCCAGCAAATATGAAGGGACAGTTGTAATATCTTTTAAGAATAATAATACAATTGCAACCATCCATGAAACCTTCCTTCAGAGGCACTGGACGGGAAGGGAAGACTTTTCTCCTGTTTCTTCCTGCAAGTTTGTGGCTGGAGTGGACTGAACGGCAATGTGCATTACAAGCCAGCCAGCCAGCCAGCCAACCTTTGCCTTGGCTCTTGTCACGTGGCCACTCCACTGTGGGGAGGAGGTGGGCCAAGCAGGCTTCAAGCTTTCGCGGACCCCCTGTGAGGACATCAAGGACCATTTGGAGAACCACAGACTACAGATTAAGAACCACTAGAGTAAATTGGGGCAGTGGCTGTCTGTATAATTACAGATACACACACACATACATATTCTGCTTTTTCTGACAGCAGCTCGAGCTGGGTTTCTCCTTTCAATTTTATTTTCTCAGCAACCCTGTGGGGTAGGTTAGGCCAAGTGACCCAAAGTCGCCCAGCGGGCATCGCAGCAGAGAGAAATTGAGTATGAGTCTCTCCAGCCCCATTCTAAAACAGCCTCACCCAACCTGGGCTTTTCCAGTTGGACAGAACCTGAGCAAGTAAAGACTTTCGCGGTTGGCATCCATAGATTTTCCTTGGTTTTTTTCCGGGCTGTGAGGCCGTGTTCTGGAAGAGTTTCTTTCTGACGTTTCGCCTGCATCTGTGGGTCCCCAACAGGGGTTCACAGGATATAAACTCCACACATACTCCTACCCAACCATTCTCTGAAGATGCCAGCCACAGATGCAGGTGAAATGTCAGAAAGAAACTACAGTATTCCAGAATACAGCCTCACAGCCTGGAAGAAAACCAAGGAAAATCTACTGAGCAAGTGACTTTGGGGGTTGACAGCTCCCATAATTCCCAAGTCAGTATGATGAGAATTGTTTTGGTCTGATATATCTGGAGGGCACGGAGTTCAGATGAGGCTATTACCCACGGCATGGGCCAGAGTCCAGTTCATCAGAGGTGGTGTTGTCGATTGGGACGGGAAAGGCCTTTTTTTAATTTCCTGCACATGCAAGCCTACACAGTTTGGCAGAACACAATACAGCAATTGCTGTTGTTTGTAAGATCATACATTTTAAAATATCGTAGCGTGTAGAAAGATGCTGCTAGGGCGCTCCTGTTTTCTGAAGCTTTGGCTGCTCAAGTTGGGACCCAAAGGCTAACGGGTCATATAGTACAGTTACGGTATTTGTGGGGAAAGCAGTTGGAGAGACACCTCTGCTCTTCCATCAGGCAGAAGTTGACAAAGCTTCTTTTGCGGGTTACCTCTCCCAAAAGCACCCAGTCAGCATGGGAGTGGGAATCTGAAAAAGGAACTTCTCAAAGCTCTGCATCAGAGAATATCTTCAGTAGAAGAAGAAAAGGACAGGCAGGGGAAGGAGGGTTGCTAGAATGTATTTGCAGCAGTGACACTCCATTGTCCAGTCTCTTTGGCCCTTTTGCCAGAGAGTGCCAGCAAGGAGAGAGTGGATGTTGGGAGTTGCTGTTGTAAGACACTTGGAAGACTTTTTAACTGTAGTGTTCAATTGACATGTCTCTGTGCTGGCCTTTACCTGGTGGAAGGTGGCAACTGTCTGGAAATTAATGGAACAGCCCAGCCTAGCTGCCTTAATCCTATTCATACCATCTTGAAAAGACCCACTGAATCAGTTGGATTCACCTATGTGTTCACTTGCCATTCAGTGTTGATTTAGTGCGGCTACTTTATTTAGGACTACCTGTCAGGAATATCAGGTGCTATTGGCTGTATTTCACTGGAAGGAACTGGCAAAACCATCCCTTGAGTCTTCAGTGCCTAAGAAAACCCTATGGAATCCATGGGGTCACCAAAAGTTGACAGCCGACTTGAAGGCACATACACACAATAGGATTTTAGCCCTCCTTTATTTATCCACATAGCCATTCTTGTCTCTATAGCATCAGACTGTTGCTGCTCAAGATTGATCTGAGTTTTTTAAATTACAGTAATTTAATTTAATAAGTTATTTAACTACAGCTGCAAAATTGGTTTATGCGAAAAAGTGGAGGAGTAATAAAAGTCCAAACATTTCAGAATGGATAATGAAAGTATTTGATATGGCAGAATTAGATAAACTCTAATTAGATCAATTTAGTGAAAGGAAATTAATAGAAAACTATTTAAAGATATGGAAACCTTTTACAGACTATGTAAATAATCAAAATGGGCTTTGATATATAATAGGAGAACTGGTAAGAATAGATAGAGACAATGTAATAAGGGGATGATAAGTTAGAGATAGGATAAAAGTAGAATTAATTAGGACTATATAATCAGGGATACTGGGAAGTTACTTTAAAGTGTTAGAGTGGTGGGTATGTTGGTTGTATTTTCCTATCGATAATTGATATTAGAGATACAAGCCTTTCTTTTTTCTTTTCTTGGTTTGGATTTTTTCTTTCGTTTTTGTGGTCGTTTGTTTGATTACGTGTTATGTGTTGTGTGAGGTATGGATGTTAGGCTATCCTTGATGTTTCCATGTTTGTTTTTTATTATACAGTTAAACGTTAATAAAGATATATTTTTTAAAATAAATTAATTTAATTTATACCCTGCCTTTCTCCCAATGTGGGACCCTAGGCAGCTTACAATAGAGGTTAAAACACAATGCAGTTAAAACAACATGTAATGCAACATTTTAAAAGAAGTTATATTAAAAGCACTAACTTACAATAATTGAAAAAGCAGTTAAAGCATAGTAATGATAAAATATGCAGCACGCTGCAGTTAAAAGTCCTCCTGCAACAATTGGAGGCCTGAGGAAACAAAAGATCTTTGCTTGCCAGTGGAAAGAGAGTAGAGAAGGGTCCAACCTCACCTCATGGGGTGGAGGAGGGGGATTCCACTGCCTGGGAGAAGCCACTGGGAAGGCTGTTTCCCCCCCAGCCACACCAGTTGTGTCTTTGATGGTGGTACGATCAAGGGCCGGTCTAATAGTTGTGGCATTTCGCAGCAGCAGAGACTTGTCTTAACTGTGGTTTTGGCCCCAGAAGCCCCGCATTGCAGATGGCAGCCACGAGTGATTTACTCGCATTAGTACTGTACTTCACTGCCACCAAACTTTTTTTTTAAACTGTTGTCTAAGGTACACTGGAGCGATAAAGCGATTTTCCGAGTTTAAAAGGACAGCGAATAACCACAAACACCCCATTTTATTGCCTTAGCGAGCGATCGCGAAGGTGAAAATTCAACATGGCAGCAGAGAGTGCTTGCCCTGTTAACAAGCTTCGCCCCCCCCCCGTGTTTGCCCAGCCAATCAGCTTTGCACATCCACTTGTACGAGAAAGCGATTCAAAGCGAATTGCTTGTTCTAACAAGCAGAATGCACACCCCCTTGCTGTTTTGTTTTTTTAAAAAAAAATACAAGAAAAGCCACAAAGGCTTTTCCAGTGTTGCTTTTGCCATTTTGGGCCCACCCTCCTTCCAAATAGTGTGCATTGATGCAGGATCTCATTTAGACAGGTAGGATTCCCAGCAAATTTCATGAGGGGTATTTTCACCGTTTAGATAACCCCATAGAGAAAGCCCTCCTCAAAGGATCTTTAAACTCAGACAGGCTCCGGTCGTGAGATATGATCTTGATCAAGCCACATAGAACTTTATAGGGTTTTAAAAGGAAGGCATTTATATAGTTTTATGTCTGTGAGCTGCTTTATGGAGGCCTGTGTGGGGCAGGAAAGTGGCATTTTTGTATTATTTACATTTATATTGGCATATATTTACTGTATTATTTACATTTATACTCCACTTTTCCTACAGTGAGCTCAAGACAGTGTACATGCCCTTTCCCATCTCTATTTTTTCCTCACAAGAATCCTGTGAGGTGGCTCAGGCTAAGAAAGATCGACTGGTCCAAGGCTTCATGGCTCACTGAGACTTGAACCTCAGGCTCCCTGTCTAAATATAAATAAGGTATTTTTTAAAAAACAAGCTGGCTTAGTAAGAGTGCTTACTTGTCATCCTCACAACTGATTGTGAAAGAGTAGGTTTTCTGTCTTTCATGCTACTTCCATTATATTCCTACCTTTTCCCGATCATGCAACTGGATGAAATGTAGATTGTTCAGATTTTTCTTTGTGCCTGTGAATTTACTCCTAACTTGGAGTGGAAGCTGCCGTCTTTTTTTAAAAGATACTGTAAATGTGTCTTTCCATGGAAATATTGACTTCAGACTGGAAAATTAAAATAGAGATTAACGGGGAAGAGGAAATTAAGAAAAGCTGCCCCTGGAGCCAATTTTATTTCAATGTGAAGTCAAAGGCTTTCACGGCCGGCATCCATAGTTTTTCTTTGTTTATTCCAGGCTGTGAAGCCATGTTCTGGAATAGTTTCTTTCAGTTCCTGAAAGAGAGAGTAGAAAATACAAATGCTAAAAATAAATTTATAAATGAAAGAAAGGTTTTAGTGACACACTACAATTCTCCCCAATTTGGTTCCTTCTGAATGCTATTTTATCTTGCGTTAATTGAAGCAAACTTTCCAAGTCGAGGGAAGTATCAGTCCCCTTATATTCTGCACTGGTTAGGCCTCATTTGGAGTACTGCATTCACTTCTGGGTGCCTCAATTTAAGGATATATAGACAAATTGGAGCAGGGTTAGAAAAGGGCAACAAGGATGAAAAGAGGTATAGAGAACAAAACACATGAGAAATTGTTGAAGAATCTGGGCTTGTTCGGCCTGGTGAAGAAAGGACAGAGGGATGACATGACTGTACTCTTTAAATACCTCACAGGCTGTCACAGAGAGGTGGGTGCAGGTCAGTTCTCTGCTGCCCTAGAAGGTAGGACCAGGTCTAATGGTTTGAAGTTACAGGAGAGTAGATTTCAATTGAACGTTAGAAGGAACTTTTTGGCAATCACAGCAGTTCTGTAATGGAACCAATTGCCTAAAGAGGTGGTGGGGGTCTCCTTCTCTGGACATCTTCAAAAAGAGTCTGGACAGCTACCTGCTGGGGATGCTCTAGCTGGAGATCCTGCACTGAGCAGAGGGTTGGACTTGGTGGCCCACGAGGCTCCTTCCAACTCTCTGTTTCTATGAGTCTGATGGACTATAGGCTACCATCCTTCCCAGGCTATTGCTATGCTGGTTGTGACCAGGAGTCAAACACACCAAGAGAGTAACAAGTAATATTATACATTTGGGTTGTCCAGTAATTGACACCTTACTGCTAGAAGATAAGCTTTATTGGTGGCAGATGTTGCAGGAGGTGATGTACAGCAGAGAAGCATTTCAGCCCTTTTGCTGATGGGGTCTAGTCTTCCCTCACAGTCTCACAATTGGGCCCTCCCTAGACAATTAATTCTACCCAGACTAACCCTGGCTAGTGATCCAGTTCAGTCCCTGTAATTGGATATATGGGACCCCTGGCTGGTGTGCACCCCCCCCCCAGTAACGCTGATGGAAGATGGATTTCCAAGAGTTATATAGTGCACAGGGTTGGAGAAAACCCTTTTTTTGTAAAAGAAAAAGCGGGGGGTGTTTAAATCAAGGTTTGGATTCTTTTGTTGCTTAATGCAGTTGAGATATTATGACCACTGGGGTAAATAATAAGTGTTCTTTTAAAAAGTGCTCTTTTAAAGCAAGTTGTTTTGCTTGAACTTACGTTAATTGAAGGATTTGTTTCTGAATGGCATTTCTTGCACTATAAAACAAAGTGGTGAAAAAGAAGCAACTGACACTGGATACTGGTCTAACAACGAACAACTGCCAATAAACTGTTAAATGTTAAAATGTTTGAATTTAAACAGTAATAGTTATTCCAGGAAGAGGGTTGGAAAATAGTAATAATAGCCAGACTTTAAAAAAAAACAAATAATCAATTTTTAAAAACAGGAGTGGTTGTTGGTTTTTTTAACAATCATTTGGTTTAAACCTACCTGGTTTAAACCAGCCAACCCTGGTAGTGCAGAAACAAAGTCAAAGGGCAGAACATGATCCATCTTTCCACATTGCTATGAGAACTGTACAAGCAGGTTAGCAGCAGAGGAAAAAATCATACTCCCCCAGTCTGTCCTTCACATCTTTTCCCAGCCTCAACTGCCAAGCTGATGCAAAAAAGTTTTAAGCAAGGTCATTAATACAAATTAACCCATACTGTGCCACTGGGCAGTTGTTAACATTTGGCGATGAGGCTGATAAAGGGTCCCAAACCCATCGGCCTGGCAGCAGAGACTAAACTCACTATGGCTGTGCCCAACGGGGATCGCGCCAGGTGTTTAGGTCTGTAGATCCCATCATCCTTGGCTACTGCCTAAGCTGTCTGATTGGGACTGATTGAAGCTGCAATCCAAGACAGCTTGCTTGTGGTTGTCACTCTGGAGAAGTCTGGGCTCAGACCATTAATAGCGGTATATGGATATGTTGCTTTTTTCGTGTGCGTGTGTGCATCAGTCACATCCTTTATGAGTCAACCAGACCTGTGATGCACAAACAGTTTCCCCTTGAGGAAGAGGATTTACTTCCTCTCCACTCCTGCCTCAGCGCTTTGCAGCATTGCTTTCTTTATTTCTGGTTCTCACATCTTTGACAGCCACCACGTCCTTGCTCTTGATGTCTGCCTGCTGTTTCTGCCTGCCCTGTGGCCATAACCACTTCCTGACTCTTTAGGAGGAAAGATTAGACAAACCCTGAAGTCTTCTTAACCTACCAGCTTGTCCTTAACCTCAGAATCTGGTTTAATCGGGTTGACAGTGGTGTCTGGGCTCTGTAAATCTTGTTTGCTTATTCAGTTAGTAAGACTAAAAAATACAATGGGATAAACAAAATAATTATCACTCCAACACACATCAGTCCCCTTTTAGTTAGAAGAATCCTTCATCAAGGACATTCTGAACAATGGAGTTTATCTCAATTGGTTCTTCTTGCTCTTTGATCTCCATTCCTACTGAAGAGTGAATCTGATAACTTCATTATTCACAGTTGAAGGCCCATTAGAATGAAGAGAATCTGCAATGCAGTAAAAAAAAATATGGCTTTTAAGGAGGTTCCAGTTTTATTGGATTTCATCATGCTGCGAACTGGAATTCAAAGTACACAGTGTTAAACCCTACTGAGATCCCAGAAACAGCTTGTTTATCTTGTTTGTACAAGTAGCAAAATGGAAGTTGCCTTATACAAGGCCAGACTATATGGATGGGGTCAGATGGAATGATCTTGGTCTGAAAAATCACAGTTTTATTAGGCCAAGGCTAGAGGCTAGAGATGTGAAGGCCCGGGGCTCAGTTACACGGCAGTTTTCATCCTGGGGAGAATCGAGATATCCTCATCCCGAGTTTGTCTCTTATTGTTTACACAATTTGTCCTGGGATGAACAATATCCCGGGATTGTTGTTTACACGTCAACCTTTTGCGTGACAAAAACAAGATCCCAAGACATAGTATCCCGTGTTTTTTTGTTGTTGTTGTTGTTTACACGGGAAAAGTTTCCAGGATATTTTTTTTAACTTACTCTTTTTTTCACAACCTTAGTGACGTACTTCCTGTGGAGTTTCCCACCATGAGTGATGCTGTTGGCTGCAACAAATGTTTGCTCAAGCTTCTGCATTGGTCAGTGAACATTTGCTAGGTCGATAGTGACTGTGATCCACCATAACTTTCGTATAGGTTTAATTGTGGAAAGTTCAATAGCCTGCTGTATGGCTATCGCTGTCCTCATTCGAGGTACCATGAAAATCTTTGCCAGAAGGAGATGTTGGCAGTTTGTCAGACTATTATGTCTCCCTCTTCTCAATGCAACAGATGCGACAGTAGTTGTCCAACTTACGAAGTAGGGTATCATGTGGAATTGATACAATTAATACACCAATGCTGTATCAGTGCTTTCGCACTTTATACATTAACATAGTATTATGTTAATGCATTAACATTAACATTATACATTAGCATTATGCATTATGTCATGCATTAACATAGCTATGATTTTTTAAAACCTATTCTAGTTGTGAAAATACCTAAAATCGCAAAATAAAAAGTATATTACAATTCTACCGTGGTGTTTACTATTGAACTATTGAACTATGAAGTGTTGCAACCGCTTGTACATGTTGTTTAGAAGGAGCACAGCTCATGTTCATAACCTTGTTTGAACAATACAGTTTATGAACACCTAAGCGGCTACATTGTTGAATTGATGTTTGTAATTAATAGAAAAGGGACTTTAACCAACCCAAACATTTTAAAAATAGTCCATGAGGTGGTGAAATGCAGGAACTCCGCCAGAACACCAGTTGTTTACAAGACACAGATTTTTAAAATTTTAAAAGTTAAGTTGTGGGATCCTATAGGTAAGGACAGATTCTAATGGTCTTTATGGAAATATAAAAACTCGAGTTTCCACAAGCTGCCTCATGGCATTATGATGGCTGAGGGGGTTAGAGGGTGTGATTGAGTGGCCCAGCACATCACCTACTGGGGGACCTATGAGACCAACCTCCTTCTAGAGAGTCTCTCCCAGCTGATTGGTGTGCTGGACTGCCTCATGCGTTCCTCTAACTGGAGGAACCACAACTTCTTTTTGGAGGTGGCGTGGTTTCTCCGGGAAAGGGGCTTCATCCGGAAGGGCCTCCAGTGCTGGTCCAAGTTCAAAAACTTGAAGGGCCAGTTCTACCAGGCACCGGAGGCCAATAATGAAAGCCCCCAGCATTTTTCAGCAGTCCGATCGTGCCCCTTGTGCCTCATCTCTGCAGCTATTTTTTCAAAAAGGTCTATATTTCTGTGGCATTCTCTCATCTGCTCCTGTACCTTATGCTCACCCCAAATAGTGAGCAAGTCTGTTGTCTCCGCATGGGATGCCGCATCCACCTTTCCTTGCTCATGTACCATTTTTGGCATCCATACCACTGACCTCTCAAGTGAAGGTGCAGGAAAACAATGGCTGCTGAGGTTGGCAATTTAAAAGTAATTTGAAAAAGGGTCACTGACTCCTCCTTCTCTGAACTCTGTGCCCGCCCCTGCCCGCCTCAATTTCCAGGCATCACCTACTCCTGAGATATTTTGTCCTGACCTGTTCACATTTCCAGTTATTCGCAACTATTCGTGACTTTTTAAAAAAACTCGGGATAAACTGTGGGACAGAAAGTCCCACTTCTTGAAGGTTTTAAGATGGCTCCCCTTCTGAAAAGCACAAGATGGTCACGATGTACATGTGAACAACTAGAGGTCATCACGAATTCATCCCAGGACATTTTTGCTGGGTAAATGTTCCTCCAGAAAAAAATCCCGAAAAATTCAGGAAAAAAAGGAAGAAAATCAATTATGGGATGTTTTTCTTTGTTACTAATATTGATGGTTTCTTCTGGGTTTTTTTGTTTTTTTTAATTTGCCTGCGCCACATAAACTAGCAAAACCAAAGAGGTTCCCTGTAGTTTGGGAGATTATTGCTCCATTTGTTACAAATATTTTTTAAAAAATAAATAAATTCCATTTGTAATAATTGTTTGAATACACTGTATTTTTAATATACCAGTTATGATAATTTTATGCCAAATCAAATTGTACATAATCATTTTTATGTTCTTAAAGTAACAGAGTGACTTTCAATCTGTAAAAAGTGCTAATGTTGCATTTTTTCAATTTTTCCAAAACAATTCAATTTTTTTCTGAAAAACACTGTTTTTTCCCCATGGCTTCAACATTTCCAGAAATGTTACATCTCTAGCCAGGACAAATGGTCTACTTACATGACCCCTCTCTTTCCCATCACCTTCCTAATCTGAGAGGAAGTTATCGTAGTTTCTTCAAGGACAGTTTTCTATGATGTCCAAACTAACTTACTGTGGTTTACTTCAGCAGGGATAGAGAACATATGGCCCTCCAAACATTGATGAACTGCAATTCCCATCATGCTTTATATTTGGCTACAGTGGCTAGGACAATCAAAGTTCAACAACATTTGGGAGAGCCACAGGTTACCCACTCCTGTTTTTGGATTTGGAATAGGTCCTTAAACCACAGTTTCCCAGTTTGGAAGTATCCAGAAACTGGTGGTTTAGATAAGCAAGATGGCTCAGTTGAAGTCAAGTATGCTGAGGCAGTTGGGTCATTCCAGCTGGTAAAAAATGGTCCTCTACCTCAAGGGTAAGAATCATGCAGCCCCCAGATGGTGCTGGATTGCAACTCCCATAATCCTTATGAAATTTTATTGATTGAGTGTGCCACTTAGGGTTGATTATAGTTCCAGTCCAACAGCATCTGGAGGGCTGCATGTTTCCTGCCTCTACTCTAGGTTAAAACTTTACTATTCGGACTGTTTTTTCACTGCTATAGCACTGAGATACAGGCATACCTCAGTTAATGAAGTAGATGTGATCCTGGACATTCCTTCTTTAACAGAAAAATTGGCATGAGAGGTAGAAATAACATAGAAAGAGTAGGGATAGGTTCCACAAAAATATACCACAAAAAATAAGAGCAGTTCAGTATGTTTCAGTAACATTTTTATTCCAAACTAACAGTATGCACCCATGAAATGAAGCAACCAGGTCAGGTAAGCCTTGCCTAAATAAACAAAAACATTTTGAACCTTCTATGGACTGGTTGAAAGTTTGTTCCAAAATGGATCCAGGGATGACTTTTTTCTTCCACCTGCTTCCACTTAATGATTTCCATGTTGGTGGCCAAACTTACAGATTTATGTTTTTTTAACATCCTTGGGGGAGCTGTTGAAGCAGGCTAATTTACTTTCTCCCTTTCTTTCTGTTTTGCTGTTCACTCATACTCAGGGAGTTTAAAGGCAGCTGCTGTTAAAATTGCCTGTTGTAGGCAGGCACAGACAATTAGAGGAGGATCAGCAGAGGAATAGCCCGTTCCTCCCCAGATCAAGCTTTTTTTGCACTGTTTAGTGGAGATATGCGGCTACAACTCAGCAATTGAAAGTCTGTATCTCTCCAGTCTGTCACCACCTTCACAATGCCAGTGCTGTTTAAAAAAAAAAACAACTTTCAGCTAAACAGAGAGCAAGGAAGAAGAAGAAGGGATGGGTGGCAGAAAAAGACTTTGTAAAAAGGAGCTTCTTTGTCAGAGGCTTTTGTCAACAGAGGTACGCCTGTATAGTCCACCTCCCTGGCTGTCCCCACCACCTTAACTGTCTATAATGCAGATTGGAACAAAGCTCTGTGTCTGTAGCACAGACTACAACAAAAGCCTCTTGTTGCTGTTGTCGTCATCCTTGTGTGCCTTCAAGTTGTTTCCAACTTACGGCAACCATATCATGGGGTTTCCTTGGCAAAATTTGTTCAGAGGAGGTTTGCCATTGCTTCCCTCTGAGGCTGAGAGAGTGAGACTTGCCCAAGGTCACCATAAAAGTTCCAAAGAAGTGTTGCAAGGTCCTAGTTAATAGCACTTGTACTGTATAAGAGAGTTTGGCCCTCTGTTTCCTCTGGCAATGAACAGGACTCAACATGATCACCCAATCTGAATGGGCAGCTGCTTGGAACCTCACAATTCACAGAATCGGCCTGCTGGGACTCAAGAGCAGAGAAGGGGAATCATGTGCCCCTCCAGATGATGTTGGACTATAACCCCCATCAGCCCTAGGCAGCAATTTGTGAGGCGTATGGGAGCTGAAGCCCAACAGCTTCCAGAGTGCCATAGGTTTCCCAGACAGGCTCTAGAGAGAAAATAAAAATGGATTATATTAGTAGGACATGGGAGTAGAGACCAAAGCATTTTTGAGGAAGATGGGATGTGAGTGAAACTCAGCCCTACTATTCGGGGGTGGTGCTCAGTGCAAAATCTACCTGTTCCCTTAAGGTTTGTTGTGTGTCTTCATATTATTTCTGACTTATGGAGACACTACAACGAACCTGTCGGGGTTTTCTTAGCAAGATTTATTCAGAAGAGATTTGCCATTGCCTTCCTCTGAGGCGGAGTTGGACACTCCCAAGGTCACCTAGTGGTCTCTTAGGATAGCCTTCCCCAACCTATTGTGTTGATTGCAACTACCATGACCAACAACTCACCAACAGTAGTCATGTTGGCTGGGGAAGATGGGAATTACAGTTAGCACATTTGGAAGGCACTGGGAAGATGAGGAAGGCTGCTTTGAGATGTATCTTAAAAGAAGATTCTGATTAACTGTCTGTAGTTGAAAGGCGAATGGGAACAATCTTGTCCTTGCTTTTCTGGCAAGTGGCTCAAAAACTAAAAACTAAAGGGGAAATCAGGCCAGTGTCTTGTGTGTCTAACTCAGAATTTGGAACTGGGAATAATAATAACAATAATAGCTTCTTGTTGTTGTTATTTAGACTATGGCTTCCAGAATCCCCGTGGCCATGCTGGCTGGCTATGGGATTCTGGGAGCTGTAATTCAAAAAGGTAACTTTTCCAAGCTCTGCTCAAGTGCATATTGTTTCCCAGCCCAAACTGGGAGTGTATTGTGGAGTCATGCTTGATATTTGAAGGGGTTCTGGGTGTGCTTTGTGCTTCTTTGAAGATGAAGGGGAGTTGTCAGGAGGTGACAACAGCCAGAGGTATCTGTCTGGCTACCTTAGCAAGGAGACCAGCTGCTTGCCCTTGCTTTCCTGATTTGTCTGCTGATCCACTCTTCCTTCCTTCCCTGTGTGCTATGCCCTGGATAGAAATGTCAAGCTAGCTGCAACCTTGACTAACTACTTTGTTCTGCTGGTACATGGCCAACCTTTCAAATGCTGAACAATAGTCACTTCCGTGTACTAATTGCTGGGCCTGTTAAACTACCCATGGCTTAATAGGGTGGCTGGGATGGAAAGCATTCTGCAATAGCCTGTTACATCTTTTTAAGGTAGCTGAAACAAAAGCACACAATGAATGCTGTTCCCTGTGATTCCTTTTCCCCTTTAAAAAAAAATCATAGATAAATTGGAACATAATAATTGGAGCATAGAAGAAATTATAGTAGGATTTGGGATTCTAAAGTTTCAGAATTCCACTCCCCTCTCCAGTTTTTCACATTTGTCCCCCTGGTCAGACATCTGTCACTTTTCACTAAGCACCCGCACAGTTCTCATAGGACTGGGGAGAGGGAGGAATGGGTGGAGAGATACATTAAAATGTTGGAATTCTCCACTGATATCTAGGAGTAGCTTTCGCTACCACTCCCGGAGGCATTAAAAATAGCCTCTTAGTTTCCCAGTGCACATAATATTCACATATAGGACATTCACATATGACTGTCTGTGTATGGGAACAGTCCTGACAGCATCCCCAACATTTCAGTCTGTGCTAGCTCTGCCCACCTTTATGTGGGGAGTGGGGAGGTCTGAACAGGAAATTCTAAAACCTGGCAAACTTTTTTGGGGTGACTATAACTACCAGAATCCTTCAGCAGTGGTTATGCTGGCTGGGGGACCTTCTGGTAGTTGAGGTCTAAAAAGTAACTTTTCCAAGCTCTGATACACATATGAAGCATAACTACTCATTCCCCAACCTGCAGTGTTAGTCTGTTTCAGTTAGCCTGAGTTGCAAATCTCTCTATTGATTATGGTTACAGAAATAATAATAAATATTTGTTTGTATAAACTGTGACATTGTGGTAGCATTTATATTCTGTATATGTATAAAGAATATTAGAGCTCTCCACTGATTAAATAATCAGAGATGATTACCGTAAACATCTGTCATTTTTACTCAGATAATCAGTTGTATTTGTTTATAATTCAGATTGCTAAAGTTGCTTTAATGTTTTCAATTTCATCCCCTGTTTAAAGTACCGCTTCAGAACCAAAATAGTCTCAACAATTAAATAATGGTGCATCCTTAAATTCACAGCATTACCAATTAATTATTAGTTGATTAATTTACTGATTAATCTGCCATCTTAAGCATAGTGATTAGGGTGCAAGTCCCCATTGAGACCTGCTTCAGAGTTCATCATGCTCAAATACGGTATTGTACAGTTGTCCCTTCATATTCACTGGGGTTTGGTTCCAGGACCTCCTGTGGATACCAAAATCCGTGAATACTCAAGTCCCATTATATGCAATGGCATAGCAAAATGGTGTCCCTTATATATGATGGCAAAATCAAGGTTTGCTTTTTGGATTATTGTTTTTTAAGAGTATTTTCAAGCCGTGAATACTTAAATCTGTGGGTACCAAATCTGTGGATACAGAGGGACAACTGTAGTTAGAAACAGGTCAGACTGCAACAAAATGTTGCAGCGTGGCGTGCCCCTGTTTTAGGATGCCTTCCAGCCATGCTATCTTCCAGAATACACCGTTCCCTTTCCTTCCCACCTATGTAAGCCAACATTATGTGGACACTGAGACCATTCATATATAACAAAATCCAAAATATGCATTATGGTGAAACAATGGAGCAAAACACATTATGATAGCTTTAGAAGTTGACAGGCTTCTTCATCAAGCATAGGTGTTTTTAGGGGGTAAATGTGACAATGGAGAGTCACAGAGGTATACAGTATATTTCTTGAGATGTTAAAGATGTTGTTTGAGAGGGTTGATGCAGGTAGAGGCCAGTCTTCATGTTGGCCATGATGTGGCCAAAGCACTGTATAGTTGTCCCTTCATGTTCACTGGGGTTTGGTTCCAGGATCCCCAGTGGATACCAAAATCCATGAACACTCAAGTCCCATTATATGCAATGGGATAGCAAAATGGTGTCCCTTATATAAGATGGCAAAATCAAGGTTTGCTTTTTGGATTATTTTTTTTAAAGAATATTTTCAAGCCGTGAATACTTAAATCCGTGAATACCAAATCTGTGGATACGGAGGGACAACTGTAATAAGATTTCCTTCTCTTTTGGTAGAAACAAGGAGACTTCCTTTGAGATCTAGACCATATCTGTCTGGTACAAGGCTACAAACCACTTTCTAAGCAGAATACAGTGAGTCTCTCAAGAAGCCTTTGTACTGATGTACCTGGAGACAAGTTTAGGTGCTGTAAAAGGTAAAATGTGCCAATTTCCTGTATTTGTTTGTTGTTAACTGCTGTCAAGTTGACTTTGACCTATGGTGACCCTATGAATGAGAGACCTCTAAATCTCCCTATCATCAGCTGCCCGGCTCAGGTCTTAACTGCTGCGTCTTCCTTGATTTAGTCCATACATATGGAATGTGGTGTTCCTTTTCCTACTGCCTTCTACCTTACCAAGTGTTATTGTCTTTTTCTAGAGAGTCATGCCTTCTTGTAATATGGCCAAAGTACAACAGTTCCAGTTTAGTCATCTTAGCTTCTAGGCAGAGTTCAGGCTTGATTTGCTCTAAGACCCATTCTTTTTAGCAGTCCACGGTATCTGCAGAACTCTTCTCCAGCACATTTCAAATTAGTAGGTTTTCTTCCTGCTTTCTACACTGTCCAGCTCATCTCATCCATCCCATTCCTGCTTCTGCTGAGCAAGATGGGACACTGCCACCGTCCACAGACTCTAAAAAAAAAAACCTTCACTAGTAACTCAGTGGGAAGTTACTGAAGCTCATGTTGTGCTTTTGCCCCCATCTCTGCAGGGGTGCATATGCACACACATGCAGGCAGGCACATGGAAAGAGTGTAAAATTTGGCCACTGATAGCCAAATTCAGATTGTTTTACTTCTGTTGGAGGTGAAAACCTCAGAAAGTAAATCCAATTTGCTTCCTCTAGGTCAGGGTTTCTCAACCAGGGTTCCCTGAAACCCTATGGTTCCACAAGAGGTTGCTAGGAGTTCCACAAGATATTGAAATTGGGAAAAAAAACATTTTTTGAGCTGTAGATATAATACTTTTTAGGCAGGGGTTCCCTGAAATCCGAAAATTGTTTCAGGGGTTCTGCCAGGGTAAAAAGGTTGAAAAAGGCTGCTCTAGGTTCAGGATTCCCCTGCTGCACCTGACTTGAATGTTTTCAAATCCTTAAATATCAAGAAGTATAATACATATTACATTGATACTTCTATTAGGCCACTCAAAACACACAAAATATATTGCACAAACTTTTGAAGCTCACAGGTTTCTTCATCAGGCATAGATGTGAAAAAAAAATTTAAAGGGGAAAATAAATAACAGTCCTTCCTGGGCTTTGGGAGTTATTCTTTATTTTCCCCTTACGTGCAAATCTGTACATGTTTATTCAGAACTAAGCCCTACTGGGTTCAGAGGTTTTACTTTGAGGGGAGTAGTTGTAGGAATGCAGGTTTAGAATATCCCCACACACACACCCCAAACACATATATGTACATTTGCAAACATGTATTGGTGTTACCATTTGCAAGACTATGTATCACACTACACTGTTATAGTGTTACTATTCTACTTTAACTGCTCTGGCTGCCTCCTGTGGAATTCTGGGTTTTGTAGTTTAGTGAGGCCTAAGAGTTCTCTGGCAGAGAATGCTAAATGCCCCTCCCTAAGCTGCAAATCCCAGGGTTCCACAGGAGGCAGCCAGAGCAAATAAAGTGGAATAATAGCACTATAACAGTGTAGTGTGATAATCTCCTAGGGGTGGCATCTAATCTGGCCCTATAGTGGAGAGGCGTCTAATCTGGCCCTATAGTTTCCACCCCCACAGCCTCCCCCCTCCCCATACATGCATCCTAGGTGCACCAGAAGCAATATGTTATCACTTCCAGCTGCCATTTTGTTTAAATTTTGATGCTTTTTTGTATAATTTTCAGGGCGACGCTGGCATGTTTGGGGCAGTTTGGGTTCATTTTAACTGGGATTTTTTTTAAAAAATGGGGGAATTTGGAGTCTGCGATAGCAGGGCCTCAAGAGCCATATTTTCCTCACCCTTGCCCTAAAAGGTTCTCCAGATGAATATGTTCCCTTATATTCCAAACGACTTTTATGTGGCAAAGCAGAGCTTTAAGAAGAGAGTAACTTTTCAAAGCTCTGAGCATGAGTTAAGCATGTGTCTGACTTGTCCATTTAAATGTGTAAAACATAATAGAGCATGACAGTTAATAGAACACATTCATAGTCAAGAAGATTCTAGTTCTGTGAAATCAGTCATTCTTGTTCCAGGCCCTTTGTTGGCTTGGCGTAAAAGACGGCATTCAGCTAAGACACTAAAGTACTGCTGAGTAACTCAATTGTTACAGCTAAAATAAACAGAGCTTAAAAAGTAAAATTCATGCATGAGATCATAAGGCAACCAACATACAGATGGGGGGAAAACTTTTTTAAAAGCAATTCTTTTGGGGAGGGAATGATACAGGAAATGTCAGTATGTTACAAATACAAAACAGAAGAGGGAAGGTTTGTTGTTGTTATTGTTATTGCATTTATGTCTTTGTTGCTGTGTACCTTCAAGTCATTTCTGACCTACGGCGACCCTAAGGGTTTTTCTTGGCAAGATATGTTCAGAGGGGGTTGCCTTTGCCTTCTTCTGAGGCTGAGAGAGTGTGACTTTCCCAGTGTCACCCAGTAGGTTTCAATGGCCAAGTGGGGATTTGAACCCTGGTCTCCAGAGTTGTAGTCCAATGCTCAAATCACTACACCACACTGGCTCACTGGTATTTATGTATATCCTGCCCTTTTTCCAGTCTAAGACTCAAGATTTTTTTAAAAAAAGGTAAAAATTCAAGTGCAAAAGTTAAAAAGTAATTAAACTATCAAAAAATTAAAACCAGTTAAATATAAAGCATTTAAAAAACACAACAAAAATAACATATAGGAAACCCACACATTCTTTAGGTCTAACAGGCCTTGTATAGTCCATCCTCAGAGGCCTGTTGAAGCAGAAATCAGCCTGCAGAAAGACTGCAGGATGGGTGCCAGTCTAACCTCACTGGGAAGATTTCAGGGATCTGTTTTTTTGGTTTTTTTTTCCTGGAATCCTAAGAGTTGTCAACCGGAGTCTGATACAAAAGATCTACAGACAGTATGGAAGAATTCTGAGCCCAAGAATTCGTTTTATAGCAAAACTAAGCTGAATTTACAATTCTTCTACACGCTTTGTTGTGGAGTCTTTCTGTTGTTTTCTTCTATGACAATATTTTCTGTAATAATATTAATAAAAATTCAAACAACTATATGGCTCATACAATGTTCCCGGACTTACTGTGGATACTGGAAACCATGGATAACAGAGAACCCTATTAAAATGAACAATATCCAGCCCAAACATATCATAGAGTCTCACTGCAGGACCTAGAGTTTCCTAGAGAGAACACCTCTCTAGGAATCTCTAGTTCCTCCAGTGTGACTCCATGGTCAATTTCTGGAGGCGGTAAGCCACAGACTTGCACTGGAGAACCTAGAAAATGCCTAGAGAGACCCATATTTTTTTGGACGCAGGTAAGTGAATCCATAGGTACCAGTTCCACAGATACGGGGATCATATTGTACTTCATTGTACCTAATGGTAGAGCCAGCGCTTCAATCCAGCCTCTGCTCATCACTAATGAACCACAAATCAAGTAGCAACTGTTAATTTATTATCAGGGCTGGAAAGGCTGATTTGTGGTGCAGAAGCCTACGTGGGCAGTCTTAAAATGGAGCGAGGGAAAGGCTGTAGGCATAAATGTACTAGTGGTGGGGAGCCTCAGGTTCTGGGGCCATGCTCCCTTTCCCCACAATACCATCATGTTTTTCCAGCTTATATGTCCCCCTCCCATTTTATATTTGTTGTTGTTCTTAATTGCCACCAAGCCAACTTTGACATATGCCACCCCTTTGAATGAAAGACCTCCAAGTCACCCTGTTATCAACAGGCCTGCTCAGGTCTTGTAGGTTCAGGACAGCCCTGGCTTCCTTGACTTAGTCTATCCATCTGAAGTGTGGTCTTCTTCTTTGTCTACTTCCCTCTACCTTACCAAGCATTACGGTCTTTTCTAGTGAATAATGTCATCTCATGATATGGCCAGAGTATGACAATCTCAGTTTAGTTGTCTTCTCTTCTAGGGAGAGTTCAAGCTTTGCTCTAGGACTCATTTATTTGTCTTTTTCATAGTCCGTTGCATCTGGAGAACTCTTCTCCAGCACCACATTTCAAATGAGTGGTTTTTCTTCCTATAAGCTTTCTTCATTGTCCAGCTTTCACAACCGTATATAGAAATAGGAAATATGATGGTATGGAAAAACCTAACTTTAGTATTCAACGATATATCTTGACACTTCAGGATATTGTCTAGTTCTTTTACAGCTGCCCTGGAAAATCTTGAAGTGTTTCAATGTCTTTATCGTCTACTTTAAAGTTATGTAAATCATCTGTGGTCATTATTTTTGTTTTCTTAATGTTCAACTGTAAACCTTTTTTCAGTAATCATTCCAAGTCTGCTATTTTCTGCTGTATGATGTCATCTGCATAGCTTAAATTGTTGATGTTCCTTCTTCCAGTTTTCATGCCTCCTTCCTCAGAGTCTAATCCTGTTTACGTATGGCACATTTGACATACAAGTTAAACAGATAAGATGATAAAATGCAGCCTTACCTGACCCTCTTTGCCAATTGGAAACCATTCCATTCCTCTGTATTCTGTCCTGACGTTAGCCTCTTGTCCTGAGTATAGGTGACACATATGAACAATCAAACGTTGTGGCATGCACATTTATGTAAGAGTGATCCATAGTTTTTCATGATCTACACAATCAAAGGTTTTGCTATAATCTATAAAGCACAGGCTAATTTTCTTTTGAAACTCTTTGATGCGCTCCATTATCCAATATTATATTTGCAATATCATCCCTATTGCATCTTCCTTTCCTGAACCCAGCTTGGACAGCTACCATTTCTCACTCCATCTATGATAAAAGTCTTTGCTGTAGAATTTTGAGCATCACTTTGCTTGCATGGGAAATTAATGCAGTGGTCCTGTGGTTACTGCAATCTCTGGTGTCCCATTTCTTGGGCATTGGAATGTATGTTGAGCACTTCAGATCTGTGGGCCATTGTTTTGTTTTCCATATTTGTTGAAAAAATTTAGTTAGAACTAGAGTAAATTCTGTCTCTGTAGCCAGAAGCAGCTCTATTGGTATGCCATCTGATGATTTATTTCTCCCAAGTGCTCTGAGTGAAGCTCCACTTCACTTTCTAAAACTGTAGGTTCATCTTCAAATGGTTCTTCCTTGAATTATTCTGTCATCCTTTCATCTCTTTTCTATAGTACTTCTGTACATTGTTTCCATCATCTTTTTATTTCTACTTGGTTATGTACTATGGTCTTAGAGCAGCCCCATTCTCAGTTTAAATTTCCCTTTGATTTCTGAGATTTTGTGGAAGAGGTCTCTTGTTCTTCTGTGTTTTTCTTATCTTCTATTTCTCCGCATTGATTATTACAGTTGTTCTCCTTGTCCCTGCACAGAAGTCACTGAACAACATTGTGTAATTATGTGACTCAAAGTGTCCCATTCCTGTCCACTTGAGCTCATTCACCCCAAGTATTGCAATGCTTATATGTTCCATGTCTTGTTTTACTATGACTAGTTTTTCCTGCTTCCAAAATTTCATGTTCCTATAATATATGTTGTGCAGCTTCATACTTTCCTTTCACTTCTGAGCATGTCAACTGCTGAGTGCCCTTTCAGCTTGAGTCCAGTTGCATCATTAGCCACAGTGCTACTTGTAGTTGTCCTCTGCTGTACCTCAGTAGCTCGTTGAGTGCCATCCAACCTGGCAGTGTCACCTTCTGGCTCTATCTTATTTCATTTTAGATTGTCTCATCATAAGGTTTTCCTGGTAAACAATATTCAAAGGGAAATTTACTATGCCACCTTCTGCACAGTACTAACAAGTGTTAGCTATGGTGCCACTATTGTTTTCTCTGAGAGATCCTCCACCAGTGCCACCATTACTACTACTGCCCAATAGTTGTTCGGCACATTTAGTCTGGCTCCTCAGAGAAAGTCTGTCAGACATGAGAGACCCTACCAGCAGCACTCCTGCCTTCAACATAGCCTCTTGCTTGACAGGAGAACACAATCCCATCACCGTGGAAAGGTAGTGCCATTGGTGGGGACTCCAGCATAGAATCTTTCCATTTCTTCTTTTTCTGCCTCTGTTGTTGGCCCGCTTTAATACTTGGTTACCAGAAATGGTAGCTTGAAGCAAACAAACAGAAATATTTTTGGTCTTGTCCTTTGTTCTGGCCGCACCCACCACTGGAATTTGAGCACTGAGTTCTTCTCTGAAATTGCATTTGACACTCAGACTGAAAGAAGTTCCACACTCTTGCGTTAGATTGTACTGCGTCTCATGCAGGTTTCAGGTTACATGAATAAGTAATCATATATGTTGAGCTTTAGGAGTGGAAGTTCATTTGCATTGGCATTTCAGTGTCAATGTATCTAATGTTGGGCTTTCTAACAAATATACAAACCCAAACTCATTTATTTCTCAAATTGTACACTTCTTTAAATTTTCCAGTGTTTTCCAGTGTAAAAAAAATATACAAAGAAAGAGTTAGCAAAAATTTGTATCAATAAAATAATGATGTCAGTGCATTCTATTTCAAAAACTGCTTACAAAAATGTATATATTCGCCAAGTATTCCATACAACTTGGAGAGATGCAAAGGAAACACCAGAATTTAAAAGCATAATTTCCAGAATTTGGGATGATTTAATTTCAAATCTGGAAAAAGAAGATATCCAAACTAGCAGATTCATCCATTCCTAACAGCAGTTCCTCCTAAACGTGCAGCTTGATAATACAGCAAAGAGGAGTGTTTTGCCTTTTGACTTGTTTGCAGAATGATGTATCAGCACCTTCAATCATGTGGTTACCTCAAATAGCAAGTCTCAGGGTAGGGTGGGGTGGGGAAATCCTGGAGGAACATACAGGATATAGAACAACCAGTGAATAGTTTCACATTCATGCAAGGTTGTACCGAAGTCCAATCTTCTATTTTAAATGTATCTAACTTTGGCTGGGATTTGTGTTTCTTGGTATCATGATTATCTTGTCTTTTCCTTTACAAAGTGGTTGGAGGCAGTGTGAAAGAGAGGGAAGTGACTCTTTCACAATGAGTTGTTGCCAGTGCAATGTGTGTTCCTTAAGTGATCAGTATACTCCCTTACTATGTCAGTCCCTGCTTAATTCCTTGTCTTCTGCCGAGCTAGAACTTTTTTGGAGAGATGCATTGGTGAAGAATGGGTGGAGGAACACAGAATTTAAGTGCTGGGTTGCAGCAGCATGTATGCAGTAAACAATGCAATATAGCTTGTGCTGGAAGAGAATGACGTTCCACTCTGACCAGTCCTACTGTAAACGTGTATGTCTGCCTGCAACAGGCAAAGTAAACAGCAGCTGTATCCAAAATCTCTAACAGCAAACCAGCAAAACAGATAAACAAGATAAAGGAGGACTGCAGATAAGTCTGCTCCACCAGCTCCCCCGCAACATGTAAAAAAAAGCATAGCTCTATAATTTTGGCCACCAAAATGGAAATCATAAGGAAAGGAGAGGCTAGTGAAAGAAAGAAAAAAAAACCTGGATACATTTTGGAAGAAACCTTCAAGTGGTCTCTTGTTTCTTGTTGTTAACTGCCTTTGAGTCTACTTGGACTCATAGATGAGACATCTCCAAGACCCCCTGTCCTCAGCTTCCCTACTCAGGTCCTGCAGCTTCAGCCCCATGGCCTCCTTGATTGAGTAACCACCTACTGTGCGCTCTTCCTCTGTTTCTTTTTCCCCTCCACCTTTCCTAACTTTATTGACTTTTCTAGTGAGTCGTTTCTTCTCATGATGTGTCCAAAGTATGACAGCCTCATTTTGGTTATCTTGGCTTGTAATGAGAGTTCGGGCTTGATCTGTTGTAAGGCCCATCTGTTTGTCTTTTTGGCTGTCCATGGTATCCTCAGGACTCTTCTCCAACACTACATCTCAAATGAGTTGAATTTCTTCCTATCAGCTTTCTTCATTGTCCAGCTCTCACAGCCATACGCGGTTTGAACAATCTAACTTTAGTGCTCAGTGTTAGATCTTTGCATTTTATGATCTTGTCCAGGTCTTTCATAGCTGACCTTCCTAGTCCCAGTCTTCTTCTGATTTCCTGGCTGCAGTCTCCATTCTGGGCTATGATTGATCCAAGGAACGGGAATCCTTTCACTATTCAATTTCCTTGTCATCCATTTTGAATGTGTGTAAATCTTCTGTGGTCATTATTTTTGTTTTCTTATTGTTCAGCATTAAGCCTGCTTTTGTTTTTTCTTCTTTGACTTTCTTTAGTAGTTGTTCTAACTCTTTGTTTTCTGCTAGTCTCTCTCTCTCTCTGGCTTTTCTTCGCAAACGAAGATTCAGGAAGGACTCATCCCACACTTTCTGCAAGCGCGCTGATGACTAAAAAGGCCAATCCGAGATAAACAAGTCCGGTTGCAGAAAGCACAGCAGAAGGTCTCCTTGGGTGATGTTTCTGTGTTGCGATTCTTTCTGCGTTGTCGTTTCTCATCAACACTTGTTCGGCATGAGTTCTCAAATAAGGCTGCAGCACTGTGGATAGTGCGTCTCCATGTCTCCCAATGTGAGGCCAGGGCAGACCAATGTTGGTGATCAATTTGGCCGAGCCTGAGATGTTGTTTCAGGGAGTCCTTGTATCGGTTTTTTTGGAACGCCCCTCTTACGCTGACCCATGGTGAGTTCACCGTAGAGTACTATTTTTGGGAGGCGATGGTCCTCCTTCCTAGAAATGTGCCCTGCCCAGCACAGCTGTGTTCTCAATATCATGGCCTCAGTGCTGGTGATCCCTGCTTGCTCAAGGACAGCAACATTCATCACATAGTCAGTCCAGTGTATATTTAGGATTGTGCGTAGGCAGCGCTGATGAAAGCATTCGGGGAGTCGTAGGTGGTGGTTTTCTGCTAGTAGCGTAGTGTCATCTGCATATCTTAGATTATTGATATGTTTTCCTCTGATCTTCACTCCTCCTTGCTCTGAATCTAAGCCTGTTCTGCATATGATATATTCTGCGTACAAGCTGAACAAGTACGATGATAGAATGCAGCCTTGTCCGATTCACTTCCAATTGGGGTCCATTCTGTTTCTCTGTATTCTGTTCTTACAGTGGTCTCCTGTCCTAAGTATAAGTTACGTATCAGGAAAATCAAGTGTGTTGGTACACCCATTTCTTTAAGAGCGTTCCATAGTTTCTCGTGATCTATGCAGTCAAATGCTTTGCTGTAGCCTATATAATGCACATGCTGATTTTCTTCTGGAATTCCCTACTGCCCTCTGTTATCCAGTATGTTTGATATGTGGTCTCTAGTGCCTCTATCTCTTCTGAACCCAGCTTGCACCTCTGGAATTTCTCTCTCCATGTATGGTAAGAGTCTTTGCTGCAGTATTTTGAGTATGCCTTTGCTTACATGGGAAATTAATGCGATGGTCCTGTAGTTGCTGCAGTCTTTTGAGTCTCCTTTTGGGAGAATCGGGATGTATATTGATTGTTTCCTGTCAGTGGGCCACTATTTTGTTTGCCATATTTGTTGACAGATTGCTGTTAAAACTGAGGTTGATTCCTCTTCTGTGGATTGTAGCAACTCTATTAGAATGTCGTCTGATCCTGGTGATTTATTCTTCCAGATTGATTTGAGTGCAGCTTTCACTTTGCTTGCCATAATCTGGTGTGGTTCTTCATATGGGTCTTCTTTCCAACTATCTTCCATCCTGTTATCTCATTTGTAAAGCTCTTATGTGTTTTCCTTCCACCGTCTCTTTATTTCAGCTTGGTCATGTATTATGCTCCTCTGCTGATTGGAGAGCATCCCCACCTTTGCTTTGAACTTCCCTTTGAACTCCCAGATCTTGTGGAGGATGTCTCTTGTTCCTCCTTTTTTGTTGTTGGCTTCTATTACCCTGCATTGAGCATTATAGTAATTCTCTTTATCCCTGTGCATTAATCATTGAACCATTGCATTCATGGGTTTAGTTCTGTTCCTGTCTCCCTTTTGCTTCACATCTTTCCTTTACTGCTTGAAGCATCTCATATGTTATCCATTGTTTCATCTTTTTCTTTTTGGCCACTGTTAGCATATTTCTGAATTCCTCTTTGGCTATGTCCCTGGCTTCTGTCTAGAGTTCCTCTAGTTCCCAGTCAAGTAGGCATGGTAGAGCAAATCTGTTTTTTGTTTTTTAATTCGGTCTCTGGTACCAAATGTTCTGTTAAAGGTTGATGCCCAGGAGGACATCAGCATCATTAACTGAGATTTACCTACACATTCATTTTTAATAAGCCAGCATTCTGTCACTTTCTGCCAATGTTCTGGTGACCAAGAAACAGCAGCTGGAGCAGTGTTAGGCTCAGGAGCTAGCTACAGAGATGCTGATCTTTTATTATTGATTCATTGATTCATTTGTATCCCACCTTTCTCCCTATGGCAGCACCCAAGGTGGCTCACAACGTTTAAAAACAACACTAGCTAAACACACAGTACAATAAATAAGAATTAAAAGTGACTAAACCATTAACTGGACTGACTATGTGACGAATGTTGCTGTCCTTGAGCAAGTAGGGATCACCAGCATTGAGGCCATGATATTGAGAACACAGCTGCGCTGGGCAGGGCATGTTTCTAGGATGGAGGAGCATCGCCTCCCAAAAATACTACTCTACGGTGAACTCGCCATGGGTCAGCGTAAGAGGGGCGCTCCAAAAAAGCGATACAAGGACTCCCTGAAACAACATCTCAGGCTCGGCCAAATTGATCACCAACAATGGTCCGCCCTGGCCTGACATCGGGAGGCATGGAGACACACTATCCACAATGCTGCAGCCTTATTTGAGAATTCATGCTGAACAAGTCTTGAAGAGAAACGACAACGCAGAAAGAATCACAACCTGGAAACATCACCCAAGGAGACCTTCTGCTGTGCTTTCTGCAACCAGACTTGTCTATCTCGGGTTGGCCTTTTTCGTCATCAGCGCGCTTGCAGAAAACATGGGATGAGTCCTTCCTGAATCTTCATTTGCGAAGAAAAGCGAGAGAGAGAGAGATAATTAAAATTATACATAAATAATAAAACGTTTTTAAAACTCCATAAAATTAAAATAAATCTTAAAAACAGGAGCACCAGCAGTCCAACCTTCATTTGTCAGCAAAGGCCTGGTGGCATAAAAATGTTTTAACCTGCTGTTTGAAAGAGAATAAAGATGGGGCCCTCCTAACCTCTCTGGGGAGGGAGTTCCAAAGTCTGGGAGCAGCCACCGAAAAGGCCCTCTCCCTAGGTTCCACCAAACCAACCTGAGAAGGTGGTGGGACAGAGAGAAGGGCCTTTCTAGCTGATCTTAATGTTGTGCTGGGTTCATATGAGGAGATACGAGTTCTTCAAATAATCTGGACCCAAGCCATTTAGGGCTTTATGGGTCAAAACCAGAACTTTGAATTGTGACTGGAAATGGGTCGGCAGCCGATGGAGCTGCCTCAACAAGGGAGTTGTATGCTCCCTGTAGCCAGCCTCAGTTAGCAACCTGGCTACTGCTCTCTGGGCCAACTGAAGTTTCTCATTGCACGCCATGTTCTCCTGAAGAGTAGCCTAATAACCCTTTCTCTTTCTTGGGTTTCATTTCTGCAGGTGAAGCCTATCATCACCATGGAGCAGTTGCTGTGGGTGAGCGGCAATGTGATTGGGGAGGTGAACACTTTTAGGGTCCCTCTCATTGCAGCGACGCCTCGGGGCACCCTTTTGGCCTTCTCTGAAGCCAGGAAACATTCTTCCTCGGACATTGGAGCTAAATTTATAGCCCTACGCAGGTCGCAGGACAAAGGTTTGAACAGGCCCTAGAGGGCTGGAAGTCATGGAAGAGAATGAGATGCGTGTGTGTGTGTGTGTTTCAGTAGTAAGAAAGACCCCTCAACAGAGTTTGTAAAAATTACTTTTTGGACTACAGCTCTCAGACTCTCCCAGCCAACCATGTGGAACCCCAGTACGTGCTAGGATTGCCAGACTGAAAACTGGAGTGGGCTCCTGTTCCTTTAATGGTTGCATAGAAGAGGGAATTTCAGCAGGTGCTGCTTGTCATGCAACCAGGTAACAAGCAACTCTTGCTGAAATTCCCTCTTCTACACAACCATTAAAGTACAGGCACCATTTCCAGTTCTCATTCTGGCAACCTTAGTACTTGCCAGTGCGATTCTAGGCTGCATTAATAGGAGTATAGTGCCTAGATCAAGGGAAGTAATAGTGCCACTCTATTCTGCTTTAGTCAGACCTCACCTGGAATACTGTGTCCAGTTCTGGGCACCACAAATCCAGAAGGATATTGAAAAGCTGGAGCGTGGCCAGGGAAGGGCAACCAGGATGGTGGGAGGTCTAGAGGAGCAGCTTAGGGAGCTGGGCTTGTTTAGTCCGGAGAAGAGAAGGTTGAGAGGGGACATGATAGCCATGATTAAATATTTGAAGGGATGTCATACTGAGGATGGAGCAAGCTTGTTTTCTGCTGCTCCAGAGACTAGGACACGGAAAAGAGATTCCACCTAAACATTAGGAAGAACTTTCTGATGCTAAGAGCTGTTCAGAAGTGGAATGCACTGCCTCGTAGTATGGTGGAGTCTCTTTCTTTGGAGGTTTTTAAAGAAAAGCTGGATGGCCATCTGTCAGGAATGATTTGATTGTGTATTCCTGCAGGCAGGGGGATGGACTGGATGGCCCTTGAGGTCTCTTCCAACTCTATGATTCTATGCATTTATGGAAGTGGGGGGAGGATAGGAGACCACACATGTTTACTTTACAGTATGTGTAAGCCCCCTTAGCTAGTGCTTTTATGTTGTTGTTGTTGTTGTTGTTGTTGTTGTTATTATTATTATTTCTTACCTGCCTCCCCTTGTGGATCGAGGCAGGGAACAACACGTTAACATATAAACATAATATTAGCTAAAAACACATATCAGTTAAAACCTATCAATTTAAAACAAAAACAAGTAACACTAAGACATTTTAAAACAATCAGTACACAGTTTAAAATTCACAATTTAAAATCATCTGGATAGGCCTGTGGGAAGAGACTGGTCTTTAGTGCTGATTTGAATTCTGACAGTGTATTCAGCTGTTGTATCTCTTCCGGCAGGCCATTCCAGAGTCTAGGGGCAGCTGAAGAAAAAGTCCTCTGGGTGACAGTTGCCAACCTAGTCCTGGCTGACTGATATAAATGTCCCCCAGACGACCTACGTGTACAGAGCAGATTATACGGGAGAAGGTGATCTCATAGGTAACCTGGATCCAAACCATGTAGGGCTTTAAAGGTAATAACCAACACTTTGTACCTTGCCTGGAAACTAATTAGAAGGGGGAATGTTTGGGCTAAAATTCTGGGGTATCAGGATGGTCTTGTGGGATTCAGTAAAGCTTTCCCACATCGTTTCCACTTGTAATTCAAGTACTGTGAGAAATACAAGGAAAGTGTAACTTGGGAAGAAATGGGAGTCAGTCAGTCACTTTACTTATACAATAGCATCCATAGAATTAAAACTGTATAAAAGATTAATTTAAAAACAGTACAGCACTCAAACAGAAAAAAACATTGTATAAAACAATCAGTTTCCAAATGCATGCTGGAATAGAAAAGTCTTCACTTGATAGGAAAAGGACAGAGAGGAGGTAGCCAGCCTAGCCTCCCTCGGAAGGGGTTTCCAGAGTGTAGGTCCACCCATGGAGAAGGCCTTCTCTTACATTCCCGCCAAGCCTACCTGTAAAGAAAAGAAGAGGGTTGAGCGAAGCACACACGCACCCAAAAGATGATAGCGTTCAGGCAATATCATGTTGGTAGATAGGGTCCTTCAGGTAGCCTGGATAATCTGCTAAACTAGATTAGTTTTGTTTGTTAATTCCCATGTGACAAGCATGTAATACCTGAGTGCTGACTCTTTGTAGTTCCACTATCTAAAGAAGCAGATGAGTAAGAGAAGTCCAAGATATTTTGATGACTGAGGTGTTTCCTTCCTCACAAGTCAAGGTGTTTCGTTATCTAAAAGCAGCCACGTTATTTTTGTGCATGAAGAAATGCCTGTCCTCATCCCTGGTAGTAAAAATAAACAGCGACAAATGAAACAACTAAAAATATGCTGCCTTTTCATTACACACAAAACATGGTTTTTGGGGTGGCTGCTTCATCCTGTCTAATGATGGAGCTGGCCACACAGTTAGATAGCACATGTGAGGAAGGTGAAAATAGGGTTGCACCTCAGATGGGAAGATGAAGCCAATACTTTATACTACATTGAGACAGAGTGTGGTGGTGCCAGCAGCAGCAAAAGAGGAGCAGCTTAATGGCTTCTTCCACCAAAGAGTTGCTCAGGCTGACTGAAGAAGCATAACTGTCATGTACTAACATTCCTAGACGCAGTGACCAGAAGTTTCAGAGTAAAACAGAAAAATGTATTGGCGCAGAAATCCAGAAAGCAAACCATACAGGGTCGTTGCTCAGAATTAAAACTTGAACAGCAAACAGTATATTGAAAGCACACTGAAATATTAAAATCAGGCGGGCTATGATACTGTTGGGAATACTGTCATCCCCAAACCTTGTCTTCCCATAGAAATGTCCAACTCATTTTCCCCAAGCTTCAAAACGCAGCTGCGGGCTTATCTACCCATTTTGGTAGCTACCGTTATACTCCCTTTTCACATGAAACAAAACACTCATTACCCAGCACACAGAAAGAAAAACACAATTAACAGCAAGGTTACATGAAAGGCACTAAAACTGGCAAAAATGGGTCATGACAGAGACCATTCCAGACAATGACATACCTCTGAGCTATATAGGAGGTCTTGGGTCACCTGATTTCCAGGTGATTTTCCAAATCTTGTCAAACTAGCCAGTGCAGCCAGTGGTAAGGAATACTGGGAATTGCAGTCCCACAACTGCTTCAGAGCCACAAGTTGCCCACTTCCATTCTAATCCATGCTCTGCAATGTTTCTCTCAGTTGCCTCTCTTCCTGCTGCCCAACAGCTCTGAAGTGCAGAGAGTTGGAAACAGATCGTAGAACCATAGAGTCGAGAGCTATGTAAGCCCTCTAGTCTAGTGAGTCTCAACCTGTAATCCTTCAGCTGTTTTGGACCAGTTCCCAGATGCCCTAGCCTCCATGTCCAATGTTCAGAGATTCTGGGAGTTGACGGACAGTAGAAATGCTACTCTAGTCCAACTGCTTTCTCAATGCGGGAAACTCAGAACTGGATCTGTAGAGCTGCTCATGTGAGTTCTGTAAGTCCCATGTGTGGATTACACTCTTGCAACAAGGCACATACTCACAAATGCTAACTTGATTGGATTTAGCAAACAAGCAAATGTGTTACATAGCCCATGCAAATAAAAAATTTAAAAACTCATAGATTAAATGGAACATTAACCAGACCAACAAAAAGCCAATGTTATACAATACAAGCCTCTACAGTTAGAGCAGTTTGATACCACTTTTAATTCTTATGGCTTCATCTTAAGGAATCTCTTAGGCTACATCTGTACTGCAGAAATAATCTGGGTTGACACCGCTTTAACTACCATGGCTCAATGCTATGGAATCCTGGGATTTGTAGTTTGTTTTAGCACCAGAGCTCTCTGACAGGGAAGGCTAAGTATCTCACAAAACTACAAATCCCAGAATTCCATAGCATCTTGCCATGGCAGTTAAAGTGGTATCAAACTGCATTATTTCTGCAGTGCAGATGTAGCCTTGGGGTTGTAGTTTGGTGTGATACTTAGCATTCTCTGCTCTACTCCATTTCCCTGAGTTATAGCACTCATGCTCTCTAGCAGAGAATTTTCAGTCTCTCGGCAGACTACAGATCCCAAAATTCCATAGGATGGAGCCCTGAGAGTTAAAGCGGGATGGAACTGTTATAACTGTATCATGTAGTTGCCCTGCTGGCTGGGGACTTCCGGAGCTGTAGTGCAAAAAAGGAACCTTTCCAAATTTTTAATCACTGTGAATCCCTGGTGAAATTGAAAATGACAATAGAAAATCGGGGTGGAAGTGGTGGTGGTGGTGATGATGATGATACTGATCACTGTTTTTATGTTACAGTTTATACCATAAAACAATAAAAGAAATGTTTGTGTTGGTCAGTTTCTATTAAAAGGCATTGTGGAGTCATCTTGTGGCACAGACTTGACTATTTTATTTTAGCATGAACTTTCAGGGATCACAATGGACTTTCTTAGCTGCACTGATGGACTACAATATAGTACATGAGTCATAGAATCATAGTGTTGGAAGAGACCACAAGGGCCATCTAGTTCAACCCCCTGCCATGCAGGAATGCACAATCAAAGCATGCCCGACAGATGATTGTATTGTGTCATTGGATCTGAGGAAGGGAGTTGTAATCTATGAAAGCTCATGTCTAAATAAATCTGTGTGTCTTAAAGGTGCCACAGTGCTGCCCCCCATTCCTTTTATGCCACAAAGTGGTCACTTTGGTTCTGTTCCCACTACTATTCATGTGAGAACAAGCAGGCCCTTGTCTGTTGCTAGGCAACCAGTGCTCTCATGCTGCTTCCTCTCGGTTTCCAGCTGACAAGAACAAGTAATCCAGGCTTCATCCTATGCTTTTAACAGTAGCCTTGCCTGCAGACATTGACAAGGCCATATTTTGAACCTCACAGAGATATAATAGGGTTGCACGTCAGATGGGAAGATGAAGCCAATACCTCATACTACACTGAGACAGAATGTGGTGGTGGCAGCAGCAGCAAGAGAGGAGCAGCTTAATGGCTTCTTCCACGAAAGAGTTGCCCAGGCTGACTGATGAAGCATGACAGACCTCGGAGCTATACAGGAGCTCCTGGGTCACCTGATTTCCAGGTGATTTTGCAATTCTTGCCAAACTAGCCAGCACTGCCAATGGTAAGGACTGATGGGAATTGCAATGTTACAACCACTTCTGAGCCACAAGTTGTCCACTTCCATTGCAATCCATGCTATACAATGTTCATTTCAGTTGGCTCTCTTCCCTGCTGCCCAACAGCTCTGAAGTGCAGAGAGTTGGGAACAGATCACAGAACCATAGAGTCTGGAGAGCTATGTAAGCCCTCTAGTCCAGTGAGTCTCAACCTGTGATCCTTCAGCTGTTTTGGACCAGTTCCCAGATGCCCTAGCCTCCATGGCAGGGTTTCTCAACTAAGGTTCCACAAGAGGTTGCTAGGAGTTCAGCAAGATATTAAGATTCAGCGGGTGGGGGGGACACATTTTTTTGAGATGTAGATATAATAATTTTTAGGCAGGGGTTCCCTGAGATCTGAAAATTGTTTCAAGGTTCCACCAGGGTAAAAAGGTTGAGAAAGTCTGCACCATGGCCAATGTTCAGAGATTCTGGTAGTTGATAGTCAGAAATGCTACTGTAGTCCAACTGCTTGCTCAATGCAAGAAACTCAGAACTGGACCTGTAGACCTATCTCTTTCCAATACAGGAGTTGGGAACGTATAGCTGTCCAGCTGTTACAGCACTGTAACTCCCATCAGCTTGAGCCAGCATGGTCAATGGGAGCTGCAGTCCCAACAACTAGAGCATATCCTCCAACATGATTTCACAGATGAAAACTTGGACATGTGTGGCCGAGCAACATCAGAGCGTAACCAAGATGGTGAAGGTTATGAATGAGGGAAAACATATGAGCTAGGAAAGGCTGCAGCAGTTTGATTTTGCCTTAGTCTACTGAGAAGGGCAAGATTCCGACCCCTCCTCTCCTCTCCTCCTTACTAACTTAACCAAGTATAAACTACTTTTGCATTTTGAACTCAGTTTGCAGCAAATGAAGTAAACAGGCCAAAAGGGGAAGATGGGAGCAGGAGAGAGAAACTGGGACATTTTAAAAACAGCTGAAAAAGTAGGACAACAGAGATTAACTGGGACTGTCCTGACTAAATTGGGATAGTTGGAGGCCATGCAAAAGGCCCCATGTTTCCCATCATTGTGTTAAAGATCCAGAAGCAAGGCCCAGATTATAAAACTGTTTAAAAGCTTCTTACTGGCCCAGAGCCAACAGGAGAATGTTGGGAGGTATGGGAATAGTCACAATCATACATGTTGCTCCACCCTTCTCTGAAAGCATTCTTTGATCCCCATATGGACAAAAAAAACCCAGCAGTGGCGGTGGGGTTTTGGGAGGGCATTTAGAGGCATTGAAAATGGTTTCCAGTCAACACAGATGGAAACAAACCAATCCAAAGTTATATACTTCAGTCTAAGAAAACTCACCCAACCTGATGCCTTTTATATGTTTGGACTGAATTCCCATCATCCCTAACCAGAAGCAAAACAAACAAAATTATTTGGGAGGAACCAGTCTAATTCAGTGGCAACATGGCAGCGCCAGTGTAGGCCTCAGCGGAACCAACTGTGAAAGGACTTTCTGCATGAGGCACCCCAAGTGAAACACACCTGTGGTGATAGGTGTGTTTCACTTTTTTTATTATTTATTTATTTATACCCCGTTCTTCAGCCACAAGGCTATCAGAGCGGCTTACAAATTGTTTTAAGCAATAGCTATTTACACATCTACACTGCATTAAACAGTTTCCAATGTGTGTTAGCTAATTGCCCCCCACAGGCTGGGTACTCAATTTACCGACTTACGAAAGGATGGAAGGCTGAGTGAACCTTGGAGCCGGCTGGAATCGAACTTGTGATGTGGTGGCTTGCAGTACTGGCATTTAACCACTGCACCACCAGGGCTCCTTGGGGTGCCTCATGCAGAAAGTCCTTTCACGGTTGGTTCCGCTGAGGCCTGCGCTAGCGCTGTCATGTTGCCACCGAATTAGACTGGTTCCTCCCAAATAATTTTACTTTGTTTTGCTTCTGGTTAGGGATGATGGGAGTTCAGTCCAACACATATAAAAGGCATCAGGTTGGGGGAATTTTCTTAGACTGAAGTGTATCATTTTGGATTGGTTTGTTTCCATCTGTGTTGGCTGGAAACCATTTTGAATGCCTCTAAATACAATGGAAGGATGAGATGGGAATGTAAGTAATAAAGCATAACTCATTGCTTGCATGTGTCTTCCCCAAGGTGCTACCTGGAGTCCAACTTCATTTATAGTTGATGATGGTTCCCTGGCAGATGGCCTCAACCTTGGAGCTGTGGTGGTTGATTGGGAAAAAGACATTGTGTTCTTGGTGTATACTCTGTGCGCCCACTACCACCAATGTGCCACTGCCAGCACCATGATAATTCGCAGCCGTGATGATGGAGTCACGTGGAGTGTCCCCCGGAACCTCTCTGAAGAGATTGGCACAACCATGTTTGCTCCTGGTCCGGGCTATGGCATCCAGGTGAGCATGCCTATGCCAGGCACAAAGCTGTTTGAATGATCATTTTTCTTACACACAAGTAATATGTGCCATGACTCCATGAGTGTGAAGTGAAAAATAATGCACAATATGGTAGTAGGTACAATGCTTAGCTTAGTGACGGTCTCAGCTGTCATTTATTAAAAGAACAAGTTTCTGGCCCACTTCTTGTAGAGATACTAAACATATGGAAAAGGCCTGCTAAAATCATAAGATGTTTCCATGCTGCACAATTGTAGCACTTTGATACCACTTTAATTGCCATGGCTATTCAAACCTATGACCCGAGGACCTCGCTGCTACATCCATGCTTGCAATGCCACAGCAGATGAACCGTTGGTTTAAAGGGTGAGGCTAGTTCTGTGCACGCTGCGCTCCACCAGAAAAATCCATTGCACAGGCTTGAAGGACAAATCCAGTTCCAAAAAAGCCCTGTAGCGATAGGCGAGGGACGAAACGGCAGGTGTAAAGATGCACTGGAAGCCGCAGACCCAACCCTGCATGCAGGTGGTTCAGGACATTGGTCGCTCGAGGCTGACCCTGGAGATGACAGTCTTGTTCGGCAGCATCCTGAACGACCAAGCAGCCTTTTTTAAGGAGAGCACTGCTTGCTTCATATGGAGAGGGGCCTAGAAAAGGTGGCCTAACAAAAGCTCATCCCCATCTACCTGGTTGGCTAGCCGCGGCCAACGAGCATCTTCTGATGCAGTCAAACAAAGGCAAAGAAACAAAGGCACACACTGGCCTCCAAAGGTGTAAATAAACTGACACTTGCACGCTGGAACATCAGATCCACAATGCTGCAGCCTTATTTGAGAACTCACGCCGAACAAGTCTTGAAGAGAAACGACAACGCAGAAAGAATCACAACCCAGAAACATCAGCCAAGGAGACCTTCTGCTGTGCTTTCTGCAACTGGACTTGTTTATCTCAGATTGACCTTTTTAGTCATCAGCACGCTTGCAGAAAGCGCGGGATGAGTCTTTCCTGAATCCTTGTTTGTGAAGAAAAGCCAGAGAGAGAGAGAGAGACAGAATTGCCATGGCTCCATCCTGTGGGATCTTGGGATTTGTAGTTTGCTGAAGGATTTGGAATTCTTTTCCAGAGAGAACTAGTCTGCATCCCAGAACTACAATTCCCATACTACTCTGAGCACCTGTATACACTACAGAATTCTTTCTCTGGCTTTTCTTCGCAAACAAAGATTCAGGAAGGACTCATCCTGCGCTTTCTGCAAGCGTGCTGATGACTAAAAAGGCCAATCCGAGATAGACAAGTCCAGTTGCAGAAAGCACAGCAGAAGGTCTCCTTGGATGATGTTTCTGGGTTGTGATTCTTTCTGCGTTGTCGTTTCTCTTCAAGACTTGTTTGGCGTGAGTTCTCAAATAAGGCTGCAGCATTGTGGATAGTGCGTCTCCATGCCTCCCGATGTGAGGCCATGGCAGACCATTGTCGGTGATCAATTTGGCCGAGCCTGAGATGTTGTTTCAGGGAGTCCTTGTATCGCTTTTTTGGAGCGCCTCTCTTACGCTGACCCATGGCGAGTTCACCGTAGAGTAGTACTCTACACTACAGAATTAAAATGATTTCATCCTCAATCTCTCTCTTTTCAGGGTACATTGGTGCTTTCTAAAATAATTCACCAAACTACAAATTACAGGATGGAGCCTTCATAACTTTCTTTTAAATACAGCTTTTATTTAAAAAAAATAGGAATAGATTACGAATTACAGCAATTTTAAAAAGAGAAGCAATAGAGAACTGAATACAATAAAATAAAAATTAAAAAGTGCAGCACAAAAATTTAAAAAGTGACTTCCAATCATCCTTTTGTCAGTTATATATGCATACTGCTCTCTCTAAAATGACACCATATTCCCTTCTTTCAATATCCTGTTCTTTCTAATCTTCAAAAGCTACCAAGTCATTTTCTTTTTTTTACAAAAAATCTGTAAGGAGGGGATAGAACCCCCATAACTAACAAAGCAGAAACGTTTTTCTAGCATATTTTTACTAGTGGAACAACTCTACCAGCAACTTTGTATACCTAAATTTGTATACCTAAATATGCTAAAGGCACCAGATCCCATATGATCTTAGAATCTAAGCAGGGTCATCCCTGGTTAGTACTTGGATGGGAGACCACCAACAAATACCAGGTGCTGGAGGCTATTCTTCAGATGAAGTACTTGACAAAACCACCTCTGAGTATTTCTTGCCTACAAAAACCCTATGAAATTCACGAGGTCGCCACATGTCTATAGGCAACTTGAAGGCACACAGACACAGACACATACACACACAAAAAAACAATAACAACTGGATTTAGGTCTTTAAAAACACTATGAAATTCATGGGGTTGCCGTAAGTCAATAGGTAACTTGAAGACACACACACACATATATTGCACTACCCCAGTTCACCAGCAATATAAAAATTAATTTCACCATCAGTAAATTACACAATCAGAACTTTTTCCAAAAGAAAAATCTTGACCTTTAAACAAAGAAATTTAACAGAGCTGGGAGCTAACTGATGTCCCTAGGGATAGAGTGCGGTGTGGCGTAGTGGTTGGAATTATTGAAATAGTACTGTGGAAACCCATGTTCATACCCCTACTCAGCTATGTAGCTCACTGGGGTCCTTGGACCAGTCACTGTTTCTCAGATTCACCAACCTTCCAGAGTTTTATGAAGATAAAGCATCAGTGAGGAAGGCTATGTATGTCACCTTCAGCTCCATGGAGGAAAGGTAGAATACAAGACAATTTAATTAATTAATAATCCAAATTGGGGCAGGTATTAAAAAGGCCGTGTTCCTAGCCACATCACATGATACTTTTCTTAGCAAACAGATGAGAAGGACGCTGTTATCTGAACAGGACTGTTCTGGGAGGCAGAGCTCCTACAGGTAGATTTTTACAGGAGGAGACATTCCTGTGAAGGGAAGAGGAGGAGGGATAAAGCAGCACTGTGGGTATCCAAGGCAGCCATGGCAGGAAGCTAGTCTCATTTTTTCGTGGTCCTTCTCTGGCTTTCAGAAACGCTACGAGCCCAAGAAGGGGCGTTTGATTGTCTGTGGCCATGGGACATTAACACGGGACGGGATCTCCTGCCTCCTTAGTGATGACCACGGCTTGACTTGGCGATACGGGCGGCAACCCCTGCACGGGATCCCTTACGGCGAGGCAAAGCTTCTCAGTGACTTTAATCCGGATGAATGCCAGGTAGGTGTGATCATGAATGTGCACTATTTGGTAAATTAGCTACAGAAAGTACCTCTACCCTGAGGTTCTGCAGAAGCACCTGTTAGGATAATTATATACAGATGTGTGTATGACATAGTAGTACTAAGAGCAAAGTACTTCATTATCCTTTATGTGGGGCCAGGGCCGGCCCTGCCATGAGATAAAGGAAGGCAATAACCTTAAGCAGCAAATGCTAAGGGGCACAGAATGGACAGAGCTATATATTCTTCTCTGTGCCCCTCCCTCCCACCACATCTACCCTGTTGTCTTCAAATGCAGTAGAAGAAATTGTCTTCACACCTGTACTGAAATAAGATTCAGCTGCCAGTCTGCTTGGCTTGTGCGTGTAGAATTAGAGAGGTGCCATCTTGTCCTTTGCTTTAGGTAGCAAATTGTAGTGAGCCAGCCTTGAGTGGGACATTAATTTAGGGTACTGTTTGATGATTGCAAGACTGTGGCTTCTCATAAGATTTCTTAGAACCTGTGTTTTCATTCAGCAAATTTAAACATTGATTTCTAGCCCTCACGATGCTAAACAAGGACTTAAAAGCATAAGCAAACATAGTCCTGGCCAATTTAATCCAAAGTGAATCTCATTAAATTCAATGGGTAGTAAATTTGCAGAAGCTGGCAGAATAAAAAGCTCCACCAACTTAGCTATGCAGAACCCCAGGGATGACAGAGGCAGCCCAGCCATACCACCGGCATTTTAGCTTCCTAGCACATTTTAGCTTCCTAGCAGGGGCCATTCTAGTGATGTGAGTGCAGGGTGGAGCTGTACCCAGTCAATAAACTGGATGATTGCACTGCCTGATGAACAAGGATCCTTAGTTCTTAACTAATCTTGGAGCAGGACGAGTTTCCATAAAATTCCACCAAGCAGGATGAAGGTACCTGTCCTCTATCACTTTCCAAACACCAACACAGCTATTGCCTCACTGGTGGAGAGTAGGAGGAAGGAGTATGAAGGAGTGCTTAATTCTGTTTTTGTGAATAGTGAATAGCCATGTTGGGAGGGAACGGTTATGGTTTAAAGTTCAGGTTTGAAAGGTAGGGAAGGACAGGTAGCTTCATTCCACTTGACAGAGCTTTAAAGTATCTCATCCTGCTCTAAGATCTGTTAAGGATTAAAGTTTCAGGAGTCCCATCCCAGGTCCAACCTGGCAACACTAATCCACATTCAATCCTTGACATTTTATCTCTAGATAAAAAGATCAGATAACACGTAATAGGAATGACCTGCATAATATCTTACAGGTGTTGGCATTTAGTACGCAATATTGGGCTATTTGGAAAGAGTTTGACTTGGTGTAAGGCAGCTTTCCATGTTTCCTTCATTGGCCCAAGCATAGAGGCCAGGCTTAACTGAGCAGGTGGGTAGAACACGACCTACAGTAGCTGGGTTTTTTCCCCATTTGTCTCTTTAAATAAAATTGCTAGATACATACGTATATAAAAACCCATGACATTTGAAGGAGGGAATCTAGAGTATCTTTGAAAGGACTAGGCTTCATGTTGGAGAGATTTTGGAACTCCCTGTTATGGGAAGCTGAATTCACTCCTTCTCTATTGTCCATCTCTGACAAGCACATACCTTTTTATTCAGGCATGTATGCTGTTCTGTTGTGGAAGGGGATTTAATTGCTTTGGTGCTGTTGATTCTGTCTTTCTTAGTTTTTTAAAAAATTGTTTTATTTTTATTGATGTCTTAGTATAATTCTATTTTTAATATTTTATTATGCCTTGAGCACCTTGCTGGCAGGAAGGTAGGAGATACAAGAAATAAATAAATACACCATGATTATATTTGTTGTTGGTAAAGAAATCCATATATTTTTTTCTTCTTTGTTTCCAGTGCTTCTTTATGCTGATGTTGGGGTTGTACAGTCTCATCAGGCCACCTGTGTGTTATCTAATTGGCTCAAAGCAAAAGCAGAAACTTCACTAATTGGACTCCAATGATTTGGTTATGTTCCTTTGGAAATATGTGGCTTCTAAAAAGCATGAGAAACTGGTGGCTAAGCAGGCAGTCATTGATCAGTGGGAATCACCTAGGGTTCCTACAGGCTTTGGGGTATAAAAGTAGGGGGTCAGAGTTGGTATATTTCCTCCCTCTTCCATGCCATATAGCTTGCTATTGTTTTACGGTGTTTGTTCTTTTGGTTCTGGGATCCTTCTCTATTGAGGCCTGTATTTCGGTATGTATCAACCTGAATTAGCTAAGTTTTTTTTCCTTTTCTTTTTTTGCCTGCTTGTACTTTCCCAAAAATTTTCTTAGTAGTCCCTTTTTCCTTGTAAATAAACCTACCTCCTTAGATAGTGTTGTGTGTATGTGTGTGTGCTTTCTTCCTTTCAAAGATCTGGGTACTGGATCCAGTATCTTGCCACTTGGTTGTAACTGTTACTAAAGGTTTCTGGCCTAAAACTCTAGAACAGAGCGTGCTGGCTTGGCCCTTGTTTCCTTAGACCAATAGGAGTTTCTTGTCAAGCATGGAAATCTGGCCCAGGCTGAGTTGGGCAAACGGGAACTGGCAGCCTGCTTTGCAGGGCTTGTGGTAAATCCTGGTAGGCATTCATGCCTGTCTGGTATGGAGTTTAGTGTCCCTTGACATTGTGTCTTAGAATCCAAGATTTCAGAGTGTTCCCATCTGATAGTAGTCTTTGCCTTCCCTGGATCCTCTATTTTAATGTTAAGGAGTGCAAGAGAAAGAAGTATAAGATTACTGGGAGTGGGGTGGACTAGAGGGAGTGAAGCACTCACCCACAGACCAAGGAAACATTCTTCTTCACACCAAGTTCACCCTAATCTTATCACCTCTAACTCTCTCCTTTAACAGCCCTATGAGCTGCCAGATGGCTCTGTGGTGATCAATGCCAGGAACCAGAACTTCTATCACTGCAGTTGTCGCATTGTGATTCGCAGCTATGATGCCTGCGAAACCCTCCCACTGGAAAATGTGACTTTTGATATGACCTTGGTGGACCCAGCTGTGGCTGCAGGAGCACTAGTCAAATCTGGCCTTGTCTTCTTCAGCAACCCAGCCCACGAACGGCAACGTGAGTGTGTGTTTGTAAGAGAGAGAATGTGTTTGTGCAAGTGTGAATGTGTGAGACACTACAATAAAATGGCCAACATCCTGTTAGTGACATACACATGGCATAAGTCGCCCTACACGTACAGGGCTAATTATAGATTTTCCTTGGTTTTTTTCCGGGCAGTGAGGCTGTGCTTTAGAAGAGTTTATTTCTGACATTTTGCCTGCACCTGTGGCTGGCATCTTCAGAGAATGGTTGGGTAGGAGTGGGGGGGGGTATATACTGTGAACCCCTGTTGGAGAGGATATGTAAATTTGTGTATTTGAATGGCTAGTTTCTGGGTGGAGCTATGCAAGGAGGATTAGTGTCTATTTGGCTAATGGTTAGCTAATAGCCCATTATCTGTTGGAAATCCCCATGTCCCTGGGTAGAGTTAATTTGCAAGTGTTGAGTTCTGATGTTAGTGTTTTTCAGGACTGGCAGCCAGATCTGTTTACTTTTAGGGTTTCTTCTTTCCTGTTGAAGTTGTCCAGGTGTTTGTGGATTTCAATAGCTTCTCTGTGCATTCTGACATGATAGTTGTTGACCTGGTCCAGAATTTTGGTGTTTTAAAATACCATTTTGTGTCCAGGTTGGTTTATAACAGTCTGCCAGCCAGAAAAATCATTAGTAGCAAAACATGTTATAAACCAACCTGGACACAAAATGTTATTTAAAAATACTGAAATTCTGGACCATTGAACTCTCTGGGTTCAGTCTGTCAACCAGTTAGAGATCCATGTAACTGTAACAGTGTCTAGCCCACACTTTACCAGCTTGCCTACAGGATTATCTTGGGCTTCCCCTTCCCATGGTATAACAAGTCCCAAGAGGACATGGTCACTCCCACCCAAGGATCCCAGTGTTTCTACCCCATTGACCTCCTCTATTGGTTAGGAGGTTTTTAAACAGAGGCTGGATGGCCATCTGTCAGAAATGATGTGATTGTGTATTCCTGCATGACAGGGGGTTGGACTGGATGGCCCTTGTGGTCTCTTTCAACTCTGTGATTCTATGAAATCCAAGATAGCAAATTCACTTGTTGTTTCCTCCACATTTTGTAGAATGGAATTGTTTGCAAGGCAAATGAGGAATTTGTTGGATTTTACATTTTTGGCATAGTATGACTGCAAATACACCAAGCCAACATTCTTAACTAGCCTATCCAGGTTGTGTGTATATGTAATAATACTAGTCCAAGAATGATGTTTGTCACAGTTTTGTGTCCCAAGTCAGGACACAAATACTTTTAGCCAAGAGAGCATGAATGAATGGCCAGGCTGATGGGGAGGGGGGGAATCTTGAAGTTGTCACCCAAAAACTAGTTTGCTCTCTGAACATGACCCTGCCTTCTCCTTCTTCTCCAACTCAGGAATCAACATGACACTGCGTTGGAGTTTCACCAATGGCTCTTCATGGTGGAAAGAGCCCCTGCAGATCTGGAGCGGTGCCAGCGGCTACTCCTCCATGACAGCATTGGACGGACCTGCCCCTGAGGATGCCCATAGCCTCTTTATCATTTACGAGAAGGGGCAGGTCACATCCACAGACAGTGTCTCAGTGGCCAAGATTAGCATCAATGGGAAACTCTGACCATTCTTAGGTCCTTGATCATTTCCATTCATCCCACGTGCCTTTATCCCTCTTGAACCTTGTGACTGCCAAGTTAAGGACAGAAGGGAATTTGTGTTGAGGCCAGGGAGATGTGGGGAGGCCTGAAAATTGTGGCTGAAAGGCATTGGCAGAAAATTCAGAGGAGCTTTGCACAAGTGGGAGTGAGCCAAGGGGATTGTGAACCTGTCTTCTGTCCTCCAGCTGTGTCCTATACTCCCTGTTTGCCTCCCCAGTGGGCAAGATTAGGCCACACCTTTCCATTGTCCTTTCTCCACAGTGGTGTTGGGGCTGCCTTACTACCTCAGAAACACTCCTGACTTTAGATGCTGCTGTTGAATTTCTGGGTGGGTAGAGATTTATGGCGAGAAGCAGGGAGCAGGGGAGAGAATGAAAGAGAAGAAGAAAACAAGATGGCAATAACAAATGATAAAGAGCAATATGTTATTCCAGTTTGGACCATTTCTTATCAGTGGAATCAACTGGAAAGAAGAAAACTGGAAATATTTGTAATTAATAAACTAATTAATGCACCTTTACCTTCTTGGTGTTGTTGTGTGCCTTCAAATTGTTTCTGACTTACGGCAACTCTAAGGCAAGCCTATCCTTGGGTTTTCTTGGCAAGATTTGTTCAGAGGAGGTTTGCTTTTACCTTCATCTGAAGCTAAGAGAATGTGACTTACCCAGGGTCACCCAGTGGGTTTCCATGGCTGAGTAGGATTTGACCTTGTTCTCTAGGAGTCCTAACCCATTACCCCAAGTCCTCTACTATACCATGCTGACTCTCACCATTACCTATTGTCTCCATTAATTCTAATTAGAGGGATGAATAAGAATCCCCTTGCTGGACAAGAGTGAGGATTCATCTAACTGTCCACCGGCCTTTGGAAATTCAGAGTGTGATATAGGAATGTTTTAGTGATGTGTTAATGTGCATGTGTAATGTGTGAAGGGTTTAGTATTGTTTTTTTTCATGTGTGATTAGTTTAGGTTCTAAGTATGACATATTTATGTTTTGTATATTCATGTTTACTTTATAATGTTAATAAAGATAAATGACAATTGCCAGCTGGTGAGGGGAAAGGAAATTCAGTGTGATAAAGAGATGGGTGTCTCCAATTTGTATTCCCCAGCATCTATGAGTTCTAACATTTTATTATAATATTTTAGCCTGCCTTTCAGCTGAAAAAAAGCAACCAGAGAGTAGATGGCAAAAATTAGTAAGAAGACATATTCTACCTTCAGATTCAAAATCTAAAAGATGCATCACCAAAGGAAAAGATGTTGGGAGGGCAGAGGAAAAAAACAAACATGAGTATTAGTTCTTAGTTGTGATAACTACTTCCCTTTGAGGTAGGGAACAGGGGTGAAGCAAACACCCTGCAGATGCTACTTCTCTGGATTATGGTGTTATAACTCACCCTCTGGAGTTGTATAGAGAGTCAGATTTCCAGGAATTTACTGCTCCTAGTGATGGTGGCCTCTTCAAGTCCAAGGAGCTGGGGGCTGAGGCAGTGGGAGGCCCTGCTCCACAGCAGGAGGTGGCAGATGCTGAGGATGTAGTGCAGTCCTTCAAAGATTGATTGTTGAAGAGATAAGGAGAGACTATGCAGACCCCAGCAGCTGTTAAACAGGAGACACCGACTCACTAAGCACCTGGTCCCCGGCCAATAGCAGAATGTGAGCCATGCTGCCTTTCATCTCTGCATCCAGTCCCAAGACAGTAGGGGACAGCATTTAGGCACACCGTACTGCCACTGCTGTCTTTCATTAATTTGTCTTTGTTTTTCCTTTTTTTTTTAAACAGTGGCCATCACAACATCTTGTGGCTGAAAATTCTGTACAGTAATATTCTTCTTCACAGAAGGTTTACACTGCAAACACTGTACAGTTGTCCCTTCATATTTGCTGGGGTTTGGTTCCAGGAACCCCTGTGGATACCAACATCTGTGAATACTCAAGTCCCATTATATGCAATGGCATAGCAAAATGGTGTCCCTTATATAAGATGGCAAAATCAAGGTTTGCTTTTTGGATTATTATTGTTTAAAGAATATTTTCAAGCCGTGAATACTTAAATCCACGGATACCAAAATCCATGGATATGGAGGGACAACTGTAGTAACTTTACATTGAGTCCTGTCCAGGGATGTATTGTGAAAGACATCCTGTGGTTATTCTGGGGCACAAGAGACAGAAAATGCATTCCTGTCCTGCTTGTGAGCTTCCCAAAGGCATGTGGTTGCCCACTCTTGGAACACAATCCTGAACTAGATGCACTTTTCGTCTAGTACAATATTGCTCTTTTGTATTGCACAACAAAAAGGAAAGGGATATAGGACCTGACTCACAAACCAATCAAAAGCAAACAAACAAGAGTCAGGAAATTAATAAATATACAGTATCTGTAATAAATATTAGGAAGTAATAATAAATCTGTCTGCAATTAAAAATAAATCAATAATCCATATATAAAGACACAATACAGTTGGACCCCTGTATCCACATGGGTTCAGTTCCCGGACTGGAAACCATGGATAACAGCAAACCCTATTAAAATAAAAGTTTTCCAGTACAAACATACCATAGAGTTGTGTTGGAATACCTAGAAGATTCTAGCACAACTCTATGGCACATGTCCCTATTTTTTTAAGCCATGGATAACTAAAACTGGATATTGGTTCCGCAGATACAAATCCAAATTGGTTTCTAGCCCTCATTGGTGAAAAATTCTGTTTGAAAATGTGCAAGGGCAGGCCTTTATACATATAGCTTGATTTCTAGAGAATGCTGGGTGGGAGAAGACATGTGGAGGGCAGAGAAAGGCGGCTACTTGAAAATTAAGGCTGGTGCCACACTGCAGAAATACTGTAATGCAGTTTGACATGGCTTTAACTATCATGGCTCCATCCTACGGAATCCTGGGATTGGTAGTTTGTTGTGGCACCAGAGCACTGTGACAGAGAAGGTTAAATATCTCACAAAACTATGGATCCCAGAATTCCATAACATTAAAGCAGTGTCAAATTGCATTTTTTTCTACACTGTGTCAGCAGCCTAGTATTTTGTTGGAGGAGGGGAGAGTTGGTGTTTGTGTGTTTTAAACTAAAAGAACGTTTGTAGCCCTTGTGGTGACAGAATTGTGCTTGACAATGTGTAGTACAGGTTGACGCAAATGTCCACGGGGGATATGTTCCAGGACCCCCCCATGGATACATGAAACTGTGGATAATAGGGAACTCTGTTGTTTTCAGTGAGACCCAATGCCAGAAGTTGACCATAGAAGCACATTGGAGGACCTAGAAATACTTAGAGAGAACATATTTTTTCACAGGTAGATAAATGAAACCATGGATACTGAATCCATGGATATGGGGGTTGACCTTATTGAAATGTGAAGACGGAGAAGGGGCTGGATAAAAATTCTGGGAGCTGCAGTCTGAAATTGTTGGAAGAACAGTGTTTAGGATTTAAGATCCTTAAGGCAGAGTTCACTCAGAAACCCTGCAAAAGTCTATCTAATTCCTTAGAAAGCTGTACTGAGGCCCTCCAGCTTAGCATTGTTCACATTAATTGGCATCAGTTTTTTCCAGATTTTTAAAGAGAAATTTCCCCCTAGATTTCTTTGAAGGTGTCAGTAACTGGTGACCTTTTGCATGCAAAGCAGCTGCTCTGACACAGAGCCCCAGACCTTCACCAAGGGGACTAGGAGTACTTACCAGACAATTGGTCCATTGGCTTGAGTGTTGTCTGCTCTGACTGGCAACATGTTCAGTTTGAGGTTTGTTTTCATGCCCATTTCTGAGAGCTACTGATAGACCTGGATAAGTTTAGCTTGGAGAAGAGAATAATGAGAGGTGACATGATAGCCATGAGATCACTTCCCAAGTGCTAATGTTTCAGTGTGGCCCGTGGGACAAAAAATAAAATAAAATAAAAAATTGGACACCCCCAGTTTATTACTCCTATAATAAATTATTGTTCATCTGTCTTCCTCCACCATTTTATCTTCACAAGAATTCTGAACACAATGCTGTTGAGCCGCTTACAAAAGCTGTGCACCACAATTAACGAAGGATCTTGACAAGCAGGAACATTTCCAGAGGAGGGCAAGCATGTTTATAAAAGGTCTGGAAACTAGGCCCTGTGAGGACTGGCTTAGGGAGATAGATATGGTTTGAAGAAGAGAAAACTGAGAGGGGACATAATAGCCATTTTTAAATATCTGAAGGGATGTCATGTAAAAGAGGGAGCAATCTTGTTTTCTGTTGCTCAAGAGACTAGGGACTTTATCAGACTGAACCTCTAAAAATGTTTATTTCCCACCATATTTTGAACCATAAGTGTGCTGGCAAAAAATAATCCTTTTTATCAAATGTTGCCATAGTAGTGTGAAAAAGCAGTCCCATACTTCCACGTTGGCAGGTATGCAGGATCTCAGGCATGCTTAAAAGTCTAAAAACAGCCAAATTAAAAAAACAAAATGAACATACAAGTACTGAAACACACTTAAAAACTTGGCCTACAAAATGGGGAGGTTGATAAAAAGAGCTTCCCGTAGCTAGTTTTCATGTTCTCACCTGGAAGTGTTCTGACGGGGACTGCCCATTGAAGCTGGAATTGCGCCAGCAGAACAGGGCACAGTTTCAGATGCTTGCAACTATGTGAAAAAATCGCCACGGCCAATCAGTTGACAGCTTGGCCCATCAAAAAATAATGCTTTACTAACCACACAAAATTGTGAAAGCACGACATTGTGCAAAATTGGCACCCTTATGTGTTCATTAGACGTCATTATGACGCCATATTTGCTGTATCTGATAAAGTCCAACACAAACAAATTCACTCAAATTACAAGAAAAGAGATTCCATCTCAACATTAGGTGGACTTCTTCACTGTACGAGCTGTTTGACACTGCAACAGACTGCCTCAGGATAGGGGTGAACTCTGCATCTTTGGAGGTCTTTAAACAGAGGTTGGATGGGCATTTTTCAGGAGTGCTTTAATTGTGTACACTTACATGGGAGGGGGTTGGACTAGATGGCCCTTGTGGTCCCTTCCAACCCAACTCTATTGTCATCTAAGACACATTACCAGGCTGCAAAGAAGATTCAGTACCTGGGATTTATTTATTGGTGGCAACAGCATTGCTTCAGGGCCTTGGTACACAGGTGAATCATAGATAATTTCTCCACAGCTTGACTCTCCTCTAAATTCCCTGTGGAAAAGGCATTTGTTACCCTTGACAACAGAAGGGCTCATAAAAACGTGACACCCATATCCTCACTCTACTCAGACAACAACCAAGTGACATAGTGGACGTCACTAAGGCAAATTCTTGGAAGAAAAAGAACCAGTTGTCCAAGAGAAAATGCTATACACACAGTGTTACTCTTTATCAGGAGATTAATCAAATAAACCTTTTGTTGATTGACCCAGAAGAGCTTATTGAATGGGCACAGCTGTAACAAAGCAGAGCATTTATGGCAAGGGGACAGAAGTAGCCCTATATCTAGGCAGAATGTGGCCGTTGCCTCAGCAAATAGATATAGTATGGGCTTGTCCATAGAAGGGGAGAAAATGTGGTTTGATGCACACTAACACCCATTTGCAGCAGCTTGTATTTGTCTTAACGGTGTTTTGGCAAGATGTGAAGCTATGCGCTTTCGCAGTTCCAATGGTTGTGCCTGTGAATCAAGATGGCAGGTACAAGTGAATTGCTCGGATTTTTATTGTCACCATTTTCTGCAACCAAACAGTATTAAAAAAATGCTTATTTAAGGTGCAAAAGTTCGATATTCTGCCTAAACTATTCCTTAAATAGAAAAAAGGGAAAGAAAGGCTATTCCATTGCCTCAGCACATGATCGCTACAATCCAACATGGCAGCTCCGGGCACTTGCCTTTTTAGCAAGTTCCAGGCCATGATATTGAGAACACAGCTGCACTGGGCAGGGCACGTTTCTAGGATGGAGGACCATCACCTCCCAAAAATAGTACTCTACGATGAACTCGCCACGGGTCAGCATAAGAGGGGAGCTCCAAAAAAGCGATACAAGGACTCCCTGAAACAACATCTCAGGCTCGGCCAAATTGATCACCAACAATGGTCCGCCCTGGCCTCACATCGGGAGGCATGGAGACACACTATCCACAATGCTGCAGCCTTATTTGAGAACTCACGCCGAACAAGTCTTGAAGAGAAACGACAATGCAGAAAGAATCACAACCCGGAAACATCACCCAAGGAGACCTTCTGCTGTGCTTTCTGCAACCAGACTTGTTTATCTCGGATTGGCCTTTTTAGTCATCAGCGTGCTTGCAGAAAGCACAGGATGAGTCCTTCCTGAATCTTTGTTTGCGAAGAAAAGCCAGAGAGACCCCCTGCATACATCCGACCATTGATCTTTCAACTTCCACTCTTATTGGGAATGTGCAGCAAAGCAAATTGGTTGTCCCAATAAGTGGGAATGTGCATTCCCCGTGGAGCTTTTTTTAAAAATACAGGAAAAGCTGCAAAGCCTTTTCCTTTGGAGTTTTTGGATTTTTGGTCCCCCCCCCTCCAAATAAGCCATATTGATGTGGGGGTGCCATTTAAATAAATCCTATTCTCAAATTCTATGAAGAGTACTGTATTTTTGTCATTTAGACAACCCCATGAAATACTATGTACTATCAGGATTTCCCCCACACACCCAACACATTATTTCCCCCTCTCTTTTAAACTTCTGTCCAAAGAAGAGATATGTGGTTTAAAAGTCTGTAGCCTCCATTTGAAATAATAACCACAATTTCCAATTCCTGTCACATATGTCTTTCATTGTGTGCTTGTTTCTTCACAAATACAGCTCCTCTGAGTTGGGTGGTTTTTATAGGTTGCAGAGGGTTGACTTGTCAAAGGACAACCAGTTGATTTAGTAAGGCAGACTTCCCCAAATTTGGCATCTGTGAGGGTCAACCAACTGTCCCATTACTGCCACCAAATGTGAAGACCTCCACCTGTCCCACCACTGTGGCATCAACATGGGGACCTTCTAAATGTCCTGTGCAAGACTTTATTTGTATAATCCCACCACTGGACCATCCCATGAACCATTTCTAACACCACAGACACCATGGCTGTGTCTGAACTGCAGAAATAATCCCTTGACACTGCTTTAACTTCCATGGTTCAATGCTATGGAATCCTAGTTTGTTGTGGCACCAGAGCTCTCTGACAGAGAAGGCTAAATATCTCACAAAACTACAAATCCCAGAATTCCATAGCATTAAGCCATGGCTGTTAAAGTGGTGTCAAACTGAATTATTTCTGCAGCACAGGCCTCTTGGGCTATGCAGGAACTGTCATTAAAAGGAATATCTAGTCTGAACTGCAGTGAAACAGTTATATTGTGGCACAGGCATTTTTAAATAAAGTACTCCTGCGTGTCTATTGTCTCATTCAAAGGCTTTTGCACAACATGCAAAACTCATATTCAGATAGTGTATTTTTTTAAAAGGAAGAAATCAAAACATGGCTGAAAATACATTTAAACACATCAATATCCAATGTCCTAGCATTTTAAAAATTATTCTTCTCACCACTAGAAAATACCTGTACTGAATGAAGCAAAATCCCTAAGAGTTCTTATAGAAGTTTAGCAAAAAAAAGTTTTAAAAACACAACTGATCTGAAATGGCAAAAGATATAGAACTGGGGTTCATTTTTAAATGTATGTATATATATATATATATATATATATATATATAGGTTTGCAGTAACTAGCAGAGGGCATTGAAAGAGGTGTTCACTAATTAAATTGTGTGTGTCCATTTCATAGAATCATAGAGTTGGGGCACACACAAGGGACATCCAGTCCAGCCCCCTGCCATGCAGAAATACATAATCAAAGCATTCCCAACAGATAGCCATCCAGCCTCTGCTTAACAACCTCCAAAGAAGGAGACTCTACCATGCTTCCAGGCAGTGTATTCCACTTCTGAGCACCTCTTACTGTCAGGAAGTTCTTGCTGACATTTAGGTGGAATCTCTTTTCCTGTCATTTGAACCCATTGCTCCGTGTCCTAGTCTTTGGAGAAGCAGAAAACAAGCTTGCCCCATCCTCAGTATATCTCTTCAAATATTTAAACATGGCTATCATGTCATCTCTCAACCTTCTCTTCTCCAGGCTAAACATACCCAGCTCCCTAAGCCACTCCTCATAGGGCATGGCTTCCAGACCTCCCACCATCCTGGTCACCGTCCTCTGAACACCTTCCAGCTTCTCAGTATCCTTCCTGAATTGTGCTGTCCAAAACTGGGCACAGTATTCCAGATGAGGTCTGACCAAAGGAGAATAGAGTGGCACTATTACTTCTCTTGATCTAGACACTATACTCCTATTAATGCAACCTAGAATCGCATTGGCTTTTTAAGCTGCTGCATCACACTGCTGATTCATGTTCAACTTGTGGTCCGCTAAGACTCCTAGATCGCTTTCACATGTACTGTACTGCCATCAAGCCAGGTGTCACCCATCCTATATCTGTGCTTTTAATTTTTACTGCCCAAGTGCAGCATCCTACATTTTTCCCTGTTGAAATTCATTTTGTTAGTTTTGGCCCAGCTTTCTAATCTGTTAATCAATCTTTTTTTGGATTCTGATCCTGTCCTCTGGGGTATTAGCTACCCCAGATTTGGTGCCATCTGAAAACTTGATAAGCATATCCTCTATTCCTTCATCCAAGAACAGAACCCCATGGCACCCTACTAGTTACTTCTCTCCAGGATGAAGAGGAGCCATTGGTGACTACCCTTTGGGTTCGGTCAATCCACTGATTCAATTATCCACAGGACACAAAATAGCACACCCACCATAGAGTCTTCCTAAAAATGTATCTTCTCTAGTCATTTTCTAGGTCCTCCAAGGCAACTCTATGGTATTTTTAACTGGAAGTCTCATTATTTTCAATGGTGTTCACTATTATCCACGGTTTTTGGTATCCACGGGCCCACAGAATCAATTCCCAGTGGATACAGGGGTCCTACTGTATTCCACTTTAACTATTCTGACTACCTCCTATGGAATCCTGGGATTTGCAGTTTAGGGAGAGGCATTTAGCATTCTCAGCCAGAGAGGTCTTAGGCTTCACTAAACTACAAACCCCAGGATTCCCCAGGAGACAGCCAGAGCAGTTAAAGTGGAATAATAGCACCTTAACAGTGTAGTGCGATAAAGTAAATACATAGACACACATCCCTTGCAAATTGCAGCAACTAATCAATTAAGTCTTTCAAAATTGTAGCAAGTTGCTGTTTCTCTAGCTGAGCTGGAGGTTTGCAGGCAGAGTTTTCTTCATGACTCAGAGCTGAGCCCACCAAAACTGGAAAATGTGCAGGCTCCTCCCAAATGGAGAGGATCCACAAAAACTGGAGACTCGGGGCCAGGCTCTGGGATTTGACAACCCTGAGTACACCTGTATTAAGTACAGTTGTCCCTTCATATTTGCTGGGGTTTGGTTCCAGGACCCCCATGCATACCAAAATCCATGAATACTCAAGTCCCGTTATATGCAGTGGCATAGGAAAATGGTGTCCCTTATATAAGATGGCAAAATCAAGGTTTGCTTTTTGGATTATTATTTTTTAAGAATATTTTCAAGCCGTGAATACTTAAATACGTGGATACCAAATCCCTGGATACTGAGGGACAACTGTAAAGTGGACATGGCAGAATGCAGGAGATAACAGAGCTGTTAAAGGGGGGGGGCTGCTTTGACATGGGACCTAACTGCATTACTAGTGACAGAATAGACAGTGAGAAGGGGGCACTAGGACCTGGGAGCTGCTTCAGCAGGATGTGGTACCCGCTTCAGCAGATGCAAGAGCTGCCTTGAGCATCATTGCTAGGGAGCCATGGCCAGCCAGACCCAGGGAATCCAGCAGCTGCTGCAGGCTGAGAAGAGGGCAGCCGAAAAGGTTGCAGAGGCTCGGAAACGTAAGCAGAGGATCCTCTTTTTCTGAGTATGGAGCTGGCTGATAATATATTGAGAAGGATTGGGTCTGAGGACCAAAACAGAGTTCCTTGAAAAAACATTGTGTGTGTGTGGGGGTGTTATAATAGAGTGGGATTCGGGGAGATAATGCTGGAAAGGTTTTCTGTGACACTGAGAGGCCCAGGGGATGAATGTTAATTTGAGCACAACACTTCCCTGCCAGAGCAGGGACAGGGACTCTTTTCCCGCTCTGACGTTTTTAACTACAGGCTCCATGATTTCTTGCCATAGGCTGTGGTGACTAGAGTCTCTGGGAGGTGAAGTTCAAAATATCTGGAGTGCAAAAAGTCCCCCATCTGTGTCCTAGAGCAGTGGTTCTCAACCTTTGGTCCTCCAGATGTTTTGGACTCCAACTCCCAGAAGTCCAAGCCAGCTTGGTCAGTTGTCAGGAATTCTAGGAGCTGAAGTCAAAAACCTCAGGAGGACCAAAGGTTGGGAACCATTGTCCTGGAATGTACTACGAGTGTACTCATCATTGTCAAGATAGATGTGATTCAACAGATATGCCAAGTCAACCCTCTGCCCTTCTCCCTGTCATTAAAAAGGCTCTAGAAAGAGTCTCTCCAGCTTGTCCTTCTGAGTGTGTCTCTCTTCCCAACCCATCCTGGCCTCAATCCTAGGGAAGGCCCGGCGGCTGAAGCAGGCCAAGGAAGAAGCCCAGGCTGAAATCGAGCAATACCGCTTGGAGCGGGAACGGGAGTTCCAGCAGAAGCAGCAGGCGGTGAGATTTGGGGCAGCATTAGGGTTGGGGGGGATGCCATATGGGGTTTCATGGGGTATGGGGAAAAGAATGGAGGATGGGTCTCATGAATAATAATCAGGGGCAGCGACAGCAGGGAGGGGATTGGGATGGATTCATTGAGAGATATTTAAAAGAGACATGACAGCTCCAAGACCTCCAATATTTGATAGACAAAAACCAGGACACGTGGTACCAAACAACATCAGAGTGTGGTCAAGATGGCAAATGTTATTAATGAGGAAGAACGGGCAAGCTAGGAGAGGCTGCAGCAGTTTGCTTTTGCCTGAGCCCTCCTGGGAAGGAAAATTTCTGCCCCTCCCCACTCCTCCCTCCTCTTGAATTGAGAGCAAACTACTTTTGCATTTGAACTCAGTTTGCAGCCATTGAAGTAAACCAAATGGAAGGAGGAGAGAGAAACCAGGACATTTTAAAAGCAGCTGAAAAAGTGGAGGATTAATTGGGACTGTTCTTGACAAACTGGGGCAGTTGGAGTAGTAGTAGTAGAGAACTACTCAGTTGGAGGAGGTGTAAGAGTACTACTCAGAGAAGAGTAGTAAGAGGGTGGCTCAGAGATCTGTTGAGAGGGTGATAGTATGCATCTGGAATAGGAACCAGATGTTGAATTTAAGTTCCTAGCATTCCTTATCCATCATTGGCTATAGCTGATGGGACTTGCAGTTCAGCAACATCTGGAGGGCAGCAGAATTCCCACCCATAGCATATATAAAGGGTGAACAATTTGCAGTCCTCCAAATGTTGTTGATTACACCTCCCATCCATCAGTACAGCTAATGGAGAAGGATGATAGGAGTAACAGTCCCAAAACATCTAGAGGACTACAAGTTGCCTACCTCAGATATGTAGAGCAACCATCATAATTTCAAGACCTTTGCTGTTCCCTCTTCTTTTGCTTCTTTAGCTTTAAACTAGATGTGGACTGCAGGTTTGGGAGACACAAGTAATTCCTTGTCTATCATAATTTGGGAGTAACCCAAACTCTTCTCCTTCCTTCTCCTCCCAGGCTCTGGGCTCACAGGGGAACTTATCTGCTGAGGTGGAGGCACAGACCCGGAAGAAACTGCAGGCGATGCAGGGAGGACAAGCCCGGGGCAAGGATCGGGTCCTGCGTCAACTTCTCACCATTGTTTGGGATGTGCGGCCCCAAATACACGCCAATTACCGTGCAGCTATCTAGGGGACCCATTGTCCTAGGCTACCATTTCCACTTGGTTGCCAAGGAAACCTTCCTGACCCATAAATCCCTGGCTAGTATTAGGCTCCTGACCCCTTTGGATCTATCTTGATGTCCCCTCAAATCTCAAACCCCCAACTTTGTCCAAGCTTTGCTCGAACAACCTCTGCCTCTAGAATCTTTCCAATTTGTCATCTCCAGAATCACAGAGTCTAGGGGGACTGCCTTAAGAAATGTCATGGAGGCCTACAGCACTCCCACTAGAAAATCATGCTGCAAATTTAAATCTGTTTCAATTGACTTGTCTCCATCTAGCACTCTGTAATTTTGCTCCCTCAGTCTTAACTACTACTCCTGAGATGGGGAGGGACGCCCCCCAGAGTTAAGGCCTTTTCACACTCCACTGTTATTTATGGGTGCTATGTTTCTACCTTACCTGCCCTGTCAGCACCTTATGGAATCCTCTGATTTGCTGTTTAAGGAGGAGTACTTCATATCTCTCAACATTTTACAGATGAAAACAGGGACTCATGTGGCCAAGAAACATCATACTGTGGGCAAGATGGGGAAAGTTATTAATGAGAAAGAACACACAGGCTAGGAGAGGCTGCAGCAGTTTACTTTTATCTGAGCCTACTGGGAAAGGCAAGATTCTGCCCTTCCTCTCCTCTCTCTGCTATAAGGTAATTTAGTACAAACTACAATCGGCCCTCAACTTTCACAGAGGTTAGGGGTGCAAGATCCCCACGAAAGTGGGAAAACCACTAATATAGGCCCACATATAATATGAGGGATCTCTTCCAGGACCTTTTGTATATAGTGATTTTTTTACCTGAGAAAACTATTCTCTAGGCATTTCTAGGTGCTCCAATGAGATTCTATGGTTAGCTTGGTGGAAGACTTGGTGGAAGACTGGAGGACCTAGAAATGCCTACAGAAAACATATCTTTTCAGTTGTGTATAAGGTAGCAGCGGAGGCAGTGACAAATACAGTAATCCATGAACAATCAGACCTATCAATGTTTAACCCACAAATGTGGAGGGACAACTGTACTTTTCCACTCGAACTTAGATTACAGCAACTGAAGTAAGGGGAGGACAAAAGGGGAAAGTGGGAGGGAAGAGAGAAACAGGGACATTCTAAAAGCAGCTGAAGAAGGGGGACAAAGGAAGACTAATTGGGACGTTCCCTGCCAAATTGAAATAGTTGGTAGGCATGTTTTTAGAATTCTGATACAAAGAGCTCTTCTCCAGAGTACCCCACCAAAGTACAAATCTCAGGATTCCATAGGATACAGCTATGGGAGTTAAAGTGGGATCATAATGCTATAACTGTGTAGTCTGAAAAGGCTCATAATCCATATAGTATGAGTCTATTCCTTTCCACATAAGAATTCTGTATTTCTCTATTCATATTGTTCTCCCCCACTATGGCATAAAGGAGTATTTTCATAAATCTGAGCTTCTAGGAATGCCCCCTACTGTCCTGCTGGTTTGTTTGTGTGCTGAAAATGTGGTTCCTTGTCTTTGTACTTCAATACATGTTGCTTAATCTTTTCCAACCCTCCATCCCACAAAACATATTTGTTTACAACCAGACACATGTCAATTGTCACTTTAGACATGATGAATAAAAAAGTGACATGATTAAAATGGAGAACAGGTGATTATTATACAGCAGTGGAGCACCAAGACACTTGCTTTCTCAGCAGAGGGGCAGGATCAATCAAGTTAAAGAGTAAGGCTGACATTTGTTCATTTATACATTTTTATTCACATGCCCCTTTCCATCTTGGGGTGTTTTCAGACTGAGAGCTCCTCACTGCCCCAGTCTGAAGATGCTGTGTAATTGTTCCATCTTTTTCTCCTACACCGAGAGTGTCTACATTGCACAGTTTTATGCATTCAATACTGCTTTCAGTGTCATTGTTTCATCCTATAGAATCCTGGGATTTGCAGTTTGCTGAGGTGCTTAGAACTCCCTGCTAAAGAAAGGGCTCTGGTGCTATAGTTCGACTTCACAGTCTTAAAGGCGCTCTACATTACTTGTTTCCCCACTCTCTTCCTCATTTTTGTGCAAAAAGAGTTCTGATAGGGCACCAAAATTATTACAATGTTGACACTAGTCTCTCCTCTATGGGAAAGGTATTCCAGAACTGTGGCATGTCAAAAACTGAAAGCTGTCTCCTTTGTTGAGATGTAAAATGCTCAAGGTTGGAAAAGAGCTTCCTTGGTTATTTTAAAGCACAGGCAAGCTGAAACAAGTGCTCTTGCAGATATTTGCTTCCAAAGGGCTGAGGCTTTGGAGAAAAGTGCAAGAAAAGACTTTTGAGCTACTGCTAGCAAATTCTGCTGCTGATTCTATGCTCATAGGCAACCTGTTTCTTCAGGCTTAGTAAAGGTCTGCTTACCTGAGCCACCATTTCATACTCCATTTGGTGGATCCTAGTGTTCTAGCCTAAAATTCTGTCTGTATCCACACAGCCCGAGGTCTACCCACGTCTTATTTAAATTAAACAAAAATGTAGGCTGAGTCAAAATGCCATTTTACTCAATGGTGGAGTATGTGTGGTCCTTCAGATTAGTGGTTCTAAATCAAAGACATGCCAGATGTTGTTGGATTTCAATCCCCACAGCCCATCCCCATTGTCTGGGGCTTCTGGGAACTGAAGTACAACAACATCTGGAGCCCTCCTTCAATTTTAGCTGCTGAGGAAATGCAACTCCCACAAGCCCAAACTGGTATTATTACTTACAGTGTTCTTTCACAATCCTTTCAGTCCTGGTTGAAAGGATTTTTTCCATATCACCTTAAGTTGAATGTGAGGGTGAACATTGAAACAAAAAAATCACTCCTGCAATGACAACCCTGGTGCCTGAACAATACTAGATGTGGCTAAAGTCAACACACATCACCACCACCAATGTATAAACCCTACACAGGAAGACTAAGGGGTATAGGTAATTTAGCAGCTTATTATTATTATTTTTATTTATATCCCACTTTTCTCCCACCAATGGGACTCAAGGTGGCTGTAGTGGTTTGAATGCTGGACAAGGGTTTTGGAGAACATGGCTCGGATCCTTGCTCGGCCATGGAAACCCACTGGGTAACCTTGGGCAAGTCACACTTTCTCAGCCTCAAAGAAAGGCAAAAGCAAACCTCTTCCGAACAAATAACACCAAGAAAACCCTGTGATAGGTTTGCCTTAGAGTTGCCATAAGTTGGAAATGGCTTGAAGGCACACCTTTAATGGTTGTATAGAAGAGGAAATTTCAGAAGGCATGGTTTATTACCTGGTTGTGTGACACACGCAACACTTGCTATACTTAATGCTCTTTTCTATGCATCCATTTAAGTTAAGGTATAGGAACCCACTCCAGTTTTGAGTCTGGCAACCCCACTTCCCAGTGCCAATGCTGCTAAAAAAAAACACCCTTCCAGTTAGAGGATGAGGAGGAAAGGGTGGCTGAGCAGGTGTAAAAAGACACTATAAAAAGGAGCTTTGTTAACTCGCTGTATACTTATTCGAAAATGACCAACCATTAGGCCACAGTGGCTAGTCTTAAACCTGCACTGTACCATACTAAATTTCCCCTATTTGGTGACCATTGCAAATGCCTTGCCAAAAATTGTACAAATATTGAATACTGTATTGCAGTATAAATTTGAAATGAATTTACACGTATTTTTTTTAAATGGACAGAAACCACTAATAATAATACAGTAGGCCCCCCGTATCTTCTGGGTAAAGGGGATAAAGGGGGGCCTGTGGGTACCAAAAACGGTGGATAATAGCGAACACCATTGAAAATAATGGGACTTCCAGTTTAAAATACCATAGAGTTGCCTTGGAGGACCCAGAAAATTGCTAGAGAGGATGCATTTTCTAGGAAGACCCTATGGTAAGTGTGCTATTTTGTTTCCCATGGATAACTGAATCAGTGGATAATGAATCAGTGGATACGAGGGTCCTACTGTAATAATAATAGTAGCATGCGAATGTGCCTTCAAATTGCCTGTTGACTTATGGCAACCCCATAAACTTCACAGGGTTTTCTTAGTCAAGGAATACTTAGAAGTAGTTTTGTCGGTCCCTTCCTCTGAAATATAGCCTCCAGCGCCTGGTCTCACACTGACCCTGCTCAGCTTCCAAGATCAGACAGGATCCCGTGCCTTTAGGGTATTTAGGCAGGCATTATTATGATTATTATGCGGGTGGGATGGAGGGTCTTGAATGTATATTTTAAATGTTGTAAGCTATCCCGATTGCATTTTGTAGAGGGGTGGGATATAAATAAGTTGTATTATTATTATTATTATTATTATTATTAATAATCAGCGAAGAGCAACAGCTGCAGAGCTGTTTGGGCTGGAAGTCAACCTGAAGAAAACGGAAGTCCTTTACCAGCCTGCACCACAGGACGAACACCACCATCCCCACATTGCCATTGGCAAATCTGTGCTCAAGTCCGCTCAGCAGTTCACCTACCTGGGAAGCATCATCTCCTCAGATGCCAAGATTGACAAAGAGATCAATCACAGATTAGCAAAGGCATATAGCGCATTTGGAAGACTTTACAAAAGAGTCTGGAGTAATAAACACCTGAGGCAAAACACAAAAATCAGTGTGTAGAGCCATTGTACTATCTATTCTCCTTTATGGGTCTGTAACATGGGTCATCTATCGCCACCACCTATAACTCCTCAAACGTTTTCATCAGCGCTGTATACGCACAATCCTAAATATACACTGGACTATGTGACAAATGTTGCTGTCCTTGAGCAAGCAGGGATCACCAGCATTGCATCCATGATATTGAGAACACAGCTGTGCTGGGCAGGGCACGTTTCTAAGATGGAGGACCATCACTTCCCAAAAATAGTACTCTATGGTGAACTCGTCACAGGTCAGCGTAAGAGGAGCGCTCCAAAAAAGTGATACAAGGACTCCCTGAAACAACATCTCAGGCTTGGCCAAATTGATCACCAACAATGGTCCGCCCTGGCCTCACATCGGGAGGTATGGAGACGCACTATCCACAATGCTGCAGCCTTATTTGAGAACTCACACCAAACAAGTCTTGAAGAGAAACGACAATGCAGAAAGAATCACAACCCTGAAACATCACCCAAGGAGACCTTCTGCTGTGCTTTCTGCAACCGGACATGTTTATCTCCGATTGGCCTTTTTAGTCATCAGCGCGCTTGCAGAAAGCGCGGAATGAGTCCTTCCTGAATCTTCGTTTGCAAAGAAAAGCCAGAGAGAGAGAGAGAGAGAGAGAGGGAGATGATGATGATGATTGGGGTGGGATGGAGGATCTTGAATGTATATTTTAAATGTTGTAAGCTGCCCTGATTGCATTTTGTAGAGGGGCAGGATATATGATGATGATGATGATGATTTTAATAATAATAATAATTGCTCTTATTAAAACTAGGCACTGAATTAGACAAACATTGCTATTTTTATAATTAGGCAAAAATGATATTATTATAACCAGACACTGAATTAGATAACAATTGCTATTATTGTTGTTGTTATTGTTATTGTTGTTAGGCACTGAATTAGAAAAAAAAAAAAAACCCGCGAGAACGCTTCGGGGTCCTCACATCAGGTCCTTCTTGGCGCTTCCGCTGTGGTCTGGGATTGCCGGAAGCTGCGCTCACTCTTCTGTGGCCGCCGCCTCGCGTAGTCGTCCCTCCCCTCCCCTTTGCCAGTGGTAAGATGCTTCCTGGTTATCTCTTCTCTATCGGCGCTGCGTTTAGCCATCCGCTCCATATCGGGATGGATATTGTTTTTCTAGGCGATTCTCTGTCCGCTGGTTCATTTTTGGAGGGTCGTTGTCCGTCCCCGAGGCCTAAAAATCGAGTTGAAAAATGGAGGGGGGGTGTTCTTAACGCCTTGGCTTATTGTAGTTAATTGGATGAATCCAAGATGGCGGATTCCCTGGCGCGCAGATGTTTGCTCCCGCGGAGCTGTTTGTAATCCTGAAACATCGGCTCGGTGGTGTTAAGCAGCCCTTCAACTCTTGTTGGTGTGGCGAGAGGAACCTCTTGTGTTCCATTTTAAGCAGAAAGTGGCGGAGAAATTGGAAAGATAAAGGTTTAATTCTGACATTTCTACCCCGACTCTCCCCTTCCATGTTCTATAACGTACTGAGTGTATTGAAAAAGAAAGAGCTATGGGCAGCATCGCATTGTAGGTGGAAAGTAGATAAAGCCCTTGCTTTTCATTGCAGAAATGTGTGGTGCAGCTTCGTATTTTGAATAGTTATTTATACCCTGCTCTTCAGCCACAAGGCTATCAGAGCGGCTTACAAATTGTTTTTTTAAGCAATATCAGTTTACACATCTACACTGCATTAAACAGTTTTCAATGTGTGTTAGCTAATGTGCTCATGTAGGGCAGCTTTAGAAAGAAAATGGGATTATTTTCGATCCTAAAAGGGAGCATATAAACTTATGTGGCTTTTCTTGAGCTTATATTTGCTGTAAAAAAAATTAATAGGAAGACAAAACCTCCTTGTTGTGTGTTCTTTTGTCCTTTGTATAGTAGGGACCCCACTAATGGGCGTAACCTCTCCGCCAGTGATACCTACATGGAGTACCTTTCCTACGGCCAGAAGGACACAAGAAGTTAAATTGTCATAGTGAGAGACTATTGCTCAAGAAATGTGGGGGTTGATACCCACCCACCTCCTGGGTTTGTAGGTCAAGAAGAAACTGCTGCAGCACCTAAGTGCGTTTGCGCAGGAAGGATGTGAGGAATTCCTTACTGGCCTCTGATATTTGCTGTAATGTTAGAGAATATTGGGGCTGCTTCTTTTGTCTCCCTTTCCCACCCTGAAAGGTATTGTAAGGAGACCCACAAGGGCACCTCAGGAATAGGGAGCGGTTCATAGCCCATGCGGGATACCATTTCATGATGCCATTTATTCATTTCCCCCCACTGCTGCTGCTGTGATGGATACCTGAATGGTTTTTTGTGGGATTTTTCTGGGCTGTGAGGCTGTGTTCTGGAAGAGTTTATTCCTGACATTTCGCCTACATCTGTGGCTGGCATCTTCAGAGAAATCTCTGAAGATGCCAGCCACAGGTGCAGGCGAAACATCAGGAAGAAACTCTCGTCCAGAACACGGCCTCACAACCCGGAAAAAAACCACAGAAAACCTATGAATGCCGGCTGTGAAAGCCTTCGACTTCACATTGAACATCTCTACTGGGAGAAAGTGGATGCCTGAATGTTAGAACCCAAGCAGCTTTAAAAACAGTCTTATTCATGAATGAAGTAGGAGCAGGTCTGGCTACTGGGTCTTGTTTTTTGAGATGCTAGTTTTGGGTTGGGAAGGACTGCACAGTGAAAACAGTGATTTCAGAGGAAAGCATGATGTTAGTCACATCAGAGATCGGTTTGTGTTTTGGCATTAGCAGTTTTTCTGCCCTTTCTCCAAATAAACCCCTACTTTAGTCTCAAGATAACCCTGTAAGGTAGGCTGAGGGCAAGTCTGGCCCATTGTCACCAAGTAACATGACTGAGGAGAGATTTGAATTTGGGTTTCCTTGGCCTAAAATATTGTAAGCCGCCTTGAGTTCTATAATTGGGGGAAGGAGGAAGTTGGATGTAAACAAATAAATAATAATAATAAATAATAAAATCAGGAGTGGGGAATGTGTGGCCCTCTGTTGTTAGAATACAGCCCCCATCATCTCACAATTGGCCATGTTGGTTAGAGCTGATGGGGTGGTAGGCCAATAATATCTGAGGATGCCCACCCTTTACATCAAACTAGCCTATCTGACTTCTAGAGGTTACTCCTCCAATCATGTTACTGTCCTGGAGCTAGATTGATGAATATATCTGTGGAAATCTCAACTCATAAGATATATGAGGGTAAAGCCATCTAAGTGTTGTGGCATTGTGTTCCATGGAGAGGGAGTGGGAAACTTTGTGTAGGTCTGTCTGCATTTTTTACCAATACAAATCATAACTACCTAAACTGACATGGTTATGTTCTCACTGACTACTGTTTTGAATGTTCAGTCTGTTATATATAGAATTGTCACAGCTGGAGTCTTTCATGGTCATTTCTGTTTCCCATTTTTTTCCTTTGTATCTGTCTGCCATCAGATGATTATGATAATAATGATAATTTACAATTTTATGCCATTTATACCATTTTGTGCATCTGGTGGAATGAATTCTAGTACCTGAAAGATTAAACAAGGGGTGAAGAATGTTTCCCCTCCAGATGTTTTGGATGAAATTCCAATTGCTGGTCCCAAATAGAGTAGACCTATTTAATCAGTTGAACTTACTATCAAATTCCATTGATTTAGTGGCTCTACTGTAGTTGAGACTAACAGAAATCCAAGTTGGATTTAAGGCTTGGAACTTCAATACCCATAAGCCCTTACCATGGCCATGCTAGTGCAGCTTCTAGGAGCTGAAGTCCAAGCCATCTTGAGGGCCAAAGGATCTCCACTCCGAGTTATACTGTTATCTGTTAATGGTTACGCTGGAAGACTTCTTGTTGGTCTTTCTGCAGCAGATAAACACACTAACCATGGCAGAAAGAAGCCACTGTTTGAAATGAGCATGAATTCGGTTTCTCTGGTGGTATTACATCAGAAGTGTAGCTAGGGATTTCCCTCTTGATTGTTGTTGCTCTAGTTTCACATGAGTCTTTTCTCTCAGGTTTTAGAGAGAGAGAAGGGCATCATAATGACTGAGAATGACGTTGACAATGAGCTGTTGGATTATGAAGATGATGAGGTGGAAAACCAGGCAGCTGGAGAAGGGGTGGATGTCCCATCTAAGAAAGATGTCAAGGGATCCTATGTCTCCATCCACAGTTCTGGCTTTCGTGATTTTTTGTTAAAACCAGAACTCCTACGTGCCATTGTTGACTGTGGGTTTGAGCACCCCTCAGAAGGTGAGCCCAAATAAAGCTTTTATCATGGGGAAAGGCTGGTGGGGAAATTCTGGTCAAAGGGAGCTGAAAGCAAGGGCTTTTGGGGTCTCAGCAGAACCAGTGGGTATTGATTGTATTCTCATTTCCAATGCAGTGCAACATGAGTGCATTCCACAGGCAATTTTGGGCATGGATGTCCTTTGCCAGGCCAAATCTGGCATGGGCAAGACTGCCGTCTTTGTTCTTGCTACACTTCAGCAGTTGGAGCCAGTCACAGGACAGGTATGTATAGGAAGGCAAAGCACTTAGTAAAAGGACTTGGGAGAATCTGTCAGCTGGGAGAACATGAACAATTAAAAAATGCATTTCTGCTTTCTTGGCAGGTGTCAGTGCTAGTGATGTGTCACACCCGTGAGCTGGCCTTTCAGATCAGTAAAGAGTATGAGCGGTTTTCCAAGTATATGCCCAGTGTCAAGGTGAGATCCATGAGCTCTTGCTGTCCTCTGTTCCTCAAGCCTTAGCCTAATTTTTACCAGTATGAGAATAAACTGTAAAAAAAAAAATAAATCTAGGGAGTTGTGGAAAAGATTTCATAGGTTGGAGTTGAAACTAATACAGACAGTGAGTTTGGTCTCAGATCTGCTATACATGAACAGAACAGCTCCATTCCCAGGAATAGTAAGTCCATTGTTGTCAGCTCAGTACTTAAATCTGTATCCAGCCCCCCAGTTACTGTTTTCCTCCTAATCATGAATGCTGCAGAACTTGCAATGACTTGATTTAATGTAGTTTATTCATTTCCATTCCCTTAGGCTATTTATTTTTCTTGGTTGCCAGACTTTGTGTGCAACTTGCACCTTTCTCTCTCCCCTAAACTAGGTGGCAGTGTTCTTTGGGGGCCTGTCCATCAAGAAGGATGAGGAGGTGCTGAAGAAGAACTGCCCACACATTGTAGTGGGAACCCCAGGCCGCATCTTGGCTTTGGCCCGCAACAAGAGCCTCAACCTCAAACATATCAAGCACTTCATCCTGGACGAATGCGACAAGATGCTTGAGCAGCTTGGTGAGAGAGTGGTCATTTCTTAGATGGGGTAAAGATGTAAGTGGAGTGCATAGCCAGTTCTGTGGTGTTTTTAAAAAAATGTTATTTATTTATTTGAGGGAACTGGTGGTCTAGACAGAAGGTTTTTATCATGGGCCTGTTGTGGAAGTAATGTTATCTTTCCCTGATAAGACTTTCCTTAGTTGTTTTCTGCCTCAGGAAGGACAAGTGCATATTAATCTCTAAAATTAATCTGAAAAGGAAAAAATGGAGATCACAGTTGGAGATACCTTTCCTAAGATTGCGGTTTAGTTTGCATCACATAGTGCCTTTTACTCTTCTCGTCAAGTAACTAGCATAGAAGTTGCAGCTAGGATGAAGTTGTGTGAGAAGAGCTAAGAATTCCTATCTGTAGCTTTTTAGAGAGGATGCAAACCTCTCCTCTCTGGTCAAGAGAGCTACTCGGGGAGCACATGGAGGAAATTTTCCTTGTGCATCATTCTCATTGACAAGTGGCTGGTGTGTTGTTGCTTTTCTGAAACAGTATTTACCATCAGAAATGGGAAAATGGTTTGCGGGCTGTATGTGGCTACCAGGGCCATTTTTGAGAGGCATGACTCACTTTGGGAGAGGGAAAAATTGTGGATTTTTAAAACTCAAAATGCCCTTCTGCCCTTTAGAGGCTCTTTTCAAATACCCATATTCCATTCCCTTCTTTGCATAGGAACTATTGGGATTTATGGAATATCTAATGAATATGGATGTGGCTTGGTAGTGGAGCTTGGAAATATTCCTTTTTGGCTGCAACTCCTATCTCTTTGCCAATATGACTCTTGGCCATGTTTGCCTGATGAAATCTGGGAACTGTAGTCTATTTCCCCCTCCCATGGTTCTGCCTATCAGAGGAAGATTAGAGGCTTGCTGGGTATTTATGGTAGCACAGATAATAATTTCTAATCTGTCTGTGCTTTCTTCCTCACAGATATGCGCCGGGATGTCCAGGAGATCTTCCGCATGACCCCGCATGAAAAGCAGGTCATGATGTTCAGTGCCACTCTCAGCAAGGATATCCGCCCTGTGTGCCGCAAATTCATGCAAGACGTAATTAAATCCCTTCTACCTTCTTTATCCATCTGGCTGACCAGCCAGCCTCTCTCCCTCCCTCCCAACCAGGGAAGGAGCAGGGGGCCAGAGCTTAGAACGCCACCACTGTCGACAGCACGCTGGGTTGTGCTGCTGCCGCCCATCGCTTACCCCAGTCCCTCTAAGGCACCTGTAGGGCACACACCTTCCGGAAGATCATTCGGGTTACGCTAGCCAGAATATTCACACACAGGAACGATAGGCCTCTCCCGATAGGGCTAGAGAGCAATCACACGATGATCTTGTTCAACCTGCTGGCACACTTGGCTTAGAGAGCATCCACGTTTTGTTCAAAGGGGGATCCATTCCAGAAGGATCCTCTTGTGCCTTCACACACTGGGCAGGTGGTGCAGAATTCATTGCACCCGCCCCCTTGCTATCCTGTTTCCCTGCATTCCCTCCGCATGGGATCCACCTCCGTGTCAGCACCGTGTTCAGAAGATCCTGGCCCACACACACCCATGATCAGAAGATCCTCACCCACACACACACAGGCAAGTGTAGCTTTTTTCCTCACTGCCATGCATTAACCAGGTACCTGTGCACACACCCACACGCAGCATGCAGATACGTGTTCCTGTCTTCCCTGCCCTGTCCCTCCCTGCCCATTCACTGTGGCTGGCATTCTGGAGACCTACGGCGAAGGACTCCTTGAAGGATCGGAGAGAGCGGCAGCAGCCAGTGGAGCAGACGCCTGGTGACCTGGAGGAGAAGTTTTATCCTTTTTTTGTTCTGAACTGGCAAAAGCACATCGTTCTGTTTTTGATTATTCCCCTTTTCCTTCCCCTTGTGCCTTGTGGGAAAGTAATGATTTGAAGGATCCCCCTGTGGGAGGGAAGGAAACGGACTTTTTTAATTGAAGGAGCCATCAAGTCATGTGGCAGGATAGGTGTGGAGCAGCTCACCTCTCAGTAGAGGTCCTGGGAGTGTTAAGTTAATCCTGGAGGAAACAGCATTTCAGCCAGTTACCGTTGTGTGGCTGATAATGATGCTCTTTAGTTGGGGAAGTGATTGAGAAAGAATAGGGTTGTCAGGGTGATCTTGGGTGCTTGCACAGGAATAAGGGAGGGGCAACCGCTTCTTTGCTATTGTCCCAGGTGTTTAGCTGACTTTGATGCCAAATACCACGACCTTGGTCACCAGATAGTATGCGTTGGGAATTGCAGAAGCAGTGGTTTTTGTGAGCCTGGAGAAACTCCCTGTATACTGTCAGGAGGAACCCTGTGACAGATTGGTTAAGGACAGAATAGTTTGGGTGGTTGGAACAAGCACTGGTCACTTCCCCTGTGCAAGTTCTGTTGTTTTCTCCTAATTCAGAGTAAAATTGAGTGTTGGGAGGAAATTTAGGTATCTGAAGGAAGACGTGACTGTTTAGTTTTTTGAAGTTCAGATCATCCAAAGATAGCTAAAATACTAATGCTTTGCTAAGGGAAAGCTTTAAAAAAATGCCAGTGTTTAGCCTCTCACATGATGCTTTGGGGGAGCATTTCCCAGCTAAGTGGGGAGAATGTTAATCCTTAGAAGCTTTGGGCCTCTTGAATGTTTGGCAGTGGAAAGGGGTGGGCCATTCCTTTGCTTCACCAGCACTTTCTAAGGGGACTGTAAGGATCAGGGGTCTGTGTGTGGTAGGGAAAGATGCTGCTGTGCACGTTTGTGCTTCTTGTCCCTTCCCTCACCCCTCCCTCCAAACCCAGGTCAGCCTTGCCCTGGTCTAACCGGCCCTGGGTTTGCTCCTCAGCCCATGGAGATCTTCGTGGATGATGAGACCAAGCTGACGCTGCACGGTCTGCAGCAGTACTATGTCAAACTGAAAGACAACGAGAAGAACCGCAAGCTGTTTGACCTGCTTGATGTACTGGAGTTCAATCAGGTGCCTTGGGAAAGTGGACCCCACTTCAAGGATGGGGCGTGTCAGTGAGGGAGGGGCCAGATCAGGGGTAGGGTCTGTGTACAGGTATGTTCCAGCAGGGAGAGGAAGTAAGGGTTTGGGACTGAGTCAAAGCAGAATGGGTGGGGCAGGTGTTGCCTCAGGATTTCAGCTGTGCAAAGCACAGCAAGGTGCTACATGTCTTCTTGAAAGTGAACCCCAGTGCATCGACATCCCAGTCTGCAAACCAGAGCTTGTCTTCCATGCCAAATGTATCTGGGCTTTACGGAGCCTCTAGAATCACAGAACAGAAATAAAGGCAAAAGTAGCTTAATAGGTTAGTTCAGATCTTGGAAGTAATTCATTAAAAATAATTCATTAGTCTTGCTTTGTTACAGTGTTCAGCATTTGAAAATCCATTATTTTAATCAGTAACTACCCAATGATTTTATTTTAGAATAACACTTAAAGTTTCTCATTGGTTGATTTCTTACTGTTTTTAGTGATTTCACATAATGTTTTCAGTCTAACAAATTAATGAGTTAATTACAATTCACTTTTCTGATTCTTTAAGGAGTTAACATTAATGCATTAGCACTAAGGCTAATGTTTCCAGCCTCTGGACCAGAAGTTCCCCTCTCTCAGACAAGACAATGTAGTCTGCCCATAAAAAAGATAAAAATCAGAGGGTTGACCAGCTTGGATGTGAAGAGTAGGCTACTCTTGCTGGCTTTGTGATTGGTCCAAGTCAGATAGGTTAGATACAAAAGGTTAGATACAAAATTTTAACTATGGCCTGAGTTTTGAGCACATAGGAACTGTCTCTGCAGTAGCTTGGCTGTGGAACAATTTGATTCTGATTCTGTCTTCGTTGCTGCCTGTTAATGAGGGCTCAATGCTCGTTTCTGACTAGCTTTGTAAAGGGTTTGACAGGACCGTATGTGGCAAATATTAAAAATGAGATAATTGGCCCTCCTAGCTGCCAAGAGGTGTGGTTGACCCTTCTGTTTCCCATCTAGGTGGTCATCTTTGTGAAGTCTGTGCAGCGCTGCATTGCACTAGCTCAGCTACTGGTGGAGCAGAACTTCCCCGCAATTGCCATACACAGGGGCATGCCTCAGGAAGAGAGGTGAGAAGAGCCCAGAGTTCTGGCAGGGAGGGAGAATTGGACCTTGAGTATTATCCGAGGGGCTCATCTGCGATGATGAGGTTGCTCAGACTAGAGTCTCTGATTCACTTCAGTGAAGTTCCTCTTAAGCACTGAGTAGTGGCCCCTGCAAATGTAATGTTCATATGCAAGCAGAAGTTTGCCAGCTATAGTTTGGTAGAAGGAAGTGTTTAACAAATCATTTGTGGCACCACATGTGACATGACAAAATTATTCTGATTTGGCACCAGTAGTGAAAGCTACTTTTTGTGTAGGGTCTGAGTAGTCTTTGGAGCCAAGCAAAACCATTTTGTTGTTTGAAATATTGAAGCCAGAAAGCTCTGATCCTCTACTTACCAAGATCTTGCTTAATGTGGCTGTCATTGTGTCAGGACCAACGCTTGAGGCTAAACTCGATTTCCTTCTGGGGAGATGGATTTGGATTGAAAACTTCACAGCCTTGTTGGGAGGGATTTAAAGTCTAATTAGCCAAGCAGTCAGTGAGAGTTGAGTAAAGGAGGGGTATCCAGATTAGCAAAGTGTGTAAGTGGAAGATAGCTTTCTGGTATTTTATTAATAGGTGGGATTTCAAAGGGACAAGAGGTTTTATCATGGTGCACGTGGGGGGGTGTCTTTGCAGGTTGTCACGGTACCAGCAGTTCAAGGATTTCCAGCGCCGCATCTTGGTGGCCACCAATCTCTTTGGTCGCGGCATGGACATTGAACGGGTCAACATTGCTTTCAACTATGACATGCCAGAAGATTCAGACACCTATCTGCACCGGGTTAGTGGAACTAGTCAGAAAATGGGTTCCAAATATCTTGGAGTTGGAGATACACATTTGGATGGATTGAAAAAAGTACAAGATAGAGTTGCACTGATGAGGTTGCTAGACTAGAGTCTCTGACTTACTGATGTCTCTTTAAGCCCTGAGCAACACTCGTGGCCCTGTTGGGTGTGGATATCTCAGCTCCTTTTGTTTTTGGTCCTCTTCTGAATTGCAGGAGGAGCTGAGTTGAAGTTCTTAATCAGGACTCGTGCTGCACAGGCACTGAGTCTGACTTCTTTTGTGGATTCTGCAGGTGGCACGTGCTGGGCGCTTTGGCACAAAGGGTTTGGCAATCACTTTTGTGTCGGATGAAAATGATGCTAAGATCCTCAACGAAGTGCAGGACCGTTTTGAAGTGAACATCAGTGAGCTGCCTGATGAGATCGACATCTCCTCTTACAGTGAGTGCTGCCGAAGCTCAGTGATTGCAACAGGGGCTAAGGAGGGAAATTGTGGTATCTGCTGGAAGGGCTTGGTTGAGCTTGATAGTCAACTGGGACTTGGGGCATGAAGAAAGCATAAGCTGGCAAGGTAGATTGATCTGTTAAATCATTACTTAAATTAGCTAGAAAAAGGCTGATTGAAATAATTTATTTACACCAACCATTAATACTACTACACATATCTACTAAATGGTGCAAGTCAACTATAAATTTACAATTAGATAGAATATTATTTACACTGTTGTTTCATCTTAAAACCAGTCTTTGTATCTCTGCTGCACAGTGTACATTTTGCCCACAAAAGATAGGTGGAAGTAAGGTCTGAAAGTTACTGGACATACTAGAACAGTTTATTTTCATGGGGTAAAATTAATGTTAACCAAGTTATTATTTAGCAAGACTTTGTGTTTGCATTTTACTTCATATCATTAGCACTAGCATATTTTAAATAATAATACAGCTTTTATACTGGGATGCCATTGTTCTTCGTCTTGAATGAAGGTGAAAGAAGTGTTAGGAAGGAATGTGTAGTTTTCTGAACCAGGTAGGGATTCTGGGAGTTGTAGCTTTACAAAAAAGAAAACTTCCAAGATCTGTTGCTGGCCCAGCAGGAGGTTTTACTGGACAAAGGGAATGTCCAGTTTGCTAATAGTGGGCACTTTCCAACAGAAGGATGATGGAAAGGGTGCTTAGAAGACAGAGTTAAAAGCAGCCATAGCTTATTTACCCTGTTTTGCCTAACACACATTATTATCTCTTTTAACAGTTGAACAGACCCGATAAAGGGGGCCCTCCCTCTCTACGTTTACCTTGGTTTTAGTTCCTGATCTCCTCCACTTCCCTGAAACTTCACCTTTAATTTCACCTGATGGAGAATGAGGTGACTGACAGTCTGGAACACATAAACACACCCCAATCCTGTGGCAGGGATGGAAGAATTGCTGTCAGTAGGCTTTGCATAGTGGAGATGGGGCCAATCTTAGCAGATCTCCTGAGCCTCCTCAGAGTCCCGTGAGAGCCTTCAAGTTGACAGTCCCTTTGCTTAGCTGGCATTAAGAAGATAAGGAGGGCCCCACTACTGGTGCCTGCACATGAGACCCACTTTCAGATGAATCTCTGCTGCCTGCCTGCCTGCCTGCCAGCAAAAGTTTGGGACTTCATTTGTCGGCAGTGCCCCACTTCATCTTCACATCAGTACTAGCTGGTGATCAGCATCCCATGATGGGAGGTGCAAAAGCAGGAGTGGTTTTGATGGCGGTGCTCTGTGAATTTCTGACATTTAAAATTAAGTTTTGTTTTACAAGAAAAAAAACTCTGGGGGGAGGGGACTGAGTGCACAGACATTTTTTGTATGCCCATTCATGAAGTTTTTAAGATGTTTGTTTTTCTTATGTGTGTTCCCCCATCATTTTTAATTTTGTCTGCATGATAAAATTAATCCCCTGTCCCAGCTGGTCTCGTTTGGCAGGTAAACTAGTAGTGAAAGATTGGCAATGTTTTAGCTGTGGCTTGTTCTTTCTTCCCGTTTGATACCCTCTTATTTTTTTTGGTAATAAAGGAACCCAGCTCTTATGGGTATCTAATTAAACTAGTCTTGTGAATAACCTTTTCCTGGTGTGACTTCATTCTTTAGGGTATGATTCCCCCCCTCCACCTCTGAGGAATGTGTTACATGGGGATATGTGGGAGTGAATCAGTGTAGGGTGCATTAAAAAAAAACAAAAATCACGGCTGAGGCTATTTTTAAAAAATGGGGTGTCCTTTAGTAAATCTGAGGCAGGTGTGCCAGAAAATAAAAATATTCGTACAGGTCACCCTCTGTGTCTGCGGTATTGGTAACCACAGTTTTATTTAACCATTGTTGAGGGGGAGGTCTCTGTAGGCATCTGGAGGGGCTCCAGCCCAACTCTGTGGTTAACTTCTGCCTGAAGTTGACCAAGGAGTTGTACTGGAGGACCTCCAGATGCCTAGAGAGGCCTCTTTAGACATTTTCTAGGTCCTTCAATGCGATTCTATGGCAGTTCACTATTACCTGTAGTTTCAGTTATAAATGGTAAATCCAGGAATGTATCCCCTGCAGATATGGTGGGTGGGTGGGATGACCTGTATAAAAGTAAGCAGAAAAAGCAAAAACAAGTGAACCACCATTTTCAGCTGAGTGGATAAAGTCTAATCCAGGTCACTTTCTCAGCGCTGAAAGGCTAACACAACTGTCTGGGCCAGCCTGCTGGGAGTTGGCAGTATTGTGACTGACACAGAAGAGTCATAGAATCATAAAGTTGGAAGAGACCACAAAGGCTAATATAGTCCATCCCCCTGCCCTGCAGGAACACACAGTCAAAGCACACCCGACAGATGGCCATCCAGCCTGTTTAAAAACCTCCAAAGAAGGAGACTCTGCCACACTACAAGGCAGTGCATCCCAAAGTCTTTAGTCCCTCTTCTAGCCCCCTCCCTTGTGTACAGGGTATTCCATATATTTGTATATAGGCAGTGTCTGGTCACCTACAATGAGCAAGCCAGTGCTTTAAAAAAAGGCTGCACTAGGAGAGTCCTGAAGGAAGGAATTCCATTGCAGTGAGGAGTGAATCTTGCTATTGAAAGGGTCCCTTTATTACCCCTCCCAAATAATAAGACCATTCTTTCAATTTTGCTAGAATTCAGTTTCTTTCTAGTCACATTCAAGTAGACACTACTGTCCTTGAGTCATCATCAGGTCTTTCAAACTTGGGTTTCCTCAGTTGAGTAATCCCACCTGTCCTGTGGTCTTCTTTTTCCACTTCACCAAGTATCCTTTTTTCAATGTGTCATGTGATCTCATGATTAGTCCACAAAGTGTGACAACCTCTGTTTAGGCATCTGGTTCTAGTGAGAGTTCAGACTTCTACTCAGCTTCATATATAAAAAGGTGGTGGTAGTGCATTCTTGTAAATATGGGAGGGGGAAGACTGATGGTTGCTTATCAACAATCCCTGGGCTTCCCAAGAGCATAGGGAGTGCTAATCCTACTTTGTTGTTTTGTCTTGGGATGCTGTACATTGTGAGCCATGCCTGCCCCATAATCATGATTAGATTTGTAAGACCTGGCGGAGGGAGGGTGGCATACTGTTCTCACTTAGGAAGTCAAATTCTGTAAACAGTGCTATGACCGGGCAGACCTCCTGCCTTTATCATTGATAGAGAAGGAGAATTTAGCTATGCATCTGGATTTGGAACATGTGGCCCTCCAGATGTTGGACTGTAACTTCCATAGCAAGTGATGGAGAATGATGGAAGTTGTCATTCAACAACTTCTGGAAGGCTGTTTCCTACCCCTACTTGAGGCAGTAGGTAGGATGGCTAGTGGGTTGTTTTGTTTTTTTTGCTTGGGTTTGACTTAGTGTGGAATGGTATTGGTGTCTCCTGCGGCATGATTTTTTTTAAAAAAATATTTTTTTTCTAATTTAATATATTTTTAGTTATTGTATGTTTTCAATCTCTTATAGTTTAATATTATTTTAAGGGGTGGGTGGGCTAGAGTACTGCAATTATGGAGTTTTTATATTGTAAGCCGCCCCGATTGCGTTGCAGAGGGGCAGAATAGAAATTATTATTATTATTATTATTATTATTATTATTATTTGGGGAAAATACTGGATCCATTTTACTCAATGGTTGCTTGAATGCTGATGGACTGTAGTTCTCCCAGTGTGCTTATGTTGAGGTCTAGAAGGTGGTGGCTTTTGATGAGCACAGTTAGTTTTTGGCTGCTGTCCCCTTCCATTGGTGACCAAATAGTGGGTGTTGGGGTCAGAGCTGTCTCCAGTTGCAGACATGCAATCATAGGGAAAATTTTGCATGAGGAAATAGTTGATAACCTTGTGCAACATCATAAAAAATAATTTTGCTTATGTAACCTGTGGCTGCAAAAGCACAATTTTCCAAGAGAATTCTGCCTCTGGAGACGGGGAACTCAATTCAATTCTAGATGAGAAATGCCAGCAAAGACTGTGTCGACTATTGAAAGTTGTGTTACTATATTCTCTTGGCTAGAGATTGACCTCTAATCAGAACTTGGTTTCCATTTTAAAAATCAGCACTTTTTTTTTGCATGTTTAAGCTTAGGACTGGTTGAAATTTATATTGTAGAGATTCACTCCTGAGTGCTACATTAATATGTTATTTCTCCAATCTTGCAAGATTTTGCTTGCTTTGCAACAGCTGCTTCAGGTGGATGTCTGCTAGAGGTGAAAGTGGCCTCCAAGTAGAAACTGTTTCCATAGCAACAACCTATTTCCCTCCCCCTTGCAGCCAGAAAGTCCTTACTGATTTTAAGTCTTTTAATCAATACCTGAAAATTCACTCTGCATTACCTAGACCTTCATTTATTAATCTGAATTGTGTTTGTCCTTTGTGGGTGTTTTGCTTTTATATTTGTTGACAAGATAGGGCTGAAAACAGATATGACACTTGAAATGAAAGAAGACTTGGGAAACTGTAAAATAACATTTTGCAAGTTCTAACATCTGTGCATTGAGCTTTTTCTTTTGGATCACTGATACGTGATTTAGACAGCTTCTTTAACAAATACTTGCCCTAGTTTCATTTAAAAAACTTCCTTTCCAAGCAAGGTCTTCAAAGATTTAAAAAAGGCTTTTGATTAAAGCTGTATAAATTATTTAAGTGTAACAATAACAACCACCAAGTAAAAACCGGCACTACAATGCAATTAGCAGCAACTACCAAGAGAGCTCCTGTTACTACTCTCCAAAAGCATGAGCAAAGAATATTGATTTTATTTGGCGAAGGTTTTTTAAAAAGTCCCTGATGGATATTTCTGTAATGGGAAGAATGAAAGAATTCCAAAGACATCAGAACAAAGTCTTATGAATAAAAATAACAATTTCCCAGTGTCTCAAGCAGGGGGTGGGCATTTTTGGTCCTCTTAAGTATATTTAGATACAACTCCCTTAATCCCTCTTCATCTGGAGGGCCAGAACTAGCTGCTCTTGCCTTAAAGACTAAATACCTTTGTTGCTGGAGGATGGAAATGTTCTTGTTTGGACTACAACTCCCAGAATCACACTATCATAATTGAGGATTTGTAAGATGAGCCAGCATGATGTAATAGATTGAACATTGAAGTATGACTGGAGACCAGGGTTTGAATTCCTGCTTGGCCATAGAAACCCACTGGGTGACCTTGAGCATGTCACATTCTCTCCGCCTCAGAGGAAGGCAAAGGCAAACCTCTGAACAAATCTTGCCAAGGAAACCCTGGGATAGGGTCACCATAAGTCAGAAACAATTTGAAGGCACACAAAAACAACAACAATCCCCCAAAGAGCCAGTGTGACTAGTGTTTTCAGTGTTGGACTAGGACTCTGGGAGACCAGGGTTCAAATGCTTACTCAATTATGGAAAAATACTGGGTGACTGGATGGGCAAGTCACACTTTCTCAGCCTCACAGAAAGGCAATGGCAAACACCTCTAGGCATTTTCCAGCATGACTCCATGGTATGTGTCCCTATTTTTTCAGCCATGAACAACTGAAACTGCAGATATTGGTTCTGCAAATATGGGGGAGGGTGACCTGTACTGATTACTGGTTAAGTGTCTTTTTTTATGCAAAGCAAGTAGATTGTAGCATAAGGTTTTGTAGATTTTAATCTACAGTCACTGCGCCATATCCACTCATTCTGCATCAATGGATTCACCATCCATGGCTTGAAAATATTTTTTAAAAATCCAAAATCCCAAAAAGCAAGCCTTGATTTTGCCATTTTATATAAGGGACACCATTTTTATTATGCTATCTATATATATAAAAGGCTTGGGTATGTACAATAGGCCTGGGTATGTTTCCAACTCTTAGGTATGCTTCCTCTCCCCAATGTGCTGATTGGCTGCTCTAACCAATCACCACCCACATGCAAATTCCCTCTCCACCTCACAGTCCATTCCTGCCACTCAGTCGGCATCTACACCCCCAGCCTCACAAGGACGCTCCCTCCTCTCACTTCCTCAGCCACTCACCAGTTGGGACCCAGACAGTCAACTGGTGATGGCAGTGGGACACTGTTGCTGCCACTGTGACAGGACCCAGGCAGTCAATCCAGGCAGTCAACTGGAGGCGGCAGGGCAACAAAGCGAGTCACCCTCTGCAATTCCAGGAAAAGTGTGGAACGCTGAGAAGGGGGTGGAGGAATGTAAATCACCAACCTACCTTACAGGGTTGTTGTGAGGGCTACTGGGCATTTTGGGAAAAGTCTTTTAATGGTGTATGGTATGCCAGGTCCAGCTAGTTGTATATAATGGGACTTGAGCATCCATAGATTTTGATATTCACAGGGAATCTTGATACCAAACCTCAGCGGATCCCAAGGGCCCACTATACTTGCATCTGATGAATCTCGTAGGTGCTACAAGATCCCTTTAATACTGATACAGACTAACATGGCTTTTTTTTTTTAATTGTAATTTTTTAGTTTGTGAGCCTGACAGCAAGGCCAATATCACTCCTTTTATTGAAGTAAATGACTTTGGAAACCAATGTGTGTCTGAAAAGTGTGGATAAAAATGCAATGAATAAATAATAAATTTTGTTTACAGCTGTATTCTCCAAAATAAGGATTTTATTGAATTGCTGCATTCACAACATACTGTGAGATGATATGAATGTTGGAAAAGAGGATAATGCTTGGTAAAGTGGAAGGCAGTAGGAAAAGAGGAAGACCGCATTTCAAGTGGATTGATTCAATTGAGGAAGCCATGGCCCCGAGTTTGCAAGTTGATGACTGGGGTCCATGGAAGTCTCTCATTCATAGGGTCACCCATAAGTTGAAATTGACTCAACAGCAGGTAACAAATTCATTTTGTTTATTTGCTTAGTGTAACAGCCTCCAACACAGATGTGCAGAAAACATAAGAACCTACATCAAAACATACAGAATCAACTCTAAATTCACAATTCACACTAATAAAGTACACAACCAATAATAAATCCTAAAAGAACCAGCCAACAGAACAAATAACACTTTTACACTATAAAACGGAGAAAGGGAGGAGGAAAAGAAGAAATGTGGCAACAACTTTAAGACTACAGTTGTCCCTTCACATTCGCTGGGGTCTGGTTCTAGGACCCCCTGTGAATACCCAAATCCGTGAATACTCAAGTCCCATTATATGCAATGGCATAACAAAAAGGTGCCCCTTATATATGATGGCAAAATCAAGGTTTGCTTTTTGGATTATTGATTTTTTTAAAAGAATATTTTCAAGCCGTGAATACTTAAATCCGTGAATGCCAAATCCATGAATGTGGAGGGACAACTGTAATTGGTTTTTGTTTTAGCATGAGCTTTCATGGATATAAACTCACTTCTTCAGTTGTGGCACTTTGGCAAAAGATCAAGGGACTGCTAATCAGAGGGTTGTAGAAGTCTTTCCTCTGTAGCTAGTGTGGCACACCTCTATTGCAGCGGTCCAACCTTCTCACCTGGACTTGGATACCTGGCCCTTGCGCACCCTCTGGTTCCTCATCGTCTGGCAGGTCCTTCTGTAGCATCGTCTGTAGCCCCTTCTGGATGTAAGACATCTGGAAGATGGAAGAACACACATTCTTGTTGCTGGTGGGAATCTTCTTGCATTGCAAATAGAACTAGACAGACATCTTTGTTTGGATTAGTTTTGGACTGTGGTCTTGCATCAACATAAACAGCACTTGTTAATTTTATTGTGCGTCCATCAGGATTTAGGATTCTGTAAGCATTTTTAGCATAACCAACAAAAATTCCCTCTTCGCTTCTAAAGTTTGTCTCTTTTTTGCTTGGGAATATAATGATATTAAGGTCCCAGGTATAAAACATATGTATACAGTTGTGTGAGTGGGAAAGAATGTACAGTTGTCCCTCCACATTCACGGCTTCTCCCTTATAATCCTCCCCGCGCTCTCCGGTCCTCTGGGAGGAATTTGTTGCAGCCACAAAGACCTAGGCTGGAGACAACCTCCCAGAGGGCTTTCTCGGCTGTCGCCCCCAAATTGTGGAACGGCCTGCCTGACGAGATCCGCCTATTGACATCATTAGACAGCTTTAAAAAGGCTGTCAAGACGGTTCTCTTCGGGCAGGCTTTTCTGGAATAGCTAACCCCGGCCTCAGGAACCCCCTCTGGAGGTTGCTTTTGGATCTCCTAACAGATGCTGTCTGCTTAAAAGGGTATTTAACATATTGTATTACATATTGATTTTAACTTGTATTGATTTTAACTTGTATTAATTTAATAATGTTGTAAGGGGAGGGAGGGATTTTGGGTTGTTTTATACTGTCTACCATTTTATCATTGTAAGCCGCCCCGATTGCTTGCAGAGGGGCGGGATATAAATAAATTTTATTATTATTATTATTATTTGCGGTTCCAATTATTCGCAGAAAACTGCCCAAGGATTGCTCCTCCTTCGGCTTCCCCACACACACAGGGAATATGCCGCTTTGCTGCGAGTGCTGCCGGTTTGCTTGCTGTTTCTTCCCTGAGGCGGGGTGCAGCCGAAGGCCAAGCAAACCCCCGAGCGTGATGTCCTGAGCGAGTGCCCAGCTTGAATCGGCCTTTGCCCCACACATTCAAGGGTCGAAAGCCGGTTCAAGGGGGAAGCTGGCTAAGGAGAGCACCTGCTAAGCGAGCTTCCCCCTTGAACCGGCTTTTGACCCTTGAGTGTGTGGGGCAAAGGCGGATTCAAGCAGGGCACTCATTATTTGCGTTTTTTTCACATTCGCGGGGATCTTGCACCCCTAACCCCTGCGAATGTGGAGGGACGACTGTAATAGGATCCAGAAAGATGCAAATCATTCCCTTTACCCTAAATTTTCAAAGGGTTGGGCAAGGTGACACAGTTCTTTCAGATCTTTACAGCGGTCAGTTAGAGTTGCTTTCATACATCAACACTAACTGACTTCTGTAAAGATCTGGAAGACCTGTAACACCTCACCCAGCCTTTTGAAAATTTGGGAAAAGAGAACTCCTTTGCTTCTTTCTGGACCCTATTACACTTTATCCCACTCCCACAAATGTATAAATATGCTTTATACCCAAGGCCTTAATATCACTTTATACCCAAGGCCTCTGCTGAAGAAATGGGTTTATATCTATGAAAGCTCATATTAAAATAAAAACCAGTTAATCTTAAAGGTCCTGCCATATTTCCATTCCCACCCCTCGTATCCCTTCCTGCTTTTTATGCTGAAAGAGACTAACACGGCTACTATCAAAATTTCTGCACTATGAATGTACAGAAAAATAAATATGCTTTTAAGCTGATGAGAAAATTATGAGGAACAACAGAATTTCTATGAGAAGGAAGTTACACAGGTGTGCTGCTATCAAGAAGTCCCCACCCCAGGAAGCCCCCATGGGCCACACTACTCATCAACACTATAAAAATGGTATAGATACAATAGTTCAAGGCACCACAAGGAGACCCTCCCAGCCAATCTTAAATCCTGGAGGAACTGGCATGTCTATACAAGGGAAAAAATTGTCAGGGAAAATAGATTTTATGATCAGGAGTCTGTCTCCCCCTCCCTGAGTAATTTTTTCACCAGACATTATTAGGCACCAGTTTGGTTATCAAAGGTTCATAAATCTGTCTGTTTTGTTATTCTGTTCTTTGGGGGTTGCAAATAAGGAATCGAAACTTGAAACTATTTCTTACTTTCCTTTCTCCCAAAGACTGAGTGTTTAGGGACTATATAACTGGGAGGGGTTATATTGGTTTTAGTTTTAGATAGAAGAGAGCTTCAAGTTTGTGTGTACCTCTCTTGCTTAGAGAGAACCTAGAAAACATGGCTAAATGTTTTCTGTTATTGTTTTTCCTTTTATTTAATTATTATTAATAAAAGCCTTAAAGAATTTTGGCATGGACTTATTTTTGCACCAAAGGAGTATCTGTTTGCTCACAAAGCACACGCTTTCTCTGCTGCATGTGTTCCTGTTCGGATGAACAGGGAGTGATTGTGCTCTGCACATTCCTACGACAAAAATGTGGACTGATGTGCACTAATGCCAATCCGAAGCACCTTCTATTTGTCTCAATGGTTACTTGGCCTGATGATGATGATGATGATGATGATCTTTTATTTCTACAGCACCATCAATTTACATGGCGCTTTACAAGGAAAAGAACAAAACAGTTTCCTGCCCTCAAGCTTATAATCTAATGAAGACATGATACAAAAAGGAAAGGGGATGGCAGTAGGGGAAGTCTAGCATTCCCTTCTCTCCCTCCTTGGCCAGGGCAATGGCAGTTGGGATGGAGGGAGGGCCGATCTGCTTCTGGGCTGAGGCAAGATGGCACTCTGCCTGACTTTTCTTCTCTCCCTCCTTGTCCAGGGCAATGTCACCCATCCTCTATCTGTCCATTTCATTTTTACTTCCCCAAGTGTAGTATCCTACATTTCTCCCGGTTGAAATTCATTTTGTCAGTTTCTTAGTTCATTATCATCATCATGATGGAATTTTTTTTGGAGGGGGGCGGGAATTAGGAATTTTTTATTGGAATAAGACCATTCTACTGAAAAATACACCCGACCACAAAATGCCATAACAATAATGGAAAAATAATAATAATTGTTTTCCTCTTTTCTTACTAATACAAAAATAAAACTATCCTAACACTAATACATTTTTCCTCTTAATCTAAACGCACTATAATCAGATTATATTTACACAACACAATTATACCTATTTGATGAAGGTTTTGAAACAGGCTGGATGGCCATCTGTCAGGAATGATTTGATTGTGTATTCCGGCAGGGCAGGGGGTTGGACTGGATGGCCCTTGAGGTCTCTTCCAACTCTATGATTCTGCGATGATGATGATGATGAAGTATGATGATGATGATGAACTGGGAGGGGGGTTGGATGATGATGATGATGAACTATGATGATGACGATGAACTATGATGATGATGATGAACTGGGAGGGGGGTTGGATGATGATGATGATGAACTGGGAGGGGGGTTGGATGATGATGAATGATGATGATGATGAACTGGGAGGGGGGGTTGGATGATGATGATGAACTATGATGATGATGATGATAATGAACTGGGAGGCGGGTTGGATGATGATGATGAATGATGATGATGAACTATGATGATGATGAACTAGGAGGAGGGGTTGGATGATGATGATGATGATGAACGATGATGATGATGATGAACTGGGGGGGGTTGGATAATAATGATGATGGTCATCATCATCATCATCATCATCCTCCAACCCCCACCCCTCTCCCAGCAGTCACCAGGCCTGGGCTCCCTCCCCTCCTTTGCCTTCCTCCTCCTCCTCCTCCGGGGTTCCCTCCCAGCTGCCTGCCTTCTTCCCCCCAGAGGCTCCTCCCTGGCCGTGGGCTGGCGCTTCTTTCCCACCCAGGCCTGCCTGGAAGAAAAATCCCAAGGCGGAGTTGTCTCCCTTCTCCTCCTTACTCCTCCCTGCCTTCTCCTTCCCCACCGAGGCTGGGCCGGGCCGCCCTCCCTTTCCCTCTCCTCCTTTGCTCGGAGGGTCCAAAGATCCCCCGCTCTCCCCTCTCGGCTTGGCGCCGAGACCTTTATTTTCCATGCACCCGGGACAGAAGCAGCAGCTAAGAAATTAACCAATTCATTTTTATTTTTATTTTTTGGAGGGGGAGGAAAAGGGAGCCCAGGTCGAAATCTACCCCACCCCACTCTTGCAATCTCAAAGCTCTGCAGCCAAAAAAAAAAAAAAAAAGGGGGGGGGGGAGTCGCTCCGAAGTCACCCCACCACTTTTTCAAACCCCGAAACCAGGTAAGTGCCGAAACGAAAGCGGGTTTTCTGCTTTGCGGCCTCCTTGCACAAGAAATAGCCGCCACCGCCGCGCCTGGGAAGAGGGGATATTTTTGGGAGGCGAGAGAGGAATTTTTTTTGGGGGGGTGGGATTAGGAATTTTGTTTTTTATTGAAATAAGACCATTCTACTGAAAAATACAGTTGTCTCTTCATATTTGCTGGGGTTTGGTTACAGGAACCCCCCCCTCCGTGGATACCAAAATCCGTGAATACTCAAGTCCCATTATATGCAATGGCATAACAAAATGGTGTCCCTTCTTTAAGATGGCAAAATCAAGGTTTGTTTTGGGGATTATTATTTTTTAAAAAATATCTTCAAGCCGTGGATACCAAATCCGTGGATACGGAGGGACAACTGTATATAGTACAGTTGTCCCTTCATATTCGCTGGGGCTTGGTTCCAGGACCCCCGTGGATACCAAAATCTGAATACTCAAGTCCCATTCTATGCAATGGCATAGCAAAATGGTGTCCTTTATATAAGATGGCAAAATCAAGGTTTGCTTTTTGGGATTATTATTTTTAAAAAAATATATCTTCAAGCTGTGAATACTTAAATCCGTGGATACAGAGGGACAACTATATAGTACAGTTGTCCCTTCATATTTGCTGGGGTTTGGTTCCAGGACTCCCGTGGATACCAAAATCTGTGAATACTCAAGTCCCATTCTATGCAATGGCACAGCAAAATGGTGTCCCTTCTATAAGATAGCAAAATCAAGATTTGCTTTTGGGATTGTTATTGTTTTAAGAACGTTTTCAAGCAGTGGATACTTAAATCTGTGGATACCAAATCTGTGGATACGGAGGGACAGGTGTATATATCTGGAGGGCCATGGATTAGTCACATCTAAGACAAAGATTTTTAATTAAATCTGAAGATTTTAGGGATACCAAGTATCCCCGGCTTGAGAATAATACATCCGACCGCAAAAGGCCATAACAATAACGCCCCCCCCCAAAAAAATGGTTTTCTTCTTTTCTTAGCGCTAATATATTTTTCCTCATAATCTAAAGACACTATAATCACTCTTTTGTGTGGGGTTTATTTCGGGGTGTGTGTGTATGAGGTCATGTGGGGGGGAGAACTGTCTTTATTAGGAAGGAGGGGGGTATTCTAGGACCACCAGGCTTTGTGTGTGTGTTGTGTGTGTACACACCACCAGTGGAGGGAATAGGAAGAATTAACCTTATTAGGGGCCCTTGGATACTGTAGTTAAGGAGAGTGACAGTTGTTTCACATTACACTGTTATAGGGCTATTATTCCACTTTAACAGCTCTGACTGCCTCCTGTGGGATTTTTCGGATTTGTAGTTTAGTGAGGACTAATTGAGCTCTCTGGCAGAGAATGCTAAATGCCCCTCCCTAAACTTCAATCCCAGGATTCTACAGGAGGCAGCCATAGCAGTTATAGTGGAATAATAGCACTATAACTGTGTAGTGTGATAATCTCCTGAGTGTCTGTCTGTGGCAGGATTTCCCTATGCGGGAAACAGGGTGGATTAATTAAAAAAATAATAATAAAAAATGATTTTTAAAAAATTTAAATTGGATTTTTTTAAAAAATGAAATTGCTTTTTCTAGACTTCCTCTTTGTTAAACTATGAAGTAAAAACTGTAGTACTGCAATTTTCCAAACTACTTCTCAAAATTTGGATCCTATTCTCTTGTCTCCCCCAGATTATCCATAGAATCATAGAGTTGGATCTATTTTTCATTTACCTCTATTCTTTACCAGCCTTCTTTCCTTTCATTTTTTGTTAACATTTTCTTAAATGCTAAGAAGGGAAAATTATATGGAGTTGATCTAAGCGGAATACTTGGAAATTTACATGGGATATATTTGAAAATTGTCAACTAAATGTTCATGTGAAAATTACTGCTTAAGACCTTTAATGAAGAATATTTAAAACGAAAAGCTTAAAAAAATGAAATTGCTACCTAGTTTTCTATTTAAGGCCAAAACTACACTACAGAAATAATCCAGTTTGAAACTGAATTATTTGCCATGGCTCCTTCCTGTGGAATTTTGGGATTTGTAGTTACACACAAGGTCTTTAGCCTTCTCTCTCAGCGAGTTCCGATGCCTCAGCAAACTACAAATTCCAGCATTCCATAGGAAAGGAGTCATGGCAAATAATCCAGTTTCAAACTGGATTGTTTCTGTAGTGTGGATTTGGCCTCAGATACATTATGGTCCAAAAGTGAAATTGGGATTACTGTAGTTTTTAATGAAGTAACATGAGAATGTACATTCACGCAATGGTTTATTTATTTATTTATTTTATTTTGATAAACAAATTCCATGAATCCATTCACAAGGCTATGCACTTCCGGAGGATTCTGTAAGATTACTGGGCCACTTTTTCTCTCTAGAGGATATTACAACAGATGCTTGGTTTTACAGTATCGGTATTTATTTATTTATTTGGATAGAACTGTAAAACTAATCTGAAAAAGTTGTTATTCTAAAAACGAAACCTTCACCTGGTTGTAAATATTAAGATTATACCAGCAAGAATGAATCTTTGGTAACTCTGAGTTGTGTAAAACATGCGTTATGGTTATAGGGAGGAAGAGTGCCCTTTTTGGAGGGAAGGGAAGATCACATGATTAAATCAAGTCATTTTGAGTAGTGATTTAAATCATGATTTAAATCAAATCCACCCTGGCAGGAAGAATATATACATATATATGTATTAAAAAAACACCAATTTCTATACAATAAAAGTAATTAACATAACACATAAACAACAACCCACAAAATTAAACAAATAAAACAAAAACAAATACAACATTTAACACATGATATCTAACATAACAATCATGTAACATTTCCATTATATTTGGGGGGGGGGAGTGGGACAGGGGTGTATACTTTGGAAAAGGAGCAGGGGAAACAAACAAATGAAGGGGATTTAGAAATTTTGTTATCAAATAAACAGTACAGAAAGCCTATAAGGACAGGGTGCCTCTTAAACAGACAGACAAGCAGCCTATAAATAGCTCAAACATTATCTCCCCCCCTGACATTTTATACTTACACTGAACTAAACCCATGTGTAAAGTGTTCTGATCACTTGAAATATAGAATGTTAATTCTTCATGATGATGATGATGATGATGATGATCAGAATCTGCCTGCAGATTACAGGTGCCGTCCCCCCCAAATATTTTACAAAGTACAGGTTGGCCTCCGTATTCACGGATTTGGTATTCATTGGTTTCACTTATCTACATCCAACAAAAATATGTTCTCTCTAGGCATTTCTAGGTCCTCCAATGTGATTCTATGATCAACTTCTGGTGTTCATCGCATTGGAAATAATAGGGTTCTCTACTATCCACGGTTTCAGATATCCACGGGGATGGTGGTCTTGGAACGTATCTGCCATGGATATGGGGGTCGACCTGTATTCCAAAATATCTGTATACTAGACCTACAGACAGCAAGCAAGCAGCACATAAATTCTAGCGATATTCCCACATCCAAATCCCGCTCCCCACAATCCCTATAGCTCCTTAGGCAGAATTCTCCTTATATGCTGTAAAATTTCATGAGATGGATCTCATCTCCTCACAACATAAGGTGCCTTATAAGCACATAGTACTATAATTAGCCCTTCCATCTTGTTTGAAAGTCCCACAAGTGGGACTCCAAATGATATATGTATCTTCCCTTCCATCTCAAGTATGCTATCATGATATCAGAAAGTGCCTGTAGTGCTGTTTAATGAAAAAAAAACACAGAGGTGTTTTCAGAGGTACATGTCTATACCTGCAGCTGTGTGCAAAAGGTTGTATTATTCAGGGTGTGAATCTTTGCATTTCCTGCATGGATAATTGGAGTTTGTGTGTGTGTGATCACGAATGGTTATGAAAGCATTCAGTTTCAAAATTTTGGTTTAATGGTGGTTTTTGTGATTTTCATTTGTACATTATCTTTTTACGAAATACTTGTACAAATCTGTATACCTGTATTAGGAAATAAGTTAAAAGTACAGCCTAAACAAACAGATTAATGAGCAAGGCCAGTAGTATTTAAAGATGAGCAACAATTTAAAACAGTAGTAGAAGACAATCAAATGAAGGCTCTCAGAGGATTTGTTTAAATAAAAGCCATTTCATTGTTCAGTGGAGATGATTACACATTCTGTAGTTATTTTCCAGCCTGAGAGTGTGATGAACTCATAGTTATGATATGAAGATGCTGCTTCCTCAGAGGAGAAAAGCTGTCTGAATATGCTCAGAGGCATTTCTTCATTATTACTGTTTTACACATTCTAAGCTTGAGGTGATCTCGAACCTGAACTTTTCCAAGACTTTGGTTTCAAATAAATGTTTTTGTGTGTGTGCGCTGGCAATATTTCTGTATGTATGCATACATATTTTTTCCCACTAGCCAACAGTTAATGTTTTAAAACCATTAAAGACTGCAATTCTGTATCAGCTTTATGTGGAATCAGGCTCCATTCAACTGAATGGGATTGATTTTATGTTAAAGAATTATGCTGTTAGGTTCTGTCAGTTTTTCAAGAAGTTGATAACTCTTTCAAATTAGGGATTTTTACTAGGTGTCCTTTGGCTTCTCCAAAGAATATTTTTAGCAGTGTAAATTCCCCATAGCAGCAGAGAGATGTAAGAGACAAAAACAAGTTTCAATTTGATGTTATAAAATATATTGCCCATCTATTACACCTTGGCATGGCACTATTGTTTTGTGGCAACAGACAACTAAATAGTTACCTAATTATTTTCAGTTATATAGTTTGGACTTGTGCTATCCAAAAGAGATTATTAGAGTAATTAAAAACTCAGCAAGATGTAAGTTAAGTCTATTTCATAGGGAAGAAAGACCCCCCTCTTACAATTTTTGAATGTTTGTCTCTTGCATGGACAATTCTAAGAGCAAGATGAGAGAGGATGAAAGAAAAGTACAAAGGCTATTGTGTGCCTTTGGCAGAATCAAGTAGCAAATTTACTTTTTTTGCTATACCACTTAAGGCTACCAGTGCAGGAATATGTTGAATGCTTCCTCACCAAAAAGAGAACCAAAACCGCTTCATGTACGGTACATAGAAAAATAAAAGTCTAGGAAGAAAAATTCTTTCCAAAATGCTTCTTTTCAATATGCATGGAATATTTTTTCTCTTTCAGTAAATTCAACATTCGAATGATAAATGTATTATTTTCTCATGCAGTGATTTCATATAAACCTTGAAAGTCTTACTTTGGGGCGAAATAATACGTAATACTTGGTGAGTTTCCTGTTTGTTCTGTTAAAAAATAGTTGCATTCTGCCACTGTCAGATTAATAACTTTTTTTTATTTAGTTATTTATACCCCACTCTTCAGCCACAAGGCTATCAGAGCGGCTTACAAATTGATAAATATTTTTAAAAATCAACATTCAGTTTCCACTTGCAGCCTGAAGTAGTACAATCCAGGAAAAGTTTTGCCATGTGATTTTTTTTTTAAAAGCATACAAACTGTCTCTAAATCTCTGCTTACTTATGAAAGTTCACGGGATAGTCTGGGCAAGTCATTACCTCTCAGCTTAACCTACAGCACAGGGTTGTTGCAAGGATACACGCACACACACACAGAGTCCATAAAGAAAGGATGAAGATATAGATATGATCAATAGGTACAGCAGTTAGTATTGAGAATAGAGAGGCAGGATAGTGTAGTGGTTTCAGTGTTGGACTAGGACTCTTAGAGACCAGGGTTTGAATCCCTGCTTGGATATGGAAACCCATCTGGTGACGTTGAATGGGTCCCATTCTTTCAGCCTCTGAGGAAGGCAATAGCAAACCTGCTGTGACCAAATCTTGCCAGCAAAACTCTTGTGTTGGCTTGTCTTAAGATTACCATAAGTCAGAAATAACTTGAAGGCGCACAACAAGTATTGAGAATACATGCCACACTGGTTTGAGGGCATTGATGATGTGAATTGAATGGTTTCTTTGTTTTTTCAATTTTTAAAAAAAGCAGACAGGAAACACAGTAAATGTGTTCTGCCATGGGCTGCATAACCCAATGGCACATGACAGTACCTTCTTTTTGGGGGGCTTGCTTCAGCGGCGACACAAAATAACATCTTACCACTTCCAGTCACCATTTTGCCTAGGATAGGGATGAAAAAGGAGGCATGGGTGTGTGGGGAAGAATGTTGATGCATGTAAAAATTCACCCAAAAACATTACACCAAAAAACTTGGGGGAACAGGGACTGAAAAACTGCTATTGGAGCCAAGTGTAGTTTGCTGCCAACACTTTCCTCACCCCTGTATTAACAGCTGCAATACACAATATAATTACTTCCTATGGACCTGAGAGTCCACCCCCCTGCCTTACAACCCTTCCCTTAATGCTTTGTTAACTGAAAATTGCTCACTTTGTTCCAGGCAGAAGCTGTTGGAGTGAAAGATCTTGTCTTTGGTTGGAGGGAGCAGAACACAAATTTTTTCTGGAGCTCCTGAATTGATGAGGACCTGAGATTTCCATTCGTGGATATACAAATATACAAATAGGGGAGAAATTTCTCCTTGCCTGTTTTGAGAAATGGGCCTGCATATTTTAAGTTGGCCAGTTTATCAAGAGGATTGGAAACTTCAGTGCAACGTGGCAGCAGCTAAACTTGCATATGTGTAAGTAACCCAAGACCCACCACATGCATTTCCTGGAACAGAGAAAATTATATTCTCTACAGCCAAGGCCTAGTACAGCTCTGAGCCTGGATGAGCCCTGATTCATGGATGAGCCATAACTGTGGTTTCACTTGGAGATTGCACCAGCACCCTCAAGATCTGAAGTACCGCAAATCGGTTTGATACCAGCAGGGAGGAAACACACAACACTTATCTCTCTCCTTTCAAGTGGCTGCTGATCTCAAAGAACCTCGGAGTCCTAAGTTATCTTTAGTTGATCTAGCTATAAGCATTTGCTTATTTTTTTAAAAAAACAAACCCTATTTATTTATTTATTTTTCTTGGGCTGGGAACCTTCACTGGAGAGAGAGAGAGAGCGCAGTTTCTCCCCTTCGTGCCATGTTCTTCAGCCGTGCCAAATCATGGCTCCCCGGACTACCTTGGCGACGGGGAAAGGCGGACGAGATCTGGGGAAAACATCAGGAAGACTGGAAGGAAGGGTTTGAGAAAACTCCACCATGTGCCTCCCCTCCCAAGGCCAGGTGGTGGAGTGGCCGCAGGCTCTTTGAAGCCATTGGATGGGGTCAAAATTCTGCTGGTGGAGCTCACTCCCTATTGGCTGGGATACCTCAGCACCTGACCCCACACAAGCCATCTGTGGAGACACCAGAACATTTCCAGATCTGCTTCAACTTTGCTCGCCACCTCTTTGACCTCTGTGTGGTGACTTTACTGTGTGCTTCTTCACCAGCTTTCCGGCTAGTGTTGGATATTTTGGGTTTTGGGGGTCCCCTTAAGGTTTGGCTCCACGGCTTTGCCTGTTTCTTGGTCACTGCCTACGGCATGTACTTGGCCCTCTGGCTGGTGCAGGAGTATCTTGTGCAGTTTGCTTGCCTTTATGGCTTCCTACAGACTTTGGTCTTGTGTGTCAGCATCCGGGCTGGACCGCTGGAGCCCGAAGAGGTTGAGCAAAGCCCTGACCTTGATGCAACCCAGGAAGAGGCAGGCAAGGAAGAGGAACCGTCAGCAGCTGACACACGTAAAGAATAATTGGCACTATGAAGAAGAAGGCACCTCTTGGTGTTTCTAGCCATCTCCTCTTATTTATTGAGGAAGACATGTGGGATGGAAGCCAAAGAGATTAATGGAGGTTATCCACTGCTGGGGAAGGGGGGGCAGTAAGATGGAACTTGTGTGCCTGGACAGATGAAACAGAAAAGGTGATAGTTCCAGTGTGTTTGCATGTTTGCAAAAATTACTGAGTAGTTCAGGGAATAAGATCTTGTGTTGCAAAACCTTTGCGACAATGGATTCCAAGTCCCAATTTTGGAGCAGCCGTGAGGAGAAGAGTCATTAGTTGGGGAGGGGAATCCATGTGCAATGACAATCTTCTTGCAGGCCTGGGGAGCAGTTATGGAGGGAATAGGAGTGGGCTCTGCTACACATCAAGTGTAAACCAGTTTGAAATTGGTTTTCCTGTCATAGCTGCTTCCAGAAGAGCTGGGGGGTTGTGCGTTTTGTATGTTGGAAAGTGAGGCAGAGATGGTTGTTGTATTCCTTGACAGAGAACCAGACTATCAGCACTTGGTAAAGTTTGAATGCTAGCTCCTAGAATCCACCAGCCAACATGGCCAGTGGCTATGCTGGCGGGGGTATTTGGAGAATTGTAATCCAAAAAGGTAATATTGCCAAGCCCTGTACTTGGCCACTGGCTTATATTTGCAGTCCTGACATGCCCATATATGCAGCACTTTCAGAGGAGACCAGATGACCAATCTGCACATTCATAGCTTCGTGGAATCTACACAGACCTATAATTTCCATCAGCCTTGGGCCTCTTGCTTGGCTCCCACCCTCTCTACTTTCTGTTAGAGGATGCCTGCAGCCCCAGTACAAGCTATCTAGAAAGAATAGCAGGAGCTATGCCTTGATTGTAGAGAGTGCACATTACTTCCTACACTTGCAGTCTGCCACAGTGGTGAGGCACCTTTGGCCCTCCAGAGGTGTTGGACTATGACTCCCATAATCCTTTACCACTGACCTCACTGGCTTGGTCTTCTGGGAGATGAAGTCCAAACAACCAAGGGCTAAAGATCCCCTAAGCCTAGTCAAGCATTTGTGGCAAGTAGCTTGCTTTTTGCAGATGAGGGCTTTTAGATTGAATGGGGGGAGATCCAGTTAGTTGCATTTCATGGGGCCAAGGGATGAGTCCCTGGCTGTCATGGGTGGGGTGGAGGAAATATTACGTAATTGGGACCAACGAGTGAATTTATCTGAGCCACAGTCAGAGACTGGAAAAACTACTTTTTTGGACTATAGCTCCTCAACTCCCCCCAGTCCATATTGGCTGGACAAATTTGTGAGTGGTAGTCCAAAAAAACCAACCTTTTCAAGTTTTGACCACTGTAGATGATCACAGGTGAGGGAGTGATGTGAATTTGAAATCTAATGTCTTATTGAGTCTATTGGAACAAGGATTGCCTTCAGGAAAAACACCGAGGGGTGTAACCATTGTATGTTTGAGAGAAAAAGAGAGAGATTCTGCCTAAACAGGAGAATTGCAATGAACAAATCAGACAAAAATGGACATCCGAGGAAGGAGTAGGTTTGCAGTTAAAAAAAAGCAGGATAGAAAATTTCCAGGGGAACATACTTGGGAGAAGAGGAGGCTTGTGGATTAAAAAAAAGATATGTGTGTGTGTGTGTGTGTGTGTGAAAGAGAGAAACACTGAGCGTAGCATAACTTTGAGGAAAACCAGTTGTGGGGGGAAAGAAATATTGCACAGGCATATTCTTGTTGGAGACAGGCTAGATTTTCCCAGCTGCTTCTAATGGAGTTGCTGAGGTGGAGCAGGATGCATATCTAGAAAGACCATCTTTTCTCCCTCCCTCCACCCTCAGGGATGAGCAGTTCTGAGCCTCAGGGATAAGCAGTTTTGAGCCTACTACCTACCTGCTCCTCACCAGCATCTTGAAATCTCTCCAGATTTCGGAGGGACTAGCTCTTCAACTACTTTCTTGCTTTCTTCCTCTCCTCAGCAATATTAAAATTATTTTACTGGAACTGAGCCTGTGGCTCTGGGTCAGAAGTGAGTTGTCCAAGGGAGCTGTGTGTAGTCTAGAGAGAAGTTCAACAGACATATGTGCAACCTTTCACGGTCCTGTTTGTGTTTGTTGTCCGGAGGTAACAGAGCTTGGAAAAGTAATTTTTTGGGAGTATAGCTGCCCAAATCCTTCTAGACATCTGGCTGTGGTGACTTGGGGAGCTGTACTCCAAAGAAGTAACTTTTCCAAGCTCTTGCTGGGGTCAGTGTTATATCACAACATGTCCACCTGCCACCATTTGAACTAAAGGTGGTCCAGGCAGTGGTGGTGGTCCTAGGAAGACTGAAAATATAACTTCTTTGAATTAAAAAGTCTCATTCTGATCAGGTTTTTGAATTCCTAATGAATCCCCCACTCCCCAGTTGAGTTCCACTGTGATAATCTAGATCAGGAGTGGTCAATTTGTGACACTCCCAATGTTGTTGGCTTGTAGCTTCTATCACCCCTGGTCATTGTAGCCACTGGTGAGGGATGATAGGAGTTGCAGTCTGAACAACACCTAGAGGGCTACAAGTAGCCCACTCTGGAGATTTTAAAACAAAAGCTACTCTCTAGAACAAGTAACCCATCACCCATCATATGTTGCAGCTCCACTATGTTCACAGCACGTTATACATTTAGGTGTGTTTCCATTCTTCCCTTTCAGAGCCAGACTCTTGGATACTGTGAAGTCTTATTGGAGGAATGAATTACCTTGAATCCACATAAAATCATTCCTGCACTTCCAAGCAGTGCCCTCCTCTTCCTTCCATAAACACACTTCATTCTTCTCCTTTTCATTGGAGACAGTGATGTACACAAGGCAATTTAATTCTGTATCTCAGAAATCTAGGATATATGCCTCTTGTTTTTCATTAATCCCTTTGCTGTTATCCATTTTTATCTAGATGTCACTTCTGCCTTCCCAATATCCAGCATATATTCACTTTACTGGTAGCTGTTCCTCGCCTCCGCATGATGACGAAGCAGGTGAGGGGAATCATCAGTCCATCTATAGCAATACCAGACAACCTTATTTCAACATGTGCAGGAAGCAGTTCCTCAGTGCATCCACATTCATAGTGTTTCCCTTCTTGTTTTGATTAGAAACTTTGTGCATAATCTAGAGCAGAGGTAGACAGGTTGTGGCTCTCCCAGTGTTGTTAAACTGCAATTTCCAGTAACTCTAGCCAGCATAGCAAAGATGAGGATGACAGTTCAACAATAGCTGGAGGACCAGAAGTTGCCCATCCCTGACCTAGAGGGAAATAACCCTAGGAATTCAGAACCTTGCTGAAAAGTGCTGTAGTACTCTTCTCGAGGTAATTACAGCCTCTGAATATTTCATACAACTGTAAAATATCTTCAGGTGAAACATCTTTCTTCTGTTTTAAGGATTCTCTCTTATTTGGAGAGCTCTGGAACATTCTGTTCCATCTGCCCTTGGCAAGAATCAAAACTTAAGCTCCTGGTTATGATGTAAGGCCACTTTCTGTATTACATATGATTAGCCAGACACTGTAGCTGTCATCATACTATGTTTCATTGGTAGAATTAGACAATTCTTTTACAGTCTGATCTTGGGCATATAGCTCTGGAAGTAGTTCCCATTCATTTCAGTGAAATGTATTTCCCATTAAGGGACAGGATGGGAGAGGAAGAAACATCTGAGTTGGGCCAGACTGGCTTTAGGTCTTTGGGACTCTAGGCAAACAATATGAAGTTGCCATCTTCTGAATTCTGCTGTCCGTTAGCCTTTCCCACATTGCTGAGTGTTGTGTCCAAAAACCTGGTCTGATTTTTCTCCCCACTTGGTTCAGTCTTACCTGTCTATTGCTCTCTATCACTATGGGAAGCAACCAGGAATGGGAATGGTTAAAACTGTGCCATGAGACATCCAGGAGCAGACATGCCTCTGCGTCCACCTCCACCTCCTGGAAGCTGGAGAGCATCCCTACTGGCTCTTTAGTCAGACTTTGGGTAACTTAGTTTTTTGGACAGCATACTCTCAGAATCCTTTGCCTAGCATGACCTCTGTGATAGCTGGTGCAGCCTGAAAGCTGTATTTTTTTTAAAAGGTAACTTTTCCAAGCTCTGCCTCTTTCTAACTAGCGGTGGGGCACTGTTTTCCTCTGGTGTTCTGGGGGAGAGGGTGCATTAGGAATCATCCACCCAGCAACCTGGAAATGTACACAAGTAGATCCCTTCCTCTTTACTCTTAGAGCCTTGGCAGATGATCAGTCCAGCCGACCATTGGCACCAGTCATGTATGTGATGTCTTTGTGACACCACAATATCCTTGGATGACTCCTGTAAGATCTGTCTTCCAATGGACAGCTGTGTGGTACAAAGAAGCCTTTCTCCCTTGTTTTTTCCATGATGCAAATCTAGAAATGCAGCTTAGCCAGAGAACCGTTGAATTTGTGTATGCACCAGCCAGCCATTGTGGCTCAATTTTCCTTCTCTGAAATTGTTTTGAGACTGACCAGAGAGCACATTAGTGCTGAGCATACATCTAGCGCTGTAATGTCAAATAGTATTTTTAATGCAGTCTGGAATGGCGCAAACCAGTCTGGAACATAAACACCAGCATTCTCCCTGATTTAGCACAAAACTTGTAGAATTCTCCTCTTGCACCATTTTGGGTGTAATCTTGCCTAAAAAACATTTGCTTGTACCTGCTAGAGCAAAGCCTTTGTTCCACCCACTTTGTGGTCTTGGAATATCTGCAAGGGCATTTTTAAAAGAAGTGGGCCCATCTAGAAAATGGACTGAGGAGGATCTGAAGAGGCTCCAGACCTCAGAAGTAGGCTGGACAGGGTTTCTGAGGGTTTCTAGAGATGCTTACTTCTTTGTTTGAACAGTGGGAGTGACCCCTTCTCCTCCAGGGTGTTTGTGTGTTTATAGTTATCCCCCTCGCTCATTTTTTAAAAGAAACAAGAGGGGAATAAACTTGGTCAATGATACTTGAAATAACAGGATTTTCCTAAATGGCACAGGAAGGGACGGGCACTTCCCTCCATCTCTAGTTGGGCTGGTTGAAATGAATTACACACAAGCCCCATTAAAACCTTAGGGATTCAAAGACTGTCTTAGCAAACCTCTGTTTCCTGAGCTAATGTGAATGTGAGGCACTGAAACCTTTAACTTAGAGGTGGACAGATGGAAGGGATGGTAGTGTTAAGAATGCATTAACCCTTCCTTTAGCTGTTTTTTCCTCTGCAGTTCCCCTTCACTTATTTACTTGGCCACATGTGCTCTTAATTATAGTGAGGGGGCATGAAATATGGTGTGGAAGGGCATTTTTGAGGAACTAGAAAGCTGAGAAGTATTAAACTAAAGGTTGGGAACCTTTGGGCCTGCAAATGTTCTGGACTACAATTCCCATAATCCCTTACCAGTAGTCATACTAGCAGAGACTAAGGGGAGTTGTAGGCCACAACATTTAGTGGGCTAATTATTTCTGCCCACCCACTAAGTCACCCCAGGAAGTGTCCCAATGAGACACTTGTCCTAAGAGGAAAATATGAAGCGAGGAACTTTGTAGTTTTCTTGTAACATATAGTTCTACCCTACATTAGATGTGAGTTATTATCTGGGTTTCCATAAGAGAGCCAAAAATCAGTGTCTTTTTTTTAGAGTACGTGCATTGAAAAGCTAGTAAGCAGTCACACTCAAATGAGCTGAATTGTATACATGTTGAAGATTACAAAAACTACAGGTATTGTTGGTTGAGAGGTTGTGCTCTTGCCAGTAATTGCACAGGCACTATCCAATAGGTGCTTGTGACATTCACACACAAGCATTACACCAGGGTGGCCAAAGTACACCCCTCCAGATGTCATTGGGCTATAATTCCCAGCATTCTACACCACATGCTGGGCTGCTGGAAGTTGCAGTACCAACAACATCTGGAGAGTTGCACTTTGCCCACCCTTGCACAACAACGTAACTTGTCCCTCAGCACTGTTGGTTTTCCGTGTGTTCTTGCTGGTGGTGTACCTCTAGGCTTTTGATCAGGTGCATCCTTCAGAGGCATTATCATGAAAACTCATTTGCCAGCAAAGAAAATGTCAAGAAGAATAAACAAAAGTGTGAATTGTGCTCAAGGGGTGAAGGGTTAGCACCTCCATGTTTCCAGAAAGGTGCCACTGGTACAGACCCTAAGAGCCAAAAAATATATACCTCTTCCCTGTTCTGTCATGCCTCACTCTAGGAGTGCCTTTGCTAGAGCTTATTGCTGTGTGTGGGTTTGAAAGTGTGAGTGTATTCAGTTGGAGCCTAGTGATCCCTCCACTCTTACTTGGGAATGCATGAGATGGGAATAGGGTGGGTGCGGGGTGGGAGAAGTACACAAACTAACCTGTGTATCTATGTCTTGACCACTGTTTATCCACTAAATACTATTATTCTGAATCTTTATTTTTCCAACTTGTGTTAATACATATATATATATATATGTGTATGATATATTTAAATAAAAAGGGAAACTTCAAAGAACAGCGCATGTTCCACCATACTTGATTACATGCAGAAGGGGTTGAAAGTTGTGTGTGCTACTAGTTCTTATGGCAGTTGGATAAAACATGGGTGTGGAAGCAGCTTTTGGTTTAAGCAACAACCATTAAACTGAGTTTGTATGGGGCTTTCCTGGGATCAAGGTACTTATTTATGCAATTCAAGTCAAAGTTACATGTTGTTTCAGCAAACATGTATTCCTAAACCTGGCCAACCACAAGAAGAAATGGTGGGGGGCGTGGGAGGGAGAAGTTCATAACCTTTCAGGCACCTGCCAATTCTCTTCCACATATAATCCCTGGATTGTCTTCTGTTCCCTCCCTGTAGGGCTTCTGTTGCTGTAGCTCAGAAGTTGCTTAAAATGGCTGAATGGGCCATCTGGAGTGACTGGAGTGCAGCTTCAGCAGAGCGAGGGAGAAGCACTTCTCTGGACGTTCATGATGAAATAAATCAGTCTTAAAGGTGCCAATGGATTCCTTCTCAGCTTCATGTTTTCCTTGTTATACCTCCTGCCTGTGGATTCTGTTTGGAATGTCGTGTTTCCCTTCTAACATGTAGTTCTTTAATTCTAATTCTAATTGTAATTCTAACTGAGCACATGCTTTCCACATATCAAAGGCTTTCTTCAACAGAGCCTAGCTTACTATTGCCTGCACCTGCCTTTCTGGACTGGGCATCTTCTACAGATGTGTTGAACTGCAACACCCATCACCCAGAACATTCAAATAGCATGGCTGTGGTTGTGGGGTGGTGGCAATTGTACTCCAGTGTGTAAGGAGGCTACATTGTACTACAATGTGTAAGCGGTTTCTGGTCTGTGTGCCGTATGCTTATTTTTTATCCATAATTCATTTTCTTTTTCTGCAATAATATGTTGGAATTTTTAAAAATCCATCAAAACACATCTTTGAATGCATATTTTGTTACGCTTAAATTGGCAAGAGCAACATTGCAACATTTGGAGAAGCATTGAATCTGGTGGCTAGCTTTGCTGTGAGTCACACATTACTCTTAGTGGAGTAGAACAGGTCGTTTCACACTGGAATTTGTAAAGGAATCACATTTTTCTATCAACTTTGTGATTCAAGCAGCAATCTTGTGATTTCCAACAACCACCATCCTCAATCAATGTCACCATTCATGGCCTCTGCTGTCATTCCTTTGCCTGTGCCTTACAGTTTTGGAGGGTGGGGGCAGAGCTGAACACCATAAAAGAAATTTATTTAACTTGACAAGATGTGTGAAGAAATCAGTTCTCTGAGCAAATGAGGGAAGTGAACTTCCATGGATGATTACTTCCTGCCACAATGGAGCTGAAACTGATGAGAGAACAAGAAAGAAATTAAAGAGGAAATGAGTGGGGGAAGGGTAATGTGAAAGAGTTTGAGACTTTGTAGTTCATTGGTTGTAACAGCAGCTCTGTTAGACCAGGAACACTCTGTAGTCGTGTGTGTGTGTGTGTGTGTGTGTGTGTGCGCGCGCGTATGTGCGTACTTTCCTTTCCTTTGCCTTTTCAAACCAAATAATGGTGCGTCTTACTTTCGCACTTATTGAAAGGCTAACCATAGTTGGTTTCAGGCAAGAGTTTTGTAAGAAGTACGCTTAGGGGGAAAACATGGTGACACTTAATGTTACTGCAGATGTGATTCTGCACTGTGGCTACCTCAGGGAAAAAAGAGTGGAGGGAATTCACACATGATGGAGAAGCTATTTCTAAATCCATGAAAGGGCTCTTGGTCTTCTAACCATGGTTTGAGGGTTATGGCTGTTATCAGACCTTAGTTCTGTCCTGGAGTTGATGAATGATACGTTGGCAAACATCTATAAGACCTTGTGACCGAAGAGCCTGTATTTAATGAAGCTGTTGGGTTGGCATGCACATTAATGAGATCAGGTGCAGGACTACCGCTCAGAGCCTAGAAAAGTAACTTTAGGGGAACTATAACTCCCAGAGCCCCAAATCAGCATGCTGTCTGGGAGATTCTGGGAGTTGTAGCCCCAAAGTAACTTGTTCACAGTCTGCGGCTGTGTGATCACAGTTTATATATTTTAGGAAGATGTTCTGATGGTGTGGGCTGATCCAGACAGTATCCAGGGAGGGATCTCAAGTGCTGCACCAAGAAAAGCCACACCCTCTACAAAACATACTTGTTAACATAATGTACACATCTATATATCTATATATTTTGTATAATAGCTATGGAGTGCAGGGCACTGAAACCTCCCCAGTCAAGTATGCTGCAGCTGCAGGCACAGGGTTTCTGAGATTTCACCAGTTATCATTGAAAACAGTTCCATGTCTAGCTTTGTAGTCCTACTACAAGACACAAAACAAAATGAAACAGAGCTGAGAATACAATGTCAGATGTTGCATTTTGCTCCTGTTACCAGATTTCTAGAGTTGTGTAGCCTTGGCAAATTGTCAGGAAACAGAGCAAAACTGACGTGTTTGGGTGTCATTGTGATATAAGGCAGTTTTCAAAGAAGTAGCCGTGTTAGTCTCTTGCAGCATAAACCGAGGAGGGTGGGGGAGGAATGTGGCAGTACTTTTATGACTAACTGGCTTTTGGGTTTATATCCATGAAAGCTTATGTTAAAAATAAAGTTTTAAAGATGCTGCCACATTCCTCCCCCCCCTCCCGGCTCCTTTTTCTGCTGCAATATATGGCAGTGCTTTGTCAGCCTGCGGGGTAGGGAATTCTTTCAACATCAACCAGTCTGACAAGGAATGTTTTTTACCACAAATCAGAGAATTTTACTTTTTTGGACTACAACTCCCAGAACCTTCAGTGGCCATCCTGGATGGGGTTATTACAGGAGTTGTTGTCCATAATTTCCACCCCCACCCCCAAATGCTCCCTTTACTTCTGTGAAGCCTTGACACATTGCAGGATTAGGCTCTTTGGTGCAGCTTCCATTCCTGTGGAGTACTTGCTAGGCCTGTTGGTCCTCATTGTTGCCCTGGTTTGAACTGAAAGTACGACCATGAAGAACACACCCGAAACTTCTCCAGTTGTGCAGAGTGACACCCTTTCTCATTGCTGGTTTTCTTTTTGAAATCGTTCTGATAAATCTCTAAGCAAGCTCAGGGAACACAAATAAAAAACCACTAATCTATAGCAAGGAAGGGGAGACCTTTTTCTTATATGGGATGTTGACTGAGATCTAACTATACCTTTAAGGTAAATGAGGCAGTCATCTCAGGCAGCAGCTTTCTGGTGCCATGATAGGGCAGCGAAAATGGATAACTTTTTAATAGGTTTTCCATGGGATTTTCCCCAGCTGTGAGGCCGTGTTCTGGAAGAGTTTATTTCTGACATTTTGCCTGCATCTGTGGCTGGCATCTTCAGAGAATGGTTGGGTAGGAGGGTGTGTGGGGGTTTATATACCATGAGCCCCTGTTGGAGAGTATATGTAAATTTCCTCACAGTATATAAACCCTACACACATTCCTACCCAACCATTTTCTGAAGATGCCAGCCACAGATGCAGGCAAAACATCAGGAAAAAACTCTTCCAGAACACAGCCTCACAGCCCGAAAAAAAACCACGGAAAAACTATGGATGCCGGCTGTGAAAGCCTTCGACTTCACAGCTTTTTAATTGAATTTTTACTGCCAGAGGAAGGGAGGTCCTTGTGTGGGATTTTTCTGCCTCAGTTTGGTTAGTTGAGTACTATGCACTTTGGCTTGGATGGATGTGTAGGAGCAGGGAGCCATGTGCCACCTTGTTTCAGGCAACAAAATGTTTTGGGTTGGAGAAGCAGTAGGTGGTGGGCAGAACAAACACAAAAATGAGTGGGGCCTGCACTACTGTGTAGTATTTTCTCTCTGCTGTCCGACCCTCTCTCTAGTACTCCATCTCTGCAGGCAGCATGAAAGCAAGGCCAAGAGACACACATTTCCCACAGCAGGGGCCCATTCACACTATGCAGTTATAGTGCTATTATTTGACTGCCATGGGTCCAACCTATGAGATCCTGGGGCTTGTAGTTTGGAGCTCTCAGGACAAGAATTCTAAAAGACCTCCCAAAACTGCATATCCGAGGATTCCATAAGATGGACCCATGGCAGTTAAAGTGGAACAATAATGCTATACAGTTAACCCTCCGTATCCACGGATTTGACCATCCATGGCTTGAAAATACAGTTGTCCCTTCATATTTGCTGGGGTTTGGTTCCAGGACCTCCCATGGATACCAAAATCCGTGAATACTCAAGTCCCATTATATGTAATAGCATAGCAAAATGGTGTCCCTTATATAAGATGGCAAAATCAAGGTTTGCTTTTTGGATTATTATTTTTTTAAGAATATTTTCAAGCCATGAATACTTAAATCCATAGATACCAAATCCATGGATACAGAGAGACAACTGTATTCCCAACTCCTACCACCACCACCCCAACAAAAAGCAAACTTTACTGTTTGGCATTTTATATAAGGGATACCATTTTGCTATGTCACTGTATATAATGGGACTTGAGCATCTACAGATTTTGGTATCCATGGGGGAGTGGGGGCTGGAACCAAACCTCAGTGGATACCAAGGGCCTACTTTAATTGTATAATGAGAATGGCTCTCTGGTCTAACAGAGTAGGAAGACATTATTTAGCATGGTACAAGAATATGTTTTCACTCTTAGAAGAATGAGAGCATGGTTCTGAGATGGTGATGGTGTAACCAAGTATGAATAAAGAGTGGGAAAGGATGGTTTCTCTTACCCGAGTATTTGAAGGCTAAACTTAGAATTCACAAGCATCTGAAAGGATAGAGGACAAATGCATATTAAAATGATGCTTATTTGTGTTTTTTCACATGAGGTGTCTGACTCTGGCTTTTGGAGTCCAGAAGTGGAGTTGAGCTTACAGCTCAGCTGCTAGAGATAATGGGAGCAGCAATACTGTGGCGTCATGTTGCTATTCTCATTTTTACAGGTCTGCCTCAGACAAAGACTTTCAAAACCTTCTAGCCACAGCATGAGGAGGTTCCTTGTGGGGACTACTGCTCCCAGAATCCCCCAGCCAGCATGACCATCCTGGCTGGGAGATTCTGGGAGTTGTAGATACCCTTCCCAAAAAAGGAACTTTCCCAACCTCTGCTTTCAATCCCAAGAAATTGCAGGTTGCGCTCCACAGGGCAGTAGCAGTGCTTGGGTGTGGGGTATAAAATCTTGAATCCAAGATGTGCCAAAAGAATCCTCATAGGAAGGGTAAGAAGATAACAGACATTACATCTGACGCAGCGGATCCCTTAAAACATAACAATGTAAATGTTCCCTTGGTGGATCAGTTTAGATCAAATGTGGATGAAATGCAGCTCATGGACTACACATGGCCCTCAGTGACTCCAGTGTGGCCTCCCTGTGCCCCTTTCCTTAAAAAAAATAGTTAAAACAGCTCCTCACATCTTCTAGGGATTCTAGGAGGCCATTTAATAACATTCCTCTCTTTGCCTGCTTTAGGCCGGTGCAGGGGGGCTTTAAAAAAAAAAAGCCATTAAAAAAAGGCCTGTAACTATTAGATGAAAGTCCAATGTGGTGTAACACAATAGAGAATAAGAATCACAACAGAGAAAACACCAGAGGTGCAAAACCCCAAAACAAGCAGGACTGTATGAATAGAATAATCCAGTGGTTCTTAACCTTTTCTTTACCAGGAATCCCCTGTAAATATCTTCTGTTGCTGCAGACCCCCAAGACTTAGCTCAAGATTTAAAATCCTAATAATAATAATGAGCCCTGGTGGCGCAGTGGTTAAATGCTGGTACTGCAGCCACGATGTTGTGAGTTCAGTCCTACAGGGCTAAAGGTGGATTAAGCCTTCCATCCTTCTGTAGGTCGGTAAAATGAGTACCCAGCTTGTTGGGGACAATTAGCTAGCAACTAATGTAAACTGCTTAGGGAGTGCTTTGCACTGATAAGTGGTATAGAAATATAAATGCTATTGCTATAAATGCAATGATGATGATTATGATGATGATGGTCACCTCCTCCCTGTATCCGTAGGTGATATGTTCCCATAGTTACCGTTTATAAGTGAAACCACAGATAATAGCAAACTGCCATAGAATACCATAGAATCGCATGGATGGAAGTTGACCACAGAGTCATCAGGACCTCCAGATGCCTAGAGAGATTTTTCGTGTTTTTTTTCCAGGCTGTGAGGCCATGTTCTGGAAGAGGTTATTTCTAAAGTAAACTCTTCCAGAACACGGCCTCACAGGCTGGAAAAAAACCCACGAAAAACCTATGGATGCCAGCCGTGAAAGCCTTCGACTTCACCTAGAGAGATTCTCCAGATGCCTAGAGACCTTCTTCCCCTGACCACAGTTAAATGAAACTGTGGTTACTGATACCACAGATACAGGGGTGGGGGGCAACCTGTAATAATAATAAATAATAATAATAATAATAATACCTGAACACAGAACCATTAACAATTACACCATCTGTTAAACCTTCCCTCAGAGGTACCAACGTGGGAGGGAAGACCTATCTCCTGCTTCTTCCTGCCAGTTTATGGCTGGAATAGATTGGCAACACGGAGGCCCAGCCAGCCTTTGCCTTGGTGCCTGTCATGTGGCTACTCTACTACAGGGAGGAGGTGTGCTGAGCAGCCTTCAAGCCTTTATGGGACCCCCTGTGAGGACACTGTGGCCCCCTGGGGGTCCGCAGACCCCAGGTTAAAAACTACTGGAATCATGTATTTGAAGCATACAGAATGTGAAGAGAATCCTACCTGGCTTAATGGGATCCCACATCATTTCACTGTATTTGGAAGGAAGGGGGCCAAAAATGTCAAAAACTCCAAATGAAAAGCCTTTGCAGTTTATTGTGGAGTTTAAAAAAAACAGAGAGGGGAATGTGCATTCCTGCTCATTCCCTATAAAACACTTTCCCGTATAAGCAAAAGAGCAAAGCTGATTGGCCAGATGAGCTTGCTAACAGGGCAAGTGCCTGGAGCTGCCAAGTTGTATCGCTCGTTAAGGCAATAAAACAAAGTGTTGGGTTTTCCCCCCTTTTTTTCTACAGGGCAAATATTGCTCAAGCGCACAATGGAAAATAGATGACGATGCTACTGCTATGGTGGCTGGTGGCTTCAATGTCAGTGACCCAATTAATCCACTCTGTTTTTTAGTCTGAACTTTGAAGGTGCTATCCAAGGTTTCAATCTGTCTCCCAAATAGCTTTGTCACCTTGGAGAGCTTCTTTAGAGTTTGGAGTAAAATCTGGAACGGATTCACCTCCCCACTGACATGGAAGCCACCAGTTGCAGTGAGTGTTAGTATTGAAGGTGGGAAATTTCATAGAATCCTAGATAGTTGGATTGAGTTCAACCCCCTGCTGAATGCAGGAAATACAGTTGTCCCTTCATATTCGCTGGGGTTTGATTCTAGGACACACACCCCGTGGATACCAAAATCCGTGAATACTCAAGTTCCATTATATGCAATGGCATAGCAAAATGGTGTCCCTTACATAAGATACCAAAATCAAGGTTTGCTTTTGGGATTATCATTTTTTAAAGAATATTTTCAAGCTGTGAATACTTAAATCCATGGATACCAAATCCGTGGATATGGAAAGACAACTGTGAGGAATACCACACAAGCCTTAAAAGCATAATGCATCAGTAAGAGCAACGGAATTGAAACGAAAATCACTAGATGCATTGGCTGAATTCGGTGGCCTTTCCATGTGTATTCTGTGACAGAACTGTTTATTTCTCCTCACGGGCATTGTGCGTGAATAAAAGCCTTTGTGATTCAAATCCACCTCAGTTTGTTGTGCAGTAGCACATAGCGGAGTTGTGACCGGATGATGTAAAAACACGTCAGTGGAGGGGGTGTGCCTGCTCTGCCCAAAGCTCCTAGAGGTTTTGTTCCTCTGGCTCCCTGCCATTCAACTTCCGGTGGTCAGTGGTCGCTCCCTGCAAACTCACAGGCTAACTTTTAAACCTCAGTGTAGTCATTTAGCAATACTTGCATTTAATGCATTTAATATAATGTTTTCTTCCCATTTAAAATACATGTAAAATACATGAATGCTTTGAAAAAACTATTCCCTTTGTATCAGGGCTCTGCTATCAACCTATGTAAATTTGGAGGCTTTGGGCATTTAAAGAAACAGAGACCTATTTTTCTAGAATATCATGAGTTCAAACCTGCCTTTGGGAAAATTTTAATTCCTCCATTTATCATTTTAAGAATTTTAGAATTTTGTGCCCCCCTTCCTTTCTTACTTGGCAAAGCAATTAAAATCCCTTCTTCCTGACAAAGGGGTGAATTCTGGTGATTACGGGGGGGGCGGGGAGGCAAGCATTTGAATGCAATGTATAAACTTAGAAAAATGCCACCTTGAAACAGGAAATAGACTTTCAAAACGTCTGGGCCAGAATCCTGTATCAGCTTCTTAGTTTAGTGCCTTAAATAACAAAAATAAGTCTTTTGGGACAGGCGGGGGGGGGAGAGGAGGAAATTTTTAAATACTAAGTGGGATTTGAACCAATAACCTCCTAGTTATAAAGCAAAGACATTTCCTGCTTACCATAGCAATTAATGTAGGCTGGCACTGGAGAATTCCCTGAATAGATTGATTTATCAAGTATGCAAAGTAGAGGAAATGATGTTTTAAAGATGGAGGGGGGGAAAGGAGAAGATCATGGGAGGTGTAGATATCATTTTGTGTGTAGTAACTGTCCTCCGCTTTTGAAACGTGATATTCCATTACAGAAACGAATATGCAGTAAGCATGGTTTCTATTCCAAAATGCTTTCATTTCGTTTTGTCCCGGTTCTGCCACTCAAATATGCCTCGTGTGGTATTCTTCTGTATAACTAGAGCAGTGACTCTTAACCTTTTTTAAACAGGGACCCCCTTTAAATATCTTTTGTTGCCATGGATCCCCAAGACTTAAGTCAAGATTTAGAACTCTAACAACAACAACAACACCTGATAATAAAAATAACACAATTACACCATCCATTAAACCTTCCCTCAGAGGCACTGGAGGGGGAGGGAAGACATTTCTCCTGCTTCTTCCTCCAAGTTTGTGGCTGGAGCAGACTGAATGGCAGTGAGCAAGCCAAGCCAGACTTTGCCTTGGCTCCTGTCACATGGCTGCTCCACTGCAGGGAAGAGGTGGGCCAAGCAGACTTCAAGCCTTTGCAGACCTCCTGTGCAAACATCGCAGACTGCCGGGGGTCCCTGGACCACAGGTCAAGAACCACTGAACTAGAGCATCCCCACCAGTCAGCTCTCCAGCCTCTTTTTCAAGACAGCCAGAGAAAGAGACCCCACCACTTCTACTAGTTTACTAGTGCACAACTAATACCTACCTTGGGTCCTTGGGATAAGAAGGAACTCCTCCATGTCAAGGCAGGATGCTTTGTCCTTGAAATCATTGATACATTCTTGAGCAGGATGGAGAACCTGTGCTGGGGAGAGAAGGGAGGGCAGCTCAAAATCAAACATAGGAAAGTACTTTATATCGTGCCTGACTATTGTTCCCTCTAGCTCAATATTGTCAGCTCTGACTGGCAGCTCTCTAAGGACATTTGCCTAACCCTGGTGGTATTGCATCCAAGTACAAACCAGACCAGACCCTGCTTAGTTTCTGAAACCAGACAAATCAGGTGTGTTCAGGATAGTATGGTGGCATGTACCACCAAATCCAAGGAGAGCATTGAGGCTACTTGGGTCTAAGCCACTACCCAAACCCAGAGTGTAGAAATCTTGCTTTTGGGGCTATGACTCCCAGTGGCCATTTTGGCTACAGGATTCTGGGAGTTGCAGTAAAAAAAAGGCAATTTCTTCCAAACTCTGCCCCAACCTATCAGATATCACTTCTGCCTTTCCACTGGATTCAGGACTGGGGGCCAAGGACTCACAGTACAAAAGGATTCTCTGATAGTCTTGGTCTGTTTCCTGGACGATTATTGAGTCAGGACACTTGGCAGAGAACAGTTCTGTCTTCATGTAGGGCCGACCTGTAGAGAGATAACCAGAGATAACCAGGTTGATAGGACAAGAAAGATGGGGCTGGGGGGAGTAATGAGGCTGTGTTTGCTGGCCAAATCTGACAGATGATGTAATGGGTAGTTCAGCCAGGAGAAAGCCCATTCAGCTGGCCCAAGAGGCTTTTCCTCATACCCTGATGCCCTATAGCTTCCTATAGGGAGCATCTCTCTCTCTCTCTGTATGTGCATGTGTGTTAAAGAGAGATTGAGATGGGGGGTGCTTTCAAATTACACAATTATAGCACTATGATTTCACTTTGATTGCCATGGCTGTATCCTATGGAACCCTGGGATTTGTAGTTTGGTGAGGCACTAGAGATCTCTGGTTTAGGATTCCCCCCACCCACCCAAAATACAAATTCCAGGATTCCATAGGATGTTGCCATGACAGCTAAAGTAGAATCATAGTGCTATAGTTGTGTAAAAGGACCTGGAGAGGAAGCAGGGGAGGTCTTTTTTGGACCCAATGGGTCTCAGTGCCCATTCAAGGTGAAGCCACCCCAAAATACAATATATAAAATATAATAGGGATTGAGCAGGCTTGTTTTCTGCTGCTCCTGAGACTAGGACATAGAGCAATGGGTTCAAACTACAGTACTGGTAAAGAGATTCCACCTAAACATTAGGAAGAACTTCCTGACAGTAAGAGCTGTTCGGAAGTAGAATACACTGCTTCGTAGTGTGGTGGAGTCTCCTTCTTTGGAGATTTTTAAACAGAGGCTGCCCGATGGCCATCTGTTGGGAATGATTTGATTGCATATTCCTGCATGGTAGGGGGTTGGACTGGATGGCCCTTGAGGTATCTTCTAACTCTATGATTCTATGATCAGCTAAGAGGAAACAAGGAGTCCTGATCTACATGGATGGGGGTGGGATATGTGATATCATTGTCCCTGCTAATTAAAAAATCCCCCACTGCCTCAGTTCCACTACAACACTGGGTCCCTCTTGTAATAATTTACTTTGGTACTCAGTTACTGAAAGGATGCTTCCAGACAGACAGCTCCTAACACAGCCAATCAAAAATATACTGGGCAGATACCTTTTGGCTTTCCCTCCTTCATGGTTTTATTTGTGCTATAAAAAAGATAGAAGAAGCTGCAGGAAAACATGGGAGGGTGACAGATAACGCTGGCTAGTTGCTCCCTTGTCAGTGGTGTGGGGGAATCCATTCTGGATTGTAGTCTGAACTTCAAGGAGATCATTGAAGGTGCTGAACCTAATGCCCTCAAATAGGTTTAGCATCTTAGATTGAGCCTTTAAAGTCCAGAACAAAACTCCAAGGTGATTCAACAACCATTTGATGTAGGAGCTACCAGATTCCACTGGTGACAAGCTGAAGACACTCTTGGCATCCTGTACAAATCTTTTTTTTAAGGGAAATCAAGTGTACAATAGAAACCTCCACTCTTGTGCTTCAAAGTCCCAATAAAGCAATAGCAAGAGATTCTTCTGAACTCTGTTTTGATACTCTGTTTTGGTCCATCACCAAAGATGTCAAAAACAGAAGTTGGGTCTCACCTTCTGTTGCCAGATCAGCACTCCCTTCCTTAAGCAAGTAAATCCATGATCTGGGAACACACTGGCCTGTTTTCCTGAGAAAGAAAGGCACAGAGAACAAAGTTATATGTGGATTGATGGATAAACAGGCAAATATGTAGCAGATTCTCTGAGACAAGGTTGGTGAGAAGGATGTTTGTATGTGTGTGAAATCATAGATCATATCTGTATTTATTTTCAAACCCTTCTGGATTTGTTATTATCACCCTGTTTGACCAACATGAAATTTAATCAAATTTAAAATTTAAATTTACAATCATGAGGAAAAGAGTCTTCATCACTGCTCCCATCCTTGGCAAATTCCATGTGCAGCTTTTCCTTGACAAAGGATTAATTGGACAGTGGGGAACAAACACATGGGTGCTGAGATGTTTGTGCTTTTATTTTATTTTATTTTTATCCTGCTTTTCTCCCATATGGGAACTAAAGCAGCTAAACTGGATATACAAATGTGTACAGAGCTGCAGGAGAATGGATATGGCTGCCTCCCCTGACCATTCAGCTCTCTAGCGTTTTGGACTATTGCTCCCATCCTTATCAGACTGCAGGGCAAAGGTGTCTTCCAGTTGGGTTAGATCACAGGACCCATCATTACCAGACAGCAGAGCATGGGTGGGGTCCAGAATATAGTACAGTAAATACTTAAAAGGTCAGAGTTCCCTGGACTCAACCTGGAAATCATTATCTCTAACCTGGAAACATCCCCAGGCATTCAGTATGTTGCCCAACTGGCGAATTAGAGTGAGTATGACAACCTACCCTAGGCATTTTTTTAGGAGGCTGCTATTCCTGGGTGAGGAATTTGAGATCTAAATGTACTGCATTCCTATCAGTTTGAACTCCAGGAAGGGGGGAAGGTAAGAGACATTCTCCAAGGCCAGTTGTTCTCACTTCCCTTGACCCCGTGATCCTTTTTTAAAAAACAACCCTGAATTAATAGAAGGTACAATGGGACAGGAGGAACAAAGCATCAGATATTACAGGTGAGCAACATGCAAGAAAGTCAAGTCTGGGTACATGCAAACACAGTCATTTATACTGACTAGAAGGGATTCTTCCAATGGTTTATATGAAGGGGGGTGCTATATGGGGATGATCCTGGTGATCCCTTAACCTGCTAAGCAGCAGTGCCCCATTCAGCTTAATGGACTGGGGAATTGAAATGAAAGAAGCCCAATCCTCCCCTCCATTTAGGCCTCAGACTGAAAATTGAAAAGCAACCTGAAGTGGACGAAAGCTTCTCTCTCTTTCTCTCTCTCAATCTCTGCTTCCAAATTCCCCTCAAAACTCAAGAACAAGAATATATTTACAGCCCTCGGCCTTTATTAGTGTGTCTGTGTCTATATCTATGTTCCTGTAACATTTTCCACTGGGGCCCTTTCACACTAATCAAAATTAGGGTTGCTATAGTGAAAACTGGGAAGGGTTCTTCTACCTTTAATGGTTGCTTAGAAGAGGGAATTTCAGATGTTGTTGCTTCTTACATTGTCACAGGACAAGGAACACCTGCTGAAATTTTCTTATGTACAGTCATTAAAAGTGCAGGAGCCCTCTCCAGTTTTCACTATGGAAACTATATTATGGTGCCAGATATTCCACTTGCTGTAGTCTGTATTACTTCAGAATTAGCTAACACACATTGGAAACTGCTTAATGTAGTGTAGATGTGTAAATGTGCTATTGCTTAAAACAATTTGTAAGCTGCTGTGATAGCCTTGTGGCTGAAGAGCGGGGAATAAATAAATAAATAAATAAAAATAATAAAAAGAAAAACTGGCAAAGCTACCTCTGATTATGCCTTGTCTAAGAAAACATTATGAAATTCATGGAGTCATCATAAGTCCACAGACAACTTGAAGATGTGCACACAGACATACACATTCCACTTTAACTGCCATGGCAACATCCTATGGAAACTTGGGATTTGTAGTTTGGCGAGGCACTAGAAGGCTCTGGCTGAGAATTCTAAACACCCTTCCTTAAACTGCAAATCCCAGGAATTAATAGGACTAGGGTTGCTATAATTCTCTACCACAAAATGGGGACAAAAGTACCCACATTTTGACCAGGGAGGGGGAGGATGGCTCTCTCCCCCCTCCCCCCCCGAAAGCCTTCCAGCCTCCACCGTCGATTTCTTCCAGGGGACATGGATGGGCCGGAAGAGACCCATCCATCTACCTTTGTCCAGCAAGCCTGTGAGCTTTGATAGGAAGGTGAAGCCCTGCAGGTCGAGGACGGGGTGGAGAAAGCAGGACACTGAGGATGAGGTTGACAACAGACACTACTAGCCACAACTTATATTTTAATGACTGGAGGGACAGGTAGAGGTGGCATGCATTTTGAGGTAGTGGACAGGTGGGTTGGAGGGGGGGCACTTACAGCCGGATGGCAGCCTGCAGTTGCAGCTGTTCTGGGTCGTTGCTCTGAGTCATGCTAAATAAGGTGCTGTCCGTGCTGGTGAATATCCTCAGCGAGGAAGGGGATGAAGAAGCGGCGGCTATGAAGAACCATCTGCCAAGATACTGGAAAGGCAAGTCATTTGGGTTAGTCTCAGGACCCACCTACATGTTACACACAAATGTGTCTTTTTAAAGCCACCATTGGCTGTTTTCCTAGGGATGAATCCTCCCCCAGCTCCTAGGGTTGGCAGGTCAGGACTATTCCTGAAGTCTCAGCAGGGCCGGTTTAAGGCACCCGCAGCGTCAACATCCGCAGGGGGCCCCATCATTGTGGGGGGCCCTGTAGTAACACTCCTCCTCCTGCAAAAACATTACTAGTAATAATCTGAATATCCTGTACTGTGAATAGCTTAGGTTGAGTTAGGTTACATTGACCTGAGATAAACATATGGGCCCCCCAAAATAAAGCAGTGCAGCCCCCCCCCCAAATCCTTAAACTAGTCCTGAGTTTCAGTGCTGAAACATGAAAACAAGGGATTTTTGATGTCATACAGGGCAGGCCCTGGGGATGTTACAAAGTTGACATTACAAAGAGTGGCCCCTGCTAAGCATGATTCATTATGCGTTAATCACAGTTGTTCAGAGGATGCCATTTAAATAAATAAAAAACCCACCATGTACAGTGGGCCCTCCTGATCCACAGGCTCAGGATCCATGATTTTGAGCAACACGGATTGTCACATCCTATACTTAAAATGTTGGTGATGTGAACATGTCCATGCTGAAGTGTTCACATGCACATCACCACCATTTAATAATATGGGATGCAATTATCCATGTTTTTTGTCATTAAAGGGGATCCTGGAACTGAATTCCTGCAGGTCCAGAGGGCCCACTGTAGAACAAATGAGAAAAATGTCTACACCCTTTTCAATCGCCTTGAGATTCATTCACCTTGCCTGTTGACTGGAGAAAGGGGTTAGTCCCTGAGACCCAGCAACCCTATCAGCTACTGTATTTTGGCTGCCATATTGTGGAACTTCATGTAGAGCAAAGACACTTTGAGGAGAGAACTGTAGGAGAAAAGTCTAGGAGTGTACCAGAGAGCTAAGTGCCTTTCAGCTTCTTGTAGCTGAAAACTGAATTCCTTGTGAATTTAACTGAAAAATGCCATTGTCAATATAGCATCAATAAAGTCTACTAGTGCCAGTTGGTGTAGTTGTTAGGGAGAGCTGGACTGAGATTTAGATGATGCTGGCTCAAGTACAGTACGGTACTATGAAATGCATTGGATTACTTTCAGCCAGTATCTCCCTCGCTCCCTCTGCAGCCTGATTTACCTCACGGAGTGGGGAGAAATAGAGGCATTTATGCCACCTAGAATCCGTTGGAGGAAATGTGAGAAATAACATGTAAGTAAAAGGCAAAAATTCTCCCCTTCTGAGGTTGCTTTTCACAAGTATAAAGCAGATAGCCAGAAATGCATACATTTGGATGTAATTAATCTTTAGCCTTCAGGGTCGCTTCCGACATGGCATTAAACACATTGAGAGATATCCCTACTTACATACAATTTGTACACAAATTAATTATGTGGCAGCTTCTCAGCAGGGGGAATTAAGGCAAGACAGCATATCCTCCAACTGTTTCCATTTGGAAGAGACAGTCCTGATTAATCCTCTGTCATCTCACTTTTCCAGCTGCCTTTAAAATGTCCTGGTTCATCCCTCCATCTATTTTCCTCTTTTGTCCTCAGCTTACTTCAGTTGCTACAAACTGAGTTCAAAGTGCAAAAGTAGTTTATACTCAGTGAATGGTGGGGGGAGGAACAAGCAGGGTGAAATCTTGCCCTTCCCTGTATACTTTGGCAAAAGCAAACATCTGCAGTCTCTCCTAGCTTTTGTGATCTTCCTCATTAATAGCTTTTGTAATTTTGATCACATTCTAATGTTGCTTGGTCATGTGTGTCCTAGTTTTTATCTGTGAAATATTGGAGAGTATGGAACAGACACTCACACTCTAGACACAATGGTGGACACTGAGTAACCACAACTTCTGATCTACTCTGCTGAAATAAAGTATGTGCCTTCAGGTTGTCCGTTCATTTATGGCAGCCACTGGTGTATTTTAAGGCAAGGAATACTCAGAAAAGGGTTATTATTGCCTTCCTCTGAATAAAGCCTACAGCACCAGGTGCTCCTTGGCAGTCTCCCTTCCAGGTATTAGTTGCTATGCCTAATCTTTAGTGACTCGGTTTAGAGTCTCTACAGGTTGATTTTAAAGTGGCATTCCCCTGAAGAAGGCGATAAAAATATTTCCAGGCTGAAATGCATTGGGCTATTTAAAGAATAAAACCATCTTTTTTTTCAACATCTTGAGACTTTGTCTCTTTTCTACACCTCATCTATTGGGTGTTACCAGCCCACTTTGCTTTTAGCTTTTTCCTTTTTGTTATTAACTTGGGCCCAAATTTGCTTAGCTTCTCTGATCAGATGGGATCTGATGCCCCCAGGGTATTTAGGCTCTAGGCTGAAAGTAGCCCTGCAATTATGAGTGGCAGTCTGCTGAAGTTCAATTTAATTCAACGTTTTCTGATTTTGTAGAGGGAGGTATGGTTGACTGATTGGAATAGTGAACAAGGGGAGCTCACACTACAACATTCTGTTCTAGCAGCTCCGACCTGGAAATGACGGGGTATTTTATGCTATGTTTAGTGTATTGGGACTCTGCTACCTGCCAGGTAAGTTTTGAAGTCCTTGTTAGCATCATGGCCAAATGTGAACAGGGGTCCAGTGTAGAGAAAGAGTCCATTTGTATTATAGTAGTCACTTTGTAGGTTACATTTTGCATTAGTTTGACAGTTCAAGGCTGAGAAAAGATAGGAAGGCTGGAAACAGAATGGTGGAGTGAATTTTCCTTTGTTATAATCTGTCTGCACAGTTTTCATAGCTAATGGATTAGCCTCCTATGCAAGCAAAGTGATGTTCAAGTTTTTAGAAGGAGGTCTTTTAGTATTTATGGAGTGATAAATGCCAAATTTCCAGGCTGGGTTCAGAAAAGGAAGGGTCGCTAGGAATCATATAGTAAACATATGCTGGATAATAGAACACAGAAAATAATTTAAGAAGAAAGTCAACCTATACTTTATAAATTACAGCAAAGCCTTCCACTGTGAAGATCATGAGAAGTTACAATTCACTCTAAAAGGAACTGGAGTGCCACAAAATCTGATTGTTCTGATGCAAAGGCCACCATCATGGTACAACAAGGAAAAACAGAATGGTTTCCAATTGGCTCAGGATCAGACAAGGCTGCATTTTATCACCCTATCTATTTAATGTATATGCAGAACATAATACAAAAAGCATGGTTAGATTCAGAGGAAGAAGATTGTCCTGGTGCATAACCTGTACTCAGGACAAGAGGTTACTGTCAAGACAGAATACAGAGAAATGGAATGGTTTCCAATTGGCAAGAGGATCAGGCAAGGCTGCATTTTATCACCATATCTGTTTAACTTGTATGATGACCATATCATACATAAAGCAGGATTAGACTAGGACAGTGGGTCTCAACTTGTGGGTCCCCAGATGTTGTTGGACTACAGTTCCCAGGAGCCCTCTGAGGTCTCACCTTGACAGCCAGGTGGTCCTCCCAGTCATTAGTGAGGCTGTGAGTTCAATCCTAAAGCCTTTAGGATTGGGGACCCACAGGTTGAGAACTACTGGACTAGGAGGAAGGAGGTGTGAAACTTGGAGAAAGGAACATCAACAATTTAAGATATGCAGATGACATACTCCTAGAAGAAAATAGCAAAGGCTTGGAGCGATGACTGAAGCAAGTCAAGGAAGAAAGTGCAAAGGCAGGTTTACAGTTGGACATTAAGGAAACAAAAATAATGACCACAGATGATTTACATAACTTTAAAGCAGAAGACTAAGACATTTAAATAGTTCAAGATTTTCCATTCCTTGGCTCAGTCATTAATCAGAATGAAGCCTACAGTCAAGAAATCAGATTAGGGCCCTGTCTACATGATGAAAAAATAATCAGTTTGAGGGGTAAAAAATTAAAAAAGGCAGCCGTTCAAATGCGTACAATCTGCCTACATGATTTTTTACCTCCCAAACTCCGTATGACCCCCCTTGCCCAGCTGGCTGGAGCGAGTGATCCAAGTGGCGGTTTTAAATCTCCCACCGCTTTTTAAAACTTTATTTAAAAAGATGCCTGTTATGCGGACAGTCAGTTCTCCATATTTACAATATAAAATAAAAATGAATAAATGTAAAAAATCTCAATTTCATGGACTTACTGGACTCTTGCTTAGCTGGGAATCCAACATGGTGGCCGCTCCCAATTCCCCTCTTGCTAGCCCCGCCCCCTGTGCTTGGCCAGCCAGCCAATCAGATTACACTGCCTGTTCGTATGTGTGCGAATGGGGTGTACAGACGATCGACAATTCGAGCGGCTTTATGGATTTTAGGTCGAGATCCGCTAATCCTCCCGAACGCCAAATCCACGTAGTTTACAGGGGATTTGGTAGCCCCCCTTCCGAAAGACACAAGTGTATCCAAACGGCTGTGCGTACACATTATTGATCTTTCAAACGCTGTATGGATTTTTTCATTGTGTAGATGGGGCCTAGGACTCAGAAGAGCAGCTATGAAGGAACTAGACAAAACCCTGAAATGTAAAGATATATCATGGAATACTAAAGTTAGGATTGTCCATGCCATTGTATTTCCCATTTCTATGTATAGTTGAGAAAGCTGGACAGTGGAGAATGCTGATAGGAAGAAAATCCAGTCATTTGAAATGTGGTGCTGGAGAAGAGTTCTCTGGAGCCTGTGGACAAATCAATGGGTCCTAGAGCAAATCAAGCCTGAATTCTTGCTAGAAGCCAAGATGACTAAACTGAGACTGTTGTACGTTGGGCATATAATGAGAAGACATGATTCACTAGAAAATACAATAATGCTTGGTAAGATAGAAGGCAGTAGGAAAAGACGAAGCTCACTTTCCAGATGGATAGATTCAATCAAGGAAGTCACAGCCCTGAATCTGCAAGATCCGAGCAGAGCTGTTGATGATAGAGTTCTCTCATTCATAGGGTCTCCAGAAGTCGACTTGAGGGCAATTAAGAACAAGAAGAAGCAAGCATTAAAATTGGAGGAAGAAAAATCAACAATTTAAGATATGCAGATAATATCATGTTACTTGCATAAAATAGCAAAGACTTGGAACAACTGCTGATAAAAGATAAGCAAGAAAGTGCAAAAGCAGGGTTACAGTTTAATGTTAAAATGGCAAAAGTAATGACCACAGATGATTTACATAATTTTAAAGTGGGTAATAAAGAGACTAAAATAGTTAAAGATTACCTAAACCTTGGCTCAGTCATTAATCAAAATGGAGACTGTGGTCATGTAATCAGTAGAGACTTGGAAGGGCAGTTGTAAGGCAACTAGACAAGATCTTCAAGTGTAAAGGCATGTACATAATTACAGTTGGCCCTTTATATCCATGGAGTCTGCATCCACAGATTCAACCAACCACAGCTTGAAAATATTTGGGAGGAAAAATCCAAAAAGTAAAACTTGCTGTTTGCCATTTTATATTTGAGCATTCATAGATTTTGTTATCCACAGGGGGTCCTGGAACCAAACCCCAGCGGCTACTGTGGGCCCACTGTAAATACCTAAGTCAGAATCATCAAGGCCATAGCATTTTCAGTTTCTATGTATGAATGTGAAATCTGGAGAGTGAAGAAAGGTAACAAGAAGAAGATCAACTCTTTTGAAACATGGTGCTGGAGAAGAGTTCTACAGATACTGTGGACTGCTAAAAAGATAAATGAATTAATCTTATTGTAAATCAAGCCTGAATTCTCACTAGGAGTGCATGGCAGGGGGTTAGACTATATGGCCCTTGGGGTCTTTTCCAGCTCTATGATTCTATGACTAAACTGAGGCTGCTATATTTTGGATGTATCATGAGATGATGTGACTCATTGGAAAAAATGATAATGTTTGGCAAAGTAGAAGGGAGTAGGAAAAGACCACATTACAGGTGAATTGATTCAATCAACTAAGGGGCTTACTGCACTCCGAAGTCAAGTGGCAGTGCAGCGGGAAGTATGTCTTTTGTGCTGTCTTACTGGACGACATTGTTGTTCTTTTGTTCTGGTCCCATGGAAGACTGAGGTAAAACCACATCTTTTTGGTAACCAGAAAAACCCATTAGCAAAAGGATGTGGTTTTACCTCGGTCTCCCATGGGACCAGAACGGCAGAACACCAGAAGAGCGATTACATTGTGCAGTAAGGCAGCACAGAAAATGGAACCTTCCTGCTGCACTGCCATTTTACTTCTCAGTGCAGTAAGCCCCTAAGCTACAGTCCTGAATTTGCAAGACCAGAGGAGGGCAGGTGATGACTGGGGCTCTTCGAGGTATCTCATTCATAGGATTTCCATAAGTTGAAGTTGGCTTGATGGCAAACAACAACAACAACATGTTCCTGAATCCAGCACTTAAATTACTACACCACATTGGCTCTCCTTCTGCAAGTTTATTACAAAGCAAAAATAACATTCATCCCCAAATTTTTATCTGTTGCAATCCCAGATCAGTTGTGTTTTTAACCAGTTTTCTAAGTTTTGATAAGAGAGCTATGGGTTTTTCATCATTTTAATTCAGCTATTTTCCAGTGGTAGACAGAATAATAAAACACTGGTAAGATATTTATATGTTTAAATATATTTGCAGCTCTGTATTGTCTCCCTCCTTTAAAACAAAATCTTTCAACATAACCTGAATGTCAGAATTGTATGTACTGGAGAAGCTTGCATTGATAAATGTTTTGAAGGGGAGAATGGACATTCAGTTCTCTCATTCAATTGTTCACCCAGTAACAATTCATGTTTGTCTTGAAATACTGATGATAGCAATAATATGCCACACTCTTTTGGATATTTTGACCAGTTATGTAACTAATTATATTGTTTTCTCCCCAAACTGCTTTTACTTTTGTATACTATACTGCAGCCACATGTAAACAAGTGTGCTTATATTTTTACCATTTCTCCAACAGAATGGAGAAGATTATGTATTTACATAATTTATTTTTGAAGGATACCAGTGCCATTTATGCACTTTAACAAAACTGTAAATTCTTTTAATTTGGCTGAAATTTTTTTGTACACATTGAAGATCTTTATTGCACTACATGTGATAATTGGCTTAGCTGTATCACCTATCTGTAATGAGCATTACAGTGAACTGCATATAAGAATGACATTCTTGCTCACACCCTATGAATCTGATGAAGTGGGCTGTAGTGTGCAATAGGGTATGCCATAATGAATAAACTACTGGGCTGTTTGTTATTTTGAGAAGCAACTGGATCTCTGTAGCACCCATCCATGCACCAGCATTTGTTTGCCTCTGCCTCCCACCCTGACATATTATTTGTTTATTAGATGTATATCCCGCCTTTCTCCCAAGGTGGGATCCAAGGCGGCTTACAATCATTAAAAAATACAGCTACAAACATCACAAGTAGAAAAGTTAAAAAAATAATTAAATTAAATTATCATTGTTAAACACATGAATTAAAAGCATAAGATCATAAAAATACAACAATAAAAGCAGCACACCAATTAAAAATTACATTTCAAAGACCTGCCTAAATAAAAACACCTTCAACTGCCGACAAAAAGAAAGCAGGGAGATGGCCAACCGGACGTCCCCATGGAAGGGCGTGCCACAGTCTGGGAGCAGCCACGGAGAAGGCTCTCTCCCATGTCCTCACCAAGTGCTCCTGAGAAGGTGGTGGGACTGAGAGAAATCCCTCCCCTGCTTATCAACACACCAGGGCTGGCGTGTATAGGGAGATACGGTCCTTCAGATAGTCTGGATCCAAGCTGTTTAGGGCTTTAAAGGTCAAAACCAGCACTTTGAATTCTGCCCGGCAATGGACACGAAGCCAATGCATATGTTTTGTTACCTGGTCTCGGTTTAGCTCATTAGCTTGCAGCTTCACAGGTTCTTCGCACAGGGACAAGGCATCCACAAAGACCCCGTACAGGTAGAGGAAATAGTACCATGGTCCTTCCATTTCAAGAGTTACCGCTGGAAGTTTGCTCTGAGAACCAGCTCTGTACTAACATTCTGTGAGGCTCACCTTTGTCCCAGGCTTGCTAAATGTTTAGCCCTCTGGGGTCTAGAGTCCATTCAGAGCTGTGGTGTGGGTGCAACTGAAATCTGGAAAGACCCTAGCAAGCAAAATTAGGGACCAGAGAGCAATCAAAGGGGTGAGTAGGTCCAGCAGTGCTTGAGACAATGGAGAGTATGTACTCACTGGTAGAGAAGGTCATATAAGGGGCAAGAAAGTTTTTTTCCTTCTCTATGCTCATACCTTCCAATATTTCACTGATGAAAACAGGGATTTGTGTGGCCAAGCGACACTAGAGTGTGGTAAAGAGTACAAAAGGTATGAATGAGGAAGAATACAGACGCATGGAGAGATTGCAGCAGATTGCTTTTGTCTGAGCCAACTGGGAAGGACAAAGTTGTGTCCCCTCATCTTCTCTCTCTTTGCTTAGTAAATCACTTTTGCACTTTGAACTCAGTTTGCATCAACTGAAGTAAGCTGAGGACCAAGGGGAGAAGCGGGAAGGGGAGGAGAAAGAAAGTGGGACATTTTAAGTGTGATTTTAATTGTTTTGTGAGCTGCCTTGGGTCCCGCTTCGGGAGAAAGGCGGCATGCATAAATAAATAAAATAAATTTTTAAAAGCCACTAAAAAAGTGGGTCAGTTGGAAACCACTCTATTTCTAGACGTGCCTTATTGAGAATATGGAATAGATATAAACCTAGGTTGCGCCCAGAAATGCCTCTACGGGGCTTAGCAGAAGAAGCTTTTAATAGAAGAGAAACACAAGGTAAAATGCAAATGATTATTGTACCAGAGTCTCCTGGATTTATGTAAACGGGAATGCAGAATTAAACCAAGAGAGCAGCTAGAAGTAGAGGGTTATATTTTTCAGTGGTATTCTTACTTAAAAGTATCAGAAGGACTTAAAACGGACAAAAAGATGTATGGTTTTGAAGATGATATGTCAGAATTTGAATTACAGCTGTGTATAGATGATCGGCATGTAATTTCCAAAATGTACAGTATAAACCTTTGTTGACATTTGAAATGGAAGAGGAACAGATAAAAGAATGCATTAAAAGGGCTAAGAATTTTGATTATAACATACAGATGGATTTACACTGTTATAATCTTAAAGAGATTTTTTATAAAATTATGTATCAGTGGTATATGATGCCAGATAAGCTATCTAGAAAGTAAAGAGGCGTTTCTAACATACTTCGGAAATGTGAGCAACATCTTATCATATGTGGTGGACTTGTGAAAAACCAAAAAAAGTTTGGATTCAAATCCATATATCGATGCAGAGGATTTTAAAGATTAAGAGTCATTTAAATCCAGAATTGTTTATTTTGGGATTGTTGGATGCACAGTTGGAGAAGAACCATGGACGACTACTTCAATATATGACCACAGCAGTGAGATTGTTATATGCACAAAGCTGGAAGAATTCAAAATTACCTACTATGGATGAGTGATTCTTGAAATGGACAGGCTTAGTGGAAATGGATAAGTTGACTTGTTTGATCAGAGAAAGATCATTAGTGACTTTTCTTAAAGAACAGGAACCCTTCATTGGCTTTTTGTGGGAAAAAAATTGAAATGTTAACTTTTGGTTTTGCTGATTAGTAAGGATTGTTTATGGAAAGAAGGAAATCAATATCTCCTCTGGCTTTTCTTCGCAAACGAAGATTCAGGAAGGACTCATCCCGCGCTTTCTGCAAGCGCGCTGATGACTAAAAAGGCCAATCCGAGATAAACAAGTCCGGTTGCAAAAAGCACAGCAGAAGGTCTCCTTGGGTGACGTTTTTGGGTTGTGATTCTTTCTGCGTTGTCGTTTCTCTTCAAGACTTGTTCGTCGTGAGTTCTCAAATAAGGCTGCAGCATTGTGGATAGTGCGTCTCCATGCCTCCCGATGTGAGGCCAGGGCGGACCAGGAAATCAATATAAGTGTTAATAAATGAGGTAAGAATAATATGTATGTATATATAATTGCTCAGAGGAAGATCAGAAGTCAGTTTTTTTGTTTTTCTCTTTTCTTTATTTTCTATATTTTTAATTGTATTGTTATAATCTATAATACAGAATTACATTCTGTTTCTACATATTGTGTCCTGACAGTAGCCTCTTGACTTATCCAGAGTATAATCTAGATAATCCAATCAGATAATTGCATATTGATGCAATCAGATGTTGTGGCACTCCCATTTCTTTTAGAGTGGATCATAAATTTATCATGGTCTACAAAAGGCTTTGCTGTACTATATAAAGCCCAGCTTGCTTTTTGCCTGCATCTCCTTCACAATCACACTACAGTTGCCCCTCCACATTCGTGAATTTAGCATTCGCGGTTTCGAGTATTCGCAGTTTTGGGAGGGCCTCCCCCCCACCCTCCCAAAAACAGCGACTGAGCTTTAGAAGCCCTGTGGCCACTTCTGGGAGGGAGAGAAGCAGGCCAGAGGGGTGGGAGAGGTGGGGAGGGGGCCTTATGAGGCCCCCTCCCCACCTTAGGAGGCCGGGCGGGGGGTGGGAGAGGCAGCGAGGGGGCCTTGGGAGGGAGTGGGGAGGGCTGGGGAGGTGACCATGGGGTCTCTGGAGACCCTCCGGAGGCCCCGTAAAGGCCTTGTGAGGGAGTGGGAGGGCTGGGGAGGCGACCACGGGGCCTCCGGAGGGTCTCCGGAGGCCCCGTGGTGGCCTGGGGAGGGAGGAAGTGACTATGGGGCCTCTGGAGGCCCCGCGTTCGCTTTGGTGGGGGAGGGCAGTCGTTATTCACAGAACTTTCACATTCGTGGGGGTCTGTGGAACCTAACCCTTGCGAATGTGAAGAGACGACTGTACATGATTATAGCACTTTCATACCACTTTAACTGCCACAGTTGCGTTTTACAGAATCTTGGGATTTGTAGTTTGGTGAAGCATAGGCCCCTTCTACACGATTAAAAAAAAATCCATTTGGGGGGGTAAAAAAATCCGAAACGGCAGCCGTTCGTATGCGTATGATCCTCCTACACAATTTTTTACTCCCCCTAAACTCCATATGACCCTCCTTCCCCAGCTGGATGGAGCGAGCGATCCAAGCGGTGGTTTTAAATCTCCCACCGCTTTTTTTTTTAATTTTAAAAGGTGCCTGTTATGCGGACAGTTGGTTTTCCATATTTACAAAACAAAATAAATAGGTATAAATGTAAAATTCATGGACACACTGGAGTCTCGCTCAGCCGGGAATCCAACATGGCGGCCGCTCCCAATTTCCCTCTTTGCTAGCCCCGCCCCCTGTGTTCAGCCAGCCAATCAGATTACACAGCCTGTTTGTGTATGTGTGTGAACGGGGTGTACAGACCATCAACAATACGAATAGTTGTACGGATTTTAGGTCGCGATTTGCTAATCCTCCCAAACGCTGAATCCATGGAGTTTACAGGAGATTCGCTAGCTCCCCTTCTGAATGACACGTATGCATCCGAACGGCCATGTGTATGGATGATTGATCTTCTGAAAGCCATACATATTTTTTTTACCGTATAGACGGGGCCATAGAGTCTCTGGATGAGAATTCTAAACACCCCATGAAACTACTGTCCCCTGGACTCCATAGGAGAGAACTGTGGCAGTTAAGGTACTATCCACATGCTATGGTTGTGCAGTGTGACCCACAGCCAGCGGTGTGCAGTTTTGATATGCAGATATGGCTTGTTAATTTAAATCAGCACATGCATTTTAACCAGAGCATGGAAATGCAACATTTTGGGCTATAACGTTTGTTTTGATGAACTGTACATTGCCTCAGTAGTCCTGGCAGGCTGCTAGGAAAAAAGAAAAAAAAAAGGGGGGGAAAGGTAAACCAGAAGTGGGCAACTTTCAGAGGCTAGGGACCAGCTGTACCCCCCAAATATTTTTTTTGCCCCATATGCCTCCTAGGGGAATGGGGGCATTTTACCACATTTCTGACCCCCTGGACTACTTTAGGCCCACGAGATGCCCTTTTTACAACAGGAAGTGAATAGGATATTCATTTTTTTAAATAAACAGATGTTCTGGGACTAAAATGGCCCACGGGGCAGTGAAAAACATAGTAAAAACACTCCCGTGCTTTCTTGAGGTCATTTGGGGGCCACCCCCCCTGAAAAATATTTTTTAAAAACTCTTGGGAGTGCCAAGGGAGCCACAAAAATGGCCTGTGGGATGTACTTCGCCCACCCCTGACTTAAATAAATAAATAAATCTTCACAGAAACAAACTAGTCTCCGATTTGCCTTACAATGTTGTCCATTACACTGCTTATCAATATGCAATTACTGGCAGTTTTCCCATGAATTAATTGACTGATAGTTACAAAGGAGCGGCATACCACCAAAACTTGAGGCAGAGATGATAAAAGATGGACAGAAACAATATCATTCTACAAAATCTACACACACCCCCCAAAAGCTGAATATGTTTCAGGGTATACAGAGCAGGAATGGGCAATTGTGGCTCTCCAGAAGTTGCTAGAGTGCAATTCCCATCAGTCCTGGCCTTTGATAGGAAATAATGGGAGCTGCAGTCCAATAATGTCTTGAAGCTGACATGCCCTCCCTACATGTAGAACCTTTGAGGAATACAGTATTTGACATCAATTGTCCAGATCTTTAAGGGCTTGTCTATACAAAGCAATAAAATGTATGAGATTGGTGTGCAGTAATGCCAATTTGTGTGCAGTAATTGGTGATTGCTGTGCAGTAATGCTAATTTGCAGCAGCTTCTATTTGTCTTAAGGGTTTAATTTGACGCTATCTGCTCTTGCTGTTCCAATGGGCATGCCTGAAAATCAAGATGGCAGGCGCGAGTGAATTACTTGCACTTTTATTTACCTTGAGTTGCCGCCACCAAACAGTTTTTTTAAAAAAACCCTAAATCCAAGGTGTGATCTTCCACTTTAACAAAGAAACAAACAACAACAAAAAAAATCTATTTTCTCGCCATAGTGCACAATCATTATGGCAAAAATTCAACCTGGCATGTTCGGGCTCTTGCCTTATTAGCAAGCTCCAACCCCTGCACATGTCTGACCAATCAGCTTTGCACTTCTGGTCTTATCAGGAATGCGCACCAAAGCGAATCAGTTGTCCCAATGAGCAGGAATGCGCATTCCCCATGTAGTTTTTTAAAAACTTCGGGAAAAGCCGGGGTTGTCTAAACAGCAAAAATACTCCTCATGGAATGCAAGGAGAAAACTACGTGTCCTAATGGCAATCCATGTTGTTTCACCCTATTGTGAAGGAGGGGGGCAAACAATAGCAAAAACTCCACTGGCCTGGAGTTTTTTAAAAATCAGCAAGGGGGATGCAAATTCCCACTCATTGGGACAAGTGATTCGCTTTGAATTGCTTTCCCATACAAGAGGAAGCACAAACCTGATTGGCCGGATGAGCATGGGGGGGTGGGGTTTCCTAACAAGGCAAGCGCCTGCTGCCACCATGTTGGATTTTCGCCTTAGTGAGCAATTGCTAAGGTGATAAAATGGTGCTGTTTTTTCTCTTTTTTTGTAAAGGCGAAATATCACTTATGCACACCTTGGAAATAGATTTCTTTTTTTAAAGTATGGCGGCAGCAGATTTAAAAATGGGAGTAATTCTTTTACAGCCGCCATCTTCACTAGAGGACATGCAAAGTTTATGGGGGCTGTAAAACCATTAAGACAAGTTGCAGCTGCTGTAACTTGTCTTTACTGCAAGGCACTCTGGTTTTCTTTGGTCTCATATAGACAAGACCGCTGCAAAGTGCACTCTGGTTTTGTTTGGGCTCGTATAGACAAGACCGCCGCAAAGGTTTTTCCTGCGACGTTTTTGGCCCTTCTCTTTCCGAATATGGCAGATTGATGTGGGATGCCATTAGGACAAATTGTATTCTCCTTGAATTCTATGAGGAGTATGTTCACTGTTTAGACAACCCCTTAGGGGGTAACCACACTAGAGAAATAATCCAGTTTGAAAACGGATTATTTGCATAGATCCTTCCTATGGAATCCTGGGATTTGTAGTTTGGGGAGGCACCAGCACTCTTTGTCAGAAAAGGCTAAAGGCTTTATAAAACTACAAATCCCAGGATTCCATAGGAAGGAGCAAATAATCCACTTTCAAACTGGATTATTTGTGTCCATTAGAAAACTGCTCAAATAGGTCTAGGGCACTGTCCTAAATGTTGTGGGGTTCATATTGACTGAAGAGAGGTGATGAAAGCAGTTCAGCCAATGGTCAAGAGGCATGGGCGGGCCTAAGTGGTGATAGGCAGGTTACACCCATTACACAGAGATTACTCTGCAGGCAAAGTTCGTTCCTATTTGGATATCAGTTGCTAGGACACAGGATAAACAAAAATGGAAGCAATTATTGGTGTGGGTTTTTTTAAATTTGATGACAACCAAAACAAAGATGGCGGACAAAGCCTTAGTTCTGCTTCCTCTCGGGCGACTTGCCCTCAAGTGTAATGGCGACAGCTTTCCTTTCACGGCCTACACTGGGCGTTAATGGCGTCACAACTCGACTCTGCGTCAAGTATCCAGTGCGCAGGCGCGTAAGCTGTGACCCAACTGCCAACCGTCGAATGGTTGGTTGAATAACGACGGTGGCAATACTTTTACTAGCGGTGCCAAACATATTTTTACTATTTGACCTGGAAAAAAGAAAGCCAAAAAGAGAAATAGCTGACGTGTGTATGTAGGCAAAATTTGAGCAAGCATTCATCTAGACAGCTACAAATAGGAACCGGCACTCATGTAGACAGCTACAAACAGGAAACGGAAAACTTAACGAGCCAAGGGGGCTTCAGCCGGCTGGAGACGCATGCGCAGTTGCGGTTAGCCGGGGGATACGGCAACACTAAGGAGGAGGAACACGCTGCGAGGGGCGAGGGCGGCGGCCATTTCGCCCCCTGGCGACCGCTTCCACACTTTGTAGCCTTTGAGGAGGGTGGTGGCGTTGCCGTGAGAAAGAAAAGGAAAGAAATCGGGGAAAAAATCGGCCTTGAAGGAATTTCCCCTCACCCCCCGTCTCCTTGTTGGCTGGTTGCCGCCGCCGCGGGAAGCGGAAGTGCCGCCATTTTGAAGAGAGGCAAGTGAGTGTGTCTTGATAGAGAGCGTGACTCATAGAGATAAAAAATCTAGACTGACACAGGGGGAATTTCCGTTTTGTTTTCCACTCCCCCCCAAAAAAGCGACGTCTTAAGTGTGGCTCCCTTTGGTGTGGGCGGCTGGTGTACTTTCCAAGAGAAATTTAAGCAGTCGGAAGGCTCTCCTTCCTTCCCTGGGGCTTCGGAGGGAGAGAAGAACCGGCCATATCTGCTGGACTTCATCCTCTCCTCCACGGCCATTCTCTTCTCATTTCCTTCTCTGCCTTATCTTGATTGTAAGCCTATGAGGGCAGGGAACTGTCAAATCAACGATCTCTGCCAGCCGCTTTGAGAGCCTTTGTGGCTGAAGAGAGCCTTTGCATATAATGGGACTTGAGTATTCACGGATTTGGGTATCCACGGGGGGTCCTGGAACCAAACCTCAGCGATTATGAAGGGGCAACTGTACTATATAAGTTGTCCCTCCGTATCCACGGATTTAAGTATTCATGGCTTGAAAATATTCTTAAAAAAATAATAATCCAAAAAGCAAACCTTGATTTTGCCACTTTATAGAAGGGACACCATTTTGCTATGCCATTGCATATAATGGGACTTGAGTATTCACGGATGTGGGTATCCACGGGGGGTCCTGGAACCAAATCCCAGCAAATATGAAGGGACAACTGTTGGTAGGGAGGATACAGCTCCTTGAACTACACGTTAAGCAGCCTTGATTGTAACTGAAATATAGAAAAGGATACCTGAATCAGCGACTATGAAGGGATAACTTGTATTCATAAATTCAGCTTGAGGTTTGAAGTCGCGGTAGTGTGTGACTCTTTAACTTTTCCTCAATCTCTTCGGGTTGTGGATCTTTTCCTGGCCGGAATACTGTAGGTTTTGTTTGACCGGAAGTCCCTTCTTTTTGAGCGGAAGTAAAGGCTTTGGGCTGGAATTGGTTCCTCTTCGACGGGAAGTTGAACGGACCGGGGGTGGGGGCAGGTAGGAAAGTAATAATAATATTGAAATGCCACTTTATAAAACCTGGTGGGTGGGTGAAAGGGAAAGAAAGTAAAGCACAGGAAAAGGTGAAGCACCATATATAATGCTATCCATGTAGGAGCTGCTGCACCTGGTGGGAGGTTAATACTACCTGTTGGCTCTGCTGGAGGAAACCAGATGCTGGGACAGTATGATAAGCTAGAAGATGGCAGTTTAAAAATCCAGCCTCTGATGGGAGTGATAGATGTGCCTTTAACAGATAAGGAGAAGCAGTGGTCCAGGTGGAAGAGATTTTCTGTTCGACTTTCTTCTTCCACATACTTACAGTTCCAAGGTGAAAGGGCCTTCAGTGTGAAGTCAAAGGTTTTCCGTGTTTTTTTTTCTTGGCTGTGAGGCTGTGTTCTGGATAGTTTCTTTCTGATGTTTCGCCTGCATCTGTGGCTGGCATCCTCAGAGAATGGTTGTGTAGGAGTGTGTGTGGAGTTTATATATTTTGAACCCCTGTTGGGGAGTATATGTAAATTTCTCTAATTGAATGGTTAGTTTCTGGGTATAGAAATGTAAGAAGTATTAGTGTCTGTTTGGCTAGTGGTTGGTTGATGGGGTATTATCTGCTGGAACTCCTGTCCCTGGGTGGAATTCCTTTGTAAGTGCTGAGTTTTGATTCTATTGTTTGTCAAAACTGGAAGCCAGATTTAAGATTTCTTCTTTCCTGTTGAAGTTGTTCAGGTGTTTGTGGATTTCAATAGCTTCTATCTGACATGATAGTTGTTGGCCTGGTCCAGAATTTCTGTGTTTTTAAATAGCATTTTGTGTCCAGGTTGGTTTATAACATGTTCTGGTACTGCTGATTTTTCTGGTTGGCCCAGTCTGCAGTGTCTCTCATGTTCCTTGATTTGTGTTTGCACACTACGTTTAATGGTCCCTGTGTAAACTTGTCCACAGCTGCATGAAAGGGCCTTCATTCTTAAAAGGGTGGCTTGCAAGGCTGTTTTGCTCTCTCTGCTTTTCTGCTTGATTATACCACTGAAAGCAACCCCTTGCATTGTGCCATCACCATGTATATGTTTTTGATTGTGTCACATTAAATACAGAGAAAAGGTAAAACAAAAAAAGGAAAGGTGTGTGAGTCTCCATTACTTACAAATTATTGGGGTGCTGAGAGAGTTTCCAGATCTATAGATATTTGGGGGAGGAACCGTGGAGTATGAGGTGGAGCTTAGTGGTGGCTATTGGGTTCAGAGGATAGTAAGCTGGTTGCTGAGAGCAGGGACCCCATAAGAACATGGGAAACAGAAGTTTGCGAGCTTGGCAGCACTTAATGTATTCTGTATTTTGGATTTTTTTGGATGTTGGATTACTTGCATATATATATAATGAGATACCTTGGAGATGGAGCCCAAGTATTAACACAAAAGTAATTTATTTTCATATATACCTTATACACATAGCTTGATGGTAATTTTTATACAACATTTTACATAATTTTATGCATGAAACAAAGGTTGTGTACATTGAACCATCAGAAAGCAAAGATGTCACTATCTCAGGTACCCATGTGGGTTATTTTGGATTTCAAAATTCTGGATAAGGGATACTCAATCGGGAGGCATGGAGACACACTATCCACAATGCTGCAGCCTTATTTGAGAATTCACGCCGAACCGACAACGCAGAAAGAATCGCAACCCAGAAACATCACCCAAGGAGACCTTCTGCTGTGCTTTCTGCAACCGGACTTGTTTATCTCGGATTGGCCTTTTTAGTTATCAGCGTGCTTGCGGAAAGCGCGGGATGAGTCCTTCCTGAATTTTTGTTTGTGAAGAAAAGCCAGAGAGAGAGAGAGAGAAATCTGATAATAAACAACATGGGGGGTAAAGATGCAGTGGCAGGAAGGTCTCAGAGTTTTCTCCAGGAACTCAGGATGTGGTATAGAAGTGTTGTCCTATTTTGTGTTAAGCTAGGAGGCTGTGACTTGCATAAGGCTATCCAGTGAGCTTTATGGCTGAGCAGGGATTTGATAACCTAATCTCTGTTGGAAGAGATAATAGGTAGTTGGGTTGTGTCCCACATTTTATAAATGGTACAGGCAGCTGAGGAAACGGAAGCTGGTAACAAAGTCTAAGTGGTCTGTCTGAAACAGTTTGCCTCTGAAAATCTTAAAGTAGTAGTGTGTTAGGCAGAACAACCCCAATATTAGCCATGGTTATTCAATAGTAAGTCCCCTGATTTTCCTGTACTTCCTAGGGAATATGTTTATTTACAACCTATTTTTTTGTTTTATTAGATGGAGGATTGAGGATTGCTAGTGGGAAAGGTGGCATAGGAATTACTGTCTTTTTCTCTTTTAATATTACAGTAGCATCCCTGCATCCATGGATTCGCCATCCGCAGTTTCAATTATCCACGGTTTTGGTTTCAGCACAGATACCCTAGAGTCTTCCTAGAAAATAAGTCCTCTCTAGTCATTTTCTAGGTCCTCCAAGGCAACTCAATAGTATTTTAAACTGGAAGTCCCATTATTTTCAATGGCATTTGCTATTATCCGTGGTTTTCGCCATCCGCGGTGGGGCCCGGAACCAATCCCCCGCTGATGGTGGGGTGCTACTGTATTACTGAACAAGCATTACAGAGATTGGTTTGCTCTTTCTTTTAGAGCACAAATGATTAACATAGCACATGTGTAGTGTGGTGAGCTAGTTTATTTTGCAGGATGAGAAAAACAGTTTTTTATAAAAATACAAATCCCCATTTTTTTTTGTTTAAACCGCCCCCCCCCCCAAATAAAACCAATATAGGACTAAGTCAGAAAATTAAGTAGCAAGATGCTGTTCAGATGTCATGGCCACTAGCTTAAATAATAATTGTTCTACAAAACCTGGCCTTTTAAAGTGTTAACCTGTTTTAAGTCAACCTGGTTTGAACCAGCCAATGCTGATATTTTGTGGACTTAAGTATGCAAGGGTAGCCTATCAATAACGTCCTCAATGAAATATCAGAGAAAAAATTCCAGTGCAATTTCAGGCAAGTTTGTCCCACTAAATTTTGGAAGGCCTTTTCCCAGATATGTATATATTGTAGCATTTGAGGATGCTTCTTTGATAATCTAGAGGCATATAATAAAATGTACTAGTTTATGCTTGTGGAGCTAGGATTGTTACAGTGTAGGAGACTTTTAAATTCCTTCATAGAGGTGCGTGACTGTGTCTCACTTTGTATGCTGAATATAGGAACATTTTGTGTGTGACAGGAACAAAACCAAATCCTTAACAAATGAACATGCCCTAAACCTTAAGTGCGCAAGGAACATGTAGAAATAATGGGCAAGTCACAAGGTATGATATTGGGAGAGGGGAGAAGAATGAAGGAAAGGCAAATAAAGAAATTGGGATTTTTTTTCATTATAGTATGGTCCAGGAAATCTAAATTGTGTTAATGAAAAAACCTGTAATGCAAAGTGATTTTATAGTACCTTTGAGACTGAGAGAAAAAGGTTGGCAGCATAAGCTTTTGTAGACTTAGTATTTCTCTCAGTTAGTGTTATAGCTTCTACACAATCACTTTGTATTACAAAATCTGTTTTTTTTAATTAACACAATTAAGGCTTCTTGGACCACATTATAATGAAAAAATCCCAGTTTCTTTCTTGTCTCTCCTTTGTTCTTTCCTTTGTAAGTACATAACCAGTACTAAACAGAACACTTTATTAAATGGTAACATGGCTGCTGGAGGTACATATAATAATTTTGTTTGATCTCAGCTGCATGTTCCTTACTCAGGCAACGGTATATCTGTTCCATGAAACTAGTGTTCTTTGTGAGCACTTGATAGGCATCATTTGTGTTTCCCTGTTCTTAAGAATAGAACTTAAATCTTTAAAACAAGGTTTGCCTCATAAAGGAGAGATTTATTTATTTCATGTGTACCTTGCCCTTTTTGCAAGGAGCTTGAGGAAACATGTGGGCTTCCCCACCCTACTTCATCATTGAAACCACCTTCAGTGTGAGGTACCCTGGATTTGGGAGGGAGGTGAGGAGAGTTTATGTGTGGAGGAGGGGTTAAAGGTGAGATGTAATGAGCTTCATGCTTGAGTGGGGGTTTTGAACCTGTTTCTTCTCAGTCCTATTTTTGACATTCTAATGTACAGGTTGGAATCAGAGTTGGCTTAAACCGTGATTTATACCAAATGACTTTAAAAAGCACTCCTTTTTTAAAATGGATTATTGATATTTTTTAAAAAGTCTGGCTATTATTACTATTTTCCAACCCTCTTACTGGAGTAACAATGACTGTTTTAATTTAAACGTTTTAACTTGAACTGTTTACTGGCAGTTCATTGTTAGTCCAGTATCCAGTGTCAGTTGCTTCTTTTTAATCACTTTATTTTATGGTGCAAGAAATGACATTCAGAAACAAATCCTTCAATTAACATAAGTTCAACCAAAACAACTCCCTTTAAAAGACCAGGTTTTTAAAAATAATAATTATTATTTAAGCTAGTGGCCATAACATCTGAACTGCGTTTTGCTACTTAATTTTCTGATTTAGTCCTATATTGGTTTTAATGTAAAAGAACCCCCAAACAAACTGGTTTAAACCAAAAACAAGAAATAGTTTAAACCAAAACCTGTTTTTTTTAATGATTTCCCCCCAACCCTGATGGGAATCATGTAGTCCTACACATGCTGTTGGACCACAGCTCCCAGCATTCCTCACCATTGACTATGCTAGCTAGGGGTGCTGGAACTAGCACTCCAAAAATACCAGGAGGACAGCATGATTTCCATCCCTGTTTAATTGCTGTATGTGTTCAGTTGTGTCCACAGCCAGTGGTGAGCAGACCCAGACCATGGCATACTTTGTGTATCTCTCTCTGTCTCTCATTTATCTCCACCTCTGCCCAACGTGCGGCTGACTGAAGGAGCAATCCTCAACTCATGGGTTATTCCTTCACACCAGCAGATCGAGGTAGGACGCCCAAAGTTCCAAAACTGTCCATTTAATCTCACCTCTCCTTCAGTTTTTAATTTCCTTCCTTGCTAGTCGGTCAATGATTGTTTTCTTGCTTTCTTCATTTTCCCTAAAGCTATCTAAAATCTTTCAAAGCCCCCCTCTAAAGAAAATTTTCACTATGGCCACAAATTGATTTTTTTTAAAGCAAAAATCTGCAGGATGTTGATAGTAAGAGAGACGAGTCAGGATTGTCTTCTAAGAAAAAGAAAAGGCAAACGGAGGAGGAAGCAGCTTTAGAAATCTTCCTCAAGACTGCAGGCACACTGGTCAATATGGGTGAGGAGAATGTCCAAAACTCAGGAAATGGTCAGTTGGTCATTGAGAGAGGAGCCTCTGAACCTGTAACAGAAATGGTGCTGAAGAAAAAAATTACTTTGTATAGTGACAGTGAGTCAGAGGGCTGTAAAAGTGACTCAGATAAGGGTAGTACGCCTTGAAAAGTTAAATTGAAAGAAAAAAATATGAGCCTAAACTTTTCCTGGAAAGTTGCATGGATGGATGCATGGAGGTTTTTAGCCCAATTGCGTCTTCCAGGTGCCATCTTGATTTGGTTCATTCTAAGCTGAGAGGCGAGACCGAGCCAAAACAGTGTGTGGGCCAATCAGAAAAATCCACCCAATCAGCCATGCAGTTGCATGTGTTGGTGGAACTGCAGGGAGCTGCTGTCCATCACACACGTTCCTTAGAAGGAGAAAAAAGAAGCACTTTAAATTTATCGTAAGCCACAAACTGAATGCCAGTGAGCTATTTATGCATTATCTTACTTCAATATTGGCAGAAAGTAAGATGCAGGTGCAGGATGGAAGCCAGATTCAGTCATGATGTAGCTTGTCAATCTGCAGAGTCAGAATATAGTCTTTCTGTAATAAGAGCAAAAACAACAATTTATCGATATAATTCTCTTGGGTATGTTGCCTTTCCCAGTGTGCTGATTGGTTGGGTGTATTTCCTGAGCAGCCAATCACCACCCACATGCAGATTCCCTCCCCACATCACAATCCGCTCAGTCTGTATCACCACCACACAAGGGCCCCTCCCTCCTCTTACTCCCTCAGCCACTCACCAGTCACGGGATGCGACGGGACCCAGGCAGTCAACTGATGGCAATGGCTGGATGCCACTGCTGCCACTGGGCCGGACGGAGCCAGGCAGTCAACTGGTGGTGGCTGCAGCAGGGTAACAGAGCGAGTCACCCTCAGCAATTCCAGGAAGTGTGTGGAACACTGAGAAGGGGGGAGGAATTTTAATCCCTGGCCTACCTTACATGGTTGTTGTGAGGTCTACCGGGAGTTTTTTTTTGGGGATTTTTTAAATGACGTATGGTACACCGGGTCCAGGTAGTAATAAAGAAATGTCATTACAATCTAATATTACCATACAGGGTAAAGTGAGATTTGAGGCGGTGGATATCCAAAAAAAGCATTGGACAAAGGCAATTCCTTTGTACTACAGAGAAAGATATTACAACAGATGCAAGTTTTTATGGTTGAAGAGCACACTGCTGTGGCCAGGCTATTCAGAAGGATTTACCAAAATCAGAAAAGGGGCTCAGTGTCAATCTTTTGGAAATGAGAGCAGTGAGGCTAGCTCTAGTACATGTTTCTTCAATGACTGAGCATCATAATGTGCAAATTTACATGAACAACATTGACACTGATGCCATATTTTTTCAGACCAAGGGAGATCGTGATAAAGGGAATTGTCAAAGGTTTTGAATTGGACTGAGAAATGTTTGAATTCATTAACAATAATTTATTTAAAAGGAATTTTGAATCAGAAGGTGGATTTCCCTAAGCAAATTCTAGCACACCAAAATAAAAGTCCCCAAGTAGTAACACAAATACACTGGGAGAAAAATCACATTGACAGGAATAAATCACTGTATACAACTTAATTGTTTTGTGTCACTTCTTATTCATGAACAATTGCAACAAACAATTGCAATTTATCACCAATTGTTACATGTAGTTGAATACAGTTGTCCCTTCATATTTGCTGGGGTTTGGTTCTAGGACCCCCGTGGATACCAAAATCTGTGAATACTCAAGTCCCATTATATGCAATGACATAGCAAAATGGTGTCCCTTCTATAAGATGGCAAAATCAAGGTTTGCTTTTGGGATTATTATTTTTTAAAGAACATTTTCAAGCCGTGAATACTTAAATCCATGGATACCAAATCTGTGGGTACGAAGGGACAACTATACAAGCGTTTTCATACTGATGTCAGCCACATCACATGCCCAAGTTTTTTAACCTGTATGTGAAGTAATCCAAATTAAATCTACAATATATTGCTAATTCAAAAGTAAACTTTAAAACAATCTCTCAGTTGGCACATGTTGTTGTCTATTATAGTGTTCTATATTAATGTGTTTGTTCAATAATAGTTGCAATTTGTCTCCAATTTACATCAAACAACAGGAGAGTCTTAGTAACACATTGCGGTCATTATGCAACTATTAAATTCATTCATTCACCTTTAAAAGATTTCAGCTTCAACACATGTGTAACTGCAATTCCCATAGAGTTCAATTTGCTAAATTAAGTAGTACATTTTTAATAATGCAAAAAGCACTTCAAATGACTCTTATATAACAAGTGTCAGAATAAATTTGCAAAGACAGACCAATATCACGTTTCTCCTAACAGTGGCACCTTTGAAATTATTTCAGCTTCAACATGTGTATAACTAGAAGTCCTATAGAGTTCAATTTGCTAACTTAAGTAGTACATCTTTGATAATGCAAAAAGAACTTCAAATGACTCTTATATAACAAGTGTCAGACTAATTTCATGTTTCTGCTGACAATAAGTGAATGCACACTCGTCAGTTTGTTGCATTCAGAACTAGCATTTGATTCTAACACAGAGATTTCAAACATCAATAGAACACGTTTGGTAATCCAGACATAACTTCATCACAACATTATGTTTCTACTGGCAGTGAGTAGGTATAGCATGCAACTTCAAGAGTCTAGGACCATAATCAGACTGTCAGCAAGAGGGATGGTGTCCAGCCTGATACTTGGATTACTTCACATACAGGTTAAAACACTTGGGCATGTGATGTGGTTGATATCAGTATGAAAATGCTTGTATTCAACTACGTGTAACAATTGGTGATAAATTGCAATATGTTGTTGCAATTGTTTATGAATAAGAAATGACACAAAAGAATTAAGTTGTATACAGTGATTTATTGATGTCAATGCGATTTTTCTTCCAGTGTACTTGTGGATTTCCTAAGCAGGCACAAAATCTTGCCTGGAAAGTAGAGTATGAACCAACAGGTTTTTGATTGGTTGCATAGTCAATATGGGAAGTTTTCAGCAGATTAATTTGCTTCTGGAGAAAATTTCAAATTAAAAAGTTTGTTTTTTAGTAGATGGTGATGTAATAGCAGAGAAGCACGATGCTTTAGCAGTGACATGGCCAAAAGGTCTACTGTATGTTTTCCCTCTTTTGCCAAAAGTGCAGAAACTCTTCATGAAGATAAAGCTTCAGAGAGCCTAGGTTGTGTTATTGGCTCCACATTGTACTCTGTGGTTTCCTCTGTTGAAAAGCACGTCAGTGGAGGAGCCATGTCGTCTTCCAACAAGACTGTTACTGCAAGGTCCAATTTACCATACCAATCCTCAGTGGTTATAGCTAACTGCTTGGAGGTTGAGCGGAGAGACTTACTGCAACAAGGATATTCTGAATTAGTGACAAAAACAATTTTAGCATCCAGGAGGCAGCCAACTCAGCATTTATGAGACCACTTGGAAGGCATTCCAGGAGTGATGCTCACAAAATTCAGTCATACCTGATAATGCATAAGTAAGAGAGATTTTGGCATTTTTCCAGGATGGCATATCTAAAGGATTGAGGCCAAATACACTGAAAAGGCTAGTAGCAGCCGTGTCACCATTATTGGCAATAAAAGGAAAGTCACTTTCTGTTCATCCATATATAAAATGGATCCTAAGAGGCAGAACTTTACAAGCTTCATCCAACTGTTCAGATTCCTAACTTGGGATTTAAATTTGGTGTTAAAAGGTGTTGACGAAACCACCATTTGAATTTCTTAGTGAGGCGTCTTTGAGATGGCTGTCTTTTAAAGTGGTATTTTTGGTTGCTCTAATTTCAGGTAGACAGGTTTTAGAATTAGCGGCCTTGTCAGTTAAACCATCTTTTTGCGAGTTTGAGGGGGATAAATTGTCCCTAATGATTGATCCTTCTTTTTTCTGTACGTCTTTGGCTACAAGATCTGGGCATCAGTCACTAGAATTACCAGCATTCTGCCCAACCCAGTTCATCCTCTGGGAAAGAGAAGGTGTTCGTTAGATGTGAGAAGAGTAGTAAAGGTTTGTTTGCAGTGATCAAAAGCCATTTGTAGGACTGAAGCAGTATTTATTTCCTTTCACCTGAGGACTTTGGGTTATAGGGCATCAAAGCAAATGGTGTCTAGGTGGATTAAAAGCTGCATATTCTTGTATTATGAAAATGCAAAAGTGCAGATGCCTCAGCAAGTCTATGCATACTCAACAAGGTCTAAGGCATCAACTACAGCATTTAGGATATTATCATCATATGCAATCTGTAGACTGGAGGTATGCAATCTGTAGACTGGAAAGAGCCATCAACTTTAATTAGGCACTATAAGATAGACAAATTTAAATCAGGGCAAGCAGCATTTGGAAGGTTTTTGGCTGCAGGCAGAAATGGAAAGCATCCGTTCCTGCACTTGAGGTGGGGTTCTAGTGTTTCCCACTAGTTGTACATTGTTCCTTCAGCCAGCCTGAGAATGAGAGGTTGGCACACACCATAAATGATCATTCTAGGAGACTGAAGGAGCAATTGCCTCCACCCAGGGGCTGTAAAAGAAAAAAAAAACCCAAAACAAACAACAAACAACTTCTTTCTGTCTGCACTTTTCTTCAAAACTATTTTCTAAACTATTTCCTAATGGTGAGCAAGGCTGTGTAATTAAACTGACTGAGAGGTGAGAATAAATGGACCAAATGAATTTGTAACTTTGGAAATCCTGCCTTGATCTGCTGGGGTGAGGGAATAACCCACTAGTTGTGGATTACTCCTTCAGCCATCCTAGAATGATCATTCACAGTAAGTGTCAACCTCTGGTTTTCCTCCAATGTTTTTCTTCTCCATTAACACTGGTCTGAAATAATCACACACAGATACAGCTGATAGGAGAAAGTAATTTTTCAAAGATTGGTCCAGAGAAGTTGAGTGGGTTGGGTGTGCAGCATTCTGAAGAATGATGCTTCTCTGCCTCCCAGCTTGAAAATGAAAGATATCTGCAATTCCTATGTTATCTCCCTTAACTTAGTATATTCCTTACAATAATATTTGTTAACCTTATAGCCCAGTTATTCATCGCATAGATATACAGTGTGTGCATAGAAATCCTTTATAGACTAAAAATAATATCTTGAGATACTTTTGGGAAAAGGAAATTTTGTTGAATTTTGATATCTTGAAATTTGCTGGGAATTCTCTTACAGCAACTCTTATGAAGCTTACCAGTTCCTCCATTTCTCACAGTAGGATTGAAGACAGCATTTAACAAGGCACCATGGCAGAGCCAGAGAACCTTGAAGTGATGGTGAAAACCTTGGACTCTCAGACAAGGACCTTCACAGTTGAGGAAGAGGTAAGATGTCTTAAGCTGGAATTATAGTGGTTGATGGCAAGGCGCCCTACCTGAATAAATGTTGTGAAAAACTAGAACAGAGAATCTTGTGGCACTTTCAAAACCAATGCGTTTTATTTGGCATGAGGTGGAGTATTGCCTGAATTGGCAGATATTTATACAGATGCTTGTGTGAGAAGGAGATGTGGGAACATAAAAAAGGCAAAAGGTACAAATGTACATGATTACATTGGCAAGAATCAGTTCTTGGGAGGTGATAAGGATATCCTAGGATAGATAAGCAAATTAACCATAGGTATTGTGATGGAAAGCTTTTTTAAAAATCCAAACAATGCTTGCTTTATCTTGTGGTCTCATGGGATTGGCTTTCTGTAGTCCAAGCGGACCCTTCCTCTGTATCATCTCAAAGCAACATGTTGATGACTGTAACAGCTACAACTGCCCCCTTCCCCTGCTTGTTTTTTTACCATCTTTGGCTGATGGAGAAGCTTATGGTGCTTCTAAAGCTGGATGAAGAATTTTGTGCCTTGTTGGTTTGCCTAATAAAGCTTTTGCTCCAATAGGGACTTTGGGTTATATATTCTGGAGCAGCACAGGTGCCATTGCATTTGTGTATCCAATCCAAGTGGCCATGCTGGGCAGTGGACTCTGTGAGGGGTAGTCCAGAGAGTGACTCTTGCAAGCTCTGGAAATGTTTGAAAGTGGTATAGTCACTGATGGTGGGTGTATAAGTCTTCAGACCAGTGAAACGAAAGGAGGTCCAAAAAATGACAACAGAGTTTGTGGGGCTGCAGGAGGGAAGGGATTTCCTGCATGGCAGGGGGTTGGACTGGATGGCCTTCGTGGTCTCTTCCAACTCTGCAATTCTATGATTCTATGATTTCCTTCTGGATCTTCTAAGTGTCACTTCTGTTTTGCAGATCACTGTGAAGGAGTTCAAGGAACATATTGCGGGTTCAGTCAGCATCCCCTCAGAGAAGCAGCGTCTCATCTATCAAGGGCGAGTCCTGCAAGATGACAAGAAATTGAAAGAATACAGTGAGTGGGGAGTCCAGAATAGGCTGAGGGTTTGGATGAATGGGAGAGTTTGGGGAAAGAATCTGAGGAATTACGATGAAGATGAAATTATAGATGTGAAGTACATTGAAAAATGCTACAAAAATGCTACAGTCTTCCCCTGTCCTCAAGTTAAATGGCAGAGTTAAGCATCAGTGTTGCATAATTATAATGTTCCAGGATTATAATGGTAGTTGTTCATACCTGCCAGTGGCTCAGGTGCAGGCTGTTTGCAGAGCTTGGAAAAGTTACCATTTTGGATGGTACAGTCGTCCTTCCACATTCGCGGGGGTTACGTTATTGAGAACCCCGCGAATGTGGAAAAACCGCGAATAACAACTGCTCCCGCAACTCCCCCCCTCAGAGGGAGGGAGGCGGCGGGAGGGTGACTGGCCAGCCTGGCTGGCCTCTCCGCAAGCCTTCCTGAGGGGACTCAGGGCCTTAGAATACCCGGAGCCCGCTTAGGAAGGCCGGGACGGCAGCAGGCGGGTGAGCAGGCGGGCGGGCGGGGAGGAGGCTGCGCTGGCTCCCCCCGGCCTTCCGAAGCGAGCGCGGGGGCTTTGGAGCCCCGGCACCTGCTTCGGAAGGCCAGGGGGAGCAGCGGGCAGGTGGGTGGCTGGGCGGGTGGGGAGGAGGCTGCGCTGGCTCCCCCCGGCCTTCTGAAGCGGGCGCCGGGGCTCCAAAGCCCCCACGCTCGCTTCGGAAGGCCGGGGAGAGCAGCGGGCGGGCGGGTGGCTGGCCGGCCGGGTGGGTGGGGAGGAGGCTGCGCTGCCACCCCCCCCCCGGCCTTCCGAAGCAAGCGCTGGGGCTTTGGAGCCCCGGCGCCCACTTTGGAAGGCTGGGGGGAGCAGCGGGCGGGTGGATGGCCGGGGGGTGGGGAGGAGGCTGTGCTGGCTCCCCCCGGCCTTCCGAAGTGAGCGCGGGGGCTTTGGAAGGCCGGGGGGAGCGGCGGGCGGGCGGGCGGGGAGGAGGCTGCGCTGGCTCCCCCTGGTCTTCCGAAGCGAGCGCGGGGGCTTTGGTGCCCCAGCGCCTGCTTCGGAAGGCTGGGGGGAGAAGCGGGCGGGCGGGTGGGTGGGGAGGAGGCTGCGCTGCCTCTCCCCGGCCTTCCGAAGCGAGCACTGGGCTTTGGAGCCCCGGCGCCCGCTTCGGGAGGCCGGGGACAGCAGCGGGTGGGCAGGCGGGTGAGCGGGCGGGCGGGGAGGAGGCTGCGCTGCCTCTCCCCGGCCTTTCTCAGCGGGCTCCAGGGCTCCAAAGCCCTGGACCCCGCTGAGAAAGGCCGGGGAAGGCAGCGGGTGGGTGGGGAGGAGGCTGCGTTGCCTCTCTCCGGCCTTCCGAAGCGGACACCGGGGCTTTGGAGCCCCGGAACCCGCTTAAAAAGGCCGGGGAAGGCAGCAGGCGGGTGTCTGCCTTCCTCTCCCCGGCCTTCCTGAGTGGACTCCGGGGCTTAGAAGCCTTGGAGTCCCCTCAGGAAGGCCGGGGAAGGCTGCGGGCGGGCGGGGAGCAGGCTTTCTGAGCGGACTCCAGGGTTTGGAGCCCCGGAGCCCGCTTAGGAAGGCTGGGGAAGGCAGCAGGTGTGCGGGAGGGAAGCTGCCCGGCCTCTGCCCGGCCTTCCTGAGGGGACTCCGGGTCTTAGAAGCCTCGGAGTCCCTTTAGGAAGGCCGGGAAAGTTGGAGGGAGGGAGGGAGGCTGTCCGCCCCACCCCAGCCTTCCTGAGCAGACTCCGGGGCTTTGAAGGCCGGAGAAGGTGTAGGCAGGAGGTTGCCCCGCCTCTCGGCAGCCTCCTCTATGGGGCTGGGGCTAAACCGCGAATAATCAAAACTGCGAATGTGAAAGCCGCGAATGTCGAGGGGCAGCTGTAATTTCAGAATTGCCCAGCTAGTATGGCCATTGTCAGCATGGCCAATTACAGTAGTTGTAGTCTTTAAAAAATTGTTCTAAGCTCAGGTTTTGTGTAAGAGTAGTCTTAACATCTGAAACTAAGCTCACTGAGAGCAGTCTTGGGAGCTGATGGTCTAGGTCCTACATTGGCTATGGGGAGCATAGCCACTCTACATACCTAGCTCCCTGTCTTTCTTTCCCCACAGCAACCAAGCCCCCTGAGACTGCTGCTGTCACTGCTAAATGGCTGTTGAGGGAGAGGGGGTGATTAGGCAGCAAGGACTCCCGTTGCATTTTCCTGCAGTTTTCTACAGAGGCGGTAGAGGAACAGCAGTGCCTCTCTCTTGTGCAAATTGCAGGGGAATGGCAAGGCAGCCCCTACTGCCCAGTTGCCTTCCTCTCCCTTGTAGTACCAGCTCCAGGCTTTGCAGCTGTGAGGAGGAAGACGTTTTGGACAAAGCTCAAGAGGCTGGGGAATTTTCAGTAATGCAGGCACTCATGCCTTTCTCTCCTCAGTGGGATTTGTTAAACAGCAGGGTTCTACATGGACTTTTTCATCTCTGGAAACATACCTCTTAACTTGTTGGTGGGGGTGAGGAGGACAACTTGGGAGTGAGGGAGTGATTTCAAATACAGGATGGCTGGCAGGGGAAAGGGTTAAGCATCTCCTCTGCCACTCTTTTGTTTAAGGTATATTTCCTGAGGGTGTTGCTCATTTAGACAAGAGAAATTACTGAGGTTTTGTTACATATATTGCATGTAATGTGAAGTTTGCCCCTCAGAGAACTAATACAGCCAGACTCCTGTATCTACTGGGGTTTGGTTCCCAGACTTACAGCGGATACTGGAAACTGCGGATAACAGTGAACCCTATTAAAATAATAGACTTTTGGTAAAAACATACCATAGAGTTGTGTTGGAGGATCTAGAAGATGTGTAGAGAGGACTCTTCTCTAGGCATTTGCTAGGATGACTATAGTATGTGACCCTATTTTGTGTCCCATGGAGAACTGAAACCATGGATATTGGTTCTGTGGATATGGGGGTCTGACTGTATTTCAAGATGAAAATTCAGTGCAGTTCTGTTAAGTGATTTATACTTGCATAACTCTGGGTTACTTGTGTGTCTGTCTCTTTTTGGGTGCGGCACAAAGGACTATTCTCTGGCTCTTTATGACCCATCCAGAACTTCCCATCTGCAAGCCCCGTGTTGCTGCTGATGCTTACCAATGGTGGGAAGTGACTCAGCTGAGGAAGAAGTTGCTGGCCTGGACTGCATGGGGAAGGGAAGGAAATGAAAGGGGAAGAGAAATGTGGATACATTCCATCTGGTACTAGCCCCTTTTTTTCCCTTCTCCTTGCAGCCCATATCAGGTGCTCTTCCTCCTCTGAATTCTCTGGATTACAGTTTCCAGAATCTGTAAGGCAGAAGGATACTGGCTATCCTAGGTGAGGGGAAAGGTTGATTTTCAAGCATCTTGTCCAAAAGAGGTAACTTTTTGTTCCCAGGGAAACAAACACAACATTGCAACCATACAATCACAGGCTTGGATGTTAGGGAGGTCCTGGTTGAAATTCCGGCCTAGGCGCAAAGCTTGCTGATTGGTTTTGGACTCATCGCTCTTGGACATACCGTACTCTCCTTCTCTGGGTTGTTGTGAGAGTGAAATGATTTTGATTTTTTAAAAAAATATATCTTCACACACAAATGCTGTGTTTTTGTGGACAGATGTTGGAGGCAAAGTCATCCACTTGGTAGAACGCGCACCTCCCCAGGCACAGTCACCCTCTTCAGGGGGTCCATCTGGAGCTGGCTCATCCTCCGTCCCTCACAATGGCGTTGGCCCCCGGGGGACGGGCCCCACTGTGCACGACCGCAATGCCAACAGCTACGTCATGGTGGGAACCTTCAACTTACCAGTAAGCATTATGGACCCGCAGCCACCCACACAAGTGAGTTTTAGTCAGAAGGGTGCTGCACTTCATGGGAAGGGGGAGTTGTGTGTCTCTCCAGAATTGCTTTTAGAGGCACCCCTCCCCCATAGAAAAGGGAGGAGTTTCCTGTTCTCATGCTCTGCAGGGGTGTGTGTGTGTGTGAAGTGAGGCAGAGCTTGGAAAGGTTACTTGTTTTGGACCACAAGTACCAGCTGGTTACGCTGGCTGAGGGATTTTTGACAATGTAGTCCAAAGCAATAACATTTCCAACCTCTTGGAATGGGGGACGGGAGCCCATGGGGGCCTTGTGTTGGCATGAGGGGCTTTAGTGGTACTCTTGTCTTCTGCATGTGTGTGGAACAAACAACATGGCTGCCTTTAACCCCAGACCTGCCCTTCTTAAACATTGGTGTAGTCATAATGAAGGCATCTTCTTACCTGATGTTTGTGTCCACCCCCTCCCTCACCTGCTTTATTGGGCAGGCTTCCAAGTGTGTCAAGTAGGAGGCAAAGTAGGGCTGGGTGCCAGGCCAGGCCAGGCCAGGCCAGGCCAGGCCAGGCAGAGGGCAGTTCAGAGCAGCCACATCTGTCTTCTTTCCTGCTGCTTGGGAGACCTAAAGGTCTGCATCCAGGAATCCAAAGTAAGGAGTGACAACTCCAGTTGTACATCTCCAGAGGCTCATCGTGTACTGAGTTCTCTTTGAGCATTCCTGACTAATTGGATTACACTAGCAGCCTGCCTGTCGTAGCTGGTTCTCATGGGTGGCCAGATATTGTTTTGAAGTGGTGGTAGTGTGGTGGGAGATAAGCAAAGTAATACAAGGTTGCTTCTGAAATGGCTTTGCAATATGCTTTGAATGATGACAATCAGTCTCTCTAGATGTTTCTTTTATGTCTGCAGTCTTGTATAGGATCACTAAGAAATAAATCCCATTGAGTTCAGCTATGTTCAGTTTCCGATATTGCATTGTGGCCTCAGTATGTCAGCCCACTTCTCAGCTCCCTTTTAAAAAAATGATTTGTTTTGGATATGAAAAAATATACAGTTGTCCCTTTATATTTGCTGGGGTTTAGTTCCAGGACCCCCGTGGATACCAAAATCCGTGAATATTCAAGTCCCATTATATGCAGTGGCATAGCAAAATGGTGTCTCTTATATAAGATGACAAGATCAAGGTTTGCTTTTTGGATTATTATTTTTTAAGAATATTTTCAAGACATGAATACTTAAATCCATGGATACCAAATCCATGGATACGGAGGGACAACTATATATCAAAACTAAACAGACCCTGGAATCCTGGTCTGAAGAAGAGGTAGTGGGGTCAAATCTGAGGCGGCACCTCTCTGTAATCCTACATCTAGATAAGAATAGCAGGGCTTACATATGCCTTGGTTCTGTAGCAGCACAGTGGAGTGTGGGATGTGACCTTGGTCCACATTTCACTGAATCCCAGCTTATCTTGTTTTTTTAATTAAAGAACCAAGTTTCTGATCTTTACGTCTATGCTGTTAGCCTCAAAATGTGCGTACACACAACCTGCTAAACTCACAGGAGCCCAAGGGCTGGCTGAGTGATAGTGGCAGTGTTTGTATGTAGGGCTTATGTATCCTCCATAGCTCATTGCCTGGTGAGTGGCCAAATAGTTAATATACAGTTGCATCATTTATACGACTCTCCTGTTTCCACTTTCCTTATGCAGAATTTGGTTTTTTTCTTTTTTATGCATGTTTTAGATAGGTAGTGAGAGTAATACTAAAAAGTATAATAATGCATTTCTACCGAGGGAGAATTATACAAGGAGAAAATTCCAGCACATGTCTAGGTGTTACTTTCCCTTAGCCCTATATCTTGAAAGTGCTGAGTAATGTCAAAAGAGACAGAGAGCCCCTGAATGATGTGATAGTTTGATCTCCTGGGTTTCTTTGCCTTTCTTTCTGCTCCATTTTGTTCTTTCTCTTTTTTCCTTCCTCTCCCTGCCTCCCCGTTTCCTTTTTATTTCTTTTTAATTTTTTCTCCTATCTCTTCCTTTTCTTACTCCCTGCTTTCCAAAGAGCGATGGATCGTCTGTGGACGTTCATATAAATATGGACCAGGCTCCCATACAGGTACAAGTGGGGTGGAAAGGCTGGATGTGATTGGGTTAAGGAGGGAAGATTGTGTGTGTTTTTTGTACACAGGGGTGTGTAAGCCATTTTCGGGGGGGGGAGTGTGAGGGAGCAGAAACCATATATCTTAGTAACCAGAAATTAAAATGTCTGCTCAAGTACAATGACCTGGATCCTGTTTGTGCAACAGACTATAACATAAATGGTTTCAACATGTCGCCACCTGCTTAATGAGGCACATTGGACCTTACAGTGCAAGCAGAAGTCTTGTCTTTGCCAGTGGCAGTTGCCACATGCACAGTGTTGAGTGTGGTGGCCCAGTGTTGTTACTATGCTTATGGGGGATTTTCACTCTGTGTTTGTTAGGAAAGAAGCAGAAGTTAAAGAACTATGAAACGTGATTATTCCCTGAAAGTTTGTACAAATATACGTTTCACTGGCATGCAAAAGAAAAAAGTGTGGGAGACAACTGGTTTCTTGTTGGAAGAGGTTCCATGGCTGGGGTACTACCACTGAGATATCCCTGCCACGTGTGGTAGTCTTAAGGGCCACAGTACACTGAATTACTACAGATTGCCTTGGAACATTAAGGGAGCATTTTCCCTTTAAATGAAAGACATGCCTCACATTTGCAGGCACTTTCTTTTTAACCCCATTCTTTAAAAATACTTCTTTCCCTATGGGAAGGATGCAGATGGTCAGAGCTACTCACTCTGAAGTAGCAGAATTTTTGTAAATAAACAGTGGCAGTTTTACACATTGTCCACAAGGCCTCACAAAGCTGGGATACCACAGGGTCAGTGGCATTCTCTGAGGGAGGGGTGATGCGGGTCCTTCACATCTGGGTTTCGTCAGTCACCGCCCAGGTGTAGCAGGAAGTTACATCAAGCCTCTTCATATTCAAATTTCTTTGTCTTCATCTCCTCCATCCTGGAGCCACAAGGCCAGTTCTAACTTCCTGCTTCGCCCAGTAGGTAGCTGAGAAATCTCCTCTATCCTTCTAGGGAGTGTAACCCTTTCTGGTAAATTCTGCTTTTGAAATTCAGATTCCTGTTTGAGAGTAATTGAGTTGCCAAAAGGTAGTCCTAGCAGACTTTCCAAGGCTTCCTCCATCAGGAGCTTTTCCTGTTTGAGGCCTGTTGAAAAGAGAAGGGAGTGTCACAAGTGTACAGCATGAGTCTCCTCCTGTTTTGTTCAACAAAATTTGCATTAACATCATTCCAAAGGATGGTGTCCAAAAGGTTTGGGTCCACTATTCTACCTAGAGATGTAATACACAGTGATGTAACATTTCCGCAGATCTTTTGACAACATGGGGGAAAAGTCCCCACCCTTTTGAAAATTTTGGGAAAAATTAAAATATCTGCAGGGCTCACTTTGAAATCAAGCCTTTACTGCTTAAGCAACATAAAATGCTTCATTCATAACTTACGATAGCTGTGATTAAGTTATGATAGTTATGCTTATAAGTTACGATCCATAACTTATGAAAACTGTACTCTTTAGAATTTATGACATTTGAAAATAGAAAAGTCATAGCCTTGTAAAAACCCAACTCTGAATGTCATCGTCATCTTAGAAGGAGGGAATGAAGGAAAGCAGAAGCCACACATTTTATAATGAACAAAATATTTTGAGAGATTGAAGGCTTTCATGGCCGGCATTCATAGATTTTCCTTGGTTTTTTTCCTGGCTGTGAGGCTGTTTTCTGGAAGAGTTTACTTCTGACGTTTCGCCTGCATCTGTGGCTGGCATCTTCAGATAAAACATCAGAAGTAAACTCTTCCAGAACACGGCTTCACAGCTTGGAAAAAACCCAAGGAAAATCTGTTTTGAGAGAAATGGTCTCTTGCAATCACAATTTTAAGAACTAAGCTTAGCAGTGTATGTGGATACAATGTTTAACTCAACAGCTGAAATTGTTGAACTCTTTAATACTGTATTTGCCTAAGCAATGAATCCTGCCCCCTGATGCACTGTTCTCATGAAGATGGCAACATTCGCTAGGTGCAGAAGCACTTTTGGATTTGAGTGTTGTATAGGTCTACAGTATGCACAGCAATCATTTTTTAGTTATTTTCACGGTCTTACATATAAAACTTCATATTATACAGTTCCTGGCATTTTGAGAGAATAAAACTTTGTTTTAGAAAACATTTTATTTGAATCTATTTTAGGTAAACATGCATTGAAAATAATAATAATAATAATAATAATAATAACAACAACAACAACAACAACAACAACTTTTAACAACAACAACAACTTTTAACCCGCCCCTCTGCTCGGCAACCGGGGCGGTGTACAAGAAGATTAAAACAACAGGAAGTTAAAACAATCATTCCCAATTCTAACCCTCCCACCCCTTAAAACTAAATTAAAATTAAAAATGTATATCTAGTACAACTGAAAATGCTGCATGTAGGTTCTGTATGAAACTCTGGTTTTAAAAATGCAGGAAACAAAGCAAGAGTGGTCATGGAATACCTCCTTGTAGGAAACATCATTTTCATCCCCCAAACTGAACTGTTTAAAGAGAAAAGGCCTTTAAGGATCTGTAGGGTGGAGCTTTGTAGGGCCTGTCTAGAGGAGCGATCAAGAGGGCACAACAACAGAGAAGGCACTGCCCCCCCCATCCGCTTGTTGGTTTGGGGGGCTGGAAAGAGAGCCTAGAAAAGCTGCCTTTTTCAATGACATGTCCTAGAATCTCCCAGCCACTTGCTATGTTGGCTGGCAAATTTTAGGAGTTATAATCCCCCAAAGAAATTTACTAAGCTAGGTGGATTGGTTATAGTTGCAGTTTGATTAAGGGACTATGTTTTAGTGGTGCAATATCTGCTTTGTATGCAGAAGCCACAGGTTCAGTCTCTAGGATGGGTGACAGGTAGTAGTTGATGAAAGACCCCCCCCCCCTTGGTATCTAGGATCCTCAAGGATCAAAGGCTGTCTGGTAGAAGGCATCTCTTTTTTAAAATAAGCTTTCTGAGGGATTTGGGGGATGGGGATCTGAGATTAGTGCAACTTGGGGTGGGTGGATTCTGTCTGACTATCGGTGGAGAGCTGGAAGTGCTTAGCTCTGATCCCTGTTTTCTTATATGGCCCTTTGAGGAAAGTAGAACCCAAAGGGAAGGTGTGGGGATTGATCCTGGAGATGGCCTTGTAGGCTCATTGATGTTGCCATAGGTTTGCCATGGGTCTGGATGGGTTCTGATTCTGGCAAGATGGTCCCCTTGGGTTGATCTGCAGTATCTTCTCCCCTGCTGTTGTAGAGTGAGTCTCGCGTCCGTCTTGTGATGGCCCAGCATATGTTACGGGACATCCAGGGCATCCTGAACCGGCTAGAGGTGAGTGTTGTTGGGCATGACTGTACAATAGCTTGGAAAAATTAGTTTTGGATCACATCTCTAGAAACCCCACCCCCTGCCAATATGGCTGGAGTCTTGGTGCTGCAGCTGAATATAGTAACTTTTCCAAGCTCTGGAGGGTAGAGATGGATCAGGAATCTGCTGGTGGGCTGTGAAGGTTTCATCCTCCTCCTCCTCCTTCAGGGTCGTACCAATGGCCAGACCCCATCAGGATCTGAGGAGATGCCGTCTGCTAGTTCCACTGAGCGAGAGCCAATGGAAGGGGCTGAATCTGAACCTCCCAGTGAGCCCACGGCAGCAGAGGAGACACCCCCATCTGGGACTGAGACACCCCCTGCGACTGATGCTGCTGCACCCAAGTAAGCACTGGATATTTTTATTAGGGAGTAAGAGTTGAGTTGGGACTAGCCTAGGGGCTGATTTCCATAACTGACGTCTTCTCCCTTGTTCAAGATGACAATGGCTATGGCTCTGTGTAGACAAGCAGGGTGGAGGGGAGGGGGTGCTGAAGCCTTTTGGGGGTGTCATCCAGTTCTGGGACCTTGGGAGGGCAAGTGTGAAAAGAGTGGTGTATGAGCAGAGCTTGGAAAAATTACTTTTTGGGACTTTGACTCCCAGAAATACCCAATTAGTTTGGCCAGTGGTTCAGATGGACACACGTGATGCTAATGTTTCAAAGCTCAGAAATAAACCAAATCTCAGCGATGCTTGATTTTGTTTGGGTAAGTTTGCATGAAGGGAATAATGTGCGACAGTCATCCTAAGTTGACAGACGTTTGCAGTGGTGCCTGGCCAACTTTTCTGGGAGAGCTGGGACACAGATTATTAGTGGCTTTCTTGGACTGTGACTCCCATTTGCCATGCTGGCTGGGGGATGCTTAGAGTTGTAGCCCAAAATCAGTGTCTCCATACTTTGTGAGAGCTGTAAGAGCTGTTTGGCAGTGGAATGCACTGCCTCAGAGTGTGGTGGAGTCTCCTTCTTTGGCGTTTTTTAAACAGAGGCTGGATGGCCATCTGTCAGGAATGCTTCATTGGGTATTCCTGCAGGGGAGGAAGTTGGACTAGATGGCCCTTGTGGTCTCTTCCAACTCTGTGATTCTATGTGTAAGAGAGTGGAGGATCCAGAAGGGAGGCAGTAAATACACACTGGGTGCTAGGCAGTGGAGTCAAAGTGATGGCTAGGTAACCTTCTGTCTCTCTCTTCTCCTACAGCCACGCTTCACCAGGCGAGTATGTGGAGGTACTGGGGGAACTCCGAGGGGTGGAGAGCCGGCTCCAGCCCTTCCTGCAGAGATATGAGGAGATCCTGGGAACTGCTGGCACTGCTGACTACAACAACAATGTGAGGGGATGTAGAGTTGTGTTCTGCATGCTGATGGAAAAACGTGTTAGCATTCCTCACTCTTAGGGTCTGGTGTGAGTGGTAACTGAAGCCTATCTGAGGAGGCGCAGTTGCTCATCCTGGTGTATCACCCAGCAGCTGTTGGCATGGGAGTGATGGGTGGGTTGGGAGTAACCAGGTTCTCTCCATCTGCCTGGTGAGATCATCTGTCATGGGGAGGCTCTCCTAAACTAAACTGCATTGGTACATATTTGTACAACATCATTAAATGCATACATGCATCTATATTAATAAATAAATGTTTTGTAACTCATTTTTACATAGAACTCCCAGTGGTTTCCTATTCAAGAAACTAGTTAGGTCCCCACATTCTTAGCTTCACCAGTGCTTCAGTTTTAGGGACTCCCAGACCATCTAGGAAAACCAAATGTCTTGGTCATTTCAAACATGAGTTAAACAATTCTTTGTTGCTTTTGCCTTTGCCTCTAATACCATCTCTTTTTGTTGTATCTTTTTGGTAGCAAGTTCCTGCAGCAAGCTGTCTATTCCACTCCTATAGTACTTGGTAGTAAACTGTATAAACTGACTAAAATAATATTTTAGCAACATTGGATGTGGGATTCACTCCAGAACAGGCTGAACGGTTGGGCTTTGATGGGGTTAAAGGAGTCTTGCTAGGGAATATCCACCTATTTATTATTCTATTTCCTTTCTGCCAGACTGAAGGACGTGAAGAAGACCAGCGAATTATCAACCTGGTGGGGGAGTCACTGCGCCTCCTAGGTAACACTTTTGTGGCGCTCTCTGACCTGCGCTGCAATCTCTCCTGCAATGCCCCCCGCCACCTCCATGTGGTGCGGCCCATGTCCCATTACACAGCCCCCATGGTGCTTCAGCAGGCTGCCATTCCTATCCAGGTAAGCACCAGGTACTTTGGGGTGGGATGGCATGACATGGGAGGGGACGGTTTCTACACTTCCTTAAGCAGAAAGCTGGTTCAGGCACTGGGTATCAGTCTCTAGCTTGCAATGGTTTGGCACAGGGAGGGAGAAAATTAAAGGAGTCCTGCCATATTTCACCAGCCTATGACTTGCTCTCGCTTCAGATTAATGTTGGAACAACAGTTACCATGACAGGCAATGGTGCTCGATCTTCTCAGGCCAGCTCAGATGGGTCCACAGCTTCCCAGACCTCTCCTCCTGCTCAGCCGGGTACTTCCAGTCCTGCAGATGCTGGCCGTCCAACCGAGGGGTCTCCCCCTGCTGCCTCCTCCCCGGGAGCCACCCCTACACAGACGCAGGCCTCCCAGACAGGCCACCCCCGCGTGATCCGCATCTCGCACCAGACAGTGGAACCTGTGGTTATGATGCACATGAATATACAGGGTGAAGAGACTTTCTGGGTTCTGCCTCAGGGGTGTGTGTGGGGGGGTCATTTTATGTGGGACTTTGGGGCAGGTGTGGCAGAATTTTTCCATCTCGTGGTAGATGCTGACACCCTTGGTGCATTGGTTTGTGAGGTAGTTGTGGGGTTTTTTTCCGGGGTGGGGAGGTGGTTGGAAGTGCTTTGGGGCCTGGTGGGATATTTGGTAGAAGGAGACTTGCTGAGGGTTACTTCTGTTGTTACCAGAAGTTGTAGATGCCCTGGCCCTGGCCATCAAAATTGCTATGGGCTATTAAGCCCCATAGATGCTGAATGTAGCATAGACATTTCAGGTTCTAGTTTCACTTCAGCATGAACCTGCTATAATGATCATAGGCAAGCTGTTCTTGCAGCGTCTGTGAAGTGTGGGGAAGTCAATACTGAGCTGCATTGTGGGTTTATTGTTGTAAAGACTGACATTTTAGGAGATGAAAGAACATGTGAAATTCTTTGAGCATGGCAAGGGCATGAACGCTTAGCACTCAGTCAGGACAAGGACGTACGAGGGGGCTCTCGCCAGTATCCTTGATGCTGAAGGCAGCTAGAAAACTTCCTGGAGCTCACAACCTGTTGCCTGAAGGCAGTGGCCCTCATTTGTTCTCTGTCCCCCGGCACTTGCTTTTTAGCAATAGGTCTGATTTTGAGGATCCATATAGGAGGAGGTTCCATATAGCTCTGTGGCTTTGGGGATGGTGGACACTGCTTTTTACTGGGTTTGGCAGTTGGTCTGTCTTGCTCAGAATTTGCCAGTATTTCTTCTGGACTCCATTCCAGGAGGTGGTCTTTCCTAGCCACACCTGGAGAGGTTGGGGATTTAACTTGTGATATTCTGCATGAAAACTTTGTCTCTGCCTCTGAGCTATTCCCTTCCTTCATTGGTAGTTGTGTTTTTCCTCACTTCCTTAGATTCTGGCTCCCCGATAGGAGGGAGTGGCTCTGGCGGAGCACCATCGACAGGAACTCCTGGGCCGACCGGGCATGCTCAAGGAGTGGGTAAGGAATGGGGGCTCAAAGTGGGAGTGGGGGTGCTCTGGGTAGAGACACCTAGGGTGTAGTAACATTAGGGATGGGCAAATCTGTCAGGCTCAGCTTCTCCTGTAGAGTTACAGTCAGCCCTCCACATTCACAGGTTTCTCGTGTGTGTGTGTGTGTGTGTGTATATATACATATACATATACATATACATATACATATACATATACATATATATATATATATATATATATATATATATAAAAATACACACACACACACACACACACACACCCCGCTCTTCAGCCACAAGGCTATCAGAGCGGCTTACAAATTGTTTTAGGCAATAGCAATTTACACATCTACACTGCATTAAGCAGCTTCCAATGTGTGTTAGCTTTCATGGATTTAATTATTCACAAGTTTGTAGATGGTGCTTTACTGGCCCTACCTCTTCCTTGCTGTATCCTCCCTTGCCAACACCCCACCCCTTCACGCAGCCCCCCCCCCCAGGGTTTCTAAGTCCCAGTCCAGCTTCTCGCACCACTCACTCCTTCACTCCTTAAATCCCTTTCCCAGCTTCCTCCAAGATGCTCCATCCAGCTCTTAGAGACCTGGATGGGGTGTTTTGGAGGAAGGCTTGAAAGGGGGTTAAAGGATGAAGGAGCCATGCGAGAAGCTGGATCAGTGCTGGAAACCTTGATGGGGTTTTGTGGTGGAAGGTGGAGAAGGAGTTAAGGGGTGGGGCTGTTGGCCAGAAAGGAGTCTGTAGTTTGAGGGAGGGGCTTGGGATATTATTAGTTTCTTCACTTTCATGGGGGTCCTGTGCCCCTAACGCCCACAAATGTGGAGGACTAACTGTAATTCCACCCTAATTCTGCATTGGATCACAAATGAAAATGCATACCTGTTTTTGTAGATATTAAAAAAAGATGCACACCTTTTTTGTGGCATTTTTTCAAAAACTTCAGCAGTTCTGTGCACACTTTTTCAATTGTATCCTTTTGAGAGTAGTTTTTGTTTTGTTCTGTTAAGCAACTTTCTGCACATTAAAAAAAAAGTTCACTTATGTCCATGTACCACAACGTACCATGGCTGTAGGCTGTTTGTAGATGGGCCTCTTGGTCTTACCTTCTTGTAGGTGGTGCTGCTCACATGCCCCTTCCCAGCCTCCCACCAGAGTTCATGCAGGCTGTGGCCCATCAAATAACACAGCAAGCCATGGCAGCTGCTGCCTCAGCTGCTGCAGGTAACAACCGGGGTGGGTGAGTGGGTGGTGGGGCAGGGGGCCTGGAAGTGTGCGAAACACATCCAGGTCATATGTACATGTTGTGTGTAGATTCGCTGGCTCACTTTGGGCACCCAGATTCTGAATGCACTGGGCTTTCATTTACCACCTTCCACTCCTCCCGTTTTTTAGGTCAGCAAGTCCCAAGCTTTCAGTCAGCACCGACGCGTGTTGTGATTGCCAGACCCTCGGCGCCTTCTGTGCGGCCCACTCACCCAGGGTCACCCCAGGCACCAGGACAAGGGGTGAGGAGAAGAGTAGCTGGAGAAGGGATCAAGCAGGCGCTCTTTTCCTAGTTGGGGGCTTCTTTCTTTTGATTCTGTCTCTTTCCCTTGCAGGGTCCCAGCCTGGGTGGAAATGCTTCATTGGCCCAGATGATCAGTGGCCTGGTGGGGCAGCTCCTCATGCAGCCGGTCATTGTGGGTAGGTGGTAAAACCCAGAGAGGGAAGAGTCACAACATGGGGGGAAACACTTCTGTGAGGTTGAAGTGGTGCCGGGGAACACTTCAATCATCGCATTGTGGCCAGAACTTAGAATCATAGAGTTGGAAGGGATTGCAAGGGCTGTATAGTCCAACCTCCTGCCATGCCAGAATACACAAGTAAAGCACTCCAGGAAGATGACCGTCCAACCTCTGTTTAAAAACTTCCAAAGAAGGAGAGTCCACCAGCTTCCAAGGCAGTCTGTTCCATTGTCAAAGAGCTCTGCACTGTCAAGAATCATATAATCATAGAGTTAGAAGAGACCACAATGGCCATCTAGTCCAACCCCCTCCCATGCAGGAATGCACAATCAAAGCATTCCTGACAGATGGCCATCCACTCTCTGTTTAAAAACTTCCAAAGAAGGAGACTTCCACACTCTGAGGCAGTGTATTCCACTTCCAAGCAGCTCTTACTGTCAGGAAGTTCTTCCTAATGTTTAGGTGGAATCATTTTTCCTGTAGTTTGAACCCATTGCTCCATGTCCTAGTTTCTGGAGCAGCAGAAAACAAGCTTGTTCCATCCTCAGTATGACATCCCTTCAAATATTTAAACATGGCTATCATGTCCCCTCTTAACCTTCTCTTCCCCAGGATAAACATACCCAGCTCCCTAAGCTGCTTCTCATAGGAAATGGCTTCCAGACCTCCTACCATTTAGATCGCCCTCCTCTGGACATGTTCCAGCTTTTCAATATCTTTCCTGAATTGTGGTGCCCAGAACTGGACACGGTATTCCAGGTGAAGTCTGACCAAAGCAGAATACAGTAGCACTATTACTTCCCTTGATCTAGATACTACTATTAATGCAGCTTTTTTAGCTGCTGCATCACACTGCTTACTCATGTTCAGCTTGTGGTCTGCTAAGTTTCCTAGATCCTTTTGACATGTACTGCCCTCAAGCCATGTGTCGCCCATCCTATATCTGTGCATTTCATTTTTACTGTCCAAGTGTAGTATCCTGCATTTCTCCCTGTTGAAATTCATTTTGTTAATATTGGCCCAGCTTTCTAATCTGTTGAGGTCATTTTGGATTCTGATCCTGTCCTCTGGGGTATTTGATACCCCTCCTGATTTGGTGCTATCTGCAAACTTGATAAGCATACCCTCTATTCCCTCATTGAAGTCATTGATAAAGATGTGAATAGCACTGGGCCCAGGACAGAACCCTGTGGCACCCCACTGGTCACTTCCCTCCAGGATAAAGAAGAGCCATTGGTGATTACTCTTTGGGTTTGGTCAGCCAACCAATTACAATCCACCTAATAGTTGCATTGTCTAGCTCTCATGTTACTAACGTTTTTGCAAGGATTTCATGGGAGACTTTGTCAAAGGCCTTAGTGAAATCAAGGTACACTACATCCACAGCATTCCCTTCATCTACTAAGTATGTAACTGTCAAAAAAGAGATAAGATTAGTCTGGCATGACTTGTTTTTCAAAAACCTATGTTGACTTTTAGTGATCATGGCATTCCATTCTAAGTGGTTACAGACTGTTTAATGATCTGCTCTAGAATCTTTCCTAGTACTGATGTCGGGCTGACTGGGCAATAATTATTTGTTTGAACTCTTCTTTGGTGATTTCTCCCTTTTCCCATTTCTTGTACATGTTCCTTTTAAGTCTTAGCTCAGTTGAATTTGTTTAGACATTCATACTGGTTTCGTTAGACATCTGCCATTTTCCCTCCTCATTGGAACTGTTTGAAGTTGTGCTTTCAATATCTTATTTTTAAGAAACTCCCATCCATCATGAACTCCCTTGCCTTTTAGTATTCCTGACCATGGGATCACCCCCAGTAATTCCCTAAGTTTTCTGAAATCAGCTTTCTTAAAGTCTAGAAGGCATGCCAGACTATGTTTGGCCTCCCCTTTCCTCTATAACAAACTCCAGCAGAACATGGTCACTCTCCCACTAAAGATCCCACCACTTCCACCCCATTAACCAGATCATCACTGTTGGGTTAGGATCAGATCTAAAATAGCTCTGTTGCCTCTTCCACCTTCTGGACTATGAAATTATCTGCAAGGCAAGTGAGGAATTTGTTGGACCTTAAATTTTTGGCAGATCTGGACTTCCAGCAAATATCAGGATAGTTAAAACCCCTCATTATTATTACATCTCACCTGTCTGAATGTGCAGTCATCTGTTGCAGGAAGGCATCATCCAAGTTCTCAGTTTAGCTTGGAGGTTTGTAGTAGACTCCCACAACAGCATCCCTGCTATTTCTCTTCCCCTTGATTTTTACCTAGATGCTCTCAACCTGGCTCACAGGATTTAAGTCATGGATCTGTTCACAGGTGTACACGTCCTTAACATATAATGCTACTCCACCACCTTTCCTGTTTGGTCTATTTTTCTGCAATAGGCTATACCCCTCTATTAGTACATTCCAATCATGAGACTTATCCCACCAGGTTTCAGTGGTGCCTGTTAAATCATATTTGCTTTGCTGTGCTAAGAGTTCATCCTGTTTATTTCCCATGCTCTGTGCATTAGTATAAAAACATCTAAGACCAGGGGCCATTCCACCTAGCTGTCTTTTAAAGATTTTATTCCTCCCACTGCTGGGTTCTTATACTATTTGCCTTGTTCTCTGTATAACATTTGGGCTATTATCTCCAGCACTTGATGAACTCCTGTCATCATGAATACTGTCTCCCTCCCGTTCACATCTCAGTTTAAAGCCCTCCTGATCAGGTCTTTCAGAGTCTTAGCAAAAACATTCCTGACAACTTCTGTGAGGTGCAACCCATCCCTTACCAGAAGTCCACCTCCCTGAGATTGCACCCCATGGTCCAGGAAGCCAAACTGTTCCAGCGGCACCATTTGTGCAGCCAGTTTGTTCACCTCCACTATCTTTCTCTCCCTTCCTGGGCCATGCCCTTCCACTGGAAGGACAGATGAAATGACTACCTTTGCATCCAAGTGCTTCAGCTTCCTACTCAGAGCCTCATATTCCCTTTTGATATTCTGAAGGCTATGCCTTGCAGTATTATTGGTTCCCACGTAGACCAAAAGGAAAGGATAACGGTCAGTAGGCTTCACAAGTCTCGTCAGCCTCTCCATTACATCACGGATTTTTGCACCTGGGAGACAGTACACCTCTTGAGACACCTTACCAGGCCTGCAAACTACTGATTCTGTTCCCCTCAGCAAAGAATCTCCTACCACCACCACATGCCTGCTCTGAGGATTGGCGGAGGCCAGTCTGTGTGCTGAACTGTCCAAGATCTCATGCGCATTCTCTGAGGCCTGGCTCTGCTGCTGTCCTTCCTGTTCCTTGTCATCACTGACAAGGGAGAGAGCTTCAAAGTGGTTCTGTGTTGCCAAACTCATAGAATGGCCCTTGCTCCTTCTCCTTCTATGAGTCACATTCTTCCAAACACTGACCTCCTGTGTATCAGAACTATCCCCCTCCACAGAGACATCTGTATATATTCCTGAACCAGAATCCTACTGCTCTGCTCTTAAGAAAACCTCCTGCTCCCTAATAAACTGTATAGTGGCTAATCGGGCCTCAAGTTGCTGGACCTTCTCTTCCAGCAACACTATCAACTTGCACTTGCTGCAGGTGTAGCTCTGCACATCTGCAGGTAAGAAGACAAAGATCCCACAGCTGTTGCAGGGGACTGCAGCAGTTCTCTCACTGTCCATATTGAATACTCTGAAGTAGGCACTACAACAGAACTTCTCCTCAAACTCCCCCACTAAACACCTGCACCAAACACACCTGTTGTCCTCTCTCCTGTACACCAAGCTCCAGAGACTGAAGCTGCAGCTATAGAGAGAGAGAGCTACTGGCTTTTCCAATGTTCTTTTCCTGCCGTATGAATCCATTGGTTTGTGTTCTAGTTTCTGGAGGAGCAGAAAGCAAGTTAGTTCCATCTACATCAGAGCTACTCAGAGTGGTGGTCCATGGGGTTAAACCAACGGTCTGGGATGGGCTACAGTGGATACCCTTAATGTTCAATGCTGAGAAATAAGGTAGGGGATTTCTGGGAATTTACCACATCTCGATGTGATTTAATAGTTGGCTATCTGGAAGGAACCATTTTAAAGGCAGGGGATTCCTGTGGATCTAGTCTGGAAGAAAAGTGAGAAGCTTGAGATTCCTTGAGTTTGGTAAATGGGGCAATTTGAAGTGATCAGTGACAGAATGGGAATAGCCTCTTTCCCCTGGTCTTTGCCTGGATCCAGGTCCAGTAATCATATCTGTATTTCCTTTCCAGCTCAGGGCAGTGGGACGTCCTCGTCATCCTCTTCTGTCAGCACTCAAGCTACCTTCAACATCAGCAATTCTGCCTCCCCACCTACTGCCTCGGCCAGTGCTGGAACAACCAACACAGCCACCACTGCGGCTGGGGGCAGCTCTGCTGGTGCCCCTGGAGGGCCCATCCCTTCTGGCCAGCCTCCTTCAGCAGGTGCCGAGCTCCAGTTGTCTCAGTTGTCCCAGCTGCTGGGAAACTACTTCGGAGCTGCAGGCTCCACCATGTCTGGGATGGCTGGCGTGGGTTCCCCCACTATCACCGTGGCTATGCCAGGGGTACCCGCTTTCCTTCAAGGCATGACAGATTTCCTTCAGGTGAGAACCTATAAGTCCTCCCATAGCATCTCTCTTGGACACCTTGCCACCAGGCATTTTTGGGGTGAGGTAGGTGGGAGTTTCTCCCCATGGCCAAATTTGAACTTTAATAAACCCCATTGCACCTTCTTTCCTACCCACCATGGCAAGGACCAAGCCATCCTGGAATCCCGTTTATGATTTTCCAAAGATCTCCCACAGTTCCTCACCTCCTGTTTTTCTCTCCCCAGGCAACGCAGATGGGAGCAGCCCCGCCACACCCTCCTGAGCAGACTCCCCCACCTCCTCCCCAACCAGAGGCCTCTCCATCCCCACCACCTCCTCCCTCAGCTCCCCAGAGTGGGACGGAGACACCCTCAGGCAGTGTGGGAGGTGGAGGAGTTCGTGGTGGTGCCTCAGCAGATGCTCCGCCGCCCGAGTTCTTCACCAGCGTAGTCCAGGGGGTGCTGTCGTCCATGATGGGCTCGCTCAGTGCCCAGCAGAGCAGCACTGAGAGCATTGCTGACTTCATCCAGCGTCTGAGTGGCACCAGCAACATTTTTGAGCCAGGCACAGAGGGGGCCCTGGGTAAGGAATGCCTTAATATCCTGACATTGGCTGCTTGACAGGTTGGAGAAGTCTCTTTTCTGATCTTAACAATTCAGATGCCTCTCCTGATTCTGGGATCCTTTTCTTTCACAGGGGACTGAGATTAATCATATATTGGAGTTAGAGCTTGTAAAAGGTCTTTTTGTATGTATGCATGTATGTGTGCATGCCCGCCCACTCCCAGGGAATCTAAGAGTCATAGGTTCAGAATTGAACCTTTCCAAGCTCTTCTCCTGTTGGACTCTTTAAATCCCCCCCCCAATTTTTTTTTTAAATTGTAGGGATAGCCATGTTGGCCATACAACAAAATCGTAAACTACACTGTACGGTGATACTTTTATTAGGCAAGCCAAAAGGTGCAAACTACTTCAGGCTAGCTTTCTCAAGCAAGAAGCAGACCTGCAACACTTGAGACCGTTACTATTCCTCCTCTATATGATTTTCACTATTTTTCTCTAAAGCAAATGATGGTCGGCCTAATAAAGGTACCACCACAATGTGTATTGTGAATTTTGTTGGACTTCGTTACTTTTCTTAAGGTGATTCTGGATGGCCACCTCCTGAGGATGCCATAGTAGTGGATGTCCTGTGTCAGAAGGGGTTTGGATTAGATGGGGACCTTCCAACTTTTCACTCCTGTTTCTCTCTTCCTCCAGATAGGTGGGCTGCTTCTTTTGGGGCTGCCCAGTTGCCACCTCCTTCAAGTCCATCCCAAATGGTGGTTATCATTGTTTTCAGGGCCCTCTTTGCTCTAATCTTTCTTCTGTGCTCCTATACTTTACCCACTGTGAAGTTGAAGGCTTTCACTGCCAGCATCCATCCATAGGTTGTCTGTGGGTTTTTTCCCAGGCTGTGAGGCCATGTTCTAGAAGAATTTACTTCTGACGTTTCGCCTGCATCTGTGGCTGGCATCTTCACAGAGTGGTTGGGTAGGAGTGTGGGTGTGAGTGTGGGTTTGGCTGCCAGTCCTGTAATCCCAGCAAAAGGCAGCCCCAGCAATGAACGAGGAGTGAACGGAGCTCCGTTCACTTCCTCATCTGAAATCTTGTGGATTCTCATGAAAATACCTGAATGTCGTGATCTCACTCGGAAGTGTTCTGGCCAGTCCAGCCATTCACATTGTAATAACAATGCGAGGTTTCAAATGCCAGCAATGCTGGCAAAAAATCGCCACGGCGGATCTATTACAGTGTGAATGGCTGGACTGGCCAGAACACTTCCGGATGAGATCATGACATCCAGGTATTCTCATGAGAATCTGCAAGATTTCAGATGAGGAAGTGAACGGAGCTCTGTTCACTCCTCGTTCATTGCTGGGGCTGCCTTTTGCCGGGATTACAAGACTGGCAGCCAACCCCCCTCCTCCTACGCAACCTTTCTCTGAAGATTACAGCCACAGATGCAGGCGAAATGTCAGGAATAAACTTCCAGAACATGGCCTTACAGCCTGGAAAAAGCCCACAGACAACTTTGCCCACTGTTTCAGTGCTTGTTCTCAGCTACATTCCTCAGGAAGTGTAGTGATCTCATGCTTCTTGTTGCCATGGAGTCTTCCAAGTGTTTTGCTTTCTTTATAGTCCTTTGAAGCTGTCTTATCCAGTTTTCTTAGTATCGCAGATTGAAAGTTATTGAGGGGGGTGGGTAGGAGAATGGACTGCAGGCCACTTGCATCTCCTGACCTTTTTTTGAGCCCCAGGACATACCCATTGCTTGAAAAATCCCCCACATTTCTGAAATCACTGTAAAACTGCTAGAAAATGCCACAGTTTAGATAGGTTTTCCCCATAATCCACCAAACCTTGACATTTTTTTTTAAAGGGCAGATGGGGAAGCTACCGTAGGATGGGTCCCTCCTTGTTCTCCTTCCACCAACAAGTGAAAAGTCCCCTGTTCCAGCACTCTTTCAGGAATTGGCTGCAGTTGTCTTTTAATGCTTGTGGTTTTATTTTATATTCTGTCTTTAAATGAATGCTTAAAAATTGTTTTTATTCTATAGATTGTTTAATTGCTTTAAAAAATAAGTTGCATATTTTTTAAACTGTGTTTTAAACCTGTGCTGGTTTGATACACTGTAAACTGCTGTGATTCTCAGTGTTGTGAATAAGGCCTTTAAGAAGGCTGACATCCTGTTGAGCAGTTACTGCTCGGTATTCATGTTTATCTATTGCCACAATCACAGATTCTCCCCCAAACCTACCTGAACAGCCAGCAGCCACACCAAGTGACAGAGATCTGTTCTGTGGGTGATTGAGGTGCAGCAGGATTGAGGTTTCAGCCCTCTTTTAACCTACAGTATGACAATCAGAAGCAACTTAGAGGAAACAACTTAGAGGAAGAGGGGTGATGAAAAATGGCTTCTGCCTCCCAGCACAACTGTCCACCCTGGCTAAGATCATAGAATCATAGAGTTGGAAGCGACCTCAAGGGCCATCCAGTCCAACCCCCTGCCTTGCAGAAATATAGATATTAAGGCTTACCTAAGCCCCGCCCCCCAGTCATTGGCTCATATCTGAAGTGAAATGAGAAAGAGAGGTTCCTGGCTTTACAGGTCCACCTCTTAGCCACTCTGTTCCCTTGGCTTGCTGTTCCAGAGGCTCCTCCATTGCCCTTGTGTGTTGTTGATTCAAATTCTTGGATGAAAGAAACATAATCTCCTGCTTGATCATTGCTCCCTTTTTCCAGGACAGGCAAGAATGACACAGTACTTTTCTTTCCTTAGAAATAAATCCTTGGGCACAGAGCTCTCATGGCTGCAGAGGCTCTCTTTCCCCTGGCCATTTGCTCCTCCTGTGGCACTGGGCCAGTGGGAAGGTGTTGTGGCAATTTTTGCCTGGCACTTAGCAGATGAACCAAGGGCCTGACTGGAGAGTTACATTTCAAAGTTTTTGAGACAGACTTGTGAGGGAAACCCTCCCAGGCCGCAGCATACAAAACTGACATAGTGAAAAACAACCTGGCTGTTCTAGAACAATAATAAAATTAAAATAACAAAATGTAGCCTTTAAAAGCAGCTAGCAACCTGTAAGGAGGAGGTGATCGCCCCAAAGTAGGTTACTTCTCGGCCAAAGTGTAGGGGGAAATGTTCAGGGCCCCCTTGGCAGGCTTGCAGTGATGGGAACAATTGGAAAGAGAGAGTTGGGAGTGCTCTGTTTTTATTTCTGTGCCTGTCTCTTGCCAGGCTTTTTTGGAGACCTGCTTTCTCTGATCTGCCAGAACTTCTCCATGGTTGATATGGTGATGCTGCTGCATGGGCAGTTCCAGCCCTTGAAGCGGATCCAGCCCCAGCTCAATCGATTCTTCCGGGAGGAGTACCTGCATGGCCAGGAGCCCACCGAGCGCAACGTCCAGGTGAGAGGGCCATCTCCCAGCCACTCCCTGCTGCTCCCCTGCTTCCAAGCCCTTTGCAGTGGATAACAGGTGTCTCTCTCTTCTGGCTCTTCCAGATGGCCACTTACAATTTGATTAACGGCTTGGAGGAGTACATCCGTGAGAGCTTTGTAAGTTTCACTCTCAACATCCCATTCCTCCTCCTCTTTCTGTCATTTGCACAGCAACCATGTGCTGGGCTGGGGAATCGGGGCCAACCCACACTACTTGCAGATTTGACCAGATTAGATTGACCCAAACATCCTCATGGATGTCTCACTAAAACCACTGTGTTACACTTGGAAGCATGTTCATTCTATTTATTTTCATAGTCCTGGTGAGACAGGGGCTTTTAAGAAAAACCTGGGAGCAGAAATTCTGCATCCAGAGAACTTGGATTCCGCAACCTGTAGAAATTAAGGGGAAATGTTCGTGTGTATTTCTTCCTGTTTCTTTTAACATGAGGATGCACAAGCAGCTATGTGAGGGATTTGAATCACTGCTCCTGACAACTGGAGATCTTATTCACTCACCTTTCTTGCCTTGCATATTTAGCCACCTGAAGGGGTAGTAACTTTAAGGGGTAGTAACTTCATTTGAAAAAACTTGCATATGAGATTCTCAGAAGTTGAGTTTTACACCTAGTGCCCCACTCTGTGGTAGTATTGTGTTCGTGAGGAATGTTGGTATATGCAGTCCTGGTGAGGCACAGAATGGACACCTGACATGTTTTACAGCTGATCTGCTCTCTTCATGAAGACTTCTTACTACCATTCAAGAAGACTGCTCTTCAGTTTGAAGTCTCACTGTTGAAATCTTCAGAAACCAGTTGTTTACAGATACTTCATAAATAAACGAATGCTAGAAACAGATCAAAGTTTGTTGTTGATTTTGCCTCCCATCCCCCCATTTCCCTGTAGGCTTCTGTCCGTGTTCGTGATGGCGTCGACATCACCCGCACCAATCTGGAGTTCTTGCAGGAGCAGTTCAACCGCATTGCTACACACATTCTACACTGTACCGGTAGGACAATGACAGAGTTAAGGGCAAAGTTTAGAAAAGTTGCTTTGTTTTGGCCTACAGCTCCCAGAATCCCCCAGGGGTCAGGGATTCTAGGAGGCATATTGAGTAACTTTCTCAAGCTGTGGCTCAGGGGGACTTTCAGTAGAGCTGTTCCTTTCCTCAGTTTCTTTTCTGTGTCTTCCCTTCCTTTTCAGATAATACCTTTGGGTACCGGCTGCTGGAGCTGTGTAACCAGGGCCTGTTTGAGTGTTTGGCATTGAACCTCTACTGCTTGCGGGGGGAGCAGGGTGCCCTGACAGCAGTAATCAACGATCGCATTGTGAGTGATGAGCAACGGCAGTGTGTTTATGCTCTCCTTTCCCTTCCATACTGAGCAGCTTGCTTTAGTTTGGGCTGCCAACTTTTGCAGAAGGAGATGTGTTTATATGTAGGGAGGTGGGGGCACTTGGGAATAGTTTCATAGAGTATTGAGAAGGGGAAGCTTTTGAGAAGTGATGCCCTTGGATGATGCTATGACAGCACTGGATAGCTAGAGTTACAGGTCACTCCCTGTGTCTGCGGAACCAATATCCACTGCTTCAGTTATCCAAGGCTGGAAAAATAGGGTTACATACCATAGAGTTGTGCTGGAAAATACCTAGAGAGGTGTCCTCCAGGAATCGCTAGGCCCCACAATACACTACTTTCACACTACTCAATGATAATGCTATATTCTGCTTTAACTGCCAGGACAACATATTATGGAATCTTGGATGCAGTGATGGAGTACAGTATTAAGCCACAGGGGTTTAAGAGTGATTATATAAGTCTTCAGTTCCAGTCCTATAGCAGAGAGGTATGAGCAGTGACAATGGTTTCTTGGCATACTGCATATATTAGTATACGTGTGTTCATTTACATATACGGCAATGTAGTATTTCCCCAGAAAAATATTTTCATCACAAGAGAATGCCTTGAGGTGTGTGTGCCTTCAAGTCACCTGTCAACTTACTGTGACCTCATGAATTTCATAGGGTTTTGTTAGGCAAGGAATACTCAGTAAACATAATTTATTGCTTTCAAACTCAGGACTAAAGCTTACGGCTTTCACATTGCCAAGCTGTTTGACAGGCATGTATCATCTTAAACAGATCTTTGAAGGTTTATTATCCGGGTTTCAACTTGATTCTTTCTGTGTCCTACTCTAATCCCACTCCCACAGCTATGTAATGGTTAAACCTGTGGCTTAATAGTGTACTCCATCAGCATGCCTGACGAAGTGGTTTGAAATCCACAGAAACTCGTGTTAAAATAATTAGTCTCAAAGGTGCTTCTAGATTCATTCCTTCTCACCCTTTTTCCCCTTGTGAGGTTAAGTGAGGCATGACTGAGAATTTGCATGGCATCCCTGTTATTTCACGGCTGGCTGGAATGTTGAACCCAGGTCTTGCCTTTTAAAGTTCCAACATGCCCTCTACTACATAACTCTGGTTCTCAAAGCTTAAACACTTATCTTTGAAGTTGTAAAAATCCCAGAAAAAAATCTCAGCAAAGGCAATCAAATTCTCAGCAGGTCTGCCACCAGTTCTCAAGGCTGGCAAGACATTCCTGGTTCTTGTTTTTAGCAAGTCAATGAATGTGAGCTTTCATAGAGTGACAGATAGCACCACTTTGTTGGATTTATAGAAGATGGCCTTACTTGGTGAAAATTGCTGGAATTAACTGTAAGTCTGATTCCTCTTTGTGGTCCTGATGGTCCTTTTTCTTTCTCTTGTTTTGGCTCGTTCTGGCATCAGAGACGGATGTCAGCAGACATGAACCCCTCCTTGGTGAGTTGGCTCACCACCATGATGAGTATGCGCTTGCAGGTCATCCTGGAGCACATGCCCGTCACAGAGGAACAGGTCCTGCAATATGTCCGCAGGATGGGCGATCCCCCACAGGTAAGGCTGCTGGGCAGTTTGTGAGAGAGCTGATCAAAAGCTCCCAAGAGAGGAAGAAGGGGCTGTAACCTTCAGGAACTTACTGATTGGCAGAGGTGGCCAAATTCTGTGCCCTCAAACAGACCTCTCTTTGGCAGATAGCAGGGTGGGTCCGGGAGGTCAAAACTCGCATGTTCCACTGCATGAAACCATGCTTTCCTACCTGGCCTCTTCAGATAGTTTAGCTCTAGTAAAACAAGCATTGCTAACTGGACGGGCATTCCCTCAATCATATGGTGCATGCAGTCTTAAAGAAGGGATTGGAGTGGGTCAGGGGGCTTCTCAGATACTCAAAAACAAGGTTCCTTTTTTGGCATGTGAGATGTCTGCTCATTTTGGTGAAATTCTGGTTCGGCTGCCTGCTTAAGAGCCAGACGCAATTGCTTGGTGTGCTGCCTCTGGCCTGGGATCCTGTGGCGGTTGAGCCATGGAGTAGGATTTGGAAGGAGAAATGGAACATTTTGGGAAGTATTGAAGGTGTAGGACAGGGTGTGGTTCATTCTCTTCTCTCGCTCTTGTTGTCTTAGCCTGCTCCTGAAGAGCCTATGGATCTCCAGGCTGCGGAACAGGCACCAGAGACCTTGCAGGTATGGAGCGGGGGCAACTTGGCAGGGAACAACACATATAGCAAAACAAATGAAATTCCTGAAAGGTGTATTGTATTCTTACTAGCTGTACCCAGCGTAACATACAGCCGTTATAGTAGATTTGAAAGGTTCACACGGTTCAGCTACATGCTATTATTTTAGCCCCAGAAAACACACTTTGCAGTAGTATACCACCTACATTTGTATTTTCCATTGGGGACTACTTTTATGATTTATCATCTTTCTAAATTTCAAACATACTGCATTGTTTTACATGTGGGTGGTGAGTGGCTGAGGGAGTAAGAGGAGGGAGGGGCCCTTGTGAGACTGGGGGTGTAGATGCAGATTGAGTGGCAGGAGTGAATTGTGAGATAGAGAATTTGCATGTGGGTGGTGGTTGGCTGTGGTGGTAGTGAGGGGAGGGAGGGGATTGGTTGGGTAAGCGGCTGATCAGCACACTGGGAGAGGAAACATACCGAAGAGTTTTATATAGCTAGATGGGGCCAGCAACTTACTGGTTCTTTGCGAGAATGTGAGCATTAATTGTGTGGCAGATTATGTATGCACTAATTTACCCAAAGGAATGGTTATTTGAGCCCTTGAGTGGCTGGGGGCCAGGGCAGCAGTGGGGAGTAGGGATGGGGAGTGGGGAGAGATATGAGGCTGCTTAGTATCTGTAGAACATTTCAAGCAGCTTTTCCCAGCCAGTGTCTGCAGTCCCCCCCATTGCTTGCTGGCATGGATGTAGGAAATGTAGACCCAACACATCTTCAGGGCATTCAGGTGGGGAAGACTGCTGCAGTGTGTTCAAAGCACTTGGCACGCTTTACAGGTAAGATTGCTTCCAATAGGCCTCTCAGGTAGATGAGTAGCCATGTTTCAGTGGTGCAGATGAACTGCTGAGGTCAACTAGGCTTGTGTGGCTGAGGGTGAGCATCCAAATCAAAGTTGCTATGGTGCTACTGGATAGCCTTTTTACCACTAGCATCCAGTCCCTTGTGGAGGTGTACACACACACACACACACTCAACTTTTCCACATTCTGTTGTGTTACAACCTTGCATTGAAATAGCTTGACTTGGCATTGTTGCTATTTGCAATACACAAGGTACAATGGAAGTGCAAAATGTTTTTACTGTAGCACAAAAGTGAACTAAACCAAACCCAAATGACACTGGCTGGCTGCATAAATATTCATAGAATCATAGAATTGCAGAGTTGGAAGAGACCACGAGGGCCATCCAGTCCAACCCCCTGCCATGCAGGAAATCACGACCAAAGCATCCCCGACAGATGGCCATCCAGCCTCTGTTTAAAGACCTCCAAGGAAGGAGACCCCACCATGCTCCGAGGGAGTGCGTTCCACTGCCGAATTCATCCCCTTCACTGTGGCCTAATCCACATTACATATATAATCCAGTTTAAGATAGATTATTTGCCGTGGCTCCTTCCTATGGAATCCTGGGATTTGTAGTTTTATAAGGTCCTTAGTCTTCTCCACCAAAGCGTGTTGGTGCCTCACCAAATCCCAAAATTCCATAGGAAGGCACCATGGCAAATAATCCAGTTTCAAATTGGATTATATGTGTAATGTGGATGCAGCCTGTGACACCTCAATAAACTGTTGCATCCCACGTTATGCAGATGTCTTAGGATGGCCTGGTCAAAACCAAAACTTAAAGCAGCTGTTCACCAGTGGTGCCCGCCCATCCTGAACAGCTGCCCTGAAGAATGGGCAGGGTCCACATATGTAGAGCTGATGTTTACCCAAAAAGACTGTGCAAAGACTTCACTGTGCCAAAACACATACACACACAAAATCAAGTTGTTTCCTCCCACTGCCTTTGTTTTGTCTAGCCCAGTATTCTACTCCCATGGGGTACTGAGCCTGGAGTCTTTCCCATCCCTGCAGTGAGTGAGCTTCACTTCTCTAGGCTGAGCTCTGGGGAGATGTTTCTGTGTGTTGAAGGGGGCCCCCTCTGGTGACACACCCACTCTTCTCTCACCCCTTTGCAGCGAGACAGCACGGCTTCCCCCGCCCCGGCCACAACAGCAGAGGAGGCCATGCCCCAGCAGCGCGGGGAGCCAGAGCACGAGGAGCCGCAACAGGGAGAGCCCCCCACTCCAGAGGCAGAGCCATGGGCTGCCTCTGTGCCCCCTGTGAGTCCCCTGGGGTAGAAGGTGGGGGGGACAGCTTGTGACTACAGTGGGGTGGTGTGCTGTGCGGTCTTGTTAATGGATCCCCAAATGTGTTTGCTCTTCCCTTCTCCGCTGCAAGGAGTGGGTGCCCATCATCCGGGAGGACATCCAGAGCCAACGCAAGCTCAAACAACAACCTCCGCTCAGCGATGCCTATCTGAGTGGCATGCCAGCCAAGCGGCGCAAGGTGAGACCCTTTCCTCTGTGCGCAGTCATTATGGCTCCACAGTGGAAGCGTTGTTTCCTTCTCTTACCCTGAATTGCTGCACTGCCTGTTTTTTTAAACCCAAGGAGAGCAAACCTCTGGCTAAGGTGGCAAGATGTGAGTGGGGTGGACTTACAGGAAGAGTGAGGATGGGCTAGGGCAGGGTTTGGGGAAACTTTGGCCTCCTAGATGTTTTGGACTTCAGCTCCTACAAGTCATAGCTAGCATGGCCAGTGGTGTGGAATTATGGGAATTGTAGTCCAAAACATCTAGAAGGCCAAAGGTTCTCCACCTCTGGGCTAGGGTGACCCCACTCGTTTCTTCCCCCGCCTCAATTTCATGATTGTGGAGGTGAATCTAAATCAGAGGTGAGCAGGCTGGCTTCTGCCCATGGCCTTCATGTGTGACCCCCCACTTTCCGCTTCTGCCTTCTGTGGCCCTATAGTCCCACAGTCTCCTCACAATAAAAAAACAAACAAACACCACTGTGATCTTTGGGCAGTGTTTGCCCCCAAATCACACGAAGTTCCTCAAATACATGAAAACATACAGAAATCCCTCACCCAACCCTAGAAGCACCCCAGATCCCCATGTTACCTAAAATATGTTTTCCCTCTGCGTTCCCTCTCAAAATGGCATCTAGAAATGATGTGATGTGGATCACTTCTTTTGCCAATTTGAGGAACTGCAGAAGAAAATGGAGGTATTTGGGCTTGCTGTGTGTGTGGGCAGCGGATTGGCTCCAGGCCTCAAAACAGCTGGCCAGCCCTGATTGGGATTGATTGTGGAGGGCCTTATGTATCAGTTTGTTGCTTGTATCTGCAGATGATGGTGGAAGCTTGGTGAGCTCAGCAGCAGCAGCAGCTCTTTCCTTCCTCTTCCCTCTCTTTCTGGCAGCACAAGCTTTTGGTTCTAGTCCTGATATATTCTACAAGTTGTAGTCCCAAGAAGTAAATCTGGGTAGTGCATGGCAAAGCTGTTGGATTTCAGCTCCCATCACAACCTAACCAAGAAAGCCAATGGTTAAGAATGCTGGGAGCTGCACTTCAACATTCTCTGGTGCGGCTGCATTTTGCCCAATCCTTTTGCTCTAGGAGATGGAATAAGTAAACGTAAGCCAAGAATTGAGGTGTTCTCTGAAAACCCAGCATGGATCAGCTCAGTCAGTCTTTAAGAATGTCAGCAGTACTGGGAAACCTGTTTATAGTAATGAAGGCTTACTGGAGCTGTAGCTGCGGCAGAGGTGGCAAAATGGTAGTAATCTCCCCCAACAAAAATTCTGCACCCACCCCCGCCAGCTTCTAGCATTGTAGAGAGGGACATTGACAAAAATTCAGTTAGGCCTCTTTGTTGTTTCCATCCCCTTGGTAACATTGCCTACCCCTTTTCTTTGGATGCCCAGTATTACCAAGGGAAAGTAAACACAGCAAATATAAGAGTTGTAGGTACAGGTCTTACTCTCTACACTAGAAAATTGGGGATTGAAGCAAAATCCCCAAATTCTGCTCCCTCCCCGAGCTACACCACTGTGGATTGTTTGATTCCATTGCAAAGAAACCTGTTTGTGTGTGCCTGTTGGCTTTTAGCTGTACAAGTATCACATTTTACTGAGTTGAGGAGTGATTCTGGAGTTCTGTGGTAGGAAACCTCAAATTTCCTACCTACGGACTACGAAGTGGGGTCCAACCTCATAGTGGTGGATTACTGATAGAGAGTAAGTTGCACCATCTTGGGATGATGTGTGGGGTGCTTGATCTGTTCATGGATTTATGAGCTCTTATCTGCTACAAAGTCCAATGTCCATTTTATCAGAATTCCTCCTGCCTGTCCATGCTGGGTAGAATACCAGATCTCTCCCTTTGCTTTGAAGACAATGCAGGGTGATGGGCCCCAGCTGCTTCTGTCAGAGGCAGTGAACAAAGCAGCCAAAGCAGCCGGTGTGAAGCCCTTGACCAGCACAGAGAGTCTAAGCAGAGATCTAGCTGAACCAGCCCTACAGGAAGGCTACCGACAGCAGGTGAGGACAAGTATCCCCTTTCTCCCTCTGGGAGGGGGGAAAACAGTGCTTCCTTTTCATCCTAGAAGACCCCCCCCCATGTCCATCTTTCCAGCTGATTTGGGGTAGCCAGACTGAAGGTCCTCTTCTTTTTTCCAGCTGAAATCAGATCTGCAGAAGCGACTACAAGCTGATCCCAACTTCACTCCCCAGCGGTTCCCCAATGCCCAGCAGGTCTTTGTGGCTGAGGACCCGTAATGGCTGCTACCCTAACCCCTCCTGAATGGGAGGCACATCATCTGGGGCTTGCCTCTTTACCCTTTAGAGTACGATGCAGGCAGCCACTCCCTTTTCAGGCCAAATATTTAAGTTCCTTTCCACTTATTCCTCTCCCTCAGTGGAGTGCTAAAAAGTTGCTGCTGAAATCAAATAAATAAAGCCACTTGACCAGGGGTCTTATTGTATTGGTGTCCCCCCCCCCAGCCAGAGATTTCAGTAATATGATGCTCCTTGGTACATCATATTAATCATTTGTGGAATTATTTTGCTGTGTTATATAGCAAAAATGGAGGCAGGGAGCCCTTTGTTTAGTTAAGGCTTAATGAATAATGTATGCAGGGCTACCATTGCAGGGGTGGTCACTTTATTTGTTGTGTTGAAATAGCAAAGTTACTTTGTACTGTCTGTACAGGTAGGCTTGACAGAAATTCAAATAGGTAGCTCAATCTTAAGGTGCCCTGGTGGCGCAGTGGTTAAATGCCGGTACTGCAGCCACAATGTTGCAAGTTCCACCCCAAGGGCTCCAAGGTTGATTCAGCCTTTCATCCTGTCAGTAACATGAGTACCCAGCTTGTGGGGGCAGTTAACTAACAGGCATTGGAAACAGCTTGGAGAATGCCTATTGAGCTATAAAAGTGGTGTGCTGCTCTGACAGCCTTAGTGGCTGAAGAGTGGAGTATGACTACCTAAATAAAAGATGCCATATTTGGGGAAAGGGAAGCAAGCCTTTTTGCCATCTTGCTTCTTCCACCATGTGCTGCTACAGATAGCATAAAGTAATCATAAAATAATGATGATGATGATGTTTATTTATATACCATCTCTCCCATGAGAGGCTAAAACATCACCTGTTGCTGGCATGAGGACTGTCCCAGGCCACAGAGAACTGTTCTTTCAATGTTTTGGGGCTTACAACTACCATCAGTCCAAGGGCAGCATTGCCAATGGACAAATGGTAAGTTCGGGAACATATCCCCCACAGATACAGGAGGCAACCTGTACATAGGAACAGACCCAGATTAAAGAGCAGACCCATTACAAACCGACACAACCTCCCTGAAGCCAACTCAATTGTAATAGGCCTGTTAGGTATGTAAGTCTAGATCCAACTGGTAGTGTTGGAAGTATTATCAGCAAACACTGAACACATGAAAAACTCAACAGTTTGACTTTTTATTTTATTGGTTTTTTTAAACAACTTTTTTGGTTTTATTTATTAAACAAACCAGCTCGACCACCTTTTAAAAACTCAACGCTTCCTATTTCAAACTCGGGAGCAAATGGACAGGAGAGGAGGCAGTCTCCCAGTCTCACTTCCCCCCACCCCCATAAATAGAAGAGGGAAGAGGTGAGACCCCCCCACATGTTCATATTTATATATATTTACACTCCACACCTCAGAGCTGCTCCCCCCTCAGATCAAAAGGGCAACCTTAGCCCTGCCAGGAAAAGAAAAAAACAAAACTTGGGTGAAACCAAAGGAAATAAGCAAAAATACATTCAGCTGGGAGCCTCCCAAAATCCTGATCCTTGCCCCCCCCCAAAAAACACTAAGTGTCTAACACCCCTGAGGGGGCAAATTCCAGTGTCACCCTCCTCACAAAACAGAAAAGGAGTCAAGGAGACACCCCATATTCAGGATACATGAGGGGTGGGGGGAGGAGGAGAACCGTGCCCCCACAAAAGAGCCCTCCCACAATTTTTGGGGAGGGAAACAGAATGAAAAGGGGAGGGTTCAGCATCCTGGACTAGTGGTGGTTGGAGAGACTGGGGTCTTGTTTGTCATTGTGGGAGCGGCTGTCTGGCTCAAGGCGTCGAGCTGGAGCTCCATCACGTGGCTGGGCAGTTCGCTCCCAAGCACGGGGGTTCCAGCGAAGAACATCTGACTGAAGGGAGGAAACAGAATGCGGAGAAAAGAAAGATCACAGAAGGCTGTGCTTTACTGAGCCTGAATGATTCAGCCCTCAAAACCATTGAAAGAATCAGGGCCCTTTCACACTACATATGCATAGTGATATGATTCCACTTTAACTACCATGGTTCCATCCTATGGAATCATGGGATTTGCAGTTCAGGGAGGGACAGTTGAATTATCAGCTTGAGAGCTCTAGTGACTCAACGAACCACAGATTTCAGAATTCCATCATATGTAGCCATGCCAGTTGAAATTGAATCATAGTGCTTTACATGTCTACTGTGAAAGGACCGTAAAATTTACTACAGCAGGAGCAAGCATACAGTACAGCCACAAAGGTTCAGATATACAGTACAGTTGTCCCTCTGTATTCACGGATTTGGTATCCACAGCTTGAAAATATCCTTAAAAAAAATAATCCAAAAAGCAAACCTTGATTTTGCCATCTTATATAAGGGGCACCATTTTGCTATGCCATTGCATAGAATGGGACTTGAGGATTCATGGATTTTGGTACCCACAGGGGGTCCTGGAACCAAATCCCACTGAATATGAAGGGACAACTGTGTATCACACATTGTTCACGGTGATGTCAGTGACAGTCAGGACTACTTTGCATTTGATTCCGCTCTGACTTTATGGTCAACCCCCGCCCCCTGCAAGCACACACTGTATACCCTAGGCTTATACTCCATCCATTAGAAGTAGATTGTAGTACACACATACTAATTACATGGTCACTTAAGAAGTTGCCACCCAACTGTTACTTGTTGCAACACAGTATCATGGCTCTCCCCTTCAAAAATTGCTACAAGAGAAGACACAAGGGTTAAAAAAAGGCTAGCTAGCTAGCTATCCATCAAGCAAGCCAGCCACCAGCCTCCTCCTAGCGCTCTCACCTGCTGGTAGACCTCAAAGCGCTGGGCACGGAAGATGCCACCATAGCCAGACCCAGGGGATTTCAGCCTGGCACTGAAGCCTCCAGAGAAAGGCCTGTGAGAGAGAAGAGGAAGTCTCATCGTTAAATTCAAAGCCTTTTCTCCCTTCCTGCTCTCAAGGAACAGGTTTCTCTGCTGGCTTTCATTCCCAGGGCGTCAATGTAACAGAAACCCTCCCCTATGCCACAGAGATTTTTTCAGAGCTGACTTGCATCCTGCTTTTCCTAGCACAAAACATGTAAAGAAGCAGAGTTGCTATATGAGCCTTCAAAAACTGGAAGGCACCATCACTAAAAAGTTGTTTGAAAGTTCTTCGATCCTTTTCTGAGAAGAACTCCAATATTTATTTATTTACTTACTACTGAGCATATCCCATTACAGAGCTCAAGGTGGCAGACATGACACCCCCCCCAGCTTCCCTTTTAAGTTCAACAATTCAACTCTATGACTGATTCAAGATCGCCTAGTAAGTTTGACTAAATTTCTCTCATCCTAGTGTGACACATTAACTACACCACCCTGCCCTTAATGGCACATCCTACTTCAGCTTTAAAGAAAATCAGCTTATTCAGGGAAGAAATATTTTGACGCTAGCAAAAAAGCACAAAGACTACTAAGGCAAAAAAGCCGCCTTTCTATACTTCTTGGCTCGATGTTTTGGCCAGCAGGCCCTGTCCTCTATTAAAGTGCACTGATACTGTTGTCCTTTATTTTAATCCATGTCAAAATGGAGTCTGGACCATTTTACCTGCTCAACAACAACCCCTGTGGAACACCTGCACACATGTAGTTGCATCAGGGGAAGAAGGGCTGACAGAGAGTGAAGGCATGGGGAATTTGCCAGACCTTCATTTGTCCTTTGACTGGTGTCTTCCGTAGTTCTGAGAGCTACAGGCTAATAAGGAATAGGCCAGAAATGGTATCAACTCTAGGAGAGCAGAGCAGAGGTAGTTTTGAAGCCCAAGGTTGAGGAAGAGAGAGGGTGAAGGGTTAGCCTTAGAAGTGTGGACCAGACTTAAGCTATCCGGCCACTTCCCATGATGGCCCATTTCTTCCGCACACAAAGCACTCACCTGCCCCCAGAAGGGGGTCTGGCCCCTGCAGCCCCCAGGCTATTCAGCTTCCTGTAGTCTTGTAGTGGCTTCATTTCCAGGGTGTGGAGCTGGGGAAGAGAATGACCATGAGAAACAGGGAGATGAGAGAACCCCCACCACCACAAGAAGATTCCAGCCTCCCAGTGGGCTTCCTTACCTCGCTACGGCCTACTCCGCCATGTGGGAACGCTCGCACAGCTGGAGACACAAGGCGTCCAGGCAGTTGTCCTGGTGGGCGCAGGGCCTGGGTGGCCACGGGCACCAGGGGCATGGGGGGAGGCGGTGGCGGCGGTGCAGGGGCAGCAGGGGGGGCTTGCTGCAAAGAGCCAAAGTTCACCACAGGTGGGAGTTGGGGCGTTTCCACAACTGGCAAAAGTACCTGAGCCAGGAGAAAGAGAGAGAGAGAGAGAGTACACTAAGAATGGAGGCAATGGCAGAGGGGAGCCTAGTTTTGCCAAAGACAGAGTTCTCCTCACCTGCTGGGCCGGACCTGTGGCTGTCAGGAAATTGCTCTGGCTACCTTGCCCCAGGGTGGCAGGGTAGAACTCCGATGGGGACGTGAGTTCTTGGCGCACCTGCAGAAAAAAAACCTGTGAAATCATAACAGTAACCACCATTGTATTTGTGCTTTGAAGCAACAGAGGAGGCCACCAGCTTTGGATCAAAGACTTTAATATAGAGAACATGGTTAGGATGCAGAAAGTCCTAGGTTCAGTCTCCAGGCAAGACTGGGAAAGAACCCCACATAGAACTATGGAGAGCAAAGCTCATGGGTACAGCCAGAACTGAGCCGTAAGACCAATGATCTTCAGTCTGAAGACAGCTTCCCAACTGCAACAGTCAGCAGCACTACAGTCAGCCCTCTCTGTCCAGATTTGGCATCCACAGATTCCACTATCCATGGCTTGAAAATATTTCTCTAATAAATTCCAAGAAGCAAACTTTCATTTTGCCATTTTATATAAGGGACACCATTTTACTAAGCCATTGTGTATCATGGGACTTGAGCATCCATGGATTTTGGTATCCACAGGGGCGTCCAGGAACGAACCCCAGCAGATACCAAGGGCCCACTGTACAACTCTTCACCAGTCTGGCTGCCAGCAACCCTTGCACACTGACTGTTCTGGCAGAGCTGTCAACATTCCACAGAACTCTGAAAAGATTTCAGAGATTCTGAAGATTTCTGACAAGATTTTCTGGAGCTGTGAATCAAGAAGGGGCAGTTGCCACACAGCCAATGGAGTCAGTCTGCAGGTTAAGAGCACTGAACAAGGACCTTGGGGGGGGTGTGGAGTCTAAGCTGAAAGCTATTTGCCCAGCCCTACCTGCAAAGCCAAGGAGAGGAACGATGTGGATGCCCCTCCACCAAAGCCAAACCCAACATGTTTGGTGCAGAATCCAACTTCCTGTCAAAAGCCCTTTATAAAGTGCTCTCTCTTCCCAATTTCTTCTCCTTATAGGCCACCCACACCTCCTGCTGCCTCATGACACTCACTCCAGCCTACCCTTGGGAACTGAAGGGGAAACTAACATGGCTTCATGTGGGCTAACCTAGAAAAATGCTTGCATATCTTGTTCCCTATGATACCAAGGGACTGGGGAATGAATGGTTGTTTACCTTAAAGGAGGCTATACATGTCCAACTGACACTTACCCTATTGAATTTGTTAACCTGATAGAATTTTCCCAACACATGTGTTTTACAGTAGGAACTTGGCAAACTATATTAAGAGCATACGATCTTTTGGCTAAGGGTTCCTATTCTGTTAATATTCTGGTCTGTCAGGGAGGAGAAAAGGTTGGATCTTTGATTCATAAGCATGGCCTGCTAATTTTTCCTGGTGTGTCTGGGAGAAGCAATTCCACACTATAATCCTGGGTCTCTCCAACTTCCAGAAGACTAAAGACCACCTGGGATTCTTCTCTCCCCCCAACCCTGCCCGTACCCAAGTACCTGAAGCAGGGTTTGCTCAGGAGCCAGCTGGCTGCCGCAGAAGGCCGAACTGTAGATGAAAGAAGGAGGGGGAGCCTGGTACAGCAAGCCTGTAGCCGGTAGTTTGGGAAGTTCAGCCGCCTGCAGGGCTGAGATCTCCACATACTGCCCCTTCAGAGCCACGCCTGAGAGCAAGGCTGAACTGGACAGAACAGCGCCTGCTGCCGTCTGAGCAGGAGAGGTGGGGGCTGGGCTGGGCTGGAGGTACAGGTGCTGGGACCTAATGAAAAAAGAAGCCAATCTAGACTGGTGAGGGAGTCCCACAGGATGGGGCAAACAGGTAACACTGAAGAAGTGGTCTCCTCCTCCCATCCTCTCCCCTTCCACCTGCCAGTACCTACCTGTAAGTGTGCAAAGAAGGGGTGCTTGGACGGTAACCACTGGCCCCACTTGTGCCATGAAGCTGTGACTCCAGCTGAGTGTTGGGGACCTACAGGGGCAGGACACAGAGAGGCCATCAGAACATGAGCAAACTAGGCTCCCCTCAATTTCCCAAGTCCCCTTGGAGCAGCCCAGGAACACACATCTTTCTTCCTGGACCAGACAAGTGCACGGGACCCACCATTCCTCCAAGCACTGCCCCAGCTATTTACTGCATCTCCCCTTCACCATCTCCCCTTACTAGGGGTGTGGAAAGGTTACCTGGTTCCCATAGAAGAGCTCTGGGTACAGTCGCTGCCCCTGGCCTCGCTCGCCTGCAGAGAGAAACACACAGGGTCAGGCATCCACTGGCTGTCAGCCACCAAGGGACTCCCCCCCCCCACCCCTGGGCTTCCCTCACCCAATTTCTCTCACTACCTGAAAACACAGGTGTGTCTGCTGGGAGGCTGTGCAGGCACGAGGCAGTGGCAGCAGCTGGGGTGACCGAGAAAGGTCGGGGCTCACAAGAGCGACCAGGAAGCACCTCAGGGGAAGCTCTGTGGCTGGCAGGAGCTGGGGGGAGCAACTCCCACTCCCGGGGGGCAGAGGTCAGCTGCAGAGAAGAGGTGGGACAGTGAAGAGAGGAGAAGGAAGACAGGCACACACTAGCGCTCCAAACCACTCAGGAGATGCCAAATTTATACCTTGTCTCTTCAGAAACTGTATGCGGCAGCTTACAAAAAGATAGCAAGACATAAATCATTTTTGTGTAGTGAAGGAATTTGGATCAAACAAAAACTAGCAGAACATGCTCCATCTATTTCAATCTTCACCACCCCAGCATCCACTGGATATATGAAATACAACCACCCACAATCTTTAGTGGATTTGCTGGGTGAGGCTGATGGGAGCTGTAATCCAAAACATTTTAGAGAGCAGTAGGATGGGGAGCCAATGTGGTGTAGCAGTTTAAGCACTGGATGACAAGTCTGGGTTCAAATCCCTGTTGGGTCGTGGAAACTCATGGGTGACTTTGGGCAAGTCACACACTCAAGTCTCAGAGGAAAGCAAAGGCAAACTCCTTCTGAACAAATCTTGCCAAAATAACAAAATATGGTCACCGTAAGTTGGAAACGAAGGCACTCAAAAACAAAGGATGGGGAAGGCTTGTCTTTCATGTTGGTTAGGAATCTGTTTGCTGAAATCTATGGTTCAGAATGCAGGTGCTTCCTGAGAGACCTTCAGAAGGCATCCCATGTAACATATTTACAGCAATCAAGCCATAGATGACTTCTCCAGTTTTGATTGTCCAGGGAACAGGAGGTTCTCAGAAATGTAACTCATGGACAGAGCATTCTCTCATGGAGCGTTAAAAAAAAAAAGGGGGGGGGGAATCTGAACAGAGGAAGCCACTTGCCCCCTGCTCTTCTTCATGGCCCTGGCTGATAGGGAGTCTTTCAAAGAGAAGCCAGATTTTGTAACTCAATCCAGGCGGCTTCTGGGAAGCCAGTGACTACAGTAGGCCCCAGCTGAAATTACTTTTATCTTCACAGCTGCAAAGTGAGGCCAGCCCTTTGCCAGAAGCAGGGTTGTAATATTTTTCAATTACAACTCCCCAAATCCCCCAGCCAGCATGCGATTCAAAAAAGGAAATTTTCCAAGCTTGCCATCTCCCAGACAAAGGACAGTCGGCTGCACTTTGGCCCCTTGAGCTGGGTCTCAGATTACAAGGAACCCCCACATGGTGCAGCGCAACTCACCCCTTCAGCATGCGTCTGGTGCAGCTCTTCTTTGTCTCCTTTTGGACCTTCATTCACGATGAAACGAAGGTCAGCATCCTGAAGGAGATGGAAAGCCGAGAGAGAGTGAGATGAGAGTCCAAAGTCCTGTGCTCACCATCCTGGGAGAAAAGGAGAGCCAAGAGTCCCACCAACCTTAATGCTTACCTTCTCGCTGGCTCCAAACTGGATGGGTGGGCATGCCCCCGGAGCCTCCAGCTGAGGGCTTGGCTCTGACTTCATGACAGCCAGCCCCTCGCCACTGTCCTTCGCCTTCTCTGCTCGCTGGGAACGCTCAGTGCCAATTGCGCCTGGGGGAGGGTGGTCTCGGGGTGGTGGCTCAGGGGAACTGCTCACCTGTTTAGAGAAAGCTCTGGTGAAACTCAGGGGTGCCTCTTAATCCAGGGAGCAGAATTTGCAGCCGGACAGTCAAGGAAATTGTCCAGCAAGACAGCCTGACCCCCCTGCAGTAGGAAGGCCATGCCTACTGACTTCCAGCCTGGACAGGGACCTCCAGCACCAGCATCCAAATTTGGGGTAACCATGTAGAGCACTCGTACTGTTGAGCAGCCTTTCCTAACTTTGTGCCTTCCAGATGTGCTGGATGAGAATCTCCTCTACCCTCAGCTAGTATGGGGAGTTGCAATCCAAGGCATCTGGAGGGCATAACATGGGAGGAAGCTGGTCGAATGTGAAGGTTGGCTGGTCCCTCAGAAGAGATGCTGTACCTTTTCCTTAAGCAGACTGGAGTCCCTGGCTGGTGGTGGCCGCCGTCTCTGCTCTTTTGGCTCTGCTCCTTCCGGCCCAGTCGTGGCCGCATCGTCTTTACTCGTGCCAATGGCTCCACTGCGTTTGGCACCAGCATCTGGTGTTGCCTTCAGACCCCCATCAGGAGAGCTGCGTTGGCTACACGTGGCTGAGGAGACCTGTGAGTCACTGCTGAGGTCTACACCGCTGTCGGACAGGCTCATCTGGGGAAAGAATGAAGATGTTTCAGCCAAATGGGTTGAGGCGGAAAAGGAGAGCCACAGATGGAAAGGCTTCCTAGCTCTGTTCTTTATAAGAAAACTCTCCACAGCAGGTTTTCCCCACCTCCAATGCATGCTCACTTGGTAGCTCAGAAACTCTTGCCCTCACCTCTGTACTGGCAACCTCTTCAAAGGCATTCAACGGGTCAATCCAGGGCTCCACAGAGGCAGGCCTGTAGCTCTTCCTTGAGGAGTCTGATAAAGAAGCAAGAGCATGGGCAGCATGAAAAGGCCCTTGTCCTCCCAAGTGGTCTGAAGCCACCCCTTGCCCCACTCTTAGCTTTGTTCCACTGTCCTAATGGCAAACCCAATGGCAAATTCCAGTCTGAACCTGCCAGAAGTCTCTTTTGGAAGTGACCATCTCTCTGCTCAAAGAAAATGTAGGATACTCCCTTTTAACCCCCCACTGCCATTATCACCAAATGTCCCTTCCAGATTTCGAAGGGAAGTAACAATTTTTGAGATCAACGAGGAACAACTCAATAACGCAACTGTCTTCACTGATCAACATTTCTAGTTCTCTCCGGATCCTGTTGGCCCCACACTGCCTGATTTGAGTCTATGCCCCTCCCTCGCCCAGCCCTTTGAGCCCATGCCCCCTTGCTTGGTCCTTCCCCTCAAATAACTTACTAGAATTCAACTGGTTCCAAATCTGTGGGGCTAGCCCCTCAGACACGGGGACACTCCTGCTGCGAGGCTCCCCTGGGGTCTCTTCTTTGGAGGCTGAGAAGCCTGGGCTACTGGGGAAGGCCAGGGGCTCCTAAGAAAGAGAGAGAAGGGGAGAGAGAAATTTGTTTCTAAGAACTGGAACCAGACACTTCTTCACTCCAACTGAAAAGGACTATGGATAATCAGGCTTACCTGCTGCAGCAGGTCTTGCTTGCGAGGCCGTTCCCGTCGCTTTGCAGGAAAGCTGCTCAATGTGCCAGAGTCCTTCAGGGGGCCACTGTTGGAGTGGAGCAGCTGGTTCTTGTCCAGGAAGCAAGAATCTGAATGGGGAGAATGCAGTACATAGTCTCCAATCAAATGGGATTTTGGTGGAAGCAGGCGGAGAAAGAGGGGTACATGAAAACCCAGGGAGAGAGTTCTCCTTTAGGATGGAGGCCCGTATATTTTCTCTCTCTTAGTCTAGAAGCACGTGGCTTCGGCATATGCCAAAACAATCCCCACCAAACCCCTCAACAGCAACTCTTATAATTTACAAAGCCAAGATCAAGCACATACTGAGCAAACGCGGTCTCCGGAGTAATTTGTTTGCTTCCAGAAAATCTAGTGTCACATGGCAGGAGGCATGGAAGCTCCCACCCCAAATCACTATCTTCAAGGAGCTGTTGGTGGCAAGTTCAACTGAAGAGTTAATGAAGCAATACCCTCAACACAGCAAGCAAAGGAACAAAGGAAGCTGCCTTACAGTAAGCCAACCCAGTGTTGTCTACTCTGACTGGCAGCAGCAATCCAGTGTTTCTAGCAGGATCCCTTCCTAGTCCTCCCCAAACGTCTTCCCTCCAAGTGCCACCTTGGCTCAACCCTGTGCAGCTTCCAAAGTCCCAAAACTCCTGCCAGTTTCCTTTCCTCCCCATGTGGGGAAACAAGGTTCCTTTTACCTTCCCAGCCCAAGACTCACAAGGAAACTGTCACAAAGACAGGCCTAGGGTTGTGTAGTCCCAGAGAAGCCAGAGCCTTGAGCCTGTTAGCCAAAGGCACCACATATTACCTGTGCTGCTGCTGCTCCTACTCTCAAAGCGTCCCAATGGGAGAGTAGAGGAGCTGCTGCCTCCAGGCCCCAGGAAGGGTGGCTGGGCTGGACCAGGGGAGGCCGGCTTCGCATGGCGGCTCCCTAGTTCGGCCAGGGCCTGCTGGATCCCGGCTGGGTCACTGTGGATGACACGGTCCAAGCGATACACTGTACTGGTGGTGGGTGCTGGAGGCAGACTCAGGCCTGGAGAATGGTCATCTGTGTTACGGCTAGAGAAGCAGGAAGGGAGCAACGAAGGAAGCATTACAAAATGGAAGCTGGGCTTTTCTGCTAGAAGATGTCCCTTCCCTCCCTAACTCTCAAGTCTCCCCCTCCCTGGCTATTTTTAATGGTACAATTTCTTTTGCCAGTAACGAAGGCTGTCCCAGCCAGTTAGGAAATATTACTCTTATGGACAGCAAGTGCCCCAGCCAGCAAGGGCTGTGATTATGTTAGGATGGCATAGCTGAACAAGCTAGAGAAATATTTATTCAAACTGGCTGTAGTGAGCTGGGCCACCCTTGGTCTAGACCAGTGGTTCCTAGACTGTGGTCCGGGGACCCCCAGGGGTCCACAATGTCCTCACGGGGTCCATGAAGGCTTGAAGGCTGCTCAGCCCACCTCCTGCCCGCACTGAATGGCCACGTGACAGGAGAAGGCTGGCTGGCTTGGGCTGTGCATTGCCATTCAATCTACTCCAGCCACAAACTTGCAGGAAGAAGCAGGAGAAAAGTCTTCCCTCCCCCTCCAGTGCCTCTGAGGGAAGGTTTGATGGATGGTGTAATTGTATTATTATCATCAGGTATTATTGTTATTATTATTATTAGGGTTTTAAATCTTCCATTAAGTTTTGGGGGTCCATGGCAACACATATTTAAAGGGGGTTCCTGGTAAAGAAAAGGTTAAGAGCCACTGCTCTAGACTGTACATTTTGGGATTCTAATGAAAAACAAGCCTGAGATCAACTCACCTCCCCCACCCACCAGTGCAAAGAAGGAAAGCAGCCTTTTTGGAAATGGGGAATACACCACAGGGCAACAAGGCATCATGCTGTCTATAAATGCATCTCATGACATTTCCTTTGAGATGACTTGGGAGGCAGGCAAGGCAATGGTCTTCACTTGCGCTTCAACCTACTTCAAATATTGAAGGCAGATGGGGAGACAGGAGCCATCATTCCTGCCTCGGCCAAACTGCAGAAAGTGACAAGTCGGCCCCGCTGTTTCCCATTAGAGAGAAGACTTGTTTGCACAGCCAACTTGACAAGGCATGTCAGCTCAAGCAAATGAAAACATCTTGGGGTGATGGTGGTGGGGTGGACAATGTTCTAAACTCTCTGGCACAGGCAGGGCTACCCTGGTGCTGTCACCTCAACTCTTGAGCCCTCTTTAAGCCCATCTCCAGATTGGTTCTCCAAATGAGTCATTTCAAGCAAAGTCCCTTGATTCTGAGGCAGCTCCAGGAGAAAAAGAGAGGCTGTCACCCCACTGGAACAGGAAGCACCCTCCCTAGCCCAGGGCTGCCCCTTAGGAGAGAGCCAAGCAGGAAAGGGATGCTGCCACAAGCTATTAGGCATTTCAGTGTATGTTGTAGGTTACAAGCCACCTTGGGTCCTGTGCCATGAGAAAAGCAAGATATAAATATAAAGAAAACAAAATAGCTGCTGCTGAGTTGGTTCTGCCAGTGGCTGAAGCCTTGGGATCTGACATATGATGCAGAACCCAGCCATTACAACCACTATAAATATAAATTACTGTAACTGTTTCAGGCCCTGATCTGCTGTTACACAACATGGAGTTCATTTTCTTCTGCCTCCCTGAAAAGAGTTTGCTTCAACTCCCTCCCTCCCTGTTCACTTCTCTCCCATGGCACAACGGATCTAACAATGACTGGCTACAGTCATTTAAGCTATGGTGTTCTCTGGGTGCTCTATGTGGGGCTGACTTTGAGGAGGCTATTTCATATATTTAGAAACTTCTGGATCAGCTATTTATTTCTGAGAGATGGTTTTGACCCACCACACCCTTAAACAGCCCGGGTCCTTTTGAGAAATGTCTCCTCCAATCCAAGCCTTCCCCAAAAATAAGGTTTAACGGCCAAATCCCACCTCATGCAGAGACTGGAGAAACACCACCTTTTCCATCATGCTCCCTGCCCATGTAATGAGGTCTCTATGATCACCGCCTTACTGTTTGCCCCCACAAAGTACAGTCGGACCCCCGTATCTGCAGAATCAATATACGTGGTTTCAGTTACCCGCGGGACACAAAACAGGGACACATACCATAAAGTCATCCTAGAAAATGCCAAGAGAGGTGTCTTCTCAAGACATCTTCTAGGTCCCCCAAGGCAACTCTATGGTATTTTTTACTGGAAGTCCATTATTTTTAATAGGGTTTGCTGTTATCTGTGGTTTCCAGTATCCATGGTAAGTCTGGGAACCGAACCATCAAGAGCATGGGGGTCCGACTGTATATCAAGTATAAGTTCAAACTACAAGAAAAGAGATTCTACCTAAACATTAGGAAGAACTTCCTGACAAGAGCTGTCTGGAAATGGATACCTTGCCTTGGAGTATGATGGAGTCTCCTTCTTTGGAGGTTTTTAAGCAGAGGCTGGATGGCTATCTGTCGGGAATTATTTGATGTGTATTCCTGTATGGCAGGGGGTTGGACTAGATGACCCTTGGGGTCTCTTCCAACTCTATGACCCTATGGAGCCCAACTTCCCTCTTTTTGTATGCAATGAGAAAATGAACTTTGTAAATTTGTATACCACTTTAGTTTTTAAAATGTGTAGTACAGAAAGATTAAACAGGACTGGCCTCCAAATTTTTGTAAAGACTCCAATCCATATCAGCCTTTCCACCTGGCAAATAGTAAGGAATGATCAGAATAATAGTGTGTGAACATCTTGGCAGTCCAAAGCTTCTCAACCTAATCTAAGAAAACAATGAACTGCTCAGTTGACTCCAAAGCCATAGCATTTTACTGTCCACCCTGATTTCATCCCTCCCTCCTCCTGTTGATCAATTCCTCATATTCCTCTGGCCTGACCTCTCTCCTTCAAGTCCAGATTTTTTCTCCCCTCCCTCTTCTCACACATACACAGACATGCCCCCTCCCCTCTAATGCCTCTCTTCCAAGGACTTGCCTGCGGTTCTTGGGAGAGGGCCAGCTCCTTTTGTCACCACTGCTGCGCCCACTGCCACCTCCTCCACGGCCGGCCTTGCCGCCTCCTCCCCCAGGTCCAGGATTGGAGCGTCGGTTCTGGCGGTCCATGCCAGGCCGCTGGCTGGAGAAGCTACGCTTGGACATTTCCTTCCTCTGGGCTAAGCTGAGCTCGTTGTTGGAGGGCCGGCTGCCCACCGAAGGTGCCCCAGAACAGCCCCCTTTCAGGAAGGCGGTAGGGGGAGGCCCGCCTGGTGCTGGCTCCTTCTCGCCTCCGCCCCTGCGCTCCGTGAAGTCGCTGCTCTCTGAAGCAGTCTCCCATTCCTCATTGGCTTGGTCAGAGTTCTGGTTGGACAAATCAGGAGACTTTGTGCCAGCCACACGTCGGCTGGTGGATTCCTCGGGCAGGGGGACAGAAGCTGCTGGGGAGAAGGGCTGTGCTACCCTCTGCTCCCCATTGAGCCGGGCTGCGTTCTCACGCTCCTGTTTCAGCCTCCGAAACCGGGGCGGCTTGTCCTGCTGCTGGGAACGCCCATGGCGCCGTCGTCGCGGTGGCCGGTCAAAGCCACGGTCTGAGTTAGGGCCAATTGGCTGCTGTTTTGGGGGACCCTGGAAGCCACTGGACTCTTCTGGGGTCACTGCTGAAGGTCCGGATGAGGCCTTTTCCTTTCCTGAGGACTCCAGAGTTGCCTCTTGCTGCTTCTCAGGTTTCTTATTGGGCTGGGGCTTAGATGGGGGACTCCATCCACCAGGGGGGGCACGGCCACCCCCTCGGCCCCGGCGTGAGGGGACACCACGGGGGGTGAAGACACGCCCGCCACGGGTGCTAGGATCTGAAAGGCGTGGGGGCATCTTGTCAGCAAAGCGAGGCAAGCCAGGGTGCAGGGAAGAGGGGGCAGATGCATTTGTCACAGGGGGCCCTCGGTTGCGATGGCTCGGAGCTGGTTCTTTGGTCACCTCCTTGTCTGAGTGGGCCACGTCACTGGCACTCTCGTGAGTCTCGCTTCCTGTCTCTGATCCCCGTTGGCGTCGCCTTTTGGGGATCTCTTCATACTCTGATCCTTCGCTCCGCGTCTCACTGGTATTGCGCGGGCGGAAGTTGGAGCCTGGCCCAGTGACTTTACCAGCTCCATCATCCAGTCGGTAGAAAGGTTCACGGTAGCTGCGGAACTCCCGGCTCCTTCCACGGCCACCTCGCCCACGGCCGCTGTAGGCTCCCCGGAAACCCCGCCCTCGGGCAAAATACTCTCCTCGCCCCCTAGCCCGACCACGACCAGTATAGCCACCACGCTCGTACTGGCCATCTCGACGACGCCGGCTTGGTGACAATGGGCCCTGCTGCTGCTCTTTAGGTGGCACAACTGTCCCCCCATTTAACACAGGCTTGGCCTTGTTCTCCTTGCCTGGTTTTGGAGGCTCTTTTGGGGGTTCTGGCTTGCTGCCTACAGGCTCTGCAACTTCCTTGGCTTTCCCTGCAGGACGAATCTCCTCACTTTCCTCCTTTGACTCCTTTGGAGGTGGCGGCTTCTTGATAGGCCCAGCTCGCCGTGGGGCCTTTTCCCCAGAGATCTCCTCAGTCCTCCGACTGCTGCCAGGACGGGGTCCCCAACGTGTTTCTGTCTTGGACTCGCGCCGGGGTGGCTTGTGGAATTCATGCTGCTGCCGAGGCAGCTTCTCCACCCGCCGCAGAACCTCCTCTTTGACAGGAGCCTCCTCTTTTGGCTGTTCAGGAGGAGGCTTCTTGGCTAACACTGGTCGAATGGCAGGCGGCTCAGCTGTTTTATTCTCTTCTGGGGCCTCGCGATGCAGCAGTGGTGGCTCTTCTTCACTTTTGCGAAGTGGCTGGATTTGGGGTTCAGGGCGCCCATTTCTGTTCACCTCTGCTGGTGCTGTCAAGGCCATACTGGCTTGCCATGGTGGTCCTGGGCGTGGTGGCTCATCCACTGGGAAGCGGTGTAGTGGAGTAGAATTGCCATTTTCTGAGAAACCCTGGTAGCTCCCCATGTAAGGCTGGGGGGTGACAGCATCACGCAGGCGAACTGGGGGTGTCTCACTCCTGAAACAAACAGCAGTATCTTTTATTGTACAGGGTCAGTAGCTGGTACTCCCGAGAAGCGCATCCTCCTCGCCATTCCTCCCCAAACTGTCAGCCACTAAGATGTAAGCAGGGTCTGGAAAAGCAGCTTCTCTGATAATGCAGAGCCAAAAGCTGTCTTCTCTGCACTTCTTGGGGTGTAGGATCTTAGCCAGCACCTGGTAATGTTACTTTTTTGGACAATTGCTCCTCCTACAGTCCCCCAGTCAGCATGGCTGGCAGCTATGCTGGCTGAGGGATTTAAGGAGCTGTTGCCCAAGAAAATAACTTTTCCATGCTCTCATCTCAGCCCACCCTTCATTTGTCACAGTGGTCAACACGGAGCCCATCCCTCACCTTAGCCCTTTCTCTTCCTCTTCCTGCTGCTGCCGAAGGGCCGCAGCTTGAGGACGCGAGTCTGTGTTAGGAGCAGCATTGGTGAAGACATCTCCAGCCCAGGCCATCTTGGGATCAACAGGTGGCGTGCCACGCTCTCGGAGGATGGCGGGGTGGCGGTCAAATTGCTCTGAGCTGGAGCCCCCACTATCTGATCGCTCGCGGGGTAGAAGACCTGAGGGGGAGAAGGCAGGCCAACATACAGACACATCAGTTCTAATGGCTAAGGTTATCTTTCAAGCCTACCCACTCCAAGTAAGTTAGGCAAACCTGGTTAATCTTTCGGCCTGCTAGATAGGTAGCAGAGCCTGGGCTTCTCTTGCACAAGCTTACCAGAGGGGTGTACACCAGGAGGGAAGAAATCCATGGGAGGCCGCCCTTGCATCATGCGGGGGTCCATGTAAGGTGGGATCATCATCCAGCGAGGGTCAAAGTTCATCTGAGGCATTGGTGGAGGCCGTCCAATGGAGCCTGGGTACATGCCTTTGGGGGGAGCCTGCTGTGATGGAGGCGGGCCTGGGGGTTGCTGTGCCCCTGGTGGCCCAGCCTGAGGGTGAACACTGCCCGAGGGGCCCATTGTAGCCAGAGGAGCACTGGCTGCCTGCTGCTGGGCAGAGGAAGCCAAGGGAGGCTGAACTTGGTTGTGTTGCTGCTGCTGCTGCCATTGCTGTTGTTGCTTTAACAACTGCTCCTGAAAGGACAGAGAGGGGATAAAGGGAGAATGAGCACTCCCTTAAGGAGCAAGCCATGACAACCACCCCTAAGGAGGCCATTTCCTCTGCTAGAGAGCCACGCTAGGTGGAAATGCAGCTGTTGCTTCAGGAAGCTGAGAAGACATCAGCAGATATCAGAGAGACTAGTCTAAAGACTCATCATTGCAACAGAACCTCCACAGGTGTTGTCTCCTCCAGAGCAATCCTCTGATCTGGAGCTTTGTTGGACCACAACTCCCAGACTTCCCCAACCAGCATGCTGGGGATTCTGGGAGGTACAGCCCCCTAAAGGGTAACCTGCCTTAAACTGTGCATCTGGTCCTAGGCACACAGCTCAGTTCCCCATACCTGCTGCTGTCTCTGGAAGCGAGGAGGCAATGACTTCTGGTACTTTGAGTAGCTGAGAGTCTGAGCTGGAGGGGGCTGGCGTGCCTGAAGGACCGTCTCCCCCTTGGGCTCCACCTTGGCTGGGATGGGAGCTGCTGGGAGAGCAGGCCCAGGCAAGGCTGGTGGTTCTTCCCTCACTTCTGGTACATCCTTGGGAGGAGCAGTAAGAGGTGGCTCAACTGTGGGATACAGCGATATATTGTGAGAGACAGAGAGTGACTTCTGAAAACCACCAAAGGGCTTCCCCATGTTAACCACCGAAGCTCTTCAGTGCTCAATAATGGAACACCTCTCCCTATACCAGCCCACCTCTGTCAAAACATCTGCAGGGGAGGCTCTTCTCAAAGTAACTTTAACCTATTATGGGACAACCATGCAGCAACCTTTTCTTGTGGAAAGCTCTCTCCAAAGAGGGGCAACTAGCACCAACTCTGCAAATTGGTTTTGCACCAGGTCGATTGTTTACTGTTTTCCAGGGCCTTTTAAATTTTCAGTTTCTCCTACTGTATTTTTACTGCATTTTAATATTCTTTAATGATCACATTTTTATGTCTTTATTGCATTTTGTGGTCGTGTGAGCATTTCTAGTTATATTTACTGTATACTGTACTGCCCTACTCTGTCTTGATGAAATGAGGTTTGCAGCTGCTCTCTAACCCTTCTCACTGGCAGCTAAGGCATTCCTTCTCATTTACCTTGCAGTACCACACTATGAAACTGTGAGCCACAAGGGTTACATGGTGCTGGCGACCATTCTGAGAATGCCTGAAAAAAAATGCTTTGATTTTTTTCCTTCTCCCACTCCAAATGGCAACACTTATTAAAATTATTCAGTAAGGCTTTTTGAGTAAAGGTGCTGCTAGTGATCTTGACTAAGTTGTACTTTAAATGGACCTAGATGTTTGCTGGTTTGTTTAGCAGCTATATATGCTGTCTGATCTTTCAGGTGTCAGAGAGAAGGTTTACTGATAACAAGTTCTACAGGTGAAATAATATAACACCTTGCAGCTCAGTGCCAAGCTCCTTCCTCCACCCCAAAACTCTTAGGGTCAACTCAGTACTTGAGGACTAAAACATCTATTATCATATGAAACAAGTGAAGCTAATGAATGAGCGTGATGATGGGCAACATTACTGCAAGTTCAGGTGTCAGAGGGACTGAATGCTATCCCCAGGTATTTGGGACTGGTGCCAGTGAAGCAGCTGCTTTAGTGCTAGCTCAAAGCCTCTCTTTTCTAATTTGCCAGAAAGCTGGAAATATTCATTTGAGACTACAGTTCCCAGAATCCCCTGACCATCACGGCCATGGTGGCAAGGGGAATCTGGAAGTTATAACCCAAAGGAGTATGTTTTCCATGCTCTGATTTGCCAAGGCATTTTTTATTGTATTGTTTTAACCAAAGATGTAAATCACCCAGAAATATGAAGTCCAGTTAAGAGCATTTTGAAAAATAATAGCAGCTACTTATGATGGTTGTTCCAATCAAAACTTCAAAATGGAGGACATTCATATACGCAATCACAGGTGTGTTAGTCAATATGACATACAAGGTCGCATCCATGCACACGAACAGGGAAATCTGCCCACTTTTTAGGTTGTTTTTCAAAGTGGCAGGTGAGATATAAACCCTTTACAAACAAAACAGAAGAGTTACCATGATTGGCAGAGTCCAAGTTGCCCCCACTACTGCTGCTGCTGCCGCCGCCTACAACAACAACAGTATTGCGAGGTTTGCTAGCCAAAATGGGCTCCTCTTTCTCCCTCTTCTCCTCTGGGGGGGCAGGGGGAGCTGGTGGGTTTGAGGGCACAGGGGTGGGAGCAGGCGGAGGGGCAGGAGGCTCCTTTGGTGGCTCTGGCTTCAGGCGCTTGTCAGGAGCTCCAAACTTTTCATCTAGGCGCTTGAGTTTCTCAGCACAGGCAGCTCGGCGCTCCTCTTGCATGCGCCGCTCCTCCTCCTCCCGCCGGCGCCGGGCCCGCTCCACGGCAGCAGAGATCTCTGACGATGATTGTTTTCGGCGCTGGCGCCAAGCCTCATCCTCATCTTCTGGGGGAAGTGGCCGCAGGGGGCGGTCCTGGGGACAGAGGGGTATGTATGTGGAGGTGGAGAGAAGAGACTTAGTCCAAAGCTGTCCCATGAGTGAAAACCTGAACTGAAAGGACAAACCAAAGCTCCGAAGCACTACTTTTTTGGACTACAACTCCCAGTATGCCCCAGGCAGCACCAGATTCTAGGAGTTGTAGCCCCCAGAAGTGAAATTTCCAGGGTCTGCCCTCAAACACATCAGATGTTTTGGAGGTAAGGGCTAATTTCTGCCTCACTGTTATTCCTTGGCTAAGTAAGACAATGGAAGTACAAGTATCAATCATTTCTGCCTAAGGAAAAAGTTTGTGAAGCTTGGAAAGCTAGTGTGAAGTATTTTATGCCTTTGGTTGGCCCAACTACAAGATGGATTTTGGCTCTTGTTGCTTTTTCATTTTATAGCCAACATAGAAGCATAGAATTGCAGAGTTGGAAGAGACCACGAGGGCCATCCAGTCCAACCCCCTGCCACATGGATGCCCCTACACCACTACACAAGAATCCTGGCTCTTATGAAAATTAAAGCAAATGACTAGTTTTGACAGCTACAGTCCTATGTGCTTCGAAGTTACGCACTGAATTTCACATCACACAACTGGTGCCACAGCCATAAGTTCAGCCTCTGCCAAACTGCAGATGATCTTAATCCCCACCAACTCAGGGAGAGAGAGAGCCGTGCTTGGTTGCATGAGGGACTGTACCTGTGCAGGAAGCACAACCAATATGTTCTATGTTTAGGGACATTTTAGGAGTCAAAGAAGTAACCAGGGAGGACTTCTAGTGGTCTTGGTGCAATACCCTTCCTGCCCTTGCGCAAGAGTCTCAAAAGCAACGAGAACCACCCTGAAATCACAGCCAGCCTGTTTCTACCATCTTTTGCAACAGGAAGAGGACTCTCACCTAGACAAGACAGTTATGCCTCTTGCACACATCACACATTATCCACAAACACACACAAAGATATGAAACCTTTCTCACAGACACCTGACAATTATGTTTGGTCTTTAGTAGCCCAAAATAATTCCACTAGTCAGCAACAATATAATAGAAATGCTACTAAAAAGCTGTTTTTAAACTATAGCTTCCAAAATCCCCATCTGTCTAGCCACTGGCTAGACGGATGGGGATTGTAGTCCATAACAGAAACTTTTCCAAGTTCTGCAGGGAACCCATGAAAAATGCCTCTGCTCTCTTGACCTGCAGAATGAACAAGGAGGCTGAAGTGTAGAAATGGCACTGCTCTGCCCCCCCCCCGCCCCAAGGGGGCCGTGGTCAAAGTCAGGGGCTGCCAAACTTCACAGTCTATGGAAACTCACCGGGAAGTCATTAGGCTGTCCCCAATTGCCCCGGTTGGGGGGTGGGGGTGGCGGCGGCCGGACTGCAGAAGGAGGCGGTGGCTCTTTGGCGCCCTCTGGGGGACGCGAGTTTTCAGCCCAGGCTGTTTTCACTAGAGGTTGATCCTCTTTCGGAGTTCCAGCCTTCTTTGCATCTGTGCCTGATGACTGGCCTTCCAGGCCAGAAGGCTCATCGCTGTTTAGGGTTAGAGAAGTAGAGAAAGAGATCACACAGGGCTATGGGGGTCCTGCACCCTCTACTTGAAACGGAGGCGGGTGGGGGGAAAGGACTGGTGCACTTTGGGTGCCCCTGAGCTGTTGCCACAATTTCATTGGAGTTGTTCTACAAGGTTTGCATCTGAACAGTATCCCATTGGTGGAACTGACTGAGGCTGCCCTCCTTCCCACAGAACTGACATCCTGGTGTCCATTTCATGAGAAAGACCCATGTGTTATCAGCCCCACAAGGCCCTCTTTCTTTCCTGCCAATTCTCACCGGTTCTCAGTGGTTTCCTCATCAGACTCTTTCCCATCTTCTTCATCACTGAACTTCAGCTTCTCAGTGTAGTCCACTTCCTCATGGGCTCCTGAGGAAAACGAACAGGCAGACTTCAGAGACAATCAGGTAGATGTGGAGAGGAAACATGATGAATAGGAAACTCCTCTGGAGTCCTGAGTCTAGGGAGAAAAACAACAGCCGCTAACTCTGGCTGCTGAGGTTAGGCTCTCCAGTTACCTGCCCAGCCTTCATCGTTCTCCTGATCCAACTCATCAAATTCTTTCAGGTCATCCTGCTTAAGGACAGGTGGTCGGCTCACAGGCTCTGAAATGCGTGGCGGTGGTTGTGAGGGGCGAGGTCCTGGGAGCCGCTGGAACCTGAAGAAGGAAGAAACATACAGCCCCCCCCCCTTCTGCGTTATCCTGAGGCACCATAAGCAAAAGATGTTGCTCTAGTTGTCTAAAGTGGCCTTCTCCAACAGAGGGCTCTCTGCACATCGCTGGAGCCTAACTCCTGTCCAGAGCATGGAAGTTATTTTGGATGGCAACTCCTTCACTTCCCAAATCAGCAAGGCTAATAGCTACACTGGGTGGGGAACTCTGGGAGTTGTAGTCCTCCATAGTAATTTTTCCAAACTCTTCATCCCATTATTCCTGATTACTTGCCATACTGGCTGAGCCACAGGCTGCAGAATACTGCATTAGAGGGACATTAGAGAATATGAAGTGAGATCTGCCCATGGAGCTCGTTCGTTCATTGGTCTACCTGTCAGTCTTTCCCCAACCTTGAAAAAAGTTACTTCTGGAGGCTATAGCTCTCAGACTCTGTAGCATGTTATATAGGGAGTTCTGGAATTTGTAGTTCAAAGCTTTCCCAGGCTGCTATTTTTAATTTTAAGGGATCAGAGGACAGATAATAGAAGTACAGTTGCACACCACATTCGCGAACTCAGCATTCGCTGTTTTGATTATTCGCTGTTTTGGGAGGGCCCCCTCGCCCTCCCAAAACCGCGACACGGGGCCTCCGGAGGCCCTGTGAAGGCCCTGTGAGGGAGCGGGGAGGGCCGGGGAGGCCTCCACGGGCCTTTGGAGACCCTCCGGAGGCCCCGTGAAGGCCCTGGGAGGGGGCCCCCGCAGAGGCCTCCATGGAGCCTTGCGCGGCCCCGTGAAGGCCTTGGGGGGAGTGCAGAGGGCTGCGGAGGCCTCCATGGGGCCTCGTGAGGCCCGGTGAAGGCCCTGGGAGGGAGGAGAAGGGCCGTGGAGGCCTCCACGGAGCCTTGCGAGGCCCCGTGAAGGCCTTGGGGGTGGAGTGGGGAGGGCCGCGGAGGCCTCCACAGGGCCTCCAGGACGTCTCCGTAGGCCCCATGAAGGCCCTGGGTGGGAGGGGGGAGGGCCGGGGAGGCCTCCATGGGGCCTCTGGAGACGCTCCATAGGCCCCATGAAGGCCCTGGGCAGGAGGGGGGAGGGCCGCAGAGGCCTCCACGGGGCCTCGGGAGGGTCTCCGGAGGCCCCGTGAAGGCCTTGGGAGGGAGTGGGGAGTCCAGGGAAAGCGACCATGGGGCCTCCGGAGGCCCTGTGGTCACTTTGGCAGGGGAGGGGGGGCAATCAATATTCGCGTTTTTTTCACATTCGTGGGGGTCCGTGGAACCTAACCCCCGCGAATGTGAAGGGACGACTGTAATTGCCTTATGTGCTGTGTTGGCCCACAGATTACAATTTCTAACACTGAAAAAATCCCTTTGAAGTCAGGAAGCAGTCTTACATTTGTGTGACTGAGTGTCAACTGAGGTTTCCTTCTTGGATATTACTACACAGAAGCCAACAGAGCAACTGGTTTTTGTCTGTGCAGAAATGCCGGGAAAGAGAAGGAAATGCTGTCTTTTCACTAGCCTGGCCTGGCCCACCTGCTTGTTTCAGGAGAGAATGAATACTGGCCAATAGAGCTGCCCTTTGTTCACCTTGATTGCTCATGGGATGGGCTGAAAACAAGCCTTTAAACCAGAAAGTGAAAACCATTTTGGAATCCCTTTCCTGGCCCCCAGGTGTTCAGCCACAAAAAACTATTTGGCTCCTGTTAACCAGCCAGCGGACTCTAAGTCTCCTGCCAGAGAATACCCCCTTCCCTCCCTCAGGTTCTGTACCTCTATATATGCACCTCTCCTCCAAAAAGACCACTACTGCTCCAACCCATCTTTTTTGTACTTACCTCTGTGCCTCTGTTGTGGGGTAGCGATAAGGTCCCTGTGGCCCATATGGAGGTGGGAACGGGAGGTATGGGGGATACATCTGTTAAGGAGTATAGGAGGAATCAGTTACTGGAAGGTTTCTCCATTTCCTTCGGCATCCTAAAAGGAAATGGGTAAGCCCAATCCATCCAAGCAGCTCTTCTTTCAAAATATACTTACAAATGGCGGCATCATCCCCCGGTAGGGAGGGAATTGAGGCGGGACGTTGGGCTGCATGCCGACCCCAGCCCGCCCATCCTCTGGCACCAGCTCCCCGTCAGTGCCTCGCCCGCCTCCATCCCGCCAGCTGGTTGCGTCTGAAAGAGATGGGGGGGGGGTAAGAGAAGCACTAAGGGTGAGAAAAGCCTCTTAGGTTTCTAATAATTTGCAGCTCCTGGTCTGCACTGGAAGGGCACTTCTCCTGCTTGCCCCAGAGCTGAAGATTAGCTACCATTTAAGCAACACTACTTACTCTGGGGGCGGAGGTTTGGTCCGGGCCCATACGACGCATCGGTAGTGTCCTTTTCTTTGCCAGCTTTGTCCTGGTCGCCAGCCGCCTGCAGGGTCGGAAATTCCTCGCGAGAGAATCGCGACAGTAGGCTTGATCCCTTTCCACCTTAACAACAGAAAGAGGTTCCCAATGGAGTTTGTTAGAAGGCTACTTCCTTATCCTTGCCATGCCTCTGGAGAATGACTCTGCTTCTCTGATCCCAGAGGTAACAGTCCAAGATTTGGGAAACTGATGACTGAATGCCTGGACTGACCTGTGACAATAATAACTTTGATCCTCCTCCCCAAACATATCTCTGTATCAAAGTTTTCCAAATTGCAGGGCCTTTAGTGGTCACCAGTAGTCACAACTCACAGCTTGAAATTCAGCACTTGCAAATGAAGCCCCTCACCATGATAGCAGGCAGACTGATCTGGAAGAGGACACTGACAAGCTGACAGTTTTTGTAAGGGGGAAACTGACTCTCCTCATATCTTCAAATATTTCAAGACCTAGCATCACACAGAATTAGCTGGGACACAACTTACCATCTCCTTGTGCTCCATGGGTAACGCTGGCCTGTGCCCAAGACTTTACCCCGCTTGCTACTGTAGGGGGATTCTGAAAGAAGAGGGATAAGAGGTTACCAGTAGAGATCAGACCTTCAATTTTGCTTTGTTTTACTAAGAGATTTCAACAGGTTGGGGAGAATCTACAGGATCTTATTAGTTTGTTATCCTTTATGAACTCATGGCTGAGCAGTACTGTACACAACTGTGGCTCAAAGAGCTCTAGAAACAGGACAGGGTAAGGCTTACAGCTTGTCAGGGGTTACAAATGAAGCATCCTCATGCCTAGACCTCATTTGGGTACAACACTTAACTATGGTTTAGCACACACGAAGGCACCTTGTGGCAGTTTGTGCCCTGCCTGCCCTAATACTAATCCCATTGCCTTAGTTGCCATTGCCCATTCTTATTCTTCTCCCACAACTACTGTACCCCCACTCTAGCCATGGCCTAAGCTTCCACACCAGATAGTTGCAAAGGGAGATGTGAAGACCACAGGCCTGATGTGGCTTCCTGCCAGCCTCCTATAAAGCATTCTGCCCAACACCTTCCAAATATCTTGAAGAAGCAAACACTCTTGGAACCTAGCTGTCCTTTTTTCCTGCCAAAACCAACTTCTTCACAGAAGTTACTCTTTCCTCCAAGCCTCCGCAACTTGATAATTATGGTCAGAACACTCCACCGCTGGCCTTTTTTGCCTCTACATCTTTTGACCAGGTAAAGCCTCAATGTTCTGCCAAACCTAGAGAGAAGTCGCTATCAGCCTTCAGCTCAAAGCCATGCAAAGATGAATGAGGTTTCCAATTGCCCAGCAGGCACAGAGGCAAGAAAGAAACCTCATGGATCTTGGGTGCTGCTGCTTCCATGCACTTTTGGAAGTGGCAACCAAGACTTCCCCTCATGCAAAACAGGGGAAGGGAAGCAGAGAGACAGCTGCCAGCTAAAGTCCACAGATTGTTAAGAAATGTTGCTTTAAACCATGCTGAAGCTCCACTGTTTCAGTTTCTGACAAAAGACACTTTGTGTTGGAAAAGTGGAAGCAGAAACTTCCAATGTCCTCCTTGCTGGAAGACAGGGAAATATAAAATCACAAAGATAGTTCACTCTAGGCCATAGCGCAGCTTTCTGCAAAAATGCTGCTAGAAGAATGAATGTAGGTCTGTGCATCCTTCCCCATGTCAAAACCTAGATTTTCAGGCATGAACTGTAGTGCAGCCCAACAGAACAAGAGGTTTGAAAAAGTTAACTTTCTATGATTTTCTGCAAAAATAGTTTGAGAAACTATTAGGCTAGCAATGGAAGCTAGAGGCAGGTATACATGGCCGCACAGAAACAGGGGAGAAAATCTAAACTGGGTACCCCCAAGTCCCCTATTCTGATTCCAGATTTACCTCGGGGGCTGTTGGGGGTCGTTTCGGTTGGTTTGAGGCAGACGTCTGTGAAGCCGGCGGTGACTGCGATTCCGGCGGCTGAGCTGTCGAGGCATCGGTACTTGAGGCAAAAGCAAAAGGATTATGAGGAAAGAGTCAAAGAGAAGGCAGACTTGAAGGCACGTTCCCATTCTGCCCCAGAAAATAACCATGGCCCTCTGGTTCCCCCTCACCTCTTTGGGTCTGGCTGTTCCTGCTTGCTTGCCCATCCTGTCCCGTCTTTCGGCACTAGTGAGACGTTGGGGTCATTGCCTTTATTCTCTGCTTTTAAGCTTGGCAGGTTCGCAGGGGGTGGCATGCGCCGGGCAATAGCAACCTTACCGAGACTCTGCAAGCCATGGCGGGGAGTGACTGCAAGGGGAGTGAAGAGCAGGGGTTACAGATGGATCTTGGCAAGATGCACCCGCTGCCCTCCCCTCTGGTTCAGCAGCGACAGCTTCTCTCCCTGATCCACAGCAGCTACCCAACAGCTATCTGGTTAAGCCACAAATTGGCAGTTTAGGATGAACTCAAGGTGGGGACAGCTGCTCAGGGCGCTGCGAGTGTCATCAGGAATGCTTCACAGACTAAGCAGGTTCATCACAGCAACTGCCTCCTCCTTGGAGAATAAGAAGCACCCCCCCCCGCCTGCACCCCCCCGAGACACAAAGGCAATTTTACCTGTGGGTTTTTGGATCTCTAAGGATTTGCCCTTGTACGTATCAAACAGGTTGAGTGACGAATACTTTTTTCCATCCTTCCCCTTTGCTGTTTGCCCCAAACGATCTGACATTGCGCTGTAAGGTCATTGAGTACGATGGTTCCTCCTGGCTCCCCGTGAAACGTGCCTCTGTCAGATGGGAAGAGGGGGAGACTTAAGAAGAAGAACACTCAGCAGTTCTGACTTGATCTTTTCCCATCAATCGACAGCCACTCCTTTCAACAGACAGTTGACAGCTCTCCATTTCAGAAAAAGAGCAATCAACTGCAGCTATGAGAACTCCTCTGTTCACAAAGAGAAGCATCCACACAAACATATATTTGGAAGGCTGGTCAGAACTATTTTGAAATAAGGCTGCTGGTCCATTGACAGACAAGAAGTTGTTAGCTGATGGCTATCACATATGGCCAAGACCAAACATCCCTTGAAGGAAGGAATGGCTCTATGTAGCTGATTCAACTGCATCAAAGCACTTCCATCTCAAGAGCAAAAGGCAAGTGGGGTGGTGTCTCAGTTCTCAATCCTTCAGGAGCTTAGATACCCACACAAACATCTTAATGAAGAACAGCATGATCAATTCATAATGATCAGAGATGAAGTGACCTGCTTAATTAGCGCTGCACCACACACCCTCAGCTCAAGTGGACCTCACCAACCACCAGATGGGTTAGACTACAACTTCATCATACCCAACCAACATGGATAGCGGTGACAGTGTAGCCCATTTGAAGAGCATCAGGGTTAGGAAACCTGAGCTCAAGTCACTGTTGCTAGGTGTGTTGGTTTAATTCACTGGGTTATCCCCTCATGTTTCAGTTTTTAAAAAACAGTAAGCATTGAGTCTCTTGAATACTGTTGATACACGGTTGCATGACATTGTTAGCTGCAAACCACTAACCATGGTAGAATTTAATTCCTGTTTCATAACAGTTAACCAGTTAACCAACAGTTAAGCGCCTCTCCCAATCATTAACTTAAGTCTCTCTCTCTCTCTCTATTTTCATCCTACTAAATTAATGCTTTAAACACCTGGCCAATATTTGACCCCATCAATTGGCCAAGTATATTTTGATGAGCCAGTCAACATTATCTATAATAGGATCAGCAACATCTGTTGTGGATGCCTTGGGATTAAAAGAATCAGTATCCCCCAGTCGCATCCACGATTATTTAACAGCACTGTTACATTCTCCTTGAAATCCTTGCCCAGGACATTGGAAGGAGACACAGGTCTTTCTTATGCAGTATCCCTGAGCTGCAGATGCCTCTATGCAGAGCACCAGAGTTGGAAAGGACCAGGGAGATCATCAAGCCCAGCCCCCTGAGTATGTAACTACAGTCATCCCTCAGTATTCGAGGCTCTGACGTATTCGTGGTTTCTCCCCCTTCCCGGGAGGGAACTCCATCCACCTCAGGGGCTTCGCTTGGAGTTGGGAGCCAAGGCACCCCCTCCCCGCTCTCCTGGGGCTTGCCTCCATTTGAAATGGAGAGCCAAGCCCAAAGAGAGCAAGGAGGGGGGTGCTTTAGATACGATCTCCCTGCTCCCTTGGGGGTTGGCTCCCCACTCCAAACAGAGCCAAGCCCAGGGAGAGTGGGGAGATGGGGGTCTAAAGCACCACCCACCCCACTTTCCTGGGGCTTGTCTCCAAAGCCCAGAGAGAGCAAGGAGGGGGGCGATTTAGACCTGATCTCCCTGGGCTTGGCTCTGTTTGAAGTGGGGAGCAGCTTTGGGAGGGTGGGGCTGGCGGCTGAGAAATGGCTATTAGGCTTCAAAAGCCCCATCACCACTTTGGAAGGGTGGGGGAGGGTCGCGGACAGGAGAGGAGGTGTATTTTATTCACAGTTTTTTCACAGACAGCCACACCCCCTTCCTCATGACACCATTCTTTGTGTTTCCCAGCTCTTGGATTAGTTTTCTCCCCTCTCACTCTAAAAGGTTGGGATGCCTCTTCTAATGATCAGTCACTGGCAGCATGAGGCTGTGAGCTATAAAATGCTGCTGTTTTGGGCCCCATCCTTTTGCCTTTGCTCCCTACTGGTGTGTTGGACAAATACTCTGAAATTGAATTCAGCCCTCCAATTGAATGAGATTGTTTACCTTTGCACTACTTGGGACTCCTGCAAACCATTTCTTTTCCCCTCGGCTTGCATTTCACAACCATTTACCCTCCACTGGATCTTTCTAACTAGCCTTCACTCCAGTACTCTTTGCAGACACCATTCCACCCTGCTGCTACTCAGAAAAGACAAAAAAACAAAACATTTTTGCAGGGAGGGGATGGAGAAGAAGCTGACTATTCTCACACATAGCCTTTTCCTTTTAAGAACTGTAGACTGAATCTCACTAGGAAGTACAATCCTCTTTATAATCCTCTTGCCTTGCAAGACAGAGAAAATCAATGCATGGGCACCAAGATGTTTACACAGAAAACATACAGTCCAGTTTCAATAAGTTAGATTCTTTTAAACAAAGGCAATTTAAAAATCAAAAAGAGATAAAGGAAGAAAAAATAGACTTAACCCTGATCTTCCTGCCTCTCTCTGGGTGGTGAAGGGGAGTAATCTAAGTGTAATGGATTCCTCCTCTCACCAACTCCGAGAATGGATTTCTTTTTGGTTCTCCATTCACATGCAAGGACACTAGGAAAGGTCATTTACTGGAAGAAAAGAGGGCCAAACCCAGTACTGACACAAGCACTGTGGTTCAGATGATCAGAACTTTCCAGAGGCAAGTCTCATAACTACCAGGGAAAACAGAGCATTTCCATGGAAAGCAAATGTCAACACTGCTGGATGGCCATAAATATTAATAATTTGCCATAAAATGCATGATCACATAATGTTTAGAATGCTTGCCTTAGAAGTAAATATTTCACCTATGATGTTCATGAAATGAGTTTTTTCCCCCAAAAAACCCCTAACTCGAGAATGTAACACATTTAAGGTCAATACAATTTTAAGGATTTTTAAAGTGACAGAACTACAACATGCGCATGCCTTTATTATCTGTCCATACACACCACTTGTTACTCAGATTGGGCAGCCAAAGAATCACTTTAAACCATACAGCACACATAGCCGTGAGTTGCTGGTGGCTTCCTCTGAGGACATGCCCTTGGTTTGCTCTTTGAAGCCAGGCTCTGGGGAACTGACACAGACTGATGCATAAGGTTTGGGTGACAGGTGCAGGGGAAGGACAGGCAAGCCCGGGAGTCTGCGTGGGTCATTAAAGGGCTTCAACTTTCCCCTTGCAGGAGGTAGCACTAACAAGTCTGACCACAACAATTATTACTCAGCATATATTTAATACAGGCAATGGTATTAACAGGGACCAAGGAACACCCTTCAGGGACTTCTGACTGACATAGTTTTTAGTAATGTTGGCATTGGGAAAATGATGAAGAAACACAGACATTTGGTGCTGGGTTGCAGCAGCATATCTGTAGTAAACAATGCAATAAAACTTAAGCAAGGAAAACTGGGATCTACTTTAGCTGATCCTGCTATAGTTGTGTGTGCCTGCTCACAGTAAGGCAAGGCAAATAGCATCTGTCACCAGAATCCCTTACTGAGCAAATGCATGAGCAGCAAATCCGAAAGCAGCTAGGGCTGCCTCACAAGCTACCCTTAACATGTTGACAAGCACAGATCTATACATTTGGCCACCAAAATGGAAATCGTAAGAAAAGTGGAGGGTGGAGAAAGAAAAGGTCATTCCTGGATGCATTTTGGAAGAATACTTCAAATGATCTCTAGAAGGTTCATAGCTTATTGTTAACTTATACAAGGCTTATCTGGTCTGGCTCATTATATGTATGTATTTTGTTAGTTTTTAATAAAAAAGTTTGCTGTTTTGAACCGCTCCTTTTTGTGGTGCAGGAACCTATGTCTATTCTTTCCATATTATTTCTGCCTCTGGCATCAAATTTTCTGTTGAAGTAGTAATGCCCAGGAACACATCTACTTTGTTAAGTGAGCTATACCTGTATACAGTTGCTTTATACTGAGTTATACCACTGGTTCACTAGCCTACAACTCTCTATCCAGCATAGCAGGAAATCACATTTATCTGGGTCCTGCTATCTCCGATCCTTTAATGTGAGATCCCAAACAAGGAATCTTTCATGCACTTTGGTCCTTTCCTTGCAAGGATGAGGGGGGTGGGTGGAAAGAGCATGGCATGGGGATGTGAGGCTGTACTACAAGGCCAGGGTTACTGGGAAGACTAGAAGATGGGCAAGATTTGAGAGCAGCTTTTAAAATGGAAACATAGCCCTCCCACATCCAGACTAGACATCACCAACCAGGTTCTGTCCAGGTATGTTAGTCTATAACCTCATCATCCCCAGCCAGCCAGCACAGATGTGCTAGTTAGGAAGATGGGAACTGCAGTCCAACACATCTGGAGGACACCAAGTCAGAGAAGGCAGTTCTGAACAAACAAGGAGATTTTTGCTACCGTTAGTACCTTGAAAAATTCCACAACATGTAAAAGCAGAAGAATAACATTTACAGCGTTTGTTCTATATCAGAATCTGTACAGACTAAGGAACAAATCAAGGGTGATCTAACAAAAGTAATACTTCACAGGTTTCTAAGGAGGTCTGTGAAGCCCTGAACAGGAGAGATCACCACACCCTTGTGAACTGCACCATGAAACAGGCAGGGTGATAAGCATTTCAACTATTTGGCTGAGCCATAAAACGTTCAGGTTCAGGCTACCTTAGGAATCTTTCCTGTATGTTCCCTTTCTATAGGCTCAGGTCCTTCTGTGAAACACCAATCTTGTCACCATGGGCTTGGAGGAAAAACTGGAAAATACTGGGAGCAGGGCTTCTGGGAAATATAGAATCTAGAAGGGCTTTTGTTTCAGTCCCATATATTGATGACTTTTAGAAAAACGCATTGAGCATTTGTGTCTCAGGTGGTTTGGGGAGTGGCTGGTTGTCATGCTTTGTTTTACCTCCATTCACTATGTGATTTAGCTGTGTCTATTTTATGTCCTGCTTTAAACTGTGGTGTTAAACATTTCTAACTCTCTTCTATGAACTGTCCTAAGGAAGATTTATGACAGACCTATTAGAATTGGTGCCTTCCCAGGTGAGTTGGACTGCAACTCCCATAGTCTCAGAACTGCAGCCCAATAGATCTGGAAGGCACCAAACTGTAAAGGCAACAGGCAGCTGCCAGCCAACAGGTTGGGCTCTGCATACCTTTACAGGTGGATCGTCAATTAAAATGAACTGCAAACAACACCACTCCCAAAATGAAAAGCATTTTACTTTATATGGAAGCAGCCTCATGTCAACAGCTTGCAAGGTAAGTGGTACAGGGCAGTCTCTCTCCACAGCTTTCTTCAATGCCATGCTAAGTACTAGTAGCCACCATGGCTACAAATACAAATCCAGTAAGCAAAGGGAGCGAATCCAGTAATTCCTGGTAGCTCTGCGGGCAACTCCAGGTGAATTTCGGCACCTTTCATGGCTCCACAGTCCTCCCTTCCAATCTTGTTTCAGATTGGGTGAAACATTTGGGCAGAAACAAGTTACTAGTCCTGATGGTGGTGAGTACTCTTAACAATGTGAAAGTGCCTACCTAACAGAACATCTCTGCATGGTTCACTCTTCTTTCCATCTATTTCCCTGATACTCTTGCCCTCCTCACACTTGCCTGCTATTATAGATATAACTGCTTTCCACAAGAACTCATATTATGACATTTCAGTATGCCACCATACAAACTGAGAAGCCCTCTACTTACAGAAGCCAATGGCAGGCAGGCTATCCCACTCTTCGGACACTCCATCACAATGGCACTCGCCCAGGAAACAAACTGCGGGACAGGCTGATATAGAGTTGAACAGGATCAATGCTTAAATCCTGTCTACACGGCCAAAAACAAAACAACAACGAACGGTGTGCAAAAGATCGGCGATCCATTCACATACTTGTTTGTACAAATATGTGTCATTCAGATGACGGGTGGCAAATCTCACTGTAAAGTTCATTCACGGTGTGTGTGTGTGTGTGTGTCCGGGACTTCATTCAAATTTCATGTAAAAGATCTGTACACCTTTAGAATGTGTGGCTGTTTGTACATGGTCGCACAGATTCAAACAGGCAGCATTCTGATTGGATGAACCAGCACAGGGGGTGGGGCTAGCAAAGGGGAATCAGCGGCGGCCGTCATGTTTTTTTTTAAGGTATGTGAGAGCCCCACCGCCGCCACTGCTGTCCTCCTTTTAACTGGAGGTGCTTAGAACTGTAACATCATTGCTGTTGCTCCCCAGGTAATTCTAGGTCCTCCTCCTTCTTCCTGCGGCTGGGCGGAGCCGGGACATGCCGCCTCCCTCCGCCTCCCCTGGGAAGGAGGAGGAGGAGGAGAGCGGCGGTGGTAGGGCAGGGAGGGGGGCTGGAGCCAGGGCTGGGGTCATCATTTGGGAGCAGCACGGCCAACCAGGGCTGCTGCTGGGGCTGTGCTGCAGTCCTTCTTCCTCCTCCTTCGGCTGGGCTGAGCTGGGCTGTACAGCCTCCTTCCAGACGATGACCCTGGCCCTGGCTCCAGCCCCCTTCCCGCCCCACCATCCTCCTCCTCCCTCCCAGGGGAGGCGGAAGGAGGCAGCATGGCCCAGCTCGCTAAGCAAAGGAGGACCGTAGCACAGCCCCATCAGCAGCAGCCCTGGCTGGCTGTGCTGCTCCCAGATGACGACCCTGGCCCTGGTGAATGGAGTCCTCCTCCTCAGATGAAGAGGAGGCCCACATTCCTCCAACCTCTTGCCCGGTGTGAGGTCAGACTCTGGTCTTTTGTGGGGAGGACAACCCGCAGAATCCTCAGCCGGCACAGCAGCACACTCGCCAGCTGGGTTAGGGGTCATGCGGAATTTAGGGGGGACTTAGAAACCATGTAGGTAGTTCGCATCCGTGTGAACACCTGCCTTTTCGGACCTGTCTGTATTTTTTCTCCCTCACATAGACAAGACCTTAGTATCTGCCATAAGGGTTTTTTTTAGGTGGGGGGAGGAAAATGTCACTGCTTAGGGGTTGGCTTCAGTGATGTATGGAAAGGTGAGGAAAGGATTCAAACATTCCCTTCACCATATCGGGTACTTAAAAAAAACTAAAACTAAATCAAATAATAGAGCTATGTTTTGAGTGTTAAGAGGTAGGCAGGAAAAAAAAATACACTGTTGCAAAAATGCCTGGCAAATATACAAACAACATAAGCAGCAGGTGTATCTGCTGCTCCTCAGAATATAAAATCATACAAGATACAGTTAATACAAAATACAGTTGTCCCTTCACATTCGCAGGGGTTACGGCCGCCAGACCCCCGCGAATGTGAAAAAACAGCGAATAACAATCACCCCAGGGAGTGAGGGGAAATCTCTCAAACCGCTATCGGTTATCTGCTGGGCTTTCACCCTCCCTGGTTTAAGGAGGTTTTGCCTCACCCCCTGCCCCCCCCCGCTTTCCTGGCTTTTCCTTGCCTTTGTGAAGATCCAGGGAAGCCCAAGGAGTGAGGGAAAATCTCTCAAATCGGCTGTCTGCTGGGCTTTCGCCCTCCCTGAAAAGGCAGCCAAAGTTCAGCAGAGGAGCAGTTTGAGAGATTTTCCCTCACTCCCTAGGCTTCCCTGGCTCTCCTTTCTCTCTCAAACCGGATGTCTGCTTGGCTTTCGCCCTCCCTGAAAAGGCAGCTAAAGCTCAGCAGAGGAGAGGTTTTAAGAAGTTTTGCCTCACCCCCGCGCTTTCCTGGCTCTTCATTCCCTTTGTGAAGAGAAGGGAAAGACCCAGGAGACAGGCAGTGGGTGAGGGAAAACTGCGAATAATCAGAACCGTGAATGTCAAAGCCGCGAATGCAAAGGGACAACTGTACGGTATATGTATGGGGAGGAGGAGAAAACATGTTTTTACTCAACATTTGCACTGATTGCCATTATAAATAAACTATCATTTCCTTGGAAATCTGATTTAACTGTAGTTCAAATGACCTTGCCAATGGCTAGTTAGGAAAGTTACAATCTTAAACCTTACAGCAAGACAAAACAAGCTTTTTATGTTGTTTTATGCTTTTTATGCACATTTCTTTTTATGTTTTAAAGGTTGATTTGGCATAGAGATTGCTTTATTTGAAAAGTTACTTATTTCTTAACATAGGAGTGATTATGTTTAATTTAGATCTATCCCAATCCCAACCTATCCCAATCCCAATCTAAACCAGAGTAAAAATATTGTACCGAAAGAATCATCTACTGGAGCTGTGGTTTGCTGGAGCCCTGTTCATTGCTCTGGTTTGCAATATGAGAACAATATGTCTCCTTTCCTTCTCTCATCCTGCATGTCAAGGGAACAGACAAGAAACCTCCAACCCTGAACTGACATAACCCACAATTTTCCATTTTGCCAGAAACTGGCAAACTACAGATTGTGGAAAGGAGTTTGCCCATAAAACAGGATCAAACTATGGTTTTAGACCATATCTAAATGCAGCCAGTGAAACAATACCAAATGCAATACTGACCAAGAAGAGCTGCTTACAGAGTGACTATCTAGGCCTAACCTGAATATTTTACAGGTTGACCCCTGTAACCACAGGTTCAGTATCCACGATTTCACTTACCCATATCTGAAAATAAACATTCTCTCTAGGCATTTCTAGGTCCTTCAATGTAATTCTATGATTAACTGCTAGTGTTCCTCTCATTTAAAATAATAGAGTTCCTTGTGATCCATGGTTTCAGATATCCATGGTGTTTTTTTCTTTTTTCTTTTGGAAAGTATCATTTGTGGATACAGGGGTCAACTTGTATTTTTAGTTAAGACATATGGGGCATGTGTATGTATTACACACACATCCTCTAGCTAGTGATTCCGAATCTGTAGTCTGTGTATCGACAGAGGTCCATAAGGGTACTGCAGATTGTTTACTGGGGGGGGGGCGGCGTGTGAGACACTACACTGACTGATGACTGAAGTCCTCATGGGGCAGGGAGGGAGTGAAATGTATGTGCCAACTGCAGAGAGTGAACAAGCAAAAAGGCAGAGTCACTCACTGTGGTAGAGTCCTTTTCCATGTTTCTTAAAAGATATCAAGTATTAAATATGAGATGAAATTTGAATTGTGAAAATGCCTACTGGTAGTAAACAGGAGAGTGAAGTTTACTGAACACCCACACCCAATATGTGTATGTTTCCATTAGCCCATGTTAAAAATGTTTTGAATAGTTTGCTTGCTTTTGTGGCAGCCTGAAAAGCTCACAATACCACTGCAGTGGTCCACATAAAGGAAATGGCTGGGAACTGCTGCACTAATCAGTGGTTTTAAACCTTTCATTCTCTACAGGTTGAGTCTCTCTTATCTGAAGTGCTTGGGATCAGAGGTATTTTGGCATATTTTGGAATACCTGCATATACATATTATCTTGGAGATGGGACCCAAGCCCAAATACAAAATTCATTTATGTTTCATAATAATACATTTATGTTTCATAATACACATATCATAATTTTTAATAATTTTGTGCATGAAACAAAGTTTCTATATATTTAACAATCAGAAAAAAACATAAAATGCACTGTCACGTCGATGCTCAAAAAATTACAGATTTTGGAATACTTCAGATTTCAGAATTTTAGAAAAGGGAGACTCAACCTGTATATTTTAGACTTCAATTTTCCCAGAGTCCAAAACATCTGGAGGATCAAAGGTTGAAAACTGCTGTTCTAGATCATGAGAGGACATGATCAAGGCTTGGTTAGTTGTTCTTGTGTGCCTTCAAGTCGTTTCCCATTTACGGCAACCCTAAGGAATACCCCAAAGACATCAGATCCTATCTGGTCTTGAAAGTTTAACAGGGCCAGCCCTGGTTAGTACTTGGATGGGAGACCACCAATGAGTACCAGGTGCTATAGACTATATTTCAGAGGAAGGAACTAGCAAAACCACCTCTGAGTATTCCTTGCCAAAGAAAACCCTATGAAATTCATGGTCACCATAAATTGACAGGCAACTTGAAGGCAGGTGTGCACGCACATGGTGAACCTATCATGGTGTTTTCTTGGCAAGATTTGGCCAGAGGGGGGTTGTCTTTGCTTCACTCTGAGGCTGAGGGAGTGTGCCTTGCCTAAGGCCAGCCAGTGGGTTTCCACTGCTGTGGGGATTCAAATCCTGGTCTCCAGAATCGTAGTCCAACACTCAAACCACTACCTCACACTGACTTGGAAAGTGTGTATCTTTTTTTTTAAAACTAGAATGCTGAGGGCTACCAATCAGAGACAGGCACAAAATGGTAGCTTGAGTGGCAGAGCCAATTAATTTCTTACCCCATTAACCATGCCCAGTCAGATAAACAAACCTGAGTTGACCAAAAATCTGGGATTCTAACACAATTCTCTAAAACTGAAGAGCAGAGCTGAATGAAGGCATGGTTAAACCCCAATCATTTGGCAGTCCTGTTCTAGAGATGAGGGACACTGAGGCTGAGGCACATTCAATAAACACAAGACCAGCCATGTTTTCCTTGTTCTTATAGTAGTGGGAATTAGCTGCCTCTGCTGCACACATCCACACATTCTTCCCATCTGTACCAGTCCTCAGAGCTGCCACCAGGAGAACAAGAGAGACCAGCAGAAGGCAAACTCACAGCATGGAGTATGGCAGCTAGACTGTCTTTCCAAAGGATGTTATGCTGCTTTAGCCACCCACCATCGTTGAATTTACTGAAATACCCATGGGCCCACCTGCCAGTCACTCTTATTTTCCTCATGATAGGATTGCTATGGGCCTGAGGTGTCTGATAAGCTGACAAATATGGGAGGGGAAGCAAAAGTGAGTGAAAGGAGGGGGGGAGAACAGGAGAAATGAAATATGGATTGGGTGGGTGAGAGTGAAAATGTTCTTTGTTATTATGACAGCCCTTGAGATGAGAGAGAAAGGAAATAATGTAAGGCAGTTAAGTAGTGTGAATCAGTGATAACCTTGAGAATGGTGGTGACTCTGGCCTTGTTCACCACTGGTATTCAGTTACCAAGAAAATGTCTGCAAGGGAATGAAGCCCTTGATTTAGGAAATAAAAGTCTTCTCACTCCTGCTCTAAATCTTTGATTTAGGTTTGTAGCAGAAGCCTATCAACAATTTGGCATCTAAACTCATGGGATTCTGAAGATATATCCAAACTCTTTAGGAATGCTGTTAGAGTAGAAACTGGAATACCCAACATACTTCAAAACTACTGGAACTCCTGCTTTAATCATGCAATGGCTCAAAAGAATATTTCACTTGCTAAATCTGTTGATCTAAACCAACATTCAGCATCTAAATAAAAAGCCTCTCACATGGAGGCTACAAACAAGGCAGGAAAGGGACAGTTCCTTGCCTTAATTCAGAATCTGATATTTGGAGATAAGCGAGAAAGCTTTTCTCAGCTAAATGCAACAATACACTGAAGATGTGCACATGCAAACCACTTCAACCACACAGGGTCTTCCTTGCAGAATCAGCACCTCAGTGTTCCAATTTTCTGGGTGAGAAGCATGTGACTGGGCTTCCCCTGTGGTGGTGCTGTTCAAATGAGTGAACAGCCCACATGGTATCATGCTACATTTAAACACAGAACACTGTCCCCTAACCCAGTCAATCACAAATGGTTTATACCTTCTGCCAACAGCCACACTGTCTAGAGATGAAGTGGGCTGTGGTCCTAGAGGTACTAGAGGACAGTAGCCTGGAGAACGCTGGTACAGTAGGAAGGAGACACAACTGGGCTTTTCATGTCACCAGATACCCAAACAAGCAAAACAAACTGAGCCAATTCAGCACTTGTCATGTTAGGCTGAAAGAAGAGATGACCCCCAACCGAGATGGAGCCTACCAAGTTTACTTTGGAGAACAGCAGATGTCATGAAGGTTCACAAACCAAAATTCACAGCAGAACAGCATGACAGAGTAAAACTTTTGACCAATCCTTTTTGAAAAACCAAATTGGTGGTATTCACAGCGATGTAGTACTGTGGTGTACCGCATACCTCTTGCTCTGCAAGTGTCAGTTATAAAAAAATAACTCAAAGAAAGGAAGGACAGAGAGAGGGAGAAGAGCAGAAAGAGAATTTCTGATTATCTGAAAGATTGCATTGATTGATATACAGAGGAATACATTTAAGATTTCAGTGGCAGTTAATTCATTGTCAGGCACATGTCACAGTTAAGGCCTCTAACATCTAAATCATAATTATATGTAATTATAAGCGTATCTATAACATATCATACTCTAGGAAGACAGCATCTAAAGTGTACTGTACTTTCAGAGTATCATCAGAAGTGCTATCAGTGCTTCTTTATTGGTCATCTAAGGCCCTTCTCATTATAAATACTCCTGGAAAACTAAGGATATACTGAAACAAACCCACCAACCTGCTCAACGCCACCACAGATTTAAGGAGGATGATGGTCAAGATAGGATGGACCATGAGATAGATCATCAAATTTTAAGCAAAAAAAATTAATATATGTAGTGTATGGGTGTTAACCCATACTGCAAAGGATACTACAAATGTTATTGCTAAGGATGGTCTGTCCTATAACTCAACAGAGGGTCTCATTTTTTTAGACAGATTATTCCCAACAGCACTGATTTAAGTGTTCTCTGCAGGAGAGGATATAAAGTCAAATAGCTGATCAACATTACTGTCTGATATCTGACTGCAGCTAAATCAGGCCTGGAACTGCTTGCCTAGCTGCCATTTCACTATGCATATGCCTTCTTGATATGCATTGTACCTTGGTAATTGTACTTACAAATTATTTAAATCTACTACACCTGCCAATCCCTTAATTAGTATCACCATATATCTTACCATGCCGAATGGTAACAGCCCCTGTTCAGACCCCTCCCCCTTGTACAAAGACAATGCTGTAATAGGTTTTATTTCAACCATACACAATAGTTTGTAAAGTTGGTCCTCTGTATCCATGGATTCAACCACCCACAGCTTAAAAAATATTAAAAAAAAAATAACCCAAAAAGCAAATCTTGATTTTTCCATTTTATGTAAGGGACACCACCTTACTAAACCATTGTATATAATGGGACTTGAGCATCTATGGAATTTGGTATCCACGGGGGATCCTGGAACAAAACTCCAGCAGATACCAAGGGCCCACTGTATTTGTTCTCTAACCCCTGTTTTTTAGATAATTTTAAGTAAATGTAGTTTTAACAGGTTTGTGTTTCAATTTGCCTTAATCAATATAAAAGGCATCTAACGCCATGGACACCTTTCCACCTTCAGTACATAATGCACAGCTAAGATGTCCAATTCCCACAGCACTGCACAATCAGATATAATGGCACCAGAACAAAAACAAGCCAGGAGCAGTTTTAAAAATAGCACATCCTACTTACAGCAGTTGATGTTTTCTGATCCATTATTTATACAATCCTTCCAAAATGTAAATTTCTGATCATGCTGAACTGGATTGTATACCATCGTTCTGAATTATCATTGTATCATCCTTTTGGTTATTCATTTATTATAAACCCACATGTTTAGCAAGTTCATAAATCTGCTTGATTAATAATCCAAGCAATTGAAACTTCAATGACTTTTTCAATTGCTTGAACGGAAAAAGAACAACACCCCCCCCCATTTCAAAGCCATCTTGAAACTGAATCAGCAACTATTAATTATTAATATATTCCATTTATCTGCAGAATTCCAAAGCTGCATTACAAACAGATTCTGACATCAGAAAAAGCACTCCCAGTTTGAAAATGCACAAGCAAGAAGCCAGCATTTATTAAAACAACCAATAAAAACAAAATAAATTCAGAATCAGAAGTAATGTCATAGAAAAAAACAAGCCTTCTAAACTCCATCATTGGAATATGGAGTGTCAGATAAGAAACCCTTCTTCCATCAACTATCTGAAAGGGTGATTGTGAAGCAAGGAAAGCACTGAATAGCATCCTCCCCCCTCAAATGAACATGAATAAAATGAGATGCAAGATTATGAGGGAACAGAAGTCAGAACACCCCCAGCATGCTGGACCACTGCTCTTCCTGTCAACTAACATCACCAACCCTGTGCAAATTTGCACTAAAGGGGCTTGAAATTGAGGACACATGCAAATAAATGGCAAATTCACTTACCCTGAAAAGCAAGGGTTGGCCATTTCACTTCATCTCTAATCATGTATCAAAATCACTATGCCTTTTGTGTGCATATGTGTGTGTGTGTGTGTCCCTGCACGCACGCACAATAAATCTAAGGGCTCAGTTAAGACACTTATCAAAAAGCTGTCTTGGCTTTCACTGTTATCCAATATATGGGGGCATGCCTTTGTGCTGGACAGGGGAGTACCCTTCTTGCTGCATAAACAGACCCTATGTTTTGGACATCACCCCATTCAAAGACGGATGCTTGTGAAATGAAAGGGAGCCATATTTGCTTCCTTTTTGTGTGTGTCAGCATACACCCTCAAATCAACACCATCCCACCCTCCTACTACAGTGCTGGGAAATTCAAACTCCACTTTTAAGCTATATTAATTCTGTGTTATTTAACACCTCCTCCAAACTGCAGTGCATGTGATGAGAACCTATTAATATTTAGTAAACCACTAATAGCAAGGGGATTCTCCCCCTCCCTGCCATTGATTGTGTGCTTAAGAGTGCTACAACAGAACACAAGGTTTTAGATCAACTTACCAGTCTTCCCTTTCACCAAAGGCACACCCCTGATTTCAGTACTATCCTCAAGGAGATATTGTCTATCTGCCCTAAACAGAAAGATTTTCTAGTGACTGGATTTCAAGAAATAAAATACCTCTTAAGCACTGGTATCAGCTCAGCTGTCCAGCCTTAACAGCGTCTAGATTTTTCACTGCCATTTCAAAGGCAACATAAAAAAACCACCCTGGTCTTTGAACTGGTTCAGATTTTAAAGTGCAGCTGCAGTAAAATGGCCTTTTATGTGAGTCGCAATGGTTCGTCTCACAATTATAACAGGGCTGTAACTTCATGGCTATCTCAGCATAGCCTTTATTTAGGGAATCTACTTCCCTCAAATTGAGAATAATTAGCTTCTCATTTTGTGAATAGCATTAGAGTAGGCAACCATGAGGTTTGTTTAGAAACCTTCTCCAAATATTAAGGCTGCCTAAAAACATTAACAGGATACCTGCCACACCTCTCCCCCACGCTTCCCTTCATCTATTCCAACATTTGGTCTTTTCTCCCTAAAATATATACCTGTATTTTAAATATCAGGCTGTGCCTGCAGGCAGAAATGGCTTTTTTTAAATTAATGATGCAGTCTCTGTTCTGCAAACCTCAGAGGCATTACACTATGCTTTTAAAAGCACACACACACACAAACCAGTTTCTATCACGCAAACCTTTCCATCAGATAGGTTTAGATTTTTCTAGCAACTTCTTTTTAAAAAAGCTTCAAAAAGCCTTTTGCAAGAAGACATGGTTCAATTAACTTGAACTCCTTATTCCAACAGCAGCCTAAATGTCGATACTCTACTGAAGGTATGTTGGGGTGAAACCATGATTCCTCACCCCCACACACACCTCCACCCCCCAAAACGAGTGGCATTTTGGATTTGAGACGAATTAAATCCATCCCATTCCTTCCCCACCAGCTATGGCAATAAAGGCAAAACACAATAAAGGAATCCTGAGATTCAACAATAGATCCCAACATTTCTGCCTCTTTAAAAAATTAAAAATAAAGCAAATTACTTCCCTAGGCTCCACCCTGATTTCAATTTAAGATGCCATCTTTGGTTTTAAGATTTTTTTTTAAAGGATCAAAAAATGAAATTGGGGGTGGGTGGGCGGTAAATTAACAAGGCAATCTCTTTTCCTTTCTCTCTCTCCAGTTTAATCAAACTGGCCCCCAGCAACCTCATCCCAAACACAGCCCCACATCATTATTTCCAAATACGTGTAATTGTAATGTGTAACTTCTAATTTTAGTATAAAGGTGTAAATATAATGTTCATTGGAAAAACAAAAAGAGTGATTACAGTGTGTTTAGATTAAGAGGGAAAATGTATTAGTGTTAGGATAGTTTTATTTTTGTATTAGTAAGAAAAGAAGAAAACAATTTTTTTTGCGTTATTGTTATGGCCTTTTGTGGCCGGGTATATTTTTCAGTAGAATGGTCTTATTTCAATTAAAAAAAAAATCCTAACTCACATCATTATTTCTGAACCCCCAGAAAAGATGGATACTAGGGAGAGCTTAAAAACAACTCCTCCAATAGCTCAGCTCTTGACCCCAACACCTGCCTCAGGACCATCCTGGACCTGGATCCCCACACCTCCTCCTCCTCATTATTATTAGACCCCCCTTCCTTCAAATATAAGCCCCTCCATATTAGGGGTGGTATAAAATGAGGTCTTGTAAGGATTCCCCACACCTTATTTATTATTATTATTAATTATTATTATTAGACCCCCCTTCTTTCAAACATAAGCCCCCCCCATATTAGGGGTGGCACAAAATGAGGTCTTGTAAGGATTCCCACACCTCGATTATTATTATTATTATTATAAAACCCCTTCCTTCAAACATAAGCTCCCCCAATATTAGGGGTGGCATAAAATGAGGTCTTGTAAGGATTCCCACACCTCGATTATTATTAATATTATAAAACCCCTTCCTTCAAGCATAAGCTCCCCCCAATATTAGGGGTGGCATGAAATAAGGTCTTGTAAGGATTCCCACACCTCGATGATGATTACAGTATTATTAAGCCCCCTTCCTTCAAACATACCCCCCCCATATTAGGGGTGGCATAAAATGAGGTCTTGTAAGGATTCCTACACCTCGATAATAATAATAATTATTATTACAGTATTATTAAACCCCCTTCCTTCAAACATACCCCCCCCATATTAGGGGTGGCATAAAATGAGGTCTTGTAAGAATTCCCACACCTCGATGATGATGATGATTACAGTATTATTAAACCCCCTTCCTTCAAACATAAGTCCCCCCCCCCCAATGTTAGGGGTGGCATAAAATGAGGTCTTGTAACTGAACTCCATTTGAACCCAGAAATCCCTACAGGCCTTGTTTAACTTTCTTGCCTTGGTGATAGATTTCTATATCCCCCCCATAGTTTTTTTGGGGGGATGAAAGGGACAAACTTGGGGTGTGGGGGTGTGTATATGGGTGTGTGTGAAACGGTTCAAAACAAGGGCGCCTCTCTTGTTTCTCACACTCCCCCCACCCCGCTTTATAGGTGGCTCTACTTCGGGGAACCATTAAGCGCCCAGCTACCCTGGACTGGGGCAAAAACCCACCGCGACAACAAGGGGAAGCGCTCTACCACAGGCAGGGCGGACCCGAGGGAGCAGAGGGTGAGGCCCCGGAGGCGGATGGCCACGGATTCCCTCGCGGGGGGGAGAAATCCAGAAGGATGAAGCAGGGCAGCGGACAAGATGGCGGAGGCCTGAACGTTCTACCGGCTCAACCCGACCCATTCTCCTTTTCCTCCACCAAGCACCGCTTTTTCTGGAAGCTTAAACAGAGGCTTCCCGGGAACGAAACAGGCCCATACTCACCTCGTCAGATCGGGCTCGCTCCGCTCTCTCCAGATACGAGCTTGCCGGGAGCGGAAGGGTGTCCCAGATTGAGGATGGAGGCGGATTACGCGGCTCCTCCCCACCCCCCTGTTCCCCCTGCTTTGTAATTTTGTCCAAGGGCCGATGTGGCAGCCTCGGCGTCTAAGCACCGACTAAACGGCCATCCGGGTCTCAGGCCCCGGCGGCGGCAACGAAGCCACGCCCCTCTACGCTGCGTGAGAGGAGGGGCTTAAAAAGCGACAAAAGCCAAAGGGAGGGCGCCCTGCAAACACATAGAGCGCGCGGTTAGGTGCAGGTGCGGCTGGAGGCAGGGCGCGTGCGCGGTTAAGGGCAATTTATGCGCTCGCGCAGCAGGTTCGAATGCATGAATGGTAAAGCATCGCTCTGCAAAGGGCAAGCCTTTTTATAATAGGGGGCAGCCACACTGGAGAAATAATTCAGGTTGAAACTGGATTATTTGCATGCCTCCTTCCTATGGAATCCTGGGATTTGTAGTTTGGTGAGGCACCAGCACTCTTTGGCAGAGAAGGCTAAAGACCTTGTAAAACTACAAATCCCAACATTCCATAGGAAGGAACCCTGGCAAATAATCCAGGTTGAAACTGGATTATGATTATTTGCATGGCTCCTTCCTATGGAATGCTGGGATTTGTAGTTTGGTGAGGCACCAGCACTCTTTGGCAGAGAAGGCTAAAGATCTTGTAAAACTACAAATCCCAAGATTCCATAGGAAGGAGCCCTGGCAAATAATCCAGTTTCAAACTGGATTAATTGTGTAATGTGGATTCCCCCTTACTAAGGAGGAAGCCAGTTAGAAATGCTTCAAAATTGTGGAACCTTGATACTTTGTGCTGCAGGGTATTTCAATGGTGTTAACTATGCCTGCCGTCCAAGATCTGTGGATGTTTGGGGCTGCAACTCCTATCACCCCAGCTGCTTGGGGATGGTGGGAATTGTAGTCCACCCACACCAGGAGGTGCCCAGCTGGGGCAGATGGATCTAGTTAAATAGTAAAATTGATTTCTGGTTGGGAATGGGAGTGATGAGGTGAGCATGTTGTATGATAGTGCAGTGGATCTTAACCTTTTCTTTTCCAGGGACACCCTTTAAATATCTTCTGTTGCCGCAGACCCCCAAGACTTAACTCAAGATTTAAAACTATAATAATAATAATAATACCTAATAATAATAATAATTGCTATGAGATAATGTCATTTTGAGGCTACAGTCCTCATTTAAACAGAGTCATATCTCCAATACTTAGGGTAAAGTTCATTTGTGTCTGTGTTTGGAGCTAGTCCTGCCATCAGCCACTGGATTTTGAGTGTGGCAAAGGGGCAGCAAATCTTGTTACTGTATTAATACTGCTAGAAATTGGGAGAGGTGCTTGAGGGATTTTCTTCCTCCTGGGTCAAAAAATTAAGGACTCCCTGAAACAACATCTCAGGCTCGGCCAAATTGATCACCAACAATGGTCCGCCCTTGCCTCACATCGGGAGGCAAGGAGACACACTATCCACAATGCTGCAGCCTTATTTGAGAACTCACGCCGAACAAGTCTTGAAGAGAAACGACAACGCAGAAAGAATCACAACCCGGAATCATCACCCAAGGAGACCTTCTGCTGTGCTTTCTGCAACCGGACTTGTTTATCTCGGATTGGCCTTTTCAGTCAGCGCACTTGCAGAAAGCGCGGGATGAGTCCTTCCTGAATCTTCGTTTGTGAAGAAAAGCTAGAGAGAGGAGGTCAAAAAACCATGGCTAGGTGTGGTATTGCAGTATGTGACGTTAGCTCTGGATGGGTGGTAGAATTCCCATTTGGTGTGCCTCTGTCCACCTGTGTGCCTTCAAGTCATCTGTTGACTTATAGTGACCCAATGAATTTCAGAGGGTTTTCTTAGGCAGGGAATACTCAGAGGTGGTTTTGCCAGTTCTTTCCTCTGAAATATAGCCTACAGAACCTGGTATTCATTGGCAGTCTCCCATCCAAGCACTAACCAGGGCTGACACTGCTTAGTTTCCAAGATCAAATGAGATCTGGTGCCTTTAGAGTAATTAGACCTTTACTCCATTGCACATGGAAGCGGGGGCGGCAGGGAGCCATAGTGGCTGGGGGATTCTGGAAGTTGTAATAAAAAACGACAACTTTTTTCAAGTTATGATTCATGGGGTAAGTTGGCCTGCCAATGACTTGTAGTCACTTCTCATGCTAATGTAACCTCTGTGAATTATTGCTTTGGTTTAGTGGTTGGGGAAACCCCTAAAAGAGAAGCTGTTCTTACAAGGGGCTCAGCTACATGAGAGAATTAATTGCAGAAAATATAGCATTAACTCACTATCGCAGCAGTGTTTATTTGTCCCCATGATGCATTTGCAAGATTATTGGCACGGGAAGCTATCTGAGTTTGAAGTTCACACACAGAAGAAAAGATGGTGGCCACAAGTGAATTGCCTGTCTTTTTATTCCCCCAAAGCTCCTTCCATTTCCCTTTTTTCTCCTTTTTAAATAAGAGATGTGGAAGAGCAATCTTATGCTTACAAACTTTTTTTTTTTGTTCTGCCGCTTGAAAATAGTGCACAATTGCTTCTGTGAAAGACAACAATGGTGGCTTCTGTTGCCAGCAAGCCCGCCGCCCCCACACACACAACCAATCACATTTTGACTTCTGTGATGTGCCCCAATTTGAATTGCCTGTTCAAACAGACTGTAATGGGCATTTTCATGTATTTTTTTAAAAATAAGATTGCTAGAGACAGCGAAAGCTGTTATTGTAAAGTACTTGGAGTTTTCACGCCCCCTCCTTCCGAATATGGTGAATCCCGGCAGGAGCCCATCCAGACAATAGGTATTCCCCTCACATTCCTTGAGGATTTTTTTCACCATCTAGAATCATAGAATCGTAGAGTTGGAAGAGACCACAAGGACCATCCAGTCCAACCTCCTGCCATGCAGGAAATCATGATCAAAGCATGACAACACCCATGTTGATTCAGAAAGACAGGAAGAGCTGGAGAGGAGCGGAGCTGTAGTTGCCCATTGAATAAGGGCTTTAAGGTTCCATTTGAGGTCGCAGTACTGCTGAGCAGCATATGTGGAGGAGTCCTGCAATCAAGCCCAGCATTGGCACCTCAGTAAATGTGTGGAATATGCAGTTGTCCCTCCATATCCACAGATTTGGTATCCACGGATTTAGGTATTCACGGCTTGAAGATATTCTTAAAAAAATAATAATCCAAAAAGCAAACCTTGATTTTGCCATCTTATACTGTATAAGGGACACCATTTTGCTATGCCATTGCATATACTGGGACTTGAGTATTCATGGATTTTAGTATCCACGGGGCGGGGGGGGGGGCCTGGAACCAACCCCAGCGAATATGAAGGGACAACTGTATAGGTCCCATCCAAAATTATTAAAAATATTGGATATAAAATTATCCTCAGGTTATGTGTATAAGGTGCACTGTATATGAAACAAATGAATTTCATGTTTAGATTTGGATCCCATCTCCATCTCCATTATGTATATGCAAGTATTCCAAAATCCAAAATATTTCAAAATACCTTTGGTTCCAGGCATTACGGATAAAGGAGACTCAACCTGTATTATTTTGGCCTCCATTTTAGGTACAGGAAAGGCCTTTTTTGCAGTAGGAAATGAGTTGAAGTCAACTTCCATCTCACTTCCTCTTAGGAAAAAAAGGCTGGGCCAAAATGGCTTGGGGTGGTGGGGTGAAAAATGCAAAATTTCTTCCTGTGCTGTCGTGAGCGGGCGCGGGGTGGGAAAAACCCTGGAGGCTACAACAATGTCTCTGGAGGCTTTGTGCAGATAATGGTCTGCACTTTCCCTGTATGTGTGTGCCTTTAAATAACCTGTCCGACTTGGTGAGCTCATCTCTCTCTCTGGCTTTTCTTCGCAAACGAAGATTCAGGAAGGACTCATCCTGCGTTTTCTGCAAGCGCGCTGATGACTAAAAAGGCCAATCCGAGATAGACAAGTCCAGTTGCAGAAAGCACAGCAGAAGGTCTCCTTGGGTGATGTTTTTGGGTTGTGATTCTTTCTGCGTTGTCGTTTCTCTTCAAGACTTGTTCGGCGTGAGTTCTCAAATAAGGCTGCAGCATTGTGGATAGTGCGTCTCCATGCCTCCCAATGTGAGGCCAGGGCAGAACATTGTTGGTGATCAATTTGGCCGAGCCTGAGATGTTGTTTCAGAGAGTCCTTGTATCGCTTTTTTGGAGCGCCCTTCTTACGCTGACCCATGGCAAGTTCACCATAGAGTAGTATTTTGGGGAGGCCCTGGTCCTCCATCCTAGAAACATGACCTGCCCAGCACAGCTGTGTTCTCAATATCATGGCCTCAATGCTGGTGATCCCTGATTGCTCAAGGACAGCAACATTAATCATATAGTCAGTCCAGTATATATTTAGGATTGTGTGTAAACAGCACTGATGGAAGTGTTCGAGGAGTCGTAAGTGTTGGCGATAGGTGACCCATGTTACAGACCCATAAAGGAGAATAGATAGTACAATGGCTCTATACACACTGATTTTTGTGCTTCGCCTCAGGTGTTTGTTACTCCAGACTCTTTTGTAAACTCTTCCAAATGCGCTATATGCCTTTGCTAATCTGTGATCGATCTCTTTGTCAATCTTGGCATCTGAGGAGATGATGCTTCCCAGGTAAGTGAACTGCTGAATGGACTTAAGCACAGATTCGATGACAGTTGTCCCTTCATATTTGCTGGGGCTTGGTTCCAAGACCCCCCGTGGATACCAAAATCCATGAATACTCAAGTCCCATTATAGTCAATGGCAAAGCAAAACAGTATCCCTTATATAACTTGGCAAAATCAAGGTTTGCTTTTTGGATTAATATTTTTTAAAGAATAAATATTCTTTAAAAAATATTTATGAATACTTAAATCCGTGGATACGGAGGGACAACTGTATTTCATAAGGTTTTCTTAGGCAAGGAATACTCAGAGGTGGTTTACCATTGCCTTCCACTACCACATCTATTGTCTTAAGTGAACTTAACACAGTTTTTAAAATGAAAAAATAAAGGAAACATGTTGAACCACAAGTAGGGAAAATACACCCCCCCCTCACACACACACACGAATGAGACATACGGTAGTTCTCCCATACTTTTGAGGCCGTGTCATGAATGAACTTTCTTCAGACTTTTTTTTAAAAAACATGGAAAAAGCTCATCTATTTTTCAGTGCTAGTAGCCACTTGAATGTTGGAATCAACCATATTAATTGTGAAGGTATGTGGGGGTCTTTAAGGAAGATCTGCTATTATTTTCTTTGGAGGGGGTCCGGCTGGTTTCTCATCCTTCTCTTTGGCTTTCTCCTCATACATCAGAATTCTGTGGAAAGAAGGATATGAATTTACATCCAGTCGTTCCAGGTATAGCTAGATAAATTTACACACTGGACTTAATTTCAAACCAGGGATGAAGAATGTATGCATCCCCCACCATAGCCTTGTGGCTGAAGAGCAGGGTATAAATAACTAAATAAAAATAAATTTATCATTTATTTATTTCATTATATGCTGCCTTTCTCCTGGAGAGGGACCCAAGGTGATTCGCAAAAAAAGAATAAATAAAGACTGACAATAAAAATTTAAAAACAATTAAAATAATTACATTAAAAAAGTATAAAATTATTTTAAAAGCATACAAAACTATATATATAGTTTCCTGCCAGAGAGAAGGAGAGCAGCTTCTGGACAGCAAGTTTCCTGCCAGTTTCCAGGCCAGTTTCCTGCCAGGGAGAAGAAGGAGAGCAGCTTCTGGACAGCCATTCTGACTGGGGAAATTGAATTTTTTTTTTAAACTGTTGGGAGAGGCTGCTTGTTGCTGAGGGGCTCGAACTTCTGACCTTGCCCTTTTGCCCTCAAGAGCCCTCCTGTGAGTCACACCTGTGAGTCACACCTGTGAGTCATTAGGGGGTGGAGCTGGGAGCCTAGCTCTATATAACTCCTTGCAGAGGCTTTCCAGGTCAGTTTCCTGCCAGAGAGAAGGAGAGCAGCTTCTGGACAGCAAGTTTCCTGCCAGTTTCCAGGCCAGTTTCCTGCCAGGGAGAAGAAGGAGAGCAGCTTCTGGACAGCCATTCTGACTGGGGAAATTGAATTGTTTTTTAAAACTGTTGGGAGAGGCTGCTTGTTGCTGAGGGGCTTGAACTTCTGACCTTGCCCTTTTACCCTCAAGAGCCAGAGGCGCGCGCCTAACGGCGCGCTAATTTCAGTAACCAAACAAAAATACAGCAGACCTAAAAGTACAGCTTAGCATTCTCAGTGTTAACTAAGAGTTCTTAGATTACCTAAAAGCTCTCATCATGGACACTGAGGGGACTGCAGCAGTCACTTGCAACACTTGTGCGATGTTTGTATTCCTGTCTACAGACATGGAGAACTTCACATGCACCAAGTGCAAGCTGGTAGCCCTCTTGGAGGAGAAAGTACAGCAGCTGGAGACACGGGGAGATACACTTCAACAGATTCGTGAGCAAGAGGTTTTTGGACAGAACAGAACGAACAGTCTTGGATGGGGACCGCACAGAGGAAGTGGCTGTGGAGGAGAGGGTCACTTCACAGACACAGGAAGTAGACAGCTGGAGGAATGTCACACACAGAACAAGAAAATCCAGGGATTCTTCCAGCAGCTTGCAGCTACAGAATCGATTCGAAGCCCTTTCCCTTATCAAGGACAACGAGGAAGAACAGCATGGACAGACTCCAGGGGTAGAGCAGGGGACCTTGAGAGGACCACCGCAAGGAAAAGCAGCTGCGAAGCCTCAGCGGAGGTGTGTGGTGGTGGTGGGGGACTCCTTGCTGCGGGGTACAGAAGCAGTGGTATGTGGGCCTGACAAGATGACTCGGGAGGTGTGCTGTCTCCCTGGGGCAAAGATCTGTGATGTGACCGAGAGGCTGACAAGACTCGTCAAGCCTACGGATCATTACCCCTTCCTTTTGGTCCATGTGGGAACCAATGATACTGCAAGGCACAGCTTTCCCAAGATCAGAAGAGATTATGAGGCCCTGGGGAGGAAGCTGAAAGAAATGGACGCACAGGTGGTCATCTCGTCTCTTCTGCCAGTTGAAGGGCATGGTCCAAGAAGGGAGAGGAAAATAGCCGACGTAAACAACTGGCTCCGTAGATGGTGTCGCCGAGAACAAATTGGATTCTTGGATCATGGACTGCGCTTCCATGCGGGGGGACTTCTGGCAAGAGATGGGGTGCATCTTACAACAGTTGGAAGAAACATTTTTGCCAACAGCCTCAAGAATTTGATCAGGAGGGCTTTAAACTGAGTCAAATGGGGGAGGGAGACAGTATTCTGGAAGGCAAAAGGGCTGGAGAAAATAGTCAAACTGTCATAGAGGGAACAAGGCAAACAGCGCAAGGACCCAACAGTGGGAGGCAAAAAAACTTGCACAGGCAGCAAGTAAAGGGAACACATGGTCTCAGATGTCTCTACACTAATGCACAGAGCATGGGAAATAAGCAAGATGAACTTGAACTCCTCACACTACAAAACAAATATGATATAATAGGCATTACTGAAACCTGGTGGGATGAGTCTCATGATTGGAATGTAGGAATAGAGGGGTATAACGTTTATAGGAGAAACAGGCCAAACAGGAAAGGAGGAGGAATAGCATTATATGTCAGGGATATTTACACCAGTGAAGTGATCCACGACATCAATACTGGAAGCCAGGTGGAGAGCATCTGGATAAAAATTAAAGGGGAGGGAAACAACAGGGATGTTATTGTGGGACTCTGCTACAGACCCCCAAATCAGATGGAGGAATTGGATGTTGCCTTTCTAGAACAGATGAACATACATGCAGAAAGGAGAGATGTAGTAGTGATGGGTGACTTCAACTATCCTGATATTTGCTGGCAATCTAACTCAGCCAAAACTACAAGGTCTAGGAAATTCCTTACATGCCTGGAAGACAATTTCATGGTCCAAAAGGTGGAAGAGGCAACAAGGGAGTCAGCTATTTTAGATCTGATCCTAACCAACACAGACGACCTGGTTAATGGGGTGCAAGTGGTGGGATCCTTAGGTGAGAGTGATCATGTTCTCCTGGAGTTTGTTATACAATGGAAAGGAGAAGCCAGGCATAGTCAGACACGCATTCTTGACTTTAGGAGAGCTGATTTCAATAAACTCAGGGAAATACTGGGGATGATCCCATGGTCAGGAATACTAAAAGAGAAGAGACCTCAAGACGGATGGGACTTTCTCAAAAGAGAGATACTGAAGGCACAATTTCAAACAGTACCATTGAGGAAGAAAAATGGGAGGTGTCTCAAGAAACCAGGATGGATGACTAAAGAACTTTCAATGGAGCTAAGTTTTAAACGGAACATGTATAGGAAATGGAAAAGGGGGGAAATCACCAAAGAAGAATTCAAACAGATAGCGAACACGTGTATGAGTAAAGTCAGAAAAGCTAAAGCGCAGAATGAGCTCAGGCTTGCTAGGGAGGTTAAGAACAATAAAAAGGGTTTTTTTGGGTATGTCCGCAGCAAAAGGAGGAAGAAGGAAATGATAGGCCCGCTACGTGGAGAAGATGGCAAAATGCTAACAGGGGACAAAGAAAAGGCAGAATTACTCAACACCTTCTTTGCCTCAGTGTTTTCAGAAAAGGAAAAGGAGGACCAACCTGAGGAGAATGGAACAGAGGACACAATAGGGGAAATCCAGCTCAAAATAAGTAAAGAGGTAGTATAGGAATACCTTCTTAATCTGAATGAATTTAAATCTCCAGGACCAGATGAACTACATCCAAGAGTATTAAAAGAGCTGGCAAATATAATCTCAGAGCCATTGGCAATAATATTTGAGAACTCCTGGAGAACAGGAGAAGTCCCAGCAGACTGGAGGAGGGCAAACGTTGTTCCCATCTTCAAAAAGGGGAAAAAAGAGGATCCCAAAAATTATCGTCCAGTTAGTCTGACATCAATACCAGGGAAGATTCTAGAGCAGATCATTAAACAGAGAGTCTGTGAACATTTAGAAAGCAATGCCATAATCACAAAAAGTCAACATGGGTTTCAGAGAAACAAGTCATGCCAGACTAATCTGATCTCTTTTTTTGATAAAGTTACCAGCTTGGTAGATGAAGGGAATGCTGTGGACATTGCATACCTTGATTTCAGTAAGGCCTTTGACAAGGTTCCCCATGACATTCTTGCAAACAAGCTTGTAAAATGTGGGCTAGACAGGTTAACTGGTCAATGGATTTGTAATTGGTTGACCGGCCGAACCCTAAGGGTGCTCAGCAGTGGCTCCTCTTCGTCTTGGAAAGATGTGACCAGTGGGGTGCCACAGGGTTCTGTCCTGGGCCCAGTGCTATTCAACATCTTTATCAATGACTTAGATGAGGGAATTAGGGGCATACTTATCAAATTTGCAGATGACACCAAATTGGGAGGAGTAGCTAATACCCTAGAGGACAGGATCAAAATTCAGAATGACCTGGATAGACTGGAGAGCTGGGCCAAAGCTAACAAAATGAAATTCAATACGGAGAAATGTAAAGTACTGCATTTAGGGCGGAAAAATGAAATGCATAAATATAGGATGGGAGAGACCTGGCTGAATGAGACTACGTGCGAAAGGGATTTGGAGTCCTAGTAGACCACAAGTTGAACATGAGTTAACAGTGTAATGCGGCAGCTAAAAAGGCCAATGCGATTTTGGGCTGTATCAATAGAAGTATAGTGTCTAGATCAAGGGAAGTAATAGTGCCACTCTATTCTGCCTTGGTCAGACCTCACTTAGAATACTGTGTCCAGTTCTGGGCACCACAATTCAGAAAGGATATTGACAAATTGGAGCGTGTCCAGAGAAGGGCAACTAAAATGGTGAAAGGTCTGGAAACGATGCCTTATGAGGAGAGACTTAGGGAGCTGGGTATGTTTAGCCTGGAAAAAAGACGGTTAAGAGGCGATATGATAGCCCTGTTTAAGTATTTGAAGGGATGTCACGCTGAGGATGGAGCAGGCTTGTTTTCTGCTGCTCCAGAGACTGGAACACGGAGCAATGGGTGCAAGCTCCAGGAACAGAGATTCCACCTCAACATGAGGAGGAACTTTTTGACAGTAAGAGCTGTTCGGCAGTGAAACACACTCCCTCGGAGCGTGGTGGGGTCTCCTTCCTTGGAGGTCTTTAAACAGAGGCTGGATGGCCATCTGTTGGGGATGCTTTGATTGTGATTTCCTGCGTGGCAGGGGGGTTGGACTGGATGGCCCTCGTGGTCTCTTCCAACTCTGCAATTCTATGATTCTATGATTCTATATATATATATATATATGTGAAGCCGAACAAGTCAGTGTAAGAGGGGCGCTCCAAAAAAGCGATACAAGGACTCCCTGAAACAACATCTCAGGCTTGGCCAAATTGATCACCAACAATGGTCTGCCCTGGCCTCACATTGGGAGGCATGGAGACGCACTATCCACAATGCTGCAGCCTTATTTGAGAACTCACGCCAAACAAGTCTTGAAGAGAAATGACAATGCAGAAAGAATCACAACCCAGAAACATCACCCAAGGAGACCTTCTGCTGTGCTTTCTGCAACCGGACTTGTTTATCTCAGATCGGCCTTTTTAGTCATCAGCGCGCTTGCAGAAAGCGCAGGATGAGTCCTTCCTGAATCTTCGTTTCCGAAGAAAAGCCAGAGGGAGAGAGAACCCCAATAAGAAACCTCTCTGCAAGCGATTACACCTTAGAAGGTTAAACAGCTTAAAAAAGGATTTTGCCTGCTGGTGAAAGAGCAGGGAGGGGGTCAGCCTAGCCTCCTGAGGAAGGGAGTTGCAAAGGTGGGAGCAGCCACTGAGAAGGTTGTCTCCCATGAGATAGAGCCTGTGATGGTGGTGGGACTGGGAGAAAGCCTTTCCCTGCAGATCTTAAGATCCCGGCAGGTTCATATAGGGAGATACAGCCTTTCAGATAGTCTGGCCCTAAGCTTTAGAGGGCTTTCTTTATAGGTCATGACCAGCACTTTGAATTGTGCCAGGAAATGAACTGTAGTAGCCAGGGAAGCTGTTTTAACAAGAGAGTTATGTGCACCCTGTAACTGACCCCAGTCAGCATTCTAGCTGCAGTATTTTGGACCTGTTGGAGTTTCCGAAACGTTTCCAAAGGCAGACCCACACAGAGCGCATTATGGATATATCACAGCGGCATGTGTCACTGTAGCTAGAACAGACATCTCGTGGAATGGCTGTAGTTGGTGCATAAGTTTTAACTGTGCAAACGCACTCCTAGCTGCTGCCGAAACCTTGAACCAGAGTTGAGTCCAGAAGAACACCAAGCAGTGAGCCTGAGATTTCAGAGGAATGTAACCCCATCCAGCACAGGTGGAATCGCTATTTCCTGATCTGTATTTTGACTGACCAAGAGCAATTATTTGGGATTTAATTTTATAAATCAACATGAAGGCTACACCAAAAACATTCCTTCAGTGTGAAGTTGAAAGCTTTTGTGGCTGGCATCCATACTTTTTTTGGTGTTTTTTTTCTGGGCTATGAGGCCATGTTCTGGAAGAGTTTATTCCTGATATTTCACCTTCAGGCTGGCATCTTTATAGAATGGTGGCATAGGGGTGTGTGGGGTTTATATACTGTGAGTCCCTATTGGAGAGGATATGTAAATGTGTGTATTTGACTGGCTAGTTCCTAGGGTGGGAGGATATGCAAGGAGGATTTGTAAATTAGCCAAACAGACACAAAAAACCATTCCTTCAGTGTTTAACATGTTGTGCTGATGGGGAATACAGTGAGGACCTTTGTGAAGATAATAGATACACATTTCAAAACCATATTTAATTTGTTCTTCTAGCTTTTTTTAGTTGATGATGATGATTATATCTATCCCACCTTTCTCCTAGTTGTGATTCAAAGCAGCTTACAACAAATTAAAAAACGCTCCTTAAAATTCACAAGATACAAAAGTTAAAATAAGATTAAAAAATCAAAGAATTAAAACCAGGTAAAAACATATCTCATTAAGCATGCATGCATGCACGCATATACACCCCCCCACACACACAGCAGTACAACAATTAGCAAGAGCCAGCACATTGTTCAGGTGAGATGGGCCTTATAGAGTCACTTATCAAATGCCAGTCTAAAAAGAAAAGTCTTTTCTTTGAAAAGAAAGTGTGTGTGTGCACACATGTGTGCACATGCACACCAGTCTAACGTCTCTAGAAAGGGAGTTCCAGAGCCTAGAAGCAGCCACTGAGAAAGCCCTCTCCCATGTTGCCACCAGATGTACATGTGAGGGTTGTGGGACAGGCTGGTTGTCTAAATGGTGAAAATACTCCTCATGGAATGTGAGGAGAATCCTACCTGTCTTAATGGGATCCCACATTGTTTTGCCATATTGGGAAGGAGTGGGGCCCAAAATGTCAAGAACTCCTCAGGAAAAGTCTTCGTGGCTTTTCCTGGAGTCTTTTTTTAAAGCAAACAAACAAATAGCAAGGAGAATGTGCATTCCTGCTTGTTGAGACAAGTGATTCGATATTAATCGCTTGTCTATAGGAGAGGAAGTGCAAAGCTGATTGGCCGAGCAAGTGCGGGGGGCAGAGCTTGCTAACAAGGCAAGTGCCCGCTGCCACCATGTTTGATTTTCCCCTTAGCGAGTGAGCGCTAAGGCAAGAAAGTGGGGTGGGGTTTTTTGCTTTTCTGTTAAATTGAAAAATCTATCGCACCTTGGTGGTGGCAAATTGAGGTAAGTACAAATTAAAGTACTGTAAATCACTCATGCCACCATCTTGCATGCAAATCTTATGGGGCAAAAACACCATTAAGACAAGCTGCGGCTGCTTCACAATGCCATTAATGCGAGGCAATCCTCTTTTTTTTTTTTTTTGCCTTGTATAGACAAGCCCAGAGAGAAGGACCTCCCCAGCAGATCTCAAAGGACAGACTGGTTCCCTTCAAATAAACAAGGGAGTTTTGTGTTCCCTGTAGCCAGTGCCAGTTAACAATCCGACTGCAGCCCTTTGGACTAGTTAAAATTTCTGAACACTCTTTAAAGGCAGCTCCACATAGAGCGCATTATAGTAATCCAATCGGGATATGACCAAGGCTTGTGCCAACATGGCCAGATCTGACATCTCAAGGAATGAGCGCAGCTGATGCACAAGCTTTAACTGTGCAAATGTCATGGCACCAGAGCTCTCTCACAAAATTACAAATTAAAGAGTTCCATAGCATTGAGTCATGACAATTAAAGCGGTGTCAAACTAGATTACAGTAGGACCCCCATATCCACTGATTCAATTATCCACAGGACACAAAACAGCACACCTACCATAGAGTCTTCCTAGAAAATGTGTCTTCTAGCCATTTTCTGGGTCCTCCAAGGCAACTCTGGCATTTTAAACCAGAAGTCCCATTATTTTCAATGGCAATCGCTATTATCCATGGTTTTCAGTATCCACGCCACCACCCCAATCCACCAATTCACCAATCCCCAGTGGATATAGGGGTCCTACTATATTTCTGCAGTGCAGATGCAGCCTTGGTTTCCTTGGGACAAGGATTTTTTAAATCTTTTTGGCCTTTTAGTTGGATTGCAAAAAGGAGGAAGCAATCCAAAAGTGTGTGTGCCATTGCTAAGTTCCATATTTATGTAAGATATGCTGTCATTTCAAATTAGATAAACTAATTGCTTAAATTGGAAAGACGCAAAATACATTCTGAGACAGAAGATAGGTAACCCTCCCCTAGAAAAAGGTTTGTAATGAACTTCCTTTGTGAACCTCCCACTGGCAATGAATTTCTCAGTTGACTTTTGCCCTGTTAAAAATTGCAAGGCAGTGGACTGGAGTGGAATAGCTTGAAACAAAAATAAAAACTTTGGCAATTAATGCTACTTGGTAATTAATGATCAAAATAACTTGTAAATAGCATCATAGTGTTATGACTTGTTTATAGAGTTAACTCCAAAATAACTTGTCTATAGCATAAAAAAAAAGTCCTTGGTTTGGCCACAGCTTATCATTTTTTTTATTCCATGCCCATTTATTTACAGCATTTAACATACACAAAATATAGGAAAGCCTTCTCATGCACACATTTCAATGTGTTTCTTTCAGCGGTACTTGAAAGCTGCTACAGGAGAATCCCTTTGCAGAATAGGCTTTATATATGTGAAGATACTGTGGTTTATGTCCAAATTGTTTTGTCCCTTGTATAGAAGAGTCAATTGCCCCTCTATTGCTGTATGGAGAGCCAGGATAGTGTAGTGGTTTGTGTGTTGGACTAAGGCTCTGGAGACCAGGGTTTGAATCCCTGCTCTGCCATGGAAACCCACTGGGTGACCTTGTGGCAAGTCACTCTCTCTCAGCCTCAGAGGAAAGCAAAGGCAAAGACAAACCCCCTCTGAATGAATTTCTCTGGCTTTTCTTCGGAAACGCAGATTCAGGAAGGACTCATCCTGCACTTTCTGCAAGCGCGCTGATGACTGAAAAGGCCAATCTGAGATAAACAAGTCCGGTCGCAGAAAGCACAGCAGAAGGTCTCCTTGTGTGATGTTTTCAGGTTGTGATTCTTTCTGCGTTGTCGTTTCTCTTCAAGACTTGTTCGGCGTGAGTTCTCAAATAAGGCTGCAGCATTGTGGATAGTGCCTCTCCATGCCTCCCGATGTGAGGCCATGGCGGACCATTGTTGGTGATCAATTTGGCCGAGCCTGAGATGTTGTTTCAGGGAGTCCTTGTATCGCTTTTTTGGAGCGCCCCTCTTACGCTGACCTGTGGTGACTTCACCGTAGAGTAGTATTTTGGGGAGGCGATGGTCCTCCATCCTAGAAACATGCCTTGCCCAGCGCAGCTGTGTTCTCAATATCATGGCCTCAATGCTGGTGATCCCTGCTTGCTCAAGGACAGCATCATTAGTCACATAGTCCAGTGTATATTTAGGATTGTGCATATACAGCGCTGATGAAAGCGTTTGAGGAGTCGTAAGTGGTGGTGATAGGTGACCCATGTTTCAGATCCATAAAGGAGAATAGACAGTACAATGGCTCTATACACACTGATTTTTGTGCTTTGCCTCAGGTGTTTATTGCTCCAGACTCTTTTGTAAAGTCTTCCAAATGCGTTATATGCCTTTGCTAATCTGTGATCGATCTCTTTGTCAGTCTTGGCATCTGAGGAGATGATGCTTCCCAGGTAAGTGAACTGCTGAGCGGACCTGAGCACAGATTTGCTGACGGCAATGTGGGGATGGTGGTGTTTGTCCTGTGGTGCAGGCTGGTAAAGAACTTCTGTTTTCTTCAGGTTGACTTCCAGCCCAAATAGCTCTGTAGCTGTTGCGAAGCAGGATGTTAGGCGCTGCAGAGCTGCTTCTGTGTGGGCAACAAGGGCAGCATCATCAGCAAAGAGCAGCTCACGGACTAGATAGTTTAGAGTCTTAGTGTGAGCCCTCAGACAGCTTAAGTTAAACAAGCTACCATCAGTACGGTAACGTATATAGATGCCGTCGTCTTCTTCAAGCTCTACCGTAGCGCTTTGGAGCATCATGCTGAAGAAGATTGTAAATAAAGTTGGTGCATGAACACAACCTTGCTTCATTCCATTAGTTATTAGAAAGGGCTCTAAAAGAGCATCGCCATATCTGACTTGACCGTGCTGGCCCTCATGTAGCAAGATAATCATTTAAAGGAATTTGGGGGGGCATCCTAGTCTTTCCAGGATCTGCCACAGACCTTTTCTACTCACAGTGTCGAAGGCTTTGGTGAGGTCAACAAATGTTACATAGAGACCCTTGTTCTGCTCTCTACATTTCTTTCAGTTGTCTAAGGGCAAATACCGTATCTGTAGTACTCCTATTGGCTCTGAAGCCACATTGGCTTTCAGGAAGAAGTTCTTCTGCAATGGCAGGAACTAATCTGTTCAGGAGTATCCTTGCAAGGATTTTTTCAGCAATAGAGAGCAGTGTTATGCCTCAATAGTTTGAGCAGTCAGATGTTGCTCCTTTTTTCTTGTACAGGGTGATGATGACTGCATCTCGGAGATCTGATGGCAGTTCCCCCTTTTCCCAGCAATTCACAAAGAGTTTGTGGAATTTATCGTGGAGTGCATGACCTCCGTGTTTCCAAATTTCAGGTGGGATTCCATCAATCCCAGCTGCCTTGCCATTTTTCATCTGCTGTATGGCCTTAAGGGTCTCTTCCAAAGTGGGAGCTATGTCCAATTCATTTTTCATCGGTTTTTGTATCATATGTTAGATAGCTGAGTCTTGGACTACTCAGTTGGCACTAAAGAGACTTTGAAAATGTTCAGCCCATCGATTCAGGATGGAGGCTTTATCAGTAATTAATGTTTGACCATCTGTACTGTATAAGGAGCTTTGGACCTGATAAGTAGGTCCAAACACTGCCTTAAGAGCTTCATAAAATCCTCTGTGATCACCCAGATCTGCACAGCATTGTGTCTTTTCTGCTATATTGATCCACCACTTGTTCTGCATGTCTCGGAGTTTTTGTTGAAGTTTATTACACGTGAGACGGAAAGCTGCTTTTCTTACATGGCAGGTAGGTTGGGCGAGGTATGCCTGGTGAGCAGTTCTCTTCTTTGCCAACAGCTCCTGGATCTCTTGGTTGTTTTCATCAAACCAGTCTTGATTTTTCTTGTGGGAGAACCTGAGGGATTCTTCTGCAGACTGGAGGATACTGTTTTTGATATGTTGCCAAAGCACTGTGGGAGAAGGATCGGTAGGATGGTCTTTGAGTTTTGTTTGCAGATTTGCCTGGAAGTTGTCTCTCATGGTAGCTTGTTGAAGATTGTTGATTTGGAGTCTCTTCTTTAAGATGCCACCCCTCTTAGGTTTGAACTTAAGATGAAGATTTAGTTTACAGTCGTCCCTTCACATTCGCGGGGGTTCTGTTCCACGGACCCCCGCGAATGTGAAAAATCCGCGAATAACGACTGCCCTCCCCCAACATAGCGACCATGGGGCCTCTGGAGGCCCCATAGTCGCTTCCTCCAGCCTCCCCACTCCCTTCCTAGGCCTTCCCAGGGCCTCTGGAGACCCTCCCGAGGCCCCGTGGATGCCTCCCCAGCCCTCCTCCCTCCCGCCCAAGCCCTCAATGGGGCCTCCGGAGAGTCTCCGGAGACCCCGCTGAGGCCTCTCACGGCCCTCCCCGCTCCCTCCCAGGCCTTCATGGGGCCTCTGGAGCGTCTCCGGAGGCCCCATGGAGGCCTCCACAGCCCTCCCCCAGGCCTTCATGGGGCCTCCGGAGCGTCTCCGGAGGCCCCATGGAGGCCTCTCCCGGCCTCCCCACTCCCTCCCCGGGCCTTCGTGGAGCCTAGCAAGGCCCCATGGAGGCCTCTCCGGGCCCTCCCCCCTCCCTCCCCAGGCCTTCGTGGGGCCTAGCTAGGCCCCGCGGAGGCTTCTCCAGGCCCTCCCCCCTCCCTACCCGGTCCTTCGTGGGGCCTCCGGAGCGTCTCCGGAGGCCCCATGGAGGCCTCTCCCGGCCTCCCCCCTGCCTCCCCGGGCCTTCGTGGGGCCTAGCAAGGCCCAACGGAGGCCTCTCCCGGCCTCCCCCCTCCCTCCCCAGGCCTTCGTGGGGCCTAGCAAGGCCACACGGAGGCCTCTCTGGGCCCTCCCCCCTCCCTCCCCGGGCCTTCGTGGGGCCTAGCAAGGCCCCACGGAGGCCTCTCCCAGCCTCCCTCCCTCCCTCCCCGGGCCTTCGTGGGGCCTAGCTAGGCCCCGCGAAGGCTTCTCCAGGCCCTCCCCCCTCCCTCACCGGTCCTTCGTGGGGCCTCCGGAGCATCTCCGGAGGCCCCATGGAGGCCTCTCCTGGCCTCCCCCTCCCTCCCCGGGCCTTCGTGGGGCCTAGCAAGGCCCCGCGGAGGCCTCTCCCGGCCTCCCCCCTCCCTCCCCGGGCCTTTGTGGGGCCTAGCAAGGCCACACGGAGGCCTCTCCGGGCCCTCCCCCCTCCCTTCCCGGGCCTTCGTGGGGCCTAGTAAGGCCCCACGGAGGCCTCTCCCAGCCTCCTCCCTCCCTCCCCGGGCCTTCGTGGGGCCTAGCTAGGCCCCGCGGAGGCTTCTCCAGGCCCTCCCCCCTCCCTCACCGGTCCTTCGTGGGACCTCCGCAGCGTCTCCGGAGGCCCCATGGAGGCCTCTCCCGGCCTCCACCCTCCCTCCCCGGGCCTTCGTGGGGCCTAGCAAGGCCCCGTGGAGGCCTCTCCCGGCCTCCCCCCTCCCTCCCTGGGCCTTCATGGGGCCTAGCAAGGCTACACGGAGGCCTCTCTGGGCCCTCCCCCCTCCCTCCCCGGGCCTTCATGGGGCCTAGCAAGGCCCCGCGGAGGCCTCTCCCAGCCTCCTCCCTCCCTCCCCAGGCCTTTGTGGGGCCTAGCTAGGCCCCGCGGAGGCTTCTCCAGGCCCTCCCCCCTCCCTCACCGGTCCTTCGTGGGGCCTCCGGAGCGTCTCCGGAGGCCCCATGGAGGCCTCCCCGGCCCTCCCCACCCCCTCCCCGGGCCTTCATGGGGCCTCCGGAGCGTCCCCGGAGGCCCCATGGAGGCCTCTCCCAGCCTCCCCCCTCCCTCCCCGGGCCTTCGTGGGGCCTCCGGAGCGTCTCCGGAGGCCCCATGGAGGCCTCCCCAGCCCTCCCCCAGCCCTCCCCGGGCCTTCGTGGGGCCTAGCAAGGCCCCGCAGAGGCCTCTCCCGGCCTCCCCCCTCCCTCCCGGGCGTTCGTGGGGCCTAGCAAGGCCCCGCGGAGGCCTCTCCCAGCCTCCTCCCTCCCTCCCCGGGCCTTTGTGGGGCCTAGCTAGGCCCCGCGGAGGCTTCTCCAGGCCCTCCCCCCTCCCTCACCGGTCCTTCATGGGGCCTCCGGAGCATCTCCGGAGGCCCCATGGAGGCCTCTCCCGGCCTCCCCCCTCCCTCCCCGGGCCTTCGTGGGGCCTAGCAAGGCCCCGTGGAGGCCTCTCCCGGCCTCCCCCCTCCCTCCCCGGGCCTTCGTGGGGCCTAGCAAGGCCGCACGGAGGCTTCTCCGGGCCCTTCCCCCTCCCTCCCCGGGCCTTCGTGGGGCCTAGCTAGGCCCCACGGAGGCTTCTCCAGGCCCTCCCCCCTCCCTCACCGGTCCTTCGTGGGGTCTAGCAAGGCCCCACGGAGGCCTCTCCCGGCCCTCCCTGCTCCCTCCCCAGGCCTTCGTGGGGCCTAGCAAGGCCCCGCGGAGGCCTCTCCCAGCCTCCCCCCTCCTTCCCCGGGCCTTCATGGGGCCTAGCAAGGCCCCATGGAGGCCTCCCCGGCCCTCCCCACCCCCTCCCCGGGCCTTCATGGGGCCTCCGGAGCATCTCCGGAGGCCCCATGGAGGCCTCCCCGGCCCTCCCCGCACCCTCCGAGGCCTCCATGGGGCCTCCGGAGCATCTCCGGAGGCCCCATGGAGGCCTCCCCAGCCCTCCCCCAGGCCTTCATGGGGCCTCCGGAGCGTCCCCGGAGGCCCCATGGAGGCCTCTCCCAGCCTCCCCCCTCCCTCCCCGGGCCTTCGTGGGGCCTCCGGAGCATCTCTGGAGGCCCCACGGAGGCCTCCCCAGCCCTCCCCAAGCCCTCCCTGGCGCCTCCGGAGCGCCTCCGGAGGCCCCATGGAGGCCTCTCCCGGCCCTCCCCCCTCCCTCCCCAGGCCTTCGTGGGTCCTCCAGAGCGTCTCCGGAGGCCCCATGGAGCCCTCCCCAGCCCTCCCTGTGGCCTCCGGAGCGCCTCCGGAGGCCCCATGGAGGCCTCTCCCGGCCCTCCCCCCTCCCTCCCCGGGCCTTCGTGGGGCCTCCAGAGCATCTCCGGAGGCCCCATGGAGCCGTCCCCAGCCCTCCCCCAGGCCCATGGAGGCCTCTCCCGGCCCTCCCCCTCCCTCCCCCTCCCTCCCCCGGCCTTCGTGGGGCCTCCGGAGTGTGTCCGGAGGCCCCATGGAGGCCTCCCCAGCCCTCCCCCAGGCCTTCGCGGGGCCTCCGGAGGGTCTCCTAAGGCCCCGCGGAGGCCTCCCCAGCCCTCCTCCTCCCTTCCAAGGCCTTCGCGGGGCCTCCGGAGGGTCTCCGACGGCCCCGTAGAGGTCTCCCCTGCCCTCCCCGCTCCCTCCCAGGGCTTTCACGGGGCCTCTGGAGGCCCCGTGTTGCGGTTTTGGGGGGTCCAGGGGGGGGCCCTCGCAAAACCGCGAATAATCGAAACCGCGAATGTCAAGTTCGCGAATGTGGAGGGGCGACTGTACATCTTATGAGGTGATGATCTGTTTGACATTCTGCACTGGGCATCACTTGGGTATGACGGACATTGCAAATGTTTCTCTGGCGGACTAGAACATAGTCAATGAGGTGCCAATGTTTGGATCGGGGATGCATCCAGGTTGTCTTCAAGCTATCTTTCTGCTGAAAGATTGGGTTTGTAATAGTCAGCTGTTGTTCTGCACAGAACTCTAGCAGGAGGCGCCCGTTATCATTGCAATTTCCAACACCATGCTTGCCTAAGACACCTTTCCAGGGTTCGGAGTTCTTTCCTACTCTGGCATTGAAGTCACCAAGGATAATAATTTTATCTTCTACAGGGACTTTTTGTATGAGTTGGTGTAGGTCTGTGTAGAATTTGTCTTTCTCTACAGGGTCGGCTTGCATAGTTGGGACATATATACTAAAGAGAACAACATGTGGGAGGTGTAAGGAAATAATGCGATCAGAGTTTGGAGGCAATGGAGTTTTTAATCGTAACACCTGCTCCTGAAAGATGTTTTTTGGTTTTGGGTTTGCCAGACCAGTAAAGTGTGTAGCCGGCGCTATGTTCTTTAAGGCTGCCTTCCTCATGGAGACGAACTTCACTAAGAGCAGCAATGTCAATACTAAGTCATGATAGTTCATGGGCTATTAGGGCAGAATGACGCTCAGGCCATCCACTATCTGCAGAGTCTCGCATGGTTCTGATGTTCCAGCATGCAAGCGTCAGTTTATTTACACCTTTGGAGACCGGTGTGTGCCTTTGTTTCTTTGCCTTGGTTTGATCGCATCAGAAGATGCCCGTTGGCCGTGGCTAGCCAACCAGGTGGATGGGGATGAGCTTTCGTTAGGCCACCTTTTCTAGGCCCCTCTCCATATGGAGCAAGCAGTGCTCTCCTTTAAAAAGGCTGCTTGGTTGTTTAGGATGCTGCCGAACAAGACTGTCATCTCCCTGGTCAGCCTCAAGCGACCAAAGTCCTGAACCGCCTGCATGCAGGGTTGGGTCTGCGGCTTCCAGTGCATCTTTACACCTGTCGTTTCGTCCCTCGCCTATCGCTACAGGGCTTTTTTGGAACTGGATTTGTCCTTCGAGCCTGTGCAATGGATTTTTCTGGTGGAGCGCAGCGTGCACAGAACTGGCCTCACCCTTTAAACCAAAGGTTCATCTGCTGTGGCCTTGCAAGCATGGACGTAGCAGCGAGATCCTCGGGTCGTAGGTTTGATTAGAGTTCCCTTCTCTTAGATGGTTGACCTTACAGGGTTGGACGAGCACCATCTGCCCAGGTTTGGGATTAGAGTTTTCCTTCTCCTAGGATGGTTGCCATAAAGCTAAGAGAGCCCATCCTGCCCTTTGAGGCTCTTTGTCAGACTCTTTGGTTTTGACCTGTCTGGCATGGGAGACCCTACCGGTGGCTATTATGCCACTGCCAGCATAGCTCAAAACATCATTAGGGTACGTAAGCCTCTCTCCCACGACAAGGGGGCATCAATGGAGAGGTCTGAATGAATATCACCAAGAAAACCCCATGGTAGGTTTACCTTACGGTTGCCATAACTTGGAAACAACTTGAAGGCACACAACAACAAACAACAACTATTGCTATCTTAACCAGGCCATCCAGCCAATTAGTATGTAAATCTTCTCCTTGAGACTGTGATCCTATGGTCACATCAAAAACAGCAAAATGTTTAGCAATTGCTATTAAAATGGGGGCTGTAATCAAGTCCTGAGTTTTAAATTGCTCTCTCTCTCTCTCTCATTTTCTCTCTGTATTTAAATGAACTCATTGATCTTGTATGCATGTTAAGGCTCTTTGGTTATACTGCTTATATCTATTTCAGTTCCAGAGCATATTTTAGATATAAGACTGTTTTAGTATTTGTACTGGCAAGATTGTATGTCAGTCATGTCTGCTGGTATGTACTGTATTTGTTATACAGTAATTGCAATGGACACTGGCTTGATGCAAATAAAACTTGATATGATATGAATTCTCTTTAGGGGCATGGTGAACTTCTCAATTGGCTTTGTCCTGCTAAAATGTTTAAAGTAGTGTGCTGAAGTAAACTGATTTGAAGCACCAATAAAACTTTACGTAGAAGCCAAGATAACCAAATTGAGGCTGTCATACTTTGGCTATAGCATGAAATGACATTACTCACTAGAAAAGACAGTAATGCTTAGTAAGGTAGAAGGCAGTAGGAAAAGAATTCAAAAAAAAAATAGCCGTGTTAGTGTGGAATATCAGTAAGCAAGGGGATGTGTAGCACCTTTGAGACTAACTGAGAGAAAGAAGTTGTAGCAAAAGCTTTTGTAGACTTGGTCCTCAACCTAACTACAACCTATCTTGGACAATAATGCTGCCCTTTCAAAGGCTCTTGGTGGAAGGCCTTTACTTGCCTACAGACAGCCTCCCAATCTCAAACAGTTACTTACAGGAGGACGCACAACACAGATGGGAAGACGGGTACAAGACTTGGTCACAAACACAGATGCCAACTCTGACCACACATCTACTCAGGAAATGTCATCACAGGAACTAATCACATCGCCCACAATATTAGATATACTTTTATTTGCTCATCCTGTTCAGGAATATCCTTGCAAGGATTTTTCCAGCAATAGAGAGCAGCGTTATACCTCGATAGTTTGAGCAATCAGATTTTGCTCCTTTTTTCTTGTACAAGGTGATGACGACTGCATCTTGGAGATCTGATGGCAGTTCCCCTTTTCCCCAGCAATTCACAAGGTGTTCGTGAAATTTAACATGGAGTACATGACCTCTGTGTTTCCAAACTTCAAGGATTCTCTGAAACAACATCTCAGGCTTGGCCAAATTGATCACCAACAATGGTCCGCCCTGGCTTCACATCGGGAGGCATGGAGATGCACTATCCACAATGCTGCAGCTTTATTTGAGAACTCACGCCGAACAAGTCTTGAAGTGAAATGACAACTCAGAAAGAATCACAACCCGGAAACATCACCCAAAGAGACCCTCTGCTGTGCTTTCTGCAACCGGGATTTGTTTATCTCGGATTGGCCTTTTCAGTCATCAGCACACTTGCAGAAAGCGCGGGATGAGTCCTTCCTGAATCTTTGTTTGTGAAGAAAAGCCAGAGAGATTTGCTCATCCTCTAATGTGATATATGCCATCCTCTATCAACAATGCCTTCAGCCCTTTACATTTGGCAAACAAGGCCAGTCTCTGCGCCAAATGATAAATTGACAGAAATCAGACATTAGGAATGGGAATACACAAAAATCAGTAGCAGAAAAATTCAATCTTCCTGGACATTCCATCTCTGATCTCAGGATAGCTGTACTTAGACAAAAAAGATCCAAAAAGGAGGATTGGAAAGAGAAACAGCTGAATTGGAATATATCTACAAATTTCAGCCCATCAATAGTAGGTTGAACAGAGACAATGATTTCTTGGCCCACTACACATATTATAACACTTGTTTAACACCCTAGTCTCAGGAAGGTGCTCTTGGCCAGTTTATCACATCTCTTTTCTGGGTCCCAACCAGCATCACACCACATTCCAAAACTTCCTCCACCATTTATATGGTCATCTACCTACCCTGGCCTTAGGCAACATCTCTCCTCCCGCCTTTCTCTCTCAACGACCATTGTTAAACTGAACTTGTGACCTTATCACCACACCTACAAGTTTTGCATTTCTATGGCTATTCAACAACCTGCTTATAAGGTCTGTTGCTAGGAGCCAGTTCACTTCATGCATCTGAGGAAGTAGACCAAGTTTACGGAAAACTATGCTACAATTTCTTTCTCTTAGTCTCAAGGGTGCTACAAATCCCCTTGTTTACTGGTAGTAGGAAGAGAGGAAGACTGCATTCCAGATGGATGGACCCAATCAAGGAAGCCACGGTCCTGAGTCTGCAAGACCTGAGCAGGGCTGTTGAGGATAGGGTGACTTTGAAGTCTCTCACTCATAGGGTCCCCTATAAGCTGAAGTCACATTGATAATACTTAACAACAACAAATGTTTGCACTTTGATTGCAAGAAGTCTGCCTAGATGGAATAGTTTCAGTTTGGACCAGGATTATGTTAAAGAAGGGGGGGGGCAGGCCACTCTCAAGACTCAATCATGAAATGGACTGGAGACAATAGGTGTGGGGGTGCTGCTGCTGATCCTCAGCATCTGCCACTTGAGGCAAGTGTCTCAGGCTGGCTAGTGGTAGGGCTGGCCCTGCAACAAAAAAACCTGTGCCAATATACAGTAGGACCCTGTATCCATTGATTCATTATCCACTGATTCAGTTATCCACAGTTTCACTTTCAGCACAGCTACCATAGAGTCTTCCTAGAAAATGCATCATCTCTAGCCATTTTCTAGGTCCTCCAAGACAACTCTATGGTATTTTAAACCGGAGGTCTCATTATTTTCAATGGTGTTCGCTATTATCCATGGAGGAGCCTGAAACCAATCCCCTGCGGATACGGGGGGTCCTCCTGTACTTTAAACAAACTTGAGGTCTATCAGAAGAACTCAATCTACCCATCACTGCACTGTCCACTTCTGCTCAGTAAACCACTATACACATCAGTGGTACACACACACATACTACAAGGAGAACAAATGAAGATTGAAGCTGGGAATCTGCAGTCCCTGGAGAGAAAAACAGTACTTACATTTTAAAGATAGCTGATCGCTTTCCCAGCATCATACGGACAAAGTCCCGGTAGGAGATGGTTTCGCTCATACCTCCGGTCACCTCAGTGATCATCTTTTTCAGCTCCAAGTGTGTCTTGGCCGCCCCCATCTTTTCCAACATGCGTTTCAAGGCCATGATATCTTGGCAGACAGGGAAAGCAATGCAGAAAACTAGCAAGAACTGGCACAAACATATCAACCTCAGGTAATTTAGGAATTTTATATTTTTCTGTCACATGTGGGCTCTATTGTGATTGTTCTTAGAATCATAGAATTATAGAATTGTAGAGTTGGAAGAGACCACAAGGGCCATCCAGTCCAACTCCCTGCCACGCAGGAAATCTTGATCAAAGCATCCCCGACAGATGGCAATCCAGCCTCTGTTTAAAGACCTCCAAGAAAGGAGACCCCACCACACTCCGAGGGAGTGTGTTCCACTGCCGAACAGCTCTTACTGTCAAAAAGTTCCTCCTAATGTTGAGGTGGAATCTCTGTTCCTGGAGCTTGCATCCATTGCTCCATGTTCCAGTCTCTGGAGCAGCAGAAAACAAGCCTGCTCCATCCTCAACGTGACACCCCTTCAAATACTTAAACAGGGCTATCATATCGCCTCTAAACTGTCTTTTTTCCAGGCTAAACATACCCAGCTCCCTAAGTCTCTCCTCATAAGACATCGTTTCCACACCTTTTCACCATTTTAGTTGCCCTTCTCTGGACATGCTCCAATTTGTCAATATCTTTTTTGAATTGTGGTACCCAGAACTGGACACAGTATTCTAGGTGAGGTCTGACCAAGGCAGAATAGAGCGACACTATTACTTCCCTTGATCTAGACACTATACTTTTATTGATACAGCCCAAAATCTCATTGGCCTTTTTAGCTGCCGCATCACACTGTTGACTCATGTTCAACTTGTGGTCTACTAGGACTCCTAGATCCCTTTCACACGTAGTCTCATTCAGCCAGGTCTCTCCCATCCTATATTTATGCATTTCATTTTTCCGCCCTAAATGCAGTACTTTACATTTCTCCGTATTGAATTTCATTTTGTTAGCTTTGGCCCAGCTCTCCAGTCTATCCAGGTTATTCTGAATTTTGATCCTGTCCTCTAGGGTATTAGCTACTCCTCCTAATTTGGTGTCATCTGCAAATTTGATAAGTATGCCCCTAATTCCCTCATCCAAGTCATTGATAAAGATGTTGAATAGCACTGGGCCCAGGACAGAACCCTGTGGCACCCCACTGGTCACATCTTTCCAAGACAAAGAGGAGCCACTGCTGAGCACCCTTTGGGTTCGGCCGGTCAACCAATTACAAATCCATTGAACAGTTAACTTGTCTAGCCCACATTTTACAAGCTTGTTTGCAAGATTGTCATGGGGAACCTAGTCACAGGCCTTACTGAAATCAAGGTATGCAATATCCACAGCATTCCCTTCATCTACCAAGCTGGTAACTTTTGTTTGTATGTGTTAAGTTTGGGTCTATGGACTGCAATAAAGGATGACTGACTGACATATCAACCTGAGGTAACTTTTAAAAGTGTTGAACTGGAACATTCAGGTTCAAGTCTCTGCTGAGCCACAACACTCACTGGGTGATCTTCGCTCCCATGCAGCCTGACCTACCTCACAGGGTTAGTGTGAGGATAAAATGTGAGTGACTGACCATGTATACCAGCTTGAGCTGACTAGATGAAAAGTGGAATATAAAAGTAACAAATAAATAAAGGTGCTGAGTGTTCTTTAAGACTGGACTCAGGAGGACCAGGATTCAAATCCCTACTCAGCCATGGAACCCCACTGAGTGACCTTGGACAAGTTACACTCTCTCAACCACAGAGGAAGACAATGGCCACCCCCACACAATAAATCTTGCCATAGGAACTCTGAAACTCCCTCTGCAGAGGGGCCAGGATGGCTCAGTCCTTGCTATCTTTCCAGTGCTACATTAAAACATTTTTATGCTGTCAGGCTTTTAGAAACTGACTGGGATGCACTTTTAATGCTGTGCGGTGTTATATTCATGGTTTGTATATTGTATTTAAGTGACTTTTAATGTTTTTAACTCTGTAAATTGTTTAAATTTTTAAAACAACTTTTATATTTATGCTTTTACTGAAGTTTTCATATAGTTTCAAACTGTATTTTTAAAACATACATTATTAGTCAACTTGAGTCTCATTATTGGGAGAAAGGAAAGTTATAAATGAAATAATAATAATAATAGTGAACGCACATGAATAGAGATAGTCCTTCTCTGGTCTGCATTCATTAGAGAACAGGATTGATTGTGACGCAGAGAGAAGCTCATGCACATACATGTGAACACAGTGCATAAACAAAACTCACCTATATCACCTTGTGCATTGAGGTCAAATTCCATGTATTTCTCTGCAAAAGAGAGCAGATGAAGAGAAAAAAATCATTGCCTTGCTAGGTCACACACAAATTCTGTTGCAGTGATAGGGAGCCTTTGGTGGCTCTCCAAATGTTTTGGATTTAGTTCTCATCAGCCCCATCTAGTACAGCCAATGGCTAAGGGACTGTATGAGTTGAAACCATGAATATCTGGAGGATTCTGCAACCTGGTTATGTTTAGTTCAGTATCCTGTATCTAGCAATAGCTAGTTGTTAGCTTGTGTGTAGGGTGTGATGACAGGTAGGTCACAGGTGGGATGGGATGGACATACCCAACACTTGATGCTTTGAAGTATACTGCAGCTGAACATGGAGGTTCTCTAGCTATCCAGACATTGGGGTTACCTAATGAATGGGTTTACCTGATCACTGTTATCATTCTTGTTCCATTGAAAGCATCCTAAGTTTGTGAAGCTGAGATCAAAGCTGCACCACCCACAACCCAAAGAGAGAAGTCAGCAGAATTGGGGTAATACCAAGGCTAGAAGGTAATGAAAGAAAGAAAAAACCCTAAGGATGTCATTCCCCCCACCCCAAAAGTTGTCCAATAATAATTCAGTGACATAAAATGCTGAGTGAGATAGCATGACAGTTGTACAGGAGAGGGAATACAATGGAGCGGGTGGTTAAGAAGAGAAAGAACATAGGCATAAAAATAGCAAAGGAGGAACCCTCTCATTGTCTGAATAGGTTTGTTCTTTTAAGGTGTTTCCAGGGATGGACAGAGAGTTGCCCATAAAAACCAGTGCAGAAATTAAATGGCTGAATGTAGCTGAGGACTGGGTGCCAGTTTGCTTACATACACCCACCTTAGTGCTACACTGTGAAATTGCATTCCCCTGCCTCCTCCGGAAGTCCTTCACTGCTACTTACTCTTAAATATTTCTAACTTTCCAGCTAGCTCTTCATCGGTGCTGTATTTGGGGTCATCCAGGAATTCCTGTAGAAAGAAGACAAATGGAAGAGGCTGATAAGGGTGGGAAGAGTATGTAGTATAACCCTGGTGGGGCAGGGCTGTGGAGTCAGTATGCCAAACCTTGGACTCCTTCATAAATATGAAGGTATATTGATTAGTAATAACAAATTTACTGTTGTAAAATGGCAGCACAAGGCATATTATTACCCCTACAGGAATCATCAGGCTACTTAGATGGTTAGCACTTAAAATATATTTATTTTGATTAAAATGTCTTGGTGAGAAAATTTTGCTAAATTACCATGAAAGTAAATATGCAGCAAACAAGGCACTTGCTATTTTAAGTTTTTATTTTATGAAGCTGGAGTCAGAATTGGTACATTTCTACTGATGTCAATTCCACCCAAGATTGCTTCGAAATTCCACAGCCATGCAGTGGGGCACTGCCTATCTACAGGGGCAACTGAAGGTTGTAACCCTACACACATTTACTCAAGTGAGTAAGAGCCCTTGAACTCATTGGGGCTTCCTTCTAAGATGTGTATGCCTTCAAGTTGCCTATCAACTTAACAGTGACTCCATGAATTTCATAGGGGTTTCTTAGGCAAGGAATACTGAGAGATGGTTTTGCCAGTTCCTTCCTCTGAAATATAGCCTACAGCACCTGGTATTCATTGGCGGTCTCCCATCTACAGACTAACCAGGGCTGACCCTGTTTAGTTTCAAAGATCAGATGGAATGTAGTACCTTTACGGTATTTAGTCTCTGTCTGTTTGTCTCTGTCTCTCTCATCTCTCTTTCTCTCTCTCGAATTGAACTGAAAGTTCACTATTCTGAATGGAGCATCCTTCCTAGAGAGGTTGCCTGGGCTTTTTCACTGTCTTTTAGTGGACAGTGAAGAGAGATTTATACCAGCCTAAATTTTCATTAGTCTGGTCTTTTAAGTCTATTTTATCTGATGCTATTGTATTGTTTTGTTTTTCCATGTCATCATTTTTATTTTTTTCCAGGGCACTCCTAAGTATGTTTGGAGCATGGAAGAGTTACTTTCTGGACTTCTGCTCTTAGAATCTCCCTGCCAGCATGGCTCGCTCTGAGCATGTTTACGCTAATAATCCCAAATATACTTAATAGAAAGTAAGGCCTCTGGAAAAGAATGCAGTTTATTTCTTAGTAAAGCCATAATGACCAAACTGATGAGGCTGTTATATTTTGGGCATATAGTAAGATGACTTGACTCACTGGAAAACACAATAATGCTTGATAAAGTTGAAGGCAGTTAGAAAAGTGGGAGACTACATTAGAGGTGGATCTACTCAGTCCAGGAAACCAAAGCCCTGAAGCTTCAGGACATGAGCAGGGCTCTTAAAATAACAGGGTGTCTTGAAAGTCTGTTATTCATGGGGTTGCCATAAGTCAAAGCTGCCTTGACCACTGTTAACAACAACAAACATGCCTAGGTTTGAATTCTTAATATCTTTTGTGAGTCTCCCTAAGCGTAGAAAAGTGACAGATTGTAATCCTGGCAATAAATGAATAAACGCAGTAATCTGACTAATAATAAAATAACAATAACTACAATAATATCCCTGGATGTAGAAAAGCCGCAGGTTGAAATCCTTGCAATAAAGAAAGACATAGATGTGCTTGGCTAATAATAAAATGCATTATTGATTGACAATTAGAACTGCTCCTAGCAACATCTACTGCCCAAATGTGTTCTTTTATGATCTGCTGGAAAGTCTTTGGTGCTTCTAAACATTCCTGATATCATGCAGCCCACGTGTTTGCACAGTTACCTCTGGGGGAGGATTGACATAATATTTAAAACTATACCAAAGTGAATATGAGCTCATCTTTTGCCCAGATTTACAGCCTGCACAATAGATATGCATATTATGGAACTGAATGTTCAATGACACATCAGTGCTTCTTGTCCATCCGCTCACATTTCAGATGGGCCTCCAATCTAAAATCATGCAGCATTAAGGATGGAATGAATATTCGGAAAATGGTCATAGTATTGTTTAAAAATGCAGATTATTTTGATCTCTTTGAAAATGGTAAAAAAACTAGTTTCATAAGTGTTGGAAAACTCTGACAAGGAGAATCCTGGATGGATGAGAATTTTCCCAATTTGGGAGTCACTCTGCTTGAAAAATGCAATTTTTGGGGTGTGTAGCAAATGATGTTTTTTGTTTAAAAGATAAATTTTTTGCACAGCAAATAGTATTTCTGTGCAGGAACTTATTTTCTGCTTAGGAGTGCCATTTTCTACACACACACACACACACACACACACACACAAAGCCAGCATAGAATATGTCCTGAACTGTGAATAGCCTTTGAAAACTGCATGGTTTTTTTCCATTTACAGTTAGCCCTTGATATTCACTTGGGTTAGGGGCAAAGACCTCTGTGAAAGTGGAAAAACCGCAAATAACTATAGGTCCTCCTAAACCACATTTAACACACACAAAAAGTACACTCTGTGGATTCATCCCATTGCTGATGCCTTTGAGGAGATAGTGTTCCTTCCCAAGGCAGAAGTGGGTGGCTGGCGAGGCTTGCAGCTGATTCTGCTGCTGCCCTATGCCATTTTTAATAGGGATTTACAAGCCTTGCCACATGTTTGCAGTCTCAGTCTTGTGAGGCTTGTAGCCCCTATTAAAAATGGCATAAAGCAGCAGCGGAGGGGGAAGCAGATACTCTATGAATAATCAAATCCTCCAAAGTCAACTGTACTGTACTTTATCACAGTGAAGAGGAAAATGGTAAAATTGTTTATACAGTAGGACCCCCATATCCGCTGGGGATTAGTTTGGGGGGGCATGGATACCGAAAACCATGGATAATAGCGAACACCATTGAAAATAACAGGACTTCTGATTTAAAATACCATAGAGTTGCCTTGGAGGACATAGAAAATGGCTAGAGAGGACACATTTTCTAGGAAGACTCTATGGTAGGTGTGCTGTTTTGTGTCCCGTGGATAATAGTGGATAATGAATCAGTGGATACGGGGGTCCTACTGTATTTGCCTGAGAGAACAAAAACAACAAAGATATGAGAGTCTTATCGCACTATACAGTTATAGCACTATTATTCCACTTGAACTGCTCTGACAGCCTCCTGTGGAATCCTGGGATTTGCAGTTTAGGGAAGGACATTTACAACTCTCAGCCAGAGAGTTCTTAGGCCTCACTAAACTACAACCCCCAGAATTCCATAGGAGGCAGCCATAGCAGGTAAAGTAGAATAATAGTGCTATAACAGTGTAGTGCAAAAAGGGAATCAGATCCTTGTATTGGAAGCTGCCTTACAACAACTCAGGCCATTTGTCTTCTCCTGTCACTTGGGGTTACTGTGGATGTTGTTATTAATTTTTGCAATTATCCTTGCTTTTAAATGATTTTTATTATTTTGCCTATTGTTTTATTTAGATTGTATGCCTTTGGCAGGTTTCATTCTGTTTTATCCTTGATTGTTTTTGTACAGCGCTGTGTACACTGACAGCACTCTAGAAATAAACTTTAATAATAATAATAATAATAGTTAATGTTGTCAGTATTGGAGCAAGCATATTTGGTGGGTATCTGCTCCTGAAATCTGGTGATGTGGTGCTCATAGGGGTGGCAGCGGTACAATAAAATACTTTCCCAGATTATTTCATTTATTTATTTAACTCATATGCCATCTTTCTCCCACAGTGGGCTTCAAGATTAAAACTAGATGCACAGGAAGTCAAATTTGGTAACAGAGGCAACAGAAATGGCCAAGGGGGCACATGTAGGCAACACATAGCTCATCCTTGGTGTATATTTATTGGCCCTTTCATGCTATCCAATTATAGTGCTGTCTTCCACTTTAATGGTCATGGCAACAATCTATGTGATCCTGAGGCCAGCAATTTAGGGAGAAGCATTTACAGTTTTTAGCCAGAGAGCTCTAATGCCTCACAAACTACAAACCCCAGGATGCCATAGGATGCAGCCATGACAGCGAAAATGAAATCAACTCATAGCATTATAACTGTGTGGAGTGAAAGGGCCCTATGTTTTCAGGAGTTCTTTCCAAGACCTATCTGGAAATGCCAGGGGTTGAGTCTGGAACCTTTTGCTTTAAAAGTACCAGTAGCTGCTGTATTGTTTCTGCATTTGAGGATGAGAAAGAAATTCATTTTGAAACCCGCCTTGAATCCCACCTTGGTAGAAAGGTGGGATATGCATCCAATAAATAAATACATCCCCAAAGGTTCCATGTGGAGCCCTGGCACCAACTGGGGAGGGTGGAGATGAATGACTGGGCAGGGATGGGCAACTGCGTCAGTGCCAGGGACCAGTTTCCCACACATGACTCGCTGCAAGCTACAATCCTGCCAAGTGTACCAAAATACCATTGTCTCTCTTTTAAAATGGTAGGCTGAAACAACATCACATCATTTCCAGTCACCCCTTTGAAGGAGTTCCTTTAATCTGTTGTAAACCACCAAATTGGGGGAAAGGTGGGATGTAATAATAATAATAATTGTAATAATTGTAGTATGTGGGGAAATAATCATTGTAATGTAAAAGCAATCTTGTGTACCTCATTCACATCCTAAGATAAGTCTAAGGTTTTTTTTTCCCTGCATGCTTTTGTTCTCCCAAATTCCCTTTCTCTTATTTCACTGGGCACTTCCAGCCAACTGGAGTGCTGGGTCATTCAACACATGACCTAATTTAAATTTTATTGCTCTGTGTAAGTTCTTTTTTTTAAGTTAGAATCTCCATGAGGCTGTAGCCATCTTAAGCCATCTTAAGCCTTATTATCTTTGTTTAGCCATCTTTCCTGTAACCATACCATGATGTTCACCATGCAGCCTCTTACCGCTATAGGCTGGGTGAGTTTTCCTACCCTAAATACTCTTAGTCAGTTAGGACCTCTTTTAAAATTTTCTTTTAGTATGTAAATTGAGATTGATATACCTTCAGTAAACTTTGATTTGCATTTTAAACTGACTCCTTTGTTTTTGTAATGAGTCTAATTTAACTGGGTGATCTCAGACCTCTGAACACACCTTTTTTAAATGTTAATTGAGCTTTTGTCTGCATTCCTAAGTTGCACTCTGCAGGAATTTAAAAGTAAATGATTTTTAACTCTCTTTTTAAAAGAAGATAATTCTTGTTGCTTTTTAAAAAGACTAGATCCTGGAATTTTTAATACAATTTTATTTTTTAGACTCATTACTCCTACATGGAAGGGTTATGGGCCCAGTTTGAAGACTTAAAAGCTCAATTTAATTTTTGTTTTTGCAAAAGTTTTGTTTTTCTTTTTAGCTGATCACCTCAGAGTTGCTGTTTTTTGGTCTCTCTTGGTTTGAAGACAAAGGCAATAAAGCTATAAAGCAATTATGGCTGCTGATAGCCTCTCTGCCTTTTTAAACATGGAGAAACTGAATGGTCCGAATTATAGAAGATGGGCTTTTTCTTTTGAAACATACCTGAAGGCCATGGGACTTATTGATGTTTTACATAAACAGAGACCAAATCAAGGAAGAGGAAGAGATGATTTTGATAGGAATGATAAAAAAGTATTGGCATACATAATTTTAACAACTGATGAAGGATTAGTTTGTGAAATCAAAGATAAGAGAACAGCAAAAGCTGCTTGGGACACTTTGAAAGATCTATGTGATGTTCCATCCATGGGAAATAAAATTGCATTGATGATGAAATTTGTAAACATGAAATTAGCAAATCCAAAATGTCTAGATGAACACATTAATGATTTCATAGCTACATTAGCAGAATTGCAATCTCCTGGAGAAGAGATTCCAAAGTCTATGCAAGTTGGGATTTTCTTAGCAAACTTACCAAAGTTTTACAATCCCATCATAAACACTTTGCAATTGAAAAATGATTTAACCCTACCAGAAGCCTATATTCAAATAAGAGAATTATAACATAGGCAAAACTTGATGAAAAATGACAAGGTTGATTCCAGAAATTCTAACTTTAACCAGCAAGTTAATTTGGCTGGAAAAGAAAAGGAACATTTTAAAAAGAATGCTACCCACTCCAAGCCCCTCTCCTCTTCTGAGCCAAATGGAGTGCAATTTAAGGCTTCAAAGGGAAACAGACAATCATTCTCACAGCAAGGGATGACTGGCCACAGGCAAGAGAATGCAAAAGGCCATAGAGATAGAGAAGGTGATGCTAAACAGAAATTTCACATTGGATTGGCTTATGAAAAAGTAATGCAAGCTTCTGGAAATCAATATAAAGATGCCTTCATTGTAGATTCCGGCGCTAGCAACACATTTGTTAATAAAAGGGAATATTTCCAAGATTTTAATGAAGAAGTAAAATTCTCTGTGTTTCTTGCCAATGGAGATTCTGTTACAGTGCAAGGAATTGGGACTGTGTATCTTCCTATGAGATTGGGAGCTAGGACAGAAATATTGAAAATTAAGGACGCTGTTTATGCCCCCGAGCTCAAGAGCTCCCTCTACTCAGTCAAAATGAGCACATCTAGAGGCAACAGAGTAGTTTTCAAAAAGAATGCATGTTATGGTCCTCATGGCAAACATTTCATTTTTAAAGGCACTCTAAAGGATGATGGCCTTTATCACATGGAGATCAGTGACTCAAATGCCAATGTTGCCACTCAGTGTAAACACAAAGACTGCATACATTTATGGCATAGAAGGTTTGCTCATCGAAATGTTGAATGCATAAAGAAATTGGCTAATCAAGAGCTAGCAAAAGACTTTCATTTCAAGAACTGTTGTGTGAATGAAAGGTGTGTGGAATGCATTAAAGTTAAGGCTACTGCACCTTCACACAAGCCTCTCACAGAAAGACAATCTACTAAACCTCTTGAGTTGATACACTCTGATCTCTGTGGGCCATTTAGACAGAAATCAGTTGGTGGAAACCTCTATTTCTTCACACTCACAGATGATTTCAGCAGGTACACCCATTGCTACCTCCTAAGGGAGAAAAGTCAAGCTTTTAAAAAGTTCAAAGAGTACTTTAATTATGTCACTAATAAATTCAATTATAAAATTCAAAATTTGAAGATGGATAATGGGACTGAATTTGTCAATACTCAATTTGATGAGTTCTTAAAGGAACATGGCATCAGACGCCAGACTACTGGGATTTATAGTCCTCAACAAAATGGTTTATCGGAGAGAATGAACAGAACCTGAAAGGAAATGGCAGTTGCAATGCTTTTGCAGGCTAACATGTCTAAAGCTTATTGGTCTGAGGCAATTCTCACAGTCACATACTTATACAATAGACTTCCAACCAGATCCAGAGATGTTACTCCATTTGAATTGTGGCATGGTGTGAAACCCAGACTCAGCCATCTAAGGGTTTTTGGATCAAAAGCATATACATACATTCCCAAACAGAAAAGAGACAAACTGGACTGTAGAAGTGAAGAGGGAATTTTTATTGGCTATGCCAAAGGTGCTTACAAAATCCTAAACCCTGATGGACTCACAATGAGAATAACAAGTGCTGTTTATGTTGATGAAAGACCTCAGTTTAATTCTAATCCAAACAAAGATTTCTATTCAGATGTGTTTGCAGTGGAAGAAGACCCTGATTCTCAGTGGCAGCCACAGCATGTGCAGCTCTTTCACCCTCCTGCAAGTGCTTCGCATCCAGAAGGGGCTCCCTCAGCCCAGGACTTACCAGAGGATGGAGGACTGGATGGCACACCATGGGCAGAGCCAGGAACTCAAGTCCAGGTGAGACAATCTGCAAGGGGTAACAGGGGAGTGTCTCCTTTGAGATTCTCCTATCTAGCCACAGGGGAAAGCCTTCTGGAACCCTCTGACTGGCAGAAGATCAAAGGACTGCCAAAGTCTGATTCTGAGAAATGGGTGAAAGCAGCAATAGAGGAAATGGATTCCTTATATAAAAATAAAACTTGGACTTTGACAGAATTGTCAAAAGGCAAGAAGGCAATTGGCTGCAGATGGGTCTTTACAACAAAGCAAAATGCAAACGGGGAGATTGAAAGATATAAAGCCAGACTTGTAGCTAAAGGTTACAATCAGCAATTTGGAGAAGATTTTCACGAAACTTTCTCCCCAGTAGTTACACACACAACTATCAGAACCTTATTAGCTGTTGCAACTTCCAAGAAAATGCATGTACAACATCTAGATATGAAGACAGCGTTTCTTTATGGAGATCTAGATGAGGAACTGTACATTGAACAGCCTTCGGGATTTGTAGTACCTGGAAAGGAGCATCTAGTATGTAAACTTGAGAAAAGCTTGTATGGATTAAAACAAGCAGCCAAGAAATGGCACGAAAAGCTAAATCAGCTCCTTATCAAAGAAGGATTTACTCCAGGCACTGTTGACCAATGTGTTTACAAAAGATTCAGAAACAATAGATGGACTTACATTGCAAGTTATGTTGATGATTTGATTCTGTGCAGTCAAGAGAAAGCAGATAGTCAAGAGATACTCCTGAATCTCCAGAAAGAAATAGATATTAAAAGTTTGGGAGATATCTCACACTATCTTGGGGTACAAATTGAAAGAGACCATGATGGAAGATTCTTTCTTAATCAAAAGCAAAAAATTATAGATCTTTTGGACTGCCTTGGCTTAAAAGATGCAAAAGATGCTCAAACTCCAATGGAAGTAGGTTTCTTAAAGAGCAATGAGGCATCTGAACCTTTGAGAGACAGTGAAAAGTACAGAACTGTAGTTGGAAAACTTCTGTACATAGCTAATTTCACTAGACCTGATATTGCAAATGCTGTTGGCATCTTATGTAGAATGGTTAATTCTCCTACTCTTCGAGATTTTAACGCAGTGAAAAGAACTTCAAGATATTTAAAATCGACCGCTGACTTCAAACTGATGCTGCCAGCATGTGACAAGCCACGACTGATTGCCTATGCAGATGCCAATTGGTGCAGTGATTTGGTGGAGAGAAAATCAACCAGTGGAAACATCATCTTTTACGGTGGTGGAGCAGTAAGTTGGACAAGTCGGAAGCAGAGTACAGTGGCGGATAATTCCACAGGTGCCGAGTACGTCTCAGCGAAAACAGCTTGTGATGAAATCAAATGGCTGCAGAATTTGCTTCTGGATCTTGGGACAGAGGAACCCAAGCCAACCATTTTGATGCAAGACAATCAAAGCTGTATCAAGATTTCTCAGAGTGGCAAGCCTCTGAAGAAGAACAGACATTGCTTTCCACAAGGTGAGAGAAATGTGCCAGAGTCACCTTGTTCAACTGGAGTCCTGCAACTCAGATGAAATGATAGCTGATATTTTAACTAAGCCTCTTTCTAAGGACAGTTTCCTTAGACTACGAGAAGAAATGAAGATTGTTCATGGCGTGCCCTGCGACTGAGAAGGGGAATGTAGTATGTGGGGAAATAATCATTGTAATGTAAAAGCAATCTTGTGTACCTCATTCACATCGTAAGATAAGTCTAGGGTTTTTTCCCCCTGAATGCTTTTGTTTTCCCAAATTCTCTTTCTCTTATTTCACTGGGCACTTCCAGCCAACTGGAGTGCTGGGTCATTCAACACATGACCTAATTTAAATATTATTGCTCTGTGTAAGTTCTCTTTTAAGTTAGAGTCTCCATGAGGCTGTAGCCATCTTAAGCCATCTTAAGCCTTATTATCTTTGTTTAGCCATCTTTCCTGTAACCATGCCATGATGTTCACTATGCAGCCTCTTACCGCTATAGGCTGGGTGAGTTTTCCTACCCTAAATACTCTTAGTCAGTTAGGAACCCCTTTTAAAAGTTTGTTTTAGTATGTAGATTGAGATTGATATACCTTCAGTAAACTTTGATTTGCATTTTAAACTGACTCCTTTGTTTTTGTAATGAGTCTAATTTAACTGGGTGATCTCAGACCTCTGAACACACCTTTTTTAAATGTTAATTGAGCTTTTGTCTGCATTCCTAAGTTGCACTCTGCAGGAATTTAAAAGTAAATGATTTTTAACTCTCTTTTTAAAAGAAGATAATTCTTGTTGCTTTTTAAAAAGACTAGATCCTGGAATTTTTAATACAATTTTATTTTTTAGACTCATTACTCCTACAATAATTGGCTGATCTGGACTACATATGAGGTACCTTGACTTAGATGAGTTGAGCGGGGGGGAGATAATTGTTTGGTTCATTTCAGGCAGCAAAATGTCTTGTTAGGTGGATGATGTTAACAGGTTGTCTTACCTTATTGAGGGAGTCCAGAAATTCCTCCTGCTGGGCCTTCAGTGCCCCAAAAGCTTTTCCCCCTAGGAGGTGAAGCCAAAGGTTAACAGGCATGCTGACATCTCCACAACTTCCTCAACCTCTGCCTTCCCCCCAGTATTGCGTTCTTTTGGAGGCTCCCAGGTTCCTCTTCTAGATGCAATTTCCTGACTGGGGTGTTTGTGTTGTGTGTGTGGTGGTGGGGCGGGGCGGGGGGAGAGCTATGTTTTTGGCTTCTGTAAATGATTTTAGTTTTGGGTCACTGTGTTCCTTAGCTAAGCAAAGAGGAACTAGGCCAAATTTCCTGACTCTGGGTTTTTCTGCCCACTCCAAATAGCAAGAGAGGAAATAGGAGGAAGGGCTTGCAGCTACTGGAATAAGAGACCACAGCTGGGGGGGGGAGGGTTCGGTGAAGATGGGAGTTGGGAGACTTTGTGAAATTGGGGGTGGTGATGGGAGAGGGAAAGAATGGGCTCTTGACGATCTTCAATAAGAGAGAGAAGGTATCACCAAAATGGAGGACAAAAGTGGAGCGAGAACTGTATACAATATGACAAATGCACAGATCAAACTTTGGAAATGCTATTTTTTTGGATTGCAAATCCCAGTGACTGGCTATGTTGGCTGGCAGATTCTCAGAGCTCTAGTTCAAAACAAAACAAAAGACAAAACAATCCCCCCACCCCAGGCAACCAACTCTTTCAAGCTCTAATACAGATGCAAATTCAGGAAAAGATAATCATGTAACAAGATACAAATTTATAAATAGATGCCTCATGTATAGTTGCAAATTTAGAAATAATGATTGCAACTGAAGTAAAAATAAAATACATTTCACTGTAGTCAGGAAGGTGGAAATTTGGTGCACTTGATGAGTCTGCTGTCCAGGTGTTAAATCAGATATTGCCAGACTGCAACTCCCATCATTCCTCACCCTTAGCTATGCTAGCTAGGACATTCCAGCAAGATCTGCAGGGAGAGGGGCATCCATGTGGTAAATGATTATTAGTAAGCTCAAGGGCCCTACTGTTCTTTCTTCTCAAGTTTCTTTTTGTCTTTAAACTGGACTTAATTGAAAAACCTACCAAACAGAGGAAGCCTCTCATAGAAGGTTGTCCTTTTAAAAAAGTAGTATGCTTGGCTGCCCTAACGGGAACACCAGGTGACACACTGCCTTATAAAGATCTGTAACCTTAGCACAGTCAGGACTTCAGCGATACAAACAGTGTGGAGGGGCCCATTTATACTACACAATCACAGTGCCACAATTCCACTTCAGCAGCCATGGTTCCATCCTACGGAATCCTGGGACTTGTAGTTTAGGGATATCTATTTAGAATGGTCAGGTAGCGAGCTCTAGTGCCTCTCCAAATGACAAACTCCAAGATTATGTAGGATGCAGCCATGACAGAGACTTACCACACTCTGAAGAAAAGCGGCAAGGGAGCAGGAATGTTCTGTCTTCTGTGCTACCTTACTGCATGCCATTTTTTCATTCCAGTTCCATGGGGGACCAAGGTAAAACCGCATCTTTTTGTTAACCAGAAAAACCCGTTAGCAAAAAGATGCAGTTTTGCCTTAGCCCCCGTGGGACTGGAATGAAAGAACGCTGGAAGGATGACAATGTCATGTGGTAAGGCAGCGTGAAAAACAGAACATTCCTGCTCCTTTGCTACTTTTCTTTGGAGTGCAGTAAGGCCTGCAGTTAAAGTGGAATTATAGCACTATAATTGTGTACTGTGAAAGGGTTCCAGATAAGGGTTAGGCACCCTGGTACCTGACCAGGTATTTTGGACTGCAATTGTCATATTTCCCCTGCATGACCAGTATTCAAGGATGATGGGAATTGTAGTCCAAAGCATCTGGAGGGCCCAAGGTGACTTACTCAACTGCTGATCTTGAATATGGGACAAAAAGGAGAGCATGCAGGATTGACTGAAGGGAGATGTTCTAATTAAAACAAACAAACAAAAGTAGAGAGTGTGAGAGTTTTCTCAGTATGACAGATATTTTGCCCAGTCATTTTCAAATCTTTATTGTAGGGGTAAAGAAAGAACTCTAATATGGTATGATGATATTTTGGGACTTCTCACACCTCTTCTAATCTCTCCCCCTTGCCTCTGTTTCTGTGAAAGAATAGGCCAAATAGTCTGACCTGAATAGAGGAAACAAAAATAAGCAAAGATACCAGAGCCAGGATGTTAGAAGGTCAGGACTAAAAGCCACAACTGCAATTTAGGCTGTAGAGTTCACAGCTTTTTAGTAGCTGTTGGTAGCCGTGCCTTGATTGATGGACCTTAGTAGACAACTGAACTTCTATCACTGCTCCTTTAAAATTTTCAGCAACTGATCTTTTTTTAAAAAAAATATTACACACACACACACACACACACACACACATATAGAGAGAGTGTTAGTTTAAAACTGCATATAATAGGAATATATGGAAAAGACATCTAACAGAACACTACAAAAGAATTACTAACACACTAAACACAATTACTAAAAGGCAGAGAATGAAATAGTAGCTTCCAACTTTCCTACCAATGGTTATATATAATATAACGTTTCACTTTCTCTGTCACAAAACATCTTATACAGTATTAGACTTCTACAGTTTTTATAATCCTACTAATAATTGAACCCCACTATTGAGTATTTCCCTTGTTGATCCAGAATAAAGACAATTACCGGTTCCCAATCTTTCTTAAAATGACACACTGATTTTTCTCTAATTAATTAAAACAGTTAATGTATCCATTTCCGCAAGGTCAAACAATTTCATTTCAAGGTAAACAGATAATAATGAACACCTAGCTGGTGTTAAAGGTCCAAGAACATGCCAAGCTAAGGTGGGAAGTGCCAGCTGGAAAACTTGGCTAGATGGGATTTGATTTCCCATCAATTTCCTTTTCCACTATTTTTCTTGAAGATCAAATCCACACAAATAATCCCATTTGAAACTGGATTATTTGGCAGAGATGGCTAAAGACCTTGTAAAACTACAAATCCCAGGATTCTATAGGAAGGAGACATGGCAATTAATCCAGTTTCAAATGGGAATATTTGTATAGTGTAGATTTGGCCCAAGTCTCCTGCCATATTGCGCCTAAAACTTAATCTTGATTTTCCTTGGTTTTTTTCCGGGCTGTGAGGCCGTGTTCTGGAATAGTTTCTTTCTGACATTTTGCCTGCATCTGTGGCTGGCATCATTCTCTGAAGATGCCAGCTACAGATGCAGGCGAAATGTCAGAAAGAAACTATTCCAAAACATAGCCTCACAGCCCGGAAAAAAACCAAGGAAAATCTATGGATGCCAGCCGTGAAAGCCTTCGACTTCACATTAATCTTGATTCATTCCTTAAATACTTTAATGGCTAAGTATCTCCGTACTTGTTTACTGCTGTGAATCATTTCTCAGCCTCAACCTCTCCCTACACCTGTCAGAGAGCTTGGAAAAGTTATGTTTGTGGGGAATACAGCTACCAGAATCCTCTAGCCCACATGGTGGGGGATTCTGGGAGTTATAGTCCAAAAAAGTAGCTTATCTAGAGTTGCCAGAGTAAAAACTGGAGCAGGTTTCTGATCCTTTAATGGTTGTATAGAGGAGGTGTCGCTTGTCTTACAACCAGGTAACAAGCAATACCTATTGAGATTCTCTCTTTTACACAACCATTAAAGGTACAGGGACTCTCACTGGTTTTTACTATGGCCTACCCATTCCCCTCCCAGTTCCCTTTTGAGTCGTATTCCAGCCCCCTAATTCCTGAGTGACTGGTACCTTGTGGATTCATGAATTGTCCCTCTGTCTTTTCTTTCGGTGGCTCCCCTGATTCCAAGGCACTGTTGCTTTGGTTGGGCTTGCTGAAGTTCTCTCTCTCTTCAATTGTTCCTTCCCCTTTATGCATGCACATATCTATCTATCTGTCTATCTATGGGTGCATGAGGTGGCTACTTCCTCTTTGGCTCTGAGCAACCGCTTTTCATTGACACTGAGGCATAATGTGAGGAGAAGCAGGCTGCCGTTTTGAGAACAGTTGCGCTGTGGAGAGCAATGGGTGAGAGCGGAAGTCGCAGCCTCCCTTCTGAGTGGAGCAAAATTAAGGCTTTGCACAAAGAAGGGGTCAGAGGGCTGTGTGAGTGTGAAGGGACCATAGGTGCCACCTTACACAGGGCTTCTGTGATAATGATGTCTTCAGATTTTTACTCTCGAGTTGGGGTGCTGTTTACATCTGTGCAATGGCTTCCCACAAGCACGGCCGGTCCTAATGTTAGGCATGGTGAAACAGCAGCTTCAGGGGGCAAAAGCCAAAAGCAGCAATGATAGCCTTTGAATCATTCCCCTCTCTTGGAGTACGGAATGGCATGTGGTGTACAGTTTGCCCTGCATTCCCATCAATAGCCTGGTTAGGTCCCCTGAGGTCTGTTGGAGGACACTGTCTCATCTGGGATTGCCAGAGTGAAAATGAGACGGGATTATCAGACGCTCTAAATATGGCATTATCATGACGCCAGGAGATTGCTAAAGGGCTTCCCTTTCAGACAATGTTGTTCCCCTCTCGTAATGCCCCCGTTCTGCTCCCGTTCCGCTGGCGCTGTTTTTATTAATGGGTTAAGCTGTGAATGTATCCCCCATTCCATTTTTGTGATGGAATTGACAGTGAGTGAAAAGGTGCCCTGTTATGCTGGTGTGATGCCAGCATCAATGGGAGGTCCGTGACAGAACACTTCCTAGTGAGATCTGGACATCCAGGTAAGTGACACACTTTTTTGAACCCTCCCCAGGTTATTTGTAAAGTTTTAAGTGTGTTTATATGCTTAGTTTTTGACATATATTTTGCTTTTTACTTTTGAATTTCCTATGCTCTCGTCTTCTCGTGAGAACAGCCAGGATTTCAATCCAGGAAGTGAAAGGAGCTCCTTTAGAGCTCCATTCACTCCTGGGCAGCTCGGCCAGCGTGAACAAGGTAGGTGTAAAAGTTTTCATTATTATTCTGTGACAGGGATGGGAGAGGAGATTGCAGGACGGGAACGCTTTTTTTTTTTTGTTACCGTCTGATAATCTCCACGGTTAGAGCTTGTCTATATGAGGCAAAAAAAAAAGGCAGATTGCTCCGCAGTAATGGCAATTTGCAGCAGCTGCTATTTGTCTTTATGGTTTTCTTTGGCAGATTGCAGATGTGTGAAGCTATCCGCATTTGCTATGCAAACAGGCATGCCTGAGACTCAAGATGGCGGCCGCAAGTGAATTACTCTCAATTTGCTGCCGCTAGACAGTATTTTTTTTAAAACCATATCCAAGGTGCAAAAGAGCGATCTTTCGCTTCAACAATAAAAGCAAAAAACTTCACACACCCTGTTTTATCACCTTAGCGCTCACTCACTAAGGTGAAAATTCAACATGGTGGCTCTGGGTGCTTGCCCCTGTGCAAGTCTGACCAATCACCTTTCAACTTCCACTTGTACAGGGAAAGTGAATCAAATTGAAACATTTGTCCTAATGAGCAGGAATGCGCATTTCCTATGCTTAACAGGGGTTCACAGCATATAAACTCCACACACACACCTACCCAACCATTCTCTGAGGATGCCAGCCACAGATGCAGGCAAAACGTCAGAAAGACACTATTCCAGAAAACGGCCTCACAGCCCGGGAAAAAAAAACAAGGAAAATCTATGGATACCGGCCGTGAAAACCTTTGGCTTCACATTTCCTATGCTGTTTTTTAAAAACTTTGGGAAAAGCTGCAAAAGTTTTTCCTGAACAGTATATGGCAGTTTTGGCCCTTCTCCTTCCCAATACGTTGAAAAGATGTGGAATCCCATTGAGACAGATCGTATTCTCCTCGCATTCTGTGAGGAGTATTTTCACCGTTTAGACAACCCCTTATAGTACCTTTAATGGCTGTGTGGAATAGGAGATTTTAGCAGATGCTGCTTTTACCTGGTCGTGTGACAATCAACACCTGCTGAAATCCCTTCTTCTACAACCACTATTCAGGCCTAAATACCCTGACAGTACCAATGTGTTGGAAATATAGCATTCTTCCCGCAACCCCCCGCCCCACCTAGTAAGTTTAGGGAACTCCTTCCATGCTTAAGTTCCTTCCCTTCTCTTCCCGGTGATTCTGTTGAAGCTTTGGTTAATATTTGGAACACCGACCTCACCAAGGCTATTGACACAATCGCTCCCAAGCGTCCTTTCCAGCCTGCTCCTAACCATAAGCCCTGGTACTCAGGGGAGCTAGGAAAATGAAGCAGGCTGGACAACGACTAGAGCGCACCTGGCGGAAGACTCGACTCTTAGCCGACAAGACTCGTCATAGGAATTTCCTTAATTCTTATTGAGAGGCGATACGTGCAGCGCAGAAGTCTTTCTCAGCTGCACGTATTGCATCTGCAGAGTCCCGTCCAGCAGAACTGTTTAGGGTGGTGGGGGAGCTGACGCAGATTCCACCTGCGCAGAACCCCTTACTCAACCCGACAACGGCCTGCTGTGATGCATTTAACATCCACTTTGCAGATAAAATCTCTCGGATAAGAGCCGACTTAGATGCCAGTGTTATGACTGAATCTATAGATGAGGTGTCCAGCAACTCTGTTGATGAAATTTTATTGGATCAGCTTCAATCTGTGAGTACCGATGACGTGGACAAGCTCCTTGGTAGAGTGAGGAAAACGACCTGTCCCCTCGATCCCTGTCCATCTTGGCTGGCCACCCAAGGGGGTGACGCATCGAGAGTACTCCTTAGGGATATTATCAATGTGTCCTTCAGGGAGGGGTCCCTTCCACCTTGTCTGAAGGAAGCGGCGGTTAAGCCGCTCCTGAAAAAGCCTTCCCTGGACCCCTTGGACAGGAACAACTATAGGCCAGTCTCTGCTGCCTTTTCTAAGCAAAGTGATTGAGAGGGCGGTCGCTTCCCAACTCCAAGCTGTCTTGGATGAAACCGATTATCTAGATCCATTTCAAACTGGCTTTAGGATGGGTTATGGAGTGGAGACTGTTGGTGCTCTTGGACCTCTCAGTGGCCTTTGATACAATAGACCATTCCATCCTCTTGGATCGCCTGAGGGAGTTAGGAATCGGAGGCACTGCCTTGCAGTGGTTCTGTTCCTTCCTCTCAGGCAGATCCCAGAGGGTGAGGCTCGGGGACAGTTGCTCTACTAGAATAGAGCTTAACTGTGGCGTTCCTCAGGGTGCCATCCTGTCCCCGATGCTATTTAACATCTATATGAAGCCGCTGGGAGAGGTCATTCGGAGGCATGGAATGCGGTGTCATCAATATGCGGATGACACCCAGATATACTTCTCCATGTCTCGGTCATCGGCTTTGACTTCAGATGGTGTCTCTCCTCTGAATGATTGTCTTAAAGCAGTAATGGACTGGATGAGGAAAAACAAATTGAGACTGAATCCAGACAAAACGGAGGTACTAACAGTTACAGGCCCTAAACCAGGTATGGGAATACAAACTCCAATCCTGGATGGAACTACACTCTCCTCCAAGGATTGTGTTCACAGTCTGGGGGTGCTCCTGGACCCGTCGCTCCAGATGACTAATCAGGTTAATGCGACGGTCAGGAGTGCCTGTTATCAACTTCGGCTGGTACACCAGCTGCGCCCTTTCCTGGAAACTAGGGACCTCGAAACTGTGGTACATGCACTGGTAACCTCCCGTCTGGATTTCTGTAATGCGCTCTACATGGGGCTACCCTTGTGCTTGACTCGGAAACTTCAACTAGTCCAGAACATGGCAGCCAGGTTGATTTCTGGCGTTTCCAGAAGAGAGCATATAACACCGGTGCTAAAAGCTCTCCACTGGCTGCCTATTAGTTTCCAGGCACAGTACAAGGTGTTGGTTATGACCTTTAAAGCCCTACATGGCTTGGGTCCAACTTACCTCCGGGACTGCCTCCTTCTGTACAACCCTGCCCGCACACTTCAGTCCTCTGGGAGGAATCTGTTATAGCCTATGAAAACAAGGCTGTCGGTGACGTCCCAGAGGGCTTTCTCTGCTGCTGCTCCCAGATTATAGAATGGCCTGCCGGACGAGATCCGTCTTATTACCACCTTAGACAGCTTTAAAAAAGCTGTCAAGACGGATCTTTTCCGGCAGGCCTTTCCTGAATAATTATCCCGGCCCAAGACTCAGCTGCCCTTTCTAGGCTATGATTGTATGTTTTAAATTTTTTTCTTCTAATTTATATATATTTTAATTAATCCGTGTTTTTAATCCTTTGTAATTTAATATTATTTTAAGGGGTGGGTGGGCTAGGGTATTGTGAGTATGGGGTTTTTATATTGTAAGCCGCCCCGATTGCGTTGCAGAGGGGCGGAATATAAATAAAATTTTATTATATTATTATTATTCTCTTCAAAGCCATCTTAGCCATTTTGTAGCTATGGGGTGACTGTTGAGTCATTCATCACATGACCTCATAATTTAAACATTTTGACTCTTTGTCTGTTCTCTACTTAGAGAAGCCTCAAAATGAGGTTCACTCTCTTCCACCATCTCAGCATGCATGAAGAAGAGAGTTAAGCTCTCTCTTACCTGCATTCACCTCCCCCCCCCAAAGAAGAAAGAAATATGGATGCTACTGCAAGTAATACTAAGGAATCCTGATTTATCCTAATCTGAACCTCTTTGGATTGGGTGAGTTCAACCCTGAAATGCTTTTAGTTAGTTACCTTTGTTTTTGAATATGTAGATTGCAAGATTTGTTAGTAAATGCTTTGATATTCTCTTTAAAGAAATGTTTTCCTTGTTTTTATTTAGTTTGAGTAGCTTTAATGACTGAGTGATTTAGAGTACTTACCAATGCTAATTGAGTCTGCTCTGCTTTGTGTCTCTGCCTAACTCTGCTCAGAAAACTTTTTTCAAGAAGATATTCCCAAAGGGCTTGATCCCTGGGATCTTTAATAAATTTTTAAGTTTTATGCTCATACACCTTGTCAGATCCTATCTGATCTTGGAAGCTAAGTAGGGTCAATCCTGAATAGTAGTTGGATGGAGGAACATCAAGGAATACCAGGTGCTGGAGGCTAAATTTCAGAGGGCAATGACAAACCACCTCTGAGTATTCCTTGCCTAAGAAAACCCTATAAAATTCATGAGGTTGCCATAAGTTGACAAGAGACTTAAAGACACCCACCCCCATTCAAGGTACAGGAGATGTCTTCAGTTTTCAGTCTGGCAACCTTATGTTGAAATAAGATTCAGTTGAAAGTCTGATTATGTCTGTATAAAGTTTTTTCTGGGGGGTATCTTTTCCTTTAGGCAGCAAATGCCTTGGGCAATCCTTGCCCTTAAGTCCTACCCACAATGGACAGGAATTATGAGAATGAGTGTCCAAAATGTGAAGTCGAAGGCCGGCATCCATAGATTTTCCTTGGTTTTTTTCTGGGCTGTGAGGCCGTTTTCTGGAATAGTGTCTTTCTGACGATTCACCTGCATCTGTGGCTGGCATCCTCAGAGAATGGTTGGGTAGGTGTGTGTGTGGAGGGCGGGATATAAATAAATTTTATTTATTTATTTATTTATTTATTTATTATTATTATTATTATGATGTTGTGAACCCCTGTTGGGGAGTATATGTAAATTTGTGTATTTGAATGGTTAGTTTCTGGGTATAGAAATGCAAGCCTCTTTAGTGTCTGTTTGGCTAATGGTTGGTTGATGGGCCGTTATCTGCTGGAAATCCCCTTGTCCCTGGGTGGAATTCCTTTGTAAGTGTTGAGTTTTGATTCTATTGTTTTTCAAATCTGGAAGCCAGATTTTGTTTACTTTTAGGGTTTCTTCTTCTTTTCTGTTGAAGTTGTCCATGTGTTTGTGGATATACACTCCACACACACTCCTACCCAACCATTCTCTGAAGATGCCAGCCACAGATGCAGGCAAAATGTCAGAAAGAAACTACAGTATTCCTCACAGCCCGGAAAAAACCCCAAGGAAAATCTATAGTGTCCAAAATATTTGGAAGGTGTCAGGTTGCCTACCTGGCTTTAGTCACAAAGTGGTAGCATTGCTTTAGAAGTATCATTTTTGTTAGATTAGGCCTAGCTCCATGTTTGATGGAGTAGTTTTAGGCTTCCCATATGTCCAGTGCCTCCCCTCTTCTGCCACTTACTGGTTGGCAGAGCTGGGCAGTAGTACAAAGCATTGCTAAGTTCCAATATTCCTTTTATAATGGGACAGGAGGTGGAATCCTTGCACAGAATCCTTGAAAAGAGGAAATAGTTGCCTAGCCTGTGTTGTTGTTTTAAGTCTTCAGTTTGACTTTGACTTATGCTGACCCTGTGAATGAGAGATCTCCAAGACAGCTTGCCATCAACTACTCCATCCCCTCCAACTTATTATTTGGCAGGGACAGTCTTGATTAATCCTCTCTCATGATGAATGAGAGCATGAAATGAAATGAAGCAGCTATTTCTCTGATTTCAAAGAGGATATAAATCATTTTAGCTCGTAGTCCTATACATACCTGTATTCAGTAAAGCTTATTTCTGCTTTAATGCATAGAGGGACTGCACTATTATGCAGGGAAGTGGAACCAGTGACTGAAAGGACTAATTTAGTAATGCTGTAGCCAGGTTGAAGGAAACAGCTAACTGGAAGTGCTAAATTTGTGCCTGGTACCAGTAATGGAATGGATGTGGGCCAATAAACTGATGCTCAGATGTAACATAATGGAGGTAGTACAATCTGTAGTTGATTTGCCTGTTCACAGGGATGATGTCAAATCAAGCCTGGTCAATTGCTGGATTGCCAGCTGAACCTTATTTCAATACTGACAATGGGGCAGGGGGCTGCCATTGTCCTTGAGGACAGTAGGTTAGCTGTTAGCTGGAGACAGGCCAGGCCAGGCTATGGCGACACACACACCTTTGTCCAGCCACAGCAAGTGGCCAGGGAGACTCTGGAAGTGTTAGTAGCCTTGACTGTCCCTATTATATTATATACATATAATAATTGGCAATATTCAATAATTTGGCTAACTGTGAACTCCCCAAAACCATGACTCTCAAAGACTAGAGCTGAGACTAAGGACTTTATCAGACACATGAAATATGGCATCATAACAATGCCACATAACCATGAAAGGGTGCGCAGATCAGATGATGTCGCCCGTTTGTGGTTATATTCTGCCCAAACCCCGTACTTTTTAATTGATGGCTTAAGCTGTCAATTGATCCCCCATGGTGCTTTTCTGCCGGCATTGCCAGCTTGTGAAACCTTGGGCCATTTAACTCACGTGAATGCAGTGTCAATGGCCGGTCTGATGCCAACACTTCTGGGGGAGATCAGAATATTCAGGTAAGTTTCACTCTTTTTATGACCCTACCCAGGTTACTTGGAATTTTTAAAGTGTGTTTAGGTGCTTGGTGTAACTTTTTATGTTCTATTTTTTGTTTCATTTTTAAACTTCCTGCGCGATGGAGTCTTGCAGGATTTCAAATGAGGAAGTGAATGGCGCTTCGTTCACTTCCTCTTCATTGGTGGGGAAGGCTGCTGCTGGGAGAGAAGGTAAGTGCAGTGGGGGGGTGTTCTTTTGTCGGCATAAAAATGGATTTTTAATGCCGGCAAAATAATGTTTAAAGGGGATAGTATGATAAAGTCCTAAGTCATGTACACCCTTGGGAGGGGCCATTCCAAATTACAATGAAAGGTAACCTGAAGGGAAACTTCTTGCCTGAACACCTGGCTAGTCCAATCAAGCATAGCTGAGGTATTCAAGGTTCGTAAAGAGTTGTTTCCCCACTGCTCCACCACAAACAAAGAGGATTGCTTGCTCCATTCAGTCTCAAATTGTTAACACATTAAGTGTTGTTAACATTTCTAGAGTGTCCATTATCTTAGCCTGGAAGACTCCGAGAACCACTGTATTCCACCCCAAACCTCATTGCTTCAGGAAAACTATTACATGTAAATATCACCCCAAAACAACACCAAATTGTCTATAGCTCCTCCTCCTACCTCCATGCTGCCAGTTTGCTGCTAGACCCTCAAAACACAAATCTGAGCCTCTGCTGCAGGAATCTCTGCTCTACAGGACAGGTCTCGTATCACCCATCATCCCCTGGCTCTATTCCTCTATCCAAATACTTCCTACCTATCTTGTTAGCCTTGTGTGAGTGCTTGAAGCCTGAATGTGTGTGTGAATGTTGCTGTTATTTTTTTCAATAAGGCTCAATTCATTGTACTATCTAGCATGCTAGTCTCTTCCTTAGTACTGATATACATAGGTCTCAAGGTCCTGCTCCTTGCCCGCCTCTCGTATTGCTAAGTTGAGTATATTAATCTCCCAAATTAGTATTAATGTTTTAGAGAGCCCCAATGGACCCAAGCATTTTGGGTAACAGAAGCATATCTGAAAGTCTGTTATTGCTGCCATTTAGCATTTACACAAGGCCAGCCCTGCATCCAGTCTGTTCTGAATGTTGGGGAAAGCCTCATTTTAGAAGCTCAGGTTGGCTGATAAGCCAATTGCCTCATCTCTAGGGTAAAAATAGCCTAGTTACTGTCTTCTCTGTGTTGATAAAACTCCACTTTGTACTATTGTAGTGCAGTGCATTGTAATGTGGGACCATCTTTGAGGACTGCCTAGAGACTGCAGTTTGCACAGAATGTGGTTGCTAAGATACTAACTAAGTCTGGCTGTTGGGATCATAGCCTTGCCTGGTGCTTAAAGAGCTAGCACTGGCATCTGATCTGTTTCTGAGTGCAACTGAGTGACTGAATTGAACATGTCAGAGGTAGCCCTTCCATTAAGTGCAATGGAGTGCCCATCTCCAGCAACAGAGCACTAAGAGTAGAAAGCTGTGCTCTTCTCCCGTCCCTCTAGGAGTGTCCCTACCACTCTGGAAAGCCACTGTTGCTCTAGAGAGGGGGAATGTAATGTGGCTTTCCAGAACCAGATAGACCCCAAATGCTTAGCTCTGAGGAACTAATGCCCAGAGCCAGGCATTTTGGGGGGGGGGGTTAGGAATTTTTTATTGGAATAAGACCATTCTACTGAAAAATACACCCAACCGCAAAAGGCCATAACAATAACACAAAAATAATATTAATTGTTTTCCTCTTTTCTTACTAATACAAAAAATAAAACTATCTATCCTAACACTAATACATTTTTCCTCTTAGGACTTTTTCGGACGTCTAAAATGTAACGGAAGCAGCCTCGCCACGCTGCGAGGCTGCTGCGCTGCAGGGCGTCCCTTTCGCATGACGCCCGTCCCTGCAGGTACTGTTGCGGTACCACAGGGGCATTTGAGTGTTATATTTCAGTGATTTTTACTCATGAAATAGAGTTGGCCCTCCATATATCCATGGATTCAACTATCCATAGCTTCTAAATATTCCAAATAAAAAAATATCAAAACAACAAACTTTGATTTTGCCATTTTAAATAAGGAACACCATTTTACTACAACATTGTATATAATGGGACTTGGGCATCCATAGATTTTGGTATCCATGGGGGCTCCTGGAACCAAACCTCACTGAATACCAAGGCTCACTGTACTCTTTTTTGCCCCTGTGTCAGTTTCCGAAGGGGTGAAGTTGACACGTTGGGGGGTATTGACTTTTTTTTTTTTTTTTTGGCATAGTGAAGAGTGTTGACACTTCTATATAGCTGCAGCCCCCAAAATTGTACTCTACGGTGAACTCACCACGGGTCAGCATAAGAGGGGCGCTCCAAAAAAGCGATACAAGGATTCCCTGAAACACCAACAATGGTCCCCCGTGGCCTCACATTGGGAGGCATGGAGAGGCACTATCCACAATGCTGCAGCCTTATTTGAGAACTCACACTGAACAAATCTTGAAGAGAATTGACAATGCAGAAAGAATCACAACCCAGAAACATCACCCAAGGAGACCCTCTGCTGTGCTTTCTGCAACCGGACTTGTTTATCTCGGATTGGCCTTTTCAGTCATCAGCGCGCTTGCAGAAAGCGCGGGATGAGTCTTTCCTGAATCTTCGTTTGTGAAGAAAAGCCGGGGAGAGAGAGAAAGATAGCTGCAGCCCCAGTCCCTGGAGATCGGAGAACAGGAATTCACCTAGCAGGCAGCAAGGCCAACAGTCATTTTGCATGGGCATGATGGAAGAGACAGCATATTGAAGGTGAGCTTATGTCTGTTGGGTGAAACCTCCCCAGCCCTGGTGAATATTTTGGGAGAGTTTGTTGGATTAAGGCTGTTGTGTCTGTTGTGGTTAAGGTTGTTTGTGTGGGCTGGGAGGAGACTTGCTTGTGTGCTTGTTAGTGTTTGATTGTTCTAGTGTGTGTAGGCCCAGGTCCTCTGCCTGAGCACATGGTCTCAAGGTGGTGGGACATCTGCTGAGAGGAAGTGATCAGAGACTTGGTTGGGGTAGGAATTAGCAGCCACTAACAATCTATATAGCTGCAGCCTCAGTCCCAGGAGCTCAGCAAACAGGCAGCAAGACCAACAGGTGTTTTGCATGGGCATTTAGAGGGGGAGTTTTGGGAGACCTAGAGTTCTGTTTCAGTGCCTTCTTAAGACTACTGAAATGGATAGTGAGGGAACTGCTGCAGTCATGTGCAACAGCTGTGGTATGTTTGTGTTCTTGATGGAGGATGTGAGTAGCTACACCTGCAACAAGTTTAAGTTGGTTGCCCTATTTGAAGAGAAGGTCCAGTAACTTGAGGTCCATGTATCTACTCTTTAGCATATTAGGGGTATTCTTGGACACAGAGAACCAGACTGTCCTGGATGCAGAACACATGGAGATGTCTCTGAGGAGGAAGTCAGATTCCAAAAACAGGAGGTAGACTTTTGGACGAATGTAACAGAGAAGTAGAAGGACCAGGGATCATTCTGTGAATTTGGAGCTTACGGAGTCTATTCAAAGCTCTCTCCCTTACCAGGGACGATGAGAAACAGCAATACATGCAACAGTGTCAGTCCTGAGAGAACATGCAGGTGACCTTGGAAGATTCAGCACATGGAATGGCCGCTGCTAATCCTCAGAGGAGACATGTGGTAGTGGTAGAGGACTCCATGCTGAGGGGAACAGCAGCAGTGGTTTGCATGCCTGACGGGATCTTGAGAGATGTGCTATCTCTCTGGGTCAAAAAACGATGATGTAGCAGAGAGGCTGACAAGACTCATCAAGCCCACTGACCATTGCCCATTCCTTTTGGTCCATGTGAGAACCAATGACACTGCAAGGGATTCGAAGGCTCTGGGTAGGAAGCTGAAGGACCGCGATGCACAGGTTGTTATTTTGTCTGTCCTGCCAGTTGAAGGACATGACCCAGGAGGGGAGAGAAGAATAGAGGTGGTGAACAATTGGCTCTGCTGATGGTGCAGCCAGGAACAATTTAGCTTCTTGGACCATGGTTTGCAGTTTCATGAAGATGGACTTCTGGCAACTGATGGGTTGTACCTCACAACAATTGGCAACATTTTTGCTAACAGTCTCACAAACCTGATTAGGAGGACTTTAAATGAGTTATGTGAAGGAGAGAGACAGTATTCTTGTGAGCAAGAGTTCACCAAGTATTGGAGTTAATAGGCTGAATATTACTGAGAGAACTGGGCAAATAGTACAAGAACCTAACAGTGGGAGGAAAAAACCTTAAGCAGCTAGAGGGAATGTTTTATGGTCTTAGATGTGTCTACACTAATATAGAGGATGGGAAATAAACAAGATGAACTTGAACTCTTAGCACAGCAACACAAATTGATATAAAAGGCATCACTGAAACCTGGTGGGTAAGTCTCATGATTGAGGAATGTAGTAATAGAGGGGATAACCTATTTCAGAAAGAAAGACCAAACAGGAAAAGAGGATGAGTAGCATTATATGTCAAGGATGTTTACATATGTGAAGAGATCCATGACTTAAATGCTGGAAGCCAGGTTGAGAGCATCTGGGCAAAAACTGAGGAGGAGAGAAACAACAGGGATGTTGTTGTGGGGGTCTACTACAGACCTCCAAGACAGATTGAGGACTTGGGTGATGCCTTCCTGGAACAGATGACCAAACATATACAAACATTCAGAAAGGAGAGATGTAGGAGATCATGACACGAGGCTAGTGTCTCAGGGCAAACGTGTTATGAAAAGAAACAGGAACTATGAAAACATTTCTTATCACACCTTTTTTTTCATGCAGTTGCAAAGCTGCACTGCTGTGACACACACCCTGGTGTGATAAATCTCTTTAATGCAGTTCTTGCATTACAGAAGTCAGTGCCATGAGGGAACCTGATTCTCTCCCACTCGCTATTCCAAAGCAGGGTAACTCTATGCCTGTCTTTTTAATTTTTTTTAATCTTTGTTGTGTTTCTGTAATTATGATTTTTAATTTTTTAAAATCATTTTGCTGTAAGTACATAAACACAGTAAAGATAAAAATAAAAAAAAAACCCAACAGGCATGGAGTTAGTCTGCTTTGGAATATTGAGGAGGGAGAGAGGAGGAGATTTAGGCCTCCTCAGGGCACTGACTGCTGTAATGCCAGAACTGGTGAAGGGACCTATTGGACCAGGGCCAGCAGCAGAAACATAGCAACATTTAGGGCTATTGATGGGCTTTCCCCCTCGATTAAAAAGGGTGCCACAGTAATGGTTTAAATACACACCAACTACAGGATGGCCACAATATTGTGTGATAAGGTTTGGCCATAGATCCAACTATTCTGCTTTAATTACACTTTTTTATCCTTGTGTGATAATATCCATAGTAGTAATGGGGGATTTCAACTATCTTGATATTTGTTGGAAGTCAAACTCTGCCAAGAATATAATGTCCAACAAATTCCTCATTTCCTTTACAGACAATTTCATTGTCTAGAAGGTAGGAGAGGCAACAAGGGGATGAGCTATTTTAAATTAACTGTGATGACCTGGTTAACAGGGTAGAAGTGACAGGATCCTTAGGTGGGAGTGACTATGTTTTCCTGGTTTTCATTATACAGAGGAAAGGGGAAGCCAAGCTTAGTCAGACACACATTCTATACTTTAAGAAAGCTGATTCCAGTAAACATAGGGAAATATTAGGGGTGATCCCATGGTCAGGAATACTAAAAGAGAAGGGAGTTCATGATGGATGGGAGTTTCTTAAAAGTGAGATATTCAAGGCACAATTTCAAATAGTTCCAATGAGGAAGAAAAATGGAAGGTGTCTAAAGGAACCAGGATGGGTGTCTAAAGAACTTTCAGTTGAGCAAAATTTGAAAGGGACATGTATGAGAATTGGAAAAAGGGAGGGATCACCAAAGAACAATTCAAATGAATAGCCAGCATGTGTAAGAAGAAAGTCAGAAAAGCTAAAGCACGGAAGAAGCTTAGGCTTGTTGGAGAGATTAAAAACAATAAAAAGAGCTTTTTTGTTGTATCCATAGTAAAAGGAAGAACAAGGAAAAGTAGGACCACTGTGTGGAAAAGATGGAGAAATGCTAAAAGAAGACAGAGAAAATGCAGAACTACTCAACACCTTCTTTGCCTTGGTCTTCTCTCAGAAGGAAAACAGTTCAACCTGGGGGAAATGGAGGAGGTGATACAGTAGGGGAAATGCAGCACAGAACAGGTGACGAGGTAATATAACAATACCTGGCTACTCTAAGTGAATTCAAATCTACAGGGCAAGATGAACTACATCCAAGGATATTAAACAAACTGGCAGAAGTAAACTTAGAACCACTGACAATTTTTTTTTTTAGAATTCCCAGAGAATTGGAGAAGTCTGTTCTTGCGCCAACTTTATTTACAATCTTCTTCAGCATGATGCTCCAAAGGGCTATGGCAGAGCTCGAAGCAGACGATGGCATCTATATACATTACCGTACAGATGGTAGCTTGTTTAACTTAAGCCGTCTGAGGGCTCGCACTAAGACTCTAAACTATCTAGTCTGTGAGCTGCTCTTCGCTGATGCTGCTGCCCTTGTTGCCCACACAGAACCAGCTCTGCAGCGCCTAACATCCTGCTTCGCAACAGCTGCAGAGCTGTTTGGGCTGGAAGTCAACCCAAAGAAAACAGAAGTTCTTTACCAGCCTGCACCACAGGACGAACACCACCATCCCCACATTGCCGTTGGCAGCTCTGTGCTTAAGTCCGTTCAGCAGTTCACCTACCTGGGAAGCACCATCTCCTCAGATGCCAAGATTGACAAAGAGATCGATCACAGATTAGCAAAGGCACATAGCTCATTTGGAAGACTTTACAAAAGAGTCTGGAGTAATAAATACCTGAGGCGAAACACAAAAATTAGTGTGTATAAAGCCATTGTACTGTCTATTCTCCTTTATGGGTCTGAAACATGGGTCACCTATCGCCACCACTTACGACTCCTCGAATGCTTTCATCAGCGTTGTTTACGCACAATCCTAAATATACACTGGACTGACTATGTGACGAATGTTGCTGTCCTTGAGCAAGCAGGGATCACCAGCATTGAGGCCATGATATTGAGAACACAGCTGTGCTGTGCTGGGCATGTTTCTAGGATGGAGGACCATCACCTCCCAAAAATAGTACTCTATGGTGAACTCGCCATGGGTCAGCATAAGAGGGGCGCTCCAAAAAAACGATACAAAGACTCACTGAAACAACATCTCAGGCTCGGCCAAATTGATCACTAACAATGGTCTGCCCTGGCCTCACATTGGGAGGCATGGAGACACACTATCCACAATGCTGCAGCCTTATTTGAGAACTCACGCCGAACAAGTCTTGAAGAGAAACAACAACGCAGAAAGAATCACAACCCGAAAACATCACCCAAGGAAACCTTCTGCTGTGCTTTCTGCAACCAGACTTGTCTATCTCGGATTGGCCTTTTTAGTCATCAGCGCGCTTGCAGAAAATGTAGGATGTGTCCTTCCTGAATCTTTGTTCGCGAAGAAAAGCCAGAGAGAGGGAGAAGTCCCAGCAGACTGGAGGGGGCAAATGTTGTCCCTACTTTCATAAATGGAGAAAAAGAGAACCCAAATAATTACTGCCCAGCCAGCTTGACATCAGTACCAGGAAAGATTCTAGAGCAGATCATTAAACAGACAGTCTGTAAGTGCGTAGAAAGGGATGCCATGATCTCTAAAAGTCAACATGGGTTTCTCAAAAACAAATAATGTCAGACTAATCTGATTGTAATCTCATAGAAGTACAACCTTGGCAGATGAAGGGAAAGCTGTGGATACAGCATATCTTGATTGCAGTAAGGCTTTGACAACACCCATCATTATATTTTTGCAAAAAAGTTAGCAACCTGTGGGCAAGACAATGCAACTGTTAGGTGGATTTGTAATTGGTTGACTGACTGAACTCAAAGGGTAGTCACCAATGGCTCCTCTTCATCCTGGGGTGCCACAGGGTTCTGTCCTGGGCCCAGTGCTATTCAACATCCTTATCAATGACTTGGATGAGGGAATAGAGGGCATGCTTATCAAATTTACAGATGACACCAAATTAGGAGGGGTAGCTAATACCCCAGAAGACAGGATCAGAATTCAAAATGACTTTAACAGATTAGAAAGCTGGGCCAAAATTAACCAAATGAATGTTAACAGGGAGAAATGTAAGGTACTACACTTAGGCAGAAAAAAATTGAAATGCAGAGATATAAGGATGGGTGACACCTGGCTTGACAACAGTACATGTGAAAGGGATCTAGAAGTTTTAGTGAACCACAAGCTGAACATGAATCAATAGTGTGATGTGGTGGCTAAAAAAGCCAATGTGATTCTAGGCTGCATCAATTAGGAATATGGTGTTATGACAGAGGGATATAATAGCACCACCTGATTCCGCTTTGATCAGACTTCACTTGAAATATTGTGTCCAGTTCTGGGCACAGCAGTTCAAGAAGAAAATTGTCAAGCTGGAGCATGTCCAGAGGAGGGTGACCAAAATGGTGAAAGGTCTGGAAGCCATGCCCTACGAAGAGCGGCTTAGGGAGCTAGGTACGTTTAGTCTGGAGAAGAGAAGGCTGAGAGGTGACATGATAGCCACGTTTACATATTTGAAAGGATATCATAGTGAAGATGGAGCAAGCTTGTTTTCTGCTGCTCCAGAGACTCCAGAGACTAGGACACAGAGCAATGGACTCAAACAACAGGATTCCACCTAAACAGTAAGAAGAACTTCTTGAGGGTAAGAGCTGTTCAACAGTGGAATACTCTGCCTCGTAGTGTGGTGGAGTCTCCTTCTTTGGAGGTTTTTAGACAGAATCTGGATGGCCATCTGTTGGGAGTGCTTTGGTTGGATATTCCTACATGGTAGGCGGTTGGACTGGTTGGCTCTTGGGATCTCTTCCAACTCTATGATTCTAAGGAGATTATCAGATGGGGACCAAAACACCCATCCCCATCTTGCTACGTCCTCTTCCACCCCACTCCCATTCCTGTAACTGACTAAATGAAAAATTATCAGATACCTACCTTGCCATACGATTAAAAGTCCTCCCCTCCCCTCCAGCAGCCCAGGAGTGAATGGAGCTCTCACGGAGCCCCATTCAATTTCTAGAAAGGAAATCCCAGCCTTTCTTGTGAGAGAACGATCGTGTGGGAAATTAAAAAACACAACTCAAAATAAAAGGTAAAAAAGTGCACCAAGCAGAAAAACACGTTTAAAAATCCCCAAGTAACCCAGGGAGGGGAAAAAAGTGTGACACTTACCTTGATGTCCTGATCTTGACTGGAAGTGTTCAGCAGGGACCTCCCACTGTGGCTGGCATCGCACCAACATAATGGGGCACAGTTTCAAACGCCCATGATTCTGTAACAGAAATGGAATGGGCGATCTATTGATGGCTTTAGCCATCAATAAAAAGGAACACGGACAAAATGGAAGCAGCACGGGGGCATAACGGGACAGGGACGTCATTGTCTGATATTCAAGCCCTTTAGTGATCTCATGTCATCCCTGCACTGGATTTTTTGGGTCGTCTGATAGTCTCCTATGTTTCTTTGATTCCCATTGCACCTTGAGCAGCGGGAAACCTGGGCTGCTGCTGGCTGATGATTACTTTTAATATCCAGAAAGCTTGAGAACCAAAACTATAAAGCAGGGATGGGCAACTATCTGGTTATATGGAGCCCATTTTGTCCCCCGCCTCTACAGGCTGCCCGCAGTGGTGCTCAAACAAAACCTCGGGGCTGCATGAATTCAACTCCAATATAGAGAGAGGTACTACAGTTAAGAAACATTTTTCACTTCCATTGTCAGGAACGGTTGTGGATGTGACCTTTTCCTGCCAATGTCAGTGTTGCTGTGTAATCTTGTGGTTAATTATGTTTGCATTTCTCTATGCTTGTTATCCTGTGTGTATCCTAACAGTAGGAGGGAGTGTAATGGTCAGTGCCAAGAGGGGTCTGATAAGCATTGCAGCTGGCTTTCAGCTCTGGGGAAAAGGGGCTGAATGTTGGAATTGTGAGAAGAGGGAAGGTGATGATGGGTAGCCAATGATTCTGTAGCCCACCAGATTTTGTAGCCCACCAGATTGTGTAGATTGGAATATGCTGTTACTATACTGTTTATCAGCTAAGTTTCATTCTGAGCAATGACCCTGTAGGTTTGCTTTCTGGATTACTATACCAATAACATTTTCTGCTTTTAACTCTGAAACTGCTGGTCACTGCATCTGGGAATGCCAGTACATGATACCTATTCTTCAAACCATGGCAAATTGGGTGGAAGTAAACCCCAATGGATTGCAACAGTTTGGCAATGACTTCATCTGAATTCTGTGGAAAAAGTGAAAGCAGAGACCATGGCATCTCCAGACCAAAGGAGGGCCCAAATGTTCTTTTACCTCCTAACCTGTATCACTGAAAGACACAAGAATGTAATTTAAGAGTGCATGAGGGAAACTAGAAAAGAACTGAAGAACTGGGGGAAAGCTCTTTACCCACCACACTGAGGAGACTGGAGTATGAGCAAACACAAAATCGGACTACATCTGTACCACAGTTTACCCAGAAACTGGAACTAAAGTTACTTACAAGTTATTTCATAAATGAGGGAACAGTGAAGTTGCATTTCAAAAGAAACACAATGGGTAGGAATGAAGGTCCATATATTCTGAGGATGTAAAAACATTTTCTTATTACTTTTTAGTTACTTTCTCAGGATATTTGTGGAAACAATGGGGAGATTCTCCCCCCGCCAGGTTTTAAGCCTTTCACTTTGGGCTCATCTATACAAGGGAAAAAAAAAATCCAAAATACCTCATAGTACTGGTATCTCGCAGCAGCAGCGACATGTTTTTTTCTGGCCTCAGAAGCCCCCATAAGCCTCACATTCCTGATGGCAGCTGCGAGTGATTTACTTGCGTTAGTTCTTCATGGCTGCTGGGTTTTTGTTTTTTCAAAGTCATCCCAAGGTGCACTGGTGTGACAGAGCAATTCTCCAATTTTATAAGAAAGCAAAACAGGAAATATTGATCCTTTTTATCACCTTAGCAAGTCATCGCTCAGGCGAAAGTTCAACATGGTGGCAGCGGGCGCTTGCCCTGATAGCAAGCCCTGCCCTTGCTCTTACCTAGCCAATCAGCTTTGAGCTTCCCTTTGAGGTTTTTTTTTATTGTTCAATAGTCCAAATGAGCAGGAATGCGCTCACAGTTTTTGGAAAAGTATGGGGAAATCTGAGAAGACTTTTAGTGTGTTGTTTTTGCCATTTTGGGCTCCCCTCCTTCCGAATAGTGTGGAATGGTGCTAGATCCTATTTAGACAGGTAGGATTCCTAGCGAATTCCATGTGGGGTATTTTTACTGTTTAGATGGGCCCTTTATAATGTGTGTTTTCTTTTTCACTGCAAAATGAAAAAAAAAACTAATACAAGAAGTCAGTCATTATTCTTTCTTTTGCTAAGTTATTGGCAGTAATTTACTCCTGGGAACTTTGTAACAAGCTACATAACAAAATAATTTTTAAAAGTAACTTTTTAAGCTGCGAATTTATCTTCTTTCAGGAAGTGACAAACTTGCAACAACATAGTTACTTGTAACAAGTGATTTATATAATTATCTATAAGAAGTTATTTATATATTTATTTTAATAACGAAGGCACAATGACATTTCATTTGAAAAGTAACATAACAAGTGGGAGCAAAATTATTTGGAGTAGGAGGAAATGAATAATTTTCGAAACATGCTGGAAACAGGAGAGTGGATTATTGATGAGGAAGATTGTACTCTAGACCTTAAAATGGACACTTTGTTAGTGCAAACATATATTGTGTAATGGGTATGGGTACAAATAGACAGGTGTTTTCTGAAGTTTGTTTTCTGGCATTTGAGATAGCAGGTTATCCGTTTGCTACCATGTGGTGGTTTAAGTTGTAGACAGTTTCTTCTTTCTGGATCAAATGGCACTGAGAAACCAGCAATGATCTATCATTCATGTGACACCGGTCAGCTGTCAGGACTGAAAGAGAGAGGAAGAGAAATAGAGAATCTGTACTGTTGTTTTACTTGGATGTGCGATTAAATTAGTGGCTTCATGTGACAATGTAGCCCTATAAATTCTCCATAACTGTTCCACAAAACCTATTTACATTCTTGATATACAGGTTGATCCCTGTATCCATGGTATTGGTAACTGTGGTTTCATTTAACCCTTGGTTGGGGGGGAGGAGGTCTCTCTAGGCATTTTCTAGGTCCTCCTGCATGGTTCTATGGTATTCTGTGGTGGCTAGCTATTATATGCAGTTTCACTTATAAATAGATAAGCCCAGGAAAATATCCCCCATGGATACAGGGGATGGAGGCTGTACCTTTACATAAAACAAGTTCCTGATCCACTTCTGGCTGCTGGCTTCCACTTTTGGTTGCTACTGTGTTAAGAAGATTCTTCCTTGCCTCTGAATGCCTTTTGCCCCTTTAATTAGTAGTTCCCTTCACTATGGCCATGGCCTTATGGACTCATCTAAGTAGTCAGGTCCTGTTCTTAAAAGTCCTTTAGAATGCAGTATTATACTCATCTGAGAATAAATCCCATTGAACTCAGTGGGGTTTACTTGTGGATAGATATGTGTGTGTGTGTGCTTGCATTACATGGTTAATTTCTGTTTCTGGCCAGAACTACTGCTTAAAAAAAAGTTTGCCAATGCAACTGTCAATCTAATCATCATCTACAATTAGTATAGCAAAAATTAAATGAAGGAGCCATTGCTTTGTTTTAAAGAGGATATGAATCATTCTAGGCTATTGTCTCGTGTTCACTTACTTGAATTCAGTAAAGTCTAGTTTTGGTATCATCATCATCATCATGTTCATTTATAACCCACCTTTCCCCTCAAAACCGATACTCAGGTTGTCTTACAGATTAAAATAAATACAACCGCTGGTATCCTAGATCAACTATTTAATTATGGAGACATAACTAAATAATGTCTCCTGGGCATGTCAGACTTTACAACCTTTGTATGCCTATATTCACAAGTATTTGTGAGTAAAACTACCTTTATATACCTTATGAAGAAGACTACATTTGATTTCTTTCTCTGCCAGATGTTGTGTGTGGGGTGGAGTGGGCTGGTGAGCTGTTCAAACTTCTGCCTAGTGCATCAGATGCTCTGCTTGAGAGATTCACAATCTGTCATATTTTCCCCAATAGTGCAGACCTTCCCCCTCCCAGCCCACCTTAAGTGCCAACAGTCAGATCAAGTGAAGGAAGTCTTTTCAGCTTCCAAAGTAAGATACAAGGAGGACACGGTGCATGATGGACTGTCTCCCACCAGCCAGTGAGGCTGTGACAAGGACTTGCAGCAGAGGTCCTGCTTCTGATCTTTGCAGGTTGGCTCACTGGCAGGACCAGGGTGGAAATGTCAACCTCCTTTCTCCCTGATCAGAAGCAGACCAGACCAGATTTGTAGTTTTGTGAGATATTTAGCCTTCTCTGTCAGAGAGCTCTGGTGCTGCAACAAGCTACAAATCCCACGATTCTATTGGATGGAGCCATGGTAGTTAAAAGTGGTGTAAAACTGCATGGGGTTGTCCACACAGTGAAAATACCCCTCATATAGAATTCACTCAGAAAATGAGCTATCTTAATGGGATCCCGCATTGTCTCATCATACTGTGAAGGAGGGGGCCCCAAAAGAGAAAAAAACTATACGAAAAAAGTCTTTGTTGCTTTTCCCAACTTAAAAAAAAACAAACCTCCAGTTATATGCTCATTTTTGCTCGTTAAGACAAGCAATTTGACATAAATCGCTTCCCTATGCAGGACAAAGTGTAAACCTGATTGGCTGGATGAGCACAGGAGGCAGGGCTGGTTTACAGAGCAAGCATCCACTGCTGCCATGTTGGATTTTTGCTTTAGCAAGTGATCGCTAAAGCAATAAAACAGGTTTGTGCTATCTTTCTCCCTCTCTCTCTCTCTCATTTCTTTTGGAAAGGTGGAATATTGCTTGTGCACACCATAAAAATAGGTTTTTTTTAAAAAAGTTTGGCAGCGGCAGATTTAAAAACATGAGTAAACCACTTGCGACCAACTACTGTCTCAGCTACAGGCATGCGAAGTTTAGGGGGGCTGTAAAACCATCAAGACAGGTCAGAGCTGCTGCAGCTAGCTGGTACTGTGGAGCAATCCATTTTTCCCCCTTTGTGTAGACAAGCCCCATGATTTCTGCAGGGCGTCAGCAACCTTCGTGAACTGTGCAGAAACTGTGCAACTTTCAAACCTAAACTTTTTCTTCTGGGACTGATGGATGATCAACTAGAAAGGAACTATTGGAGAATACTTCACTATATGATCATGGCGCCAAAATTATTATATGCTCAGAAATGGAAGAGTAATGCAATTACCTACTAAAGAAGAATGGTTGCTAAAAATGAATGTGTTAGCAGAGATGAATAAATTATCTATTTTGATTAGAAAAAAGTCATTGGTAATTTTTTTTGCTAACACACATTTGAAACCGCTTAATGCAGTGTAGATGTGTAAATTGCTATTGCTTAAAACAATTTGTAAGCTGCTCTGATAGTCTTCTGGCTGAAGAGCAGGGTATAAATAAATAAATAAATAAATAAATTTTGAAAGATTGGAAACCCTTAATTGACTTTTTGAGAAAGAATGAAGGTGATAAGATGATTATAGGTTTTGATTATTAATATGAGTTAAATTTATAGATGAAGTGTAGCATTTATGGTTTAAAAAGGGAAGGTGGAGGGTTAAGAATTATCATATAACTGCAGCAAGAATAGCTAGAAGTTATATACTGTATATTGTTGTAATGTAATTTGTAGTTTGTATTGTATTTTATGTTTGTTTTTCTTTATGTAATGTAGTTTACTATGTGTGGTTTTTCTTTGTCAGATATATTCAATTTTTAGTGTATGTAGAATTTTAATAAAAATAATCTTTAAAAAAGGAAACTGCACAGTTTTCAAAGAAAAAAAGGTTCTGTTGTTTTTCTCTGTATGTATACTTGGGAAAACTGCAAAAAAAAAAACCTATACAAAAAAACTGTATAAAACAAAGAAAAATATATTAAAGTGTTTGTTTGTGTACATGTGGTTTATCTGTTTGTTCTGTGGACAACATACTGTTTCTTGCACTTTGGGTGCTGTCGTTCCCATTCCAGTTTTAAAGTTCTGCAACTTTAAAGTTGAAAACATTACAAGTTGTGCATCAGTCTGTTTTGTGCTTTCCCTCCCTGTTTCCCCGCTCCCTTTAGGAGAGAACAAAGCTTTTAAAGCTGTGCAACTTTAAAGTTGTTTAACATTCTGTTTTGTGCTTTCCATCTCCATCTTTCTGGAAAGTTCCATAGCTTTCTGGACAACTATGCTGCTTTTCGGGAAGCCCTGTAGCTTTCTTGAGAAAGTTATGCAGTTATTGTGGGGGAGGAAAAAAGTTCCTGAGTGTCCCCACACTGCAGGGAAAAAATTATTGTTTTTTCTCAACATTTTTTGGGAATGGGAAAATCTAGAATTACCATCCCTATGAGCTGCAAAGACCAATGTTATGAGTCAGTTGAAGGTATATGTTTTTCTATGTTGTGTAACTCACCTGGCTGCTGTAGGGAGGGTTGTGTTGTAATCTACAGTGAAAGCATCCGCATTCCCATTCCCATCACTGATGAGGACCTCTGCAGAAGGTGTACAGCAATTCGACCTACGAAAGTGGAGGAAGCATACAAGAGAGATATGTTGGACAACTGAAGGAGGAAAGCTGAGAACTTGAAATCTACTGGAAATAAAATTCTAAGAGAGGAATCTACATATACTAGCTATACCCGGTGTAGCACACACCGTTCCTCCCACACGCTACACACACACACACAATGGTACAGACGCTGCTCCCCCGCCCTCCCCATGCCCCTCCCCACCCTCCCTGCACCCCTTGCCACTCCCTTGCCACCGCTCCGCACACACACACCATGCCACATCCCCCCCATGCTACTCACACCCCCTCTGCCGCTGGCCATGTTTAGAAAGGACTTTAAAGTCCACATGTTGTGGTCTCTTCCAACTCTACAATTCTATGATTCTATGATTCTATGTTCCTGCCCCCAGTGTGCTGATTGGCTGCCCAACCAAGCTTTCATTGGTTGGTCAGTTTCCTAAGCAGCCAATCAGCACACTGGAAACAGCAACATACCTAAGAGCAATATATATATATATATATATATATATATATATATATATATACATGCATGATTCACTCTTTTGTAGGAGCTGGATTTGTTTTAGATGTGAATTGTATATAATAATTAGTTCAAAATGTACTACATATTAATGTATTAATATTATATGAATCCTTCTGTAGCATAATCAGTTTATTTGTTAATGATACTACTGTATTTGCTATATGTAAGAAGATGTGTGTGATGCACAGTTATAGATTACATTTGTTGTTCAATTTCTACAATAAATTTGGGTGTTTTTGATGAGTTAAGGAGTCCCATCATAACCTTGTTCACTGAATGATTCATTCCAAAAGTTCTAGGCATGTGCCCATGCTATAGTAAGCCATTGTTTGTCTTAACTATGGTTTATTGTTTAAGCCACAATTTGCATGACAGACAATCAAATAAACTATAGTTTATGCTCTGCATTTGTTTTTTCTCCACCCACCTCTTTTGTTAGCTCATGCTTCATAGTGGAAAAATCGTGGAAAAATCCAAGGTTAAGCCATGATTTTGGGAGTGGATGTGACAAGAAGCTATGGCTTAAATAACTCTGAATATGAAAGCCAGCAACAAGCCATTGAATTAGATGGTATGTTGTAGCTGGTTAATAAACCATGGCTTATTAGCAGAGGCAAGTTTATATACCACAATAAATAAGATGATATCAACAAACCACGTCATGGCTTGTTGTAATACAGGTTGAGTCTCCCTTATCTAGAATTCCAAAATCCAAAATACCCCCCAAATCGTCCACATGGGTGGCTGAGATAGTGACACCTTTGCTTCCTGATGATTCAATGTACACAAACTTTGGTTTCATGCATAAAATTATTAAAAATATTATGCATAAAATTACTTTCAGGCTATATGTAGAAGGTGTATATGAAACATAATGAATTTCATGTTTAGATTTGAGTCCCATCTCCAAGGTGTCTCCTTATGTATATTCAAGTATTCCAATCTCCAAAGTATTCCAAAATCCAGGATATCTGGTCCCAAGCATTTTGGATAAGGAAGACTCAACCTGTATGTAAATGCAGTCTTTGCAGGAGTCTGTTTCAGCTATTGATTCCCTACTGACTGCCAACTTGTGGTGATACTGATTTCTAAAGAACATAGAGATACGAACTTATAGTCACAGATGACATCCTTGTCACCATCAGTTCCTGCTGGACGGCAAGACACAGCAGAGGGATTTGGGATGACTTTAACACTGACATCACTCTGATCATCCTTAGCGGAAAATGTCATGCGCCAAATGTGCCGAGAGCACTCAGGCTGGTGCTGGCTGTCTTCTGCACATGGCATCTTGAGCTGTATTAGGTTATAGACTGGAGGGGTTATATCAGTTTCCTGTAGGATGGAACAAATAGGTCAGTAGAACCAAACACACAGGGTGAAAGGATAAATGAGAGGGAACGCATAGTGTTATTCACATGGTTGAAAAAGTCCCCAAAGAAGAGTACGAAAACTTTTTTTTTTTTTTTTTTTTAGCAGACCCCTTCAACGTCTTAATTTGTTGTTGTTAACTGCCATCAAGTCAACTTCAACTTATGGAGAACCTATGAATGAGAGACCTCCAAGTCACCCTGTCATCAACAGCCCTGCTCAGGTCTTGCAAACTCAGGGCTGTGGCTTCCTTGACTTACCGCACTCTGAAGAAAAGTGGCACAGCAGGAGGAACATGCTGTCTTACCGCATGGCATCAGTGTTCTTCTGGCATTCTTTTGTTTCAGTCCAATGGGGGAGCGAGGTAAAAGTGCATCTTTTTGCAAACGGATTTTTCTGCTTAGCAAAAAGACATGCTTTTACCTCGGTCCCACCAACGTCATGTGATAAAGCAGCAGGAAAGATGGAATGTTCCTGCTGCTTTGCCGCTTTTCTTCAGAATGTGGTAAGGTTCATAATCTCCTAAGTCTATCTATCTGAAATGCAGTCTTCCTCTATTCGTACTGGCTTCTACCTTACCAAACACAACTGTCTTTTCTGGTGGGTTTTGTCTTCTCATGATATGGCCAAAGTATGACAGCCTCAGTTTAATCATCTGGGCTTTTAGGGAGAGTTCAGGCCTGATTTGCTCTAGGACCCATTGATTTGTGTTTTTGTCAGTCCACAGTATCCACAGAACTCTTCTCCAGCATCACATTTGATATGAATTGATTGTCTTCCTATCAGCCTTCTTCACTGTCCAGCTTTCACAACCATACATAGAAATGGGAAATATGATAGCATGAAAAATCTTGACTTTGATATTCAGCAATATATCTTTACACTTCAGGATATTATCTAGTTCCCTAACACCTTTATTAGGCCAACTCAAAGCTCCCAAAATACGGAGGAGCTACTGTTTCTCCTTCACAGGAACCCTTGGGAGGATCCCAGGTATAGGTTCTAAACTATTTTAATTAAACTTGTTAGATTTTTTGATCTGTCTTTAGTCTGTTTAAATTACTCACCCTTTTAAATAGTCCGATACAGTTAAAATTGATTTCCTTGTACTCTGCCCTGAGATCCTGGGATACAGGGCAGGATATAAATGTATTAATAAATAAATATAAATAAAATAGGTTGAAACTATGTCAGTACCTACTAGATCTTGATTGTGTGCTCCACCTACTTTCCACCTTAAGACTGCAATTCTTTTTCCCTTAACAAAATGCTTCTCCAGTTAGGAGGTGGGATATCTTAGCGGTATCTTAGGGCCTTATCACACTATGCTGTTGTAGCACTATTGTTTCACTTTAACTGCTCTGGCTACCTCCTGTGGAGTCCTGGGATTTGCAGTTTAGGGAGGGGCATTTAGCATTCTTAGCCAGAGAGCTCTTAGGCTGTACTAAACTACAAACTCCAGGACTCTACAGGAGGCAGCCAGAGCAGTTAAAGTGGAATAATAGTGCTATAACACTGTCATGTGATAAGTCTCATTGTGAAGCAGTGTGGTGTAATAAGAGTGGAACTTGAGAGATCCAGGTTCTAGTCCCCAGTGAATCATGAAACTCAGTGAGTGACTCTGAGCCTTTGAGTCTCAGCCTACTTTACTGGGTTGTTGTTAGAAGTGCTTGGGAAGAACAGAACAATGCTTAGGACACAATAGTCAAGAACACCTCCAAGAGGGCAGTAATAATAGGGTTAGATAGTTAGAGATGGGGAGTGTACCTGTATTTTGTGCACCTATCCTGATTTCTCTGGGGCTTATCGCACGAGGGAAGTGGCAGTGCACCCCGATAACAGTGCCACTCGCCTTGCCTTATCACATGATGTTGGTGTGTTTCAGCTGTTCTGTTCTGGACCTGTAGGAGATGGTGGTAAATGCAAATCTATTTGCTAATTGGAAAAATCCAGTAGCAAAAAGACTCACCTTTACCACCGTCTCCCATGGGACCAGAACGGAAGAAAAGCTGAAACACACCAAAGTTGCGCGATAAGGCAAAGTGGCTTACTCTTGGGCTTCTCTTCCCCTTCCCTTCCTTTGTGCGGTAAGTCCATCTGTCATGTAAACTGATGCTGCTAGGAATACAGGTGCCCCCCCCCCATACCAGTATCTGCGATTTTACTTATCCATGTCTGGAAAAATATGTCCTCTCTAAGCATTTTCTAGGGGGTTGTCCATATGGTGAAAATACCCCTCACAGAATTTGCTCAGAAAACGAGCTGTCGTAATGGGATCCTGCATTGTCTCATCATATAGTGAAGGGGGGGGGGGAGAGCAAAAACTATGTGAGAAAAGCCTTAGCAGCTTTTCCTGACTTTTTAAAAAAAACTCCAGAGATTTGCGCATTTTCGCTTGTTAAGACAAGCAATTTGACATGAATTGTTTCCCCATGCAGGATACAGTGCAAACTTGATGGCTGGATGAGCGCAGGGAGCAGGGCCGGGTTACAGGGCAAGCGCCCGCTGCCGCCATGTTGAATTTTCACTTTAGCAAGTGATCGCTAAGGCGATAAAATGGAGGTTTGTGCTATTTTTTCCTCTTTCTTTTTGGGGAAAGGTGAAATAACACTTGCGCGCACCATAGAAATAGGTTTTTTAAAAAAGGTGGGCGATGGCAGATTTAAAAATATGAGTAATCCACTCATGGCTGCAGTCTCAGCTACAGGCATGTGGGGTTTATGGGGGCTGTAAAACCATTAAGATAGGTTGCAGTTGCTGCGACTTGCTATTACTGTGGAGCAGTCCAGTTCCCCCCACTCCCTTTGTGGAGACATGCCTAGGACTTCCAGCTCAATTCTATGGCATTGTTCCGCCAGAAGTCATTCATTTCAATAGGGTGTGCTATTATCCACAATTTCAGATATCCACAGTAAGTCTGGGAACTTATCCCCCACAGACATGGAGGGGGGGGCAACCTGTATTTTCACCACATTCATCACATATTTTTACCACATTTTTTTTCTCTGTCCATCATACTAATCCCTCAGTTTTCCTCTGGAACATAGCTAGATTAGTTTACCACCCTATGTAATTTTTAAAAAAATCTTAGAACAAAATTCCTATAATGTAGCCTTTCCCTTGCTTTCTCTAAGCTAGTGGGGTCTTTGGTCCTAAACCAGGATCTCTAACTACCACACTCACTCTTCATCAGTTGTGAAGATAAAATGGGGAAGCAGCAGGACTGAGTGCTGTACATTGCCTTGAACTCATTGGAGCAAGATAAATAAGCTACAACAACAACAACAACAGCATCAGCTGTGAATGGTCAGCAGGCAGAGGTCAGACTCACCAGGACCCTCAGAGGGATGACAGTGATGGGCAGCTTCAGGTAGTTCTGGGCTGAAGAGCTCTCTGCTGTGAACGTTGCAATGCTAGAAGAACATTCAAGGTTTATTATGAACAGAGTGCTTGTGTATATGGAAGAGTGTGTGCATGTGTGAATGAAAAAGAGAAGAAGAGCCCATGCAGTGACACTTTTTGCTGGCTGCTCCTAGCCTTTGAAATTCATAGAATCAGAGTTGGAAGAGACCACAAGGGCCATCTAGTCCAACCCCCTGCCCTGCAGGAATATCCAATTAAAGCACTCCTGACAGATGGCTATCCAGCCACTGTTTAAAAACCTCCAAAGAAGGAGACTTCTTCCCTACAAGGTTAGGATGGCTCCTCCTTCTGTCTGCTAGTAAAAACTTAGCTATTCCAACAGGCTTTGGGGAACTGGACTACAAGGGCTTCTAACAGTGTGCTGTCCTTTGTTGTTATGTGCCTTGAAGCCATTTCTGACTTACGGAGACTCCAAAGTGACCCTGGCAGAGGATTTTCTTGGGAAGATTTGTGGAGAGAAGGTTTGCCATTGCCCTCCTCTGAGGCTGAGAGAGAGTGACTTGCCACAAGGTCACCCAGTGGGTTTCCATGGCCAAGTGAGGATTTGAACCCTGGTCTCCCAAAGTCCTAGTCCATCACTCAAACCACTACACCATGTTGGCTCTCCTTCTGATACTTATTTTGCCATATTAATAAATTTGTTTTAAGTCTAAAGACAGATTAATTGCAAATTTAATGAGAAATTTTAAATGTTTTTATTATGTCTTTGTATGTGTTTTCAATCTGCATTTTAAAAAAATATTGTAAGCCTTCTTGAATCCCAGTTTTGGGAAAAGGTGGGATATAAATGAATAATTAAAATCACCAGGTCCATGCAATCAGAGTCGGAGTTGGTAGAAATGTACTGGCTCTGATTCTGGCTTCAAAATAAAAACCTATACTATTAAATGCCTAATCTGTTGTGTAGGATTCCTTTCATAGGAATTCAGGAAAGTTTTCATGTTCAGAAATTTTAATAATAATAATAATAATAATAATAATATTTATTTATACCCTGCCCCTCTGTTAAAACAATCGGGGCGGCTTACAAAAATTAAAATACAATACAAATAAAATCCCCAAACACCCCCCACCCCCACCCTCCCCCATAAAAAAATATTAAACAATTATAAATTAAAACCAACTGATCTAAAAACACATTTAAAAATATGTTATGTCCTGTCCTGTCAGTCTAAGTGGCCTGATGGTGGTGATAAAAAGTCTTGTGCTACCATCTGATTACGATAAATTTGTTATTACTAATTAATACAATACGGTCCCCATATCCATAGGACTAGTACCTGTAGTTTCACTTACCTGCATCTGGAAAAAAAGTCCTTTCTAGGCATTTTCTAGGTCCTCCAGCATGATTCATTCTATGGTGTGCTTCAGCTGGAAGTTTACCACAGAGTCATGTTGGAGGACCTAGAAAATGCCTAGAGAGGCGTTCCCTCTAGGAATCTCTAGGTCCTCCAGCACAACCCTATGGCATGCTTGGGCAGAAGTTGTTCATTTCTTTTTTTCTTTTAATTATTTAATAGAATTAAACATCCACGTATTTACATACATTCATTTTCATTTCTTATTTATATGCTGTCTATAATCCTCAGTTTAAGTATATACAACTATGTTCATATATTGCAAATTCTTTATCGTAATGCATCTTAAAAAGTGACTTCCCCCTTTCTACTTCCCAAGAGAGATGGTTAAACGTAGTATTTCATTTCAACTTCTATAAACATCTAAATCTTGTATCTAACACAATCAAGTCATAACTGGCAGATTTATACAGACCTATTTCCTTGCTAATTAGCTCCATCTGACCTGGTACTCTAGCTATAAATCTGGAAGCAGCTCTTCCTTCAAGCCAGTGCTGACAACTGCTTATCTTGAGCTGTTGCACTCCTCCTTGGAACAGACTTCTGAACTGCTGCTTTAACCGTTTGCTGACCACGGACTTGGACCAAAGACCTGACTCTACTGAATTCTGGACTGGCTTTTGACTTCCCTGGCATCTGGTATGAATAACTGGTAATCGAACTCTGGACTGGCTTTTGACTGCTCTTGCATACTGTATGGACTATTGGTGACTGACTTCTGGACTGGCTCTTGACTTCTTCTGCTTCTATTGTGGACAACTGGCAACAGGCCAGAACTGCACCTGTTACCCTGTTGGTCCTGTATTCCTCCCTGTAGTTCCTCAGGCACTTGCCACTGTGAGTTCAGGACAATGGGGGATGTACTGTATACCCTTGCCATTTATGAAGGAATTGGAATCAGAGTCGGACAATGAAAAAATAGAGGGGTTGGAGTCAAAGGTTTGGCGTACTGACTCTACAACCATCATCATCATCATAATCATCATTTCAGTCCATCCACTTTGGTCTCCTCAACCGTGCAGCTCAACCATAAAGCCTTATCACTTCCAACTGATACATTTTGCATTTTTGTCTAATTCACCAAATACCAATTCCGTGCCTGAAGGGTCTGGAAGACCTGATAACACCACCATCACTGCCACCCTCCCCAGTGAACATATCTTAAACCTCTTCGCTTAGACATTTTGCACCTATCAAAATAATTTAAAGTCTTGAGGCTGTTTTCCCTTGCAATAATCCTTCACAGAACATCCTACTGGCTGGTGTCAAATTCCACTCCTGTCCTGTCCCAGAGCTTCCAGCGATCTTGATCTTGACCATTTGACAAGGGTTCTCCTACCTGGCTGCAAACCTGTCATGTTCCACCGGTGCTGCAAAGGTTCCAGTGAGGTTAATACTCTGCCCTGGCTCTAGGAATCTTGCCTTTGGCATGAAGCTCCTCAGGAAACCCAGGTCATCCCAGACCTTGAAAGAGTATGAAGCTGATGGCCCATTATTCACCACTAGGACAGAGACCGCCAAGCTCTCACCCGGTGACATTGAGACTGTGAAGAACAGGACAAGGTGGTCACAAGGTGGGCTGCTATTGGCATAAAGGGTGGGGTGGGCAAATTTGCTGGGTTTGAGGAGGGGCAACATTTCACCCCAGCAACCACCTCAGGCTGCATTGGGCCTGAAAATGGGGAAAAGATGTGAATATTGAATTTGGAAGTAACGACTTCTGGTTTTAATTTTTCAGCTTGGGCTCCTCCAACCTGTCTAAGTCCTAAACTACTATTCCTGGAAACCTCCAGGAGAATTAACAGATTAAGTTCCCAGACTGAGTTCCTAGGAATGACTTTGTTGTTATGGTGTCATTTCTGACATATGGTGACCCTAAGGCGAACCTATCACAGGGTTTTCTTGGTGAGATTTGGTCAGAGGGGGGTTGCCTTTGCCTTCCTATGAGGCTGAAAGAGTGTGACTTGCCCAAGGTCACCCAGTGGGTTTCCAAGGATTTGAACCCTGGCCAGAGAGTTGTAGTCCAATGCTCAAACTACTACACCATGCTGGCTCAGATTAAGTCCCCAGACTGAGTTCCCGGGAATGACTTAGAGCAGTGGTTCTTAACCTGTGGTCCATGGACCCCCCTCCCCAAGAGACTGCAATGTCCTCACAGGGGGTCTGCACAGGATTGAAACCTGCTCAGCCCACGTGACAGGAGCCAAGGCAAAGGCTGGCTTGGCCTGCGCATTGCTCTTCAATCCATTCCAGCCACAAATTTGCAGGCAGAAGCAGGAGAAAAGCTTTCCTTCCCCTCCAGTGACTCTGAGGGAAGGTTTAATGGATGGTGTAATTGTATTATTATCATCAGATATTATTGTTGTTATTATTATTAGGGCTTTAAATATTGAGTTAAGTCTTGGGGGTCTGCGACAACAAAATATATTTATAGGGGGTCCCTGGTAAAGAAAAGGTTAAGAGCCACTGGCTTAGAGAGCTGAGTATGTTCAGGTTGGAGAAGGGAGGACAGAGATGCTATCTTTAAATATTTGAAGGGTCATGTAGAAGATGGGCCCAGCTTGTTTTCTGTTGCTTCAGAAACTAGAACACGAGCCAATGGATTCAAATTACAAGAAAGGAGATTCTACCTAAACCTTAGGAAGGTTTTTTTTTTTTTTTAACTGTAAAGACTATTCAATGGTGGCCGTGGAGGGTGGTCTCTCCTCTTTTAGAGGTCTTTCAACAGAGGTTGGATGGACATCTTTAGTTATGTATTCCTGTGTGGCAGGGGGTTGAATAGATGGCCCTTGTGGTCCCTTCCAACTCTAAGATTCTATGGATCTGTGATTGAGTCCTGCATATTTTCTGTGCAGGAAACAGCACTTTCTGTGTAGAAAATAGTATTTTAGAAAATACTGTTTTCTGTACGAAACAACACATACAAGCAAACTTTGCACAGTATAAGTCCCAAACTGTGAACAGCCTTTTAAAAGTCCAGTTTTCTTTCTTTTAAATTTTTTTTAACAGAACAAATTATTTAAAATGTGTACATATATAATAAGTCAGCCCATCATAATATAGTTCCATTTTTAAAAGTGCACAATTTTCAAAGGCTTTCTTGCAGCAGGATAAAATTTGTAAACTGACTTGCTAGAAGGGAATTAGTAAAGAATTACACCCTTACTGTATGTAATCACATTGCCTCTATGCAACCAACAAGTGCCAGTTTGGCTTTGCTTATTTAACTTTTATGCTACAGTAAAAACAGAACAAAAAACATTTAGCTCTTTCACAGGGTGGGGTATTTTTTTGTATATCAAATGGTAACAATGCCAGTAAAATCCATCTCAATTAAAGTTGTAAAGCATTAAAATGTGGAAAAGTCAAAAGGGTTGTACGTGAGAATATTTCTGCAAGGCACGGTGTATCCTGCCTTTCTCCTCATATGGGACCCATGGCAGCTCACAACACAGATTCAAACAAAATGCAGTTTTAAAAAAAAGTTTTAAAAGTGTAATGACTTTTTTTAAAAAATCAAGGCATTAAAGGCAGTTTAAAGGTATTTTAAACATAACACTAAAATGAAGAAAATAAAGCACACATACCCTATTAAACAGCCCTTCTGCAACTACCAGTTAATAGCTAAAGCTTAGTCTAAATAAAAAGGGCTTTGCTCACTGGTGGAAAGAGATCAAAGAGGGAGCCAGCAAGGCCTCCTGTGGGAAGGAGTTCCACAGTCTCAATTTCTTCATTCAGGCAAGGCATAGTACATGATTGTCATCAGTCTCTTCCCTTCCTTCTACAGTTTGCCAGGCTCACAAAAGTCTGCTCCTCACAATTGTTATCACTAATACATCTTACTGTAGGGGACAGGAGTTGTGAAATAATAGAGCATAGGTGCTAGTAGTATTGTAAGAGATGATCACACAAGGCTTCTAATGTGTAGCAATCACATTAGTGAAGCAAATGGAAACATACCGGTATTGAAGGAATGCTTATTGCACCTCCACTTCAATACCGGTATGTTTCCGTTTGCTTCACTAACACGATTGCTGTGCAATACCGGTGGGAGAGTGGATGGAAGAAAAGAGACAGATGGGGGCACGAGGGGGCAGGGGAGAAAAGAGACAGATTGGGTGGGAGGGGAAATAGTCACATCAAGCGGGCAGGAGGGCAGAGAAGACTGGGCGGCAGAAAGGGGGTGGCAGGGAAAGTGAGACATCAGACTGGAGGGGGAATAGTCAGATTGGGCAGGCAGGAGGGCAGAGAAACAAGGGGAAGTGAGAGAGAAGAGGACAAACATGTTCACTCACCCAACTTGACTGTTGGTATGGTAAATGAAGCGGAAGAGGACTTATCGCACAGAGGCAATATTGGAAACACAGCACTATTGAGGGCCTATTGATGGGTTCCCCTCATCAATGAAAAGGTGCCCTCCAGCAACAGTTTGAATGCAGACTGGCAACAGAACAGAAACTACGTTGTGCAATAAAGAACACTCACATACATTATTATCCTGCTCCAGTAGTGCTGGGAAAGCCTCATGTGATAATCTCCACATGGCTCCATTGAGGTTGGCTGTGGTGGTATAGCTGGAAAGGTTATTATTGGCTTATTCCACCTCACCAGTGACACTCACCTTTTTGGCCTAGCAAGGGCATGACTTGCACTGACTCTGTGCGGATGGGATTACTGTTGACTCGGGAAAAGGGAAGATTACTTGGAGACAGGCCTTCCACCCTCAGCAGAGAGGTCTGAAAAGGAAAAGAGAAAGAATTATTATTCCTGCACTGACCTTCTTTAATGCTGTCTCTAGATGACATCACTTTTGTCCCTCTTGAAAGACTCTCTCAAACTTTCTGGCACCAAGAAGGAGAAACTGTGATTTTTATTGCACATTCTAAATACCTAAGAAATTTTAATCCTAGCTAATTGTATGTCTCACATTAGCTCTATAACAAAGGGTCTTACTGCACTCTGAAGAAAAGCAGCAAGGGAGCAGGAACGTTCTGTTTTCTGAGCATGATGTCATCATCCTTCTGGTGTTCTTTCATTCTGGTCCCGTGGGGGACCAAGCTAAAACCACGTCTTTTTGCTAACGGGTTCTTCTGGCTAGCAAAAAGACGCAGTTTTACCTCAGTCCATCATGGGACCAGAACGAAAAAAAAGACATCATGCAGTAAAGCAGCACAGAAGATGGAACATTCCTGCTCCCTTGCTGCTTTTTTTCAGAGTGCAGTAAGGCCCAACAACAATGAAACAAACACAAAAGAACCCCCCTCCCATAGAAAAAACAACAACATTGCCCTTTTTACTGTATTTGGGAGGTGAAGCTTTTATGACTAGTTTTAAACCAGATGCTCTCTGTTTGTTGTTGTTGTTAAAATAGTGATCCTGTTCTATGTTATTTCATGATTCTATATTTTTTTACTGATTATACAAGGATGGGAAAACTCATTCAAAATTTTGAAGAAAGTTCTCAGCGGTGGCTTTCCAGAGGTGAGTTGGGCTAAAAGCAACAGGGGAATACCAAAACACCTTTATATTTGAACTTAACACTCTTAATTTTATATTACGACCAGTAACTAACTCTTAAAAGAGGCTTGACAAGCTTTTAGAACGGGAAAAACCTGTACAAAATCTAGTTTCTGAGTGAAAGAGAAATGGCCCTCTGGGGCATCCTGGAAAGCTGGATTGGGACATTATGAGGAGCAGGTTCATCCCTAGTGCCTCAAATTTCCCAACCCTGAAATATATAATTTTTTAATTTTTTTGCAACTAATCAATAATAATAATGAGAGCCAGCATTGTATAGTGGTTTCAGTGTGGAACTGGCACTCCAGGAGGCCACAGTTTAAATCCCCGATGGGGCATGGAAACCCACTGGGTGGCCTTGGGCAAATCACACTCTCTCAGCCTCAGAGGAAGGCAAGGGTAAACCTTCTCTGAACAAATCTTGCCAAGAAAACCCTGAGAAAGGGTTGCTTTAGGTTCACCATAAGTTGGAAAGGACTTGAAAGCACACAACAACAACAGTTAATAATAAATTATTAATGATATCATGACTGCATTTGAATTTAGGATAAAGAGTTATCCTAAAAGATGGGAGATGAAGAAATAATATGATAATAATAAGTGGTTTGGTATACAATTACTGTGATGAACTCCATCAAACTTCAATCACTCGAACAACAGGCATCAGTTCAAATGCTTTATTGCAAGGTATTAAAGTGAACGGCATCAGGTTATTGACAGATCTGAAGCAAGTGCACCAAAAGCTCAGTACTAGTATCTTGTTTAGTTTCACTTTCCTCCATCCACCTGGCTAATTGGAGCCTGTCTGTTCCAAGCTCTAACTCCTTAATTCTTTCCCAGGCCAAATGGCCTTGAGCCTGCCTGCAGATAGTACCCATCACATTCCAGCCACAACCAGCCTTTCCCACAATGCACTCTACTCATGTCAAATCTCTGGCTAGCAAACAGGCCTAACAATGTCTAACTAATACAACAGCATCTATCTATGTAACTATTAGGCAGAGACATAACAATTATTGTAACACCCTGGCCTAACCCTTCTTGTCACTCCAGACTAAAGTAGAACCATTAAATCAATGAGACTTACTTATGTGTTGACTCATCAGCCAGCAATTGATTCAATGGGTTTACTCCATTTTAGACAAATGAACAGGATTCCAGTCCCTGCATTCCAAGGCTGCTCAACCCATTCTTCCCCATTTATTTGATTTTTTTGTTTTGTCCCCCAGAACAGAATGGAAATGGGAGGCTGAGGAAACAATATCCATCCTGTGCTCCCTGGCAGGAAATGATGCTCTGAATGGCACCTGTTTACACTGATTGTCAAGCTACAATCAACAACCTTCTTTAATAAATAACCACAGGAAAGGATACGTACTGGGGCATCAAAGGGAACGTGGGCAGTGGTCAAGACGTTGCCCAGGGCATCTGAGGTTTGGTTTAATGGGACAGACCACATCTGAGTCCCCAGTTCAGAAACAGAGACCAGGCGCTTGATTTTAGCTCCTTCGGCATGCCCCAGCATCTTCATGGAGACAGTGTAGTTCGATCCTGGGAATGATGGGGAAATTTAGAAGAGGGGTCATGGCAGATGGGGGTTTCTAAGAGCTGTAGGACTTTTCTAAGCTCTGGCATGTCAAAGGAGATTTTCAGACAACACTGTTATAGTGTTACTATTCCACTTTATTTGCTATGGCTGCCTCCTCTTGAATCCTGGGATTTGCAGTTTACGGAGGGGCATTTACAACTTTCAGCCAGAGAGATCTTAGGCCTCACTAAACTACAAACCCCAGAATTCCACAGGAGGAAGCCAGAGCAGTTAAAGTGGAATAGTAACACTATAACAGTGTAGTCTGAAAATCTCCTAAATCTTCATTCAGTGTGGCGGGAACACACTCTAGAACCTTTACCTTTCATAGGTCTCCCCTGGATTGGGAGCATGTAGTCTTTCTGTCTCTGCATAATCTGGTAGGAGAAGTCAAGCAAGCTCTTGCCTCCAACTTCAACCTCGTAGGAGCTACTCGGAGAGACTCTCACAGTCCATAAACCCCTTTCCTGGATAGGAGACACTTTCACAATCTTGCGGTTGATAGTGTCCATCAGGGTCTTCGTATTTCTGGCTCGAGTACCTGGCATGGGAAGACAGAAAACCAGAAGGCATTGCATCAGCCTGACTGGATGAGTGGGCAAATTCTCCAAGAATCTTTCCCACCCTGCACCTAATGGGTATGAAAGCCCACCCACCCACTCAGTTTACCTGAAGGCTCCACCACAGTCATGCTGAATCCAAAAGAGGTTAACTTCTTGACAGAGATAGTGATTTCTGTGAGGGTCTCGTCCACAGGGAAGGACATCTGTGTTCCTCGCAGATGAGCATGAACCACCTTCACGGGGGCAGCATTCAGGGAGAGTTCCATTATGCCCAGGACATCAGAGAGCTTACTTTTAGTTGTCATTACATAGTTGCCACCAGAATAAGCAGCTATCTCTTCGTAGATGTTTTCATAACTTCTCTCAGAAGCCCTGCTGATCCTCTTAGCGATACCTGCAAGGATTAAATACAGACTAGGATAGCTGTACCTGGTGTAACATATAGGAGATTGTAAAGGTTATAAATTAATAACTCATTTTATATATTTATTCATATATTTCATAAACTGTTTTACATGTTTTTTCTCAGAATTCTTTCACACAGTTCAGCTACATGGTATTATTTTAGGAAAAATATTGCATTGTTTTACATGTGGGGAGTGAGTGGCTGAGGGAGTGAGAGGAGGGAGGGGCCCTTGTGAGGCTGGGGGTGTAGCTGCAGATTGAGTGGCAGGAGTGGATTGTGAGGTAAAGAGGCAATTTGCATGTGGCTGGTGATTGGCTAAGGGAGGGAGGGGAGGGAGGAGATTAGTTGGGTATGTTTCCTAAGTGGCCAATGGGCACACTGGGAAAGGAAACATATCATATATATATATATTCTCCACTTCAAGCTGCTTTCCTTATCTTCAGCATTCTCACAAGAAAGCAGAAAAAATTGTGAGGTGAAGTTTTTTTCTCCTACTACTTTATTATGTCACTTGGAAGTAAGGAGTTGTCTAAAAGGTGAAAAAAACTCCTTATGCAATTCAAGGAGAAGATGACCTGTCTAAATGGGATCCTGCATTGCTATGCTGTATTTGGAAGGGGGGGGGGGCAAAAACGTCAAAAACTCTGAGGGAAAAGCCTTTGCAGCATTTATTAGTTACTCTCAGATATAGTGGAGGAGGCTGCCCTATAACCAATGTGCAGGGCCAGCCCTAACATTAGAGGGAGTGAAGTGGGCACTTCAGGCAGCAGGTTTGGGTGTCATAAAAAGTCAACAACTTGTTCAATATTTACTTTCTTGTCATGTTATTTTCTTCTGTCAGGGACAGGGAGAGCTATTAGTGGGATTTTCTGCCTTACATGCTGGTCTTGGATACCGTGCTGTGTGGGAGTATCATTTACTGCTTGGCCTCAGGCAGCAAAATATTTTGGGCTATACAATGTAGATGTAAAGAGTAAACTACTAGTTTAGGGGCAATGTCTGAATATGGAATGTGGGCAATGGGGCACCCATCTTGTTCTTTGGATCTGGCAGCGAAATGTCCTCACAAGACCCTGAAATCAGCAGTTCATATAGAAAGTCTGAATTCTTCAAGCTTCCCTTCTCTACTGGTAATGCTTGCTTGGGAAGGAACAACACATACAGTTAAATTGATAAATTGGTTATCCCTATGGCTCTTAATCTTTTCTTTACCATGGGCCCCCTTTAAATATCTTTTGTTGCTTTGGACCATAATAATAATAATAATAATAGTTGTTGTTGTTGTTGTTGTTATTGTTATTATTATTATTATTATTATTGTCCAAAGCAACAAAAGATATTTAAAGGGGGCCCATGGTAAAGAAAATATTATTGTTATTATTATTATTTCTCTCTCTCTCTCTGGTTTTTCTTCGCAAACGAAGATTCAGGAAGGACTCATCCTACGCTTTCTGCATGTGCGCTGATGACTGAAAAGGCCAATCAGAGATAAACAAGTCCAGTTGCAGAAAGCACAGCAGAGGGTTTCCTTGGGTGATGTTTCCGGGTTGGGATTCTTTCTGCGTTGTCGTTTCTCTTCAAGACTTGTTCGGTGTGAGTTCTCAAATAAGGCTGCAGCATTGTGGATAGTGCGTCTCCATCCCTCCCGATGTGAAGCCAGGGCGGACCATTGTTGGTGATCAATTTGGCCAAGCCTGAGATGTTGTTTCAGGGAATCCTTGTATCGTTTTTGAGATTCCTTGTTTATTCTGTAACTGGCTTATTTTTCTATTTTTGTAATAAAACTCCTGAACCAAGAAAGCTGGGGTCTATATTGCCTACCTGTTCTGAGCTGAGTTGTTATCTTTTAGGGGAGTAAGGTGACTGCAGAGAAATTTTGCTAGGTAGAACAAGACTGCTTTTGGGCCCTGGGGTAAGACAATTAACCTCAATTAATTCTTTTCAGTAAAGATAATGGTATAACATGAAATTTTAAAGTTGTAGTTTTTCCTTCTTTGTAGGAAAACATGGTTATGATAAAATTTTAACAAAGCAGACAGCTTTTTGTGTATGGTTATGAAAGCCTAACTGAATATGACCACTGGCAAACGTTCGGTAACTACTTTATTCCCAGTGCACCAGAATGACCAGATAACAATATACTTTAAGAGATATGACCAACAACCAGAATTCAGAAGTCTAAGTGAATACATTGCACTTCACAGGGTGAAATGATCTGTTCGTTTCATAGGAAAAAGAGACAAATCTTAGTACAAAACCAAGAAAATACCTGAAAAACTATATGTTTGCTAACTTTTGTAAAATAATGCAATGGAAGGGGGTGTGTGAGGTTGTGTTTTTTTTGAGGGAGGGGCCATCAGAAATCCATAGGCCCCTCCTTGGCTTTCTGGGCCACGGACCAATGTACCAGCTGAACCCCCCTCTTATAGGCCCTGCCAATTTGTATTTTAAAAAAAATCCCCCCCCCAAGCTCTGCACTGACTATATTGCCAACAATCTATATGGCATAAAGAGCAGCAAATGTGCCACAAAAAAAGATTTATCTGGTCAGTTAAAACAACCCAACCAAAGGCAAGACGTCTGGGCAACGTTTGTTTTAACTTTCCAATTAAATCTTTGTGGCACATTTGCTTGTCATTACACTGTGTGGATTGTTTACAACATATTTGGTCCAGGGCTTTGAAAAAATGACTTTGTTGAAATACAACTCCCAGAATGCCTAGGAGGTTCTAGGCATTCTAGTCCCTCCACTCTAAAATAGCTTTTCTGTGTCCTGGTTCAGTGGTAGTCCAAGTCACCCAAGCTCCATAATTTACTGAGGCAACAAAAGACCACATGATAGAGGAGGGTTTCCCCCCCCAGGAAACAAATATGTTCCTCTCCAGTAAACATGATAAATCATCAATGGCCCTTTCTCACTAAACAAATACAGTGCCATGACTCCAATTTAACTGCCATGCTTCCAACCTCTGGAATTATGGGATTTGCAGTACAGGTTGTCCTCTCCCCCCGTACCCACGGGGGATACATTCCTAGACTTAGTGTTGATAAGTGAAACTGTGGATAATAGCAAACCCTATTAAAATAAAGGACTTCCCATACAAACATACCATAGAGTTGCATCGGAGGACCAAGTGATTTCTAAAGAGGACACCCCTCTAGGCATTTTCCAGTGTGACTCTATGGTATGTGTCCCTATTTTTTAGCTGTGTATAACTGAAACCACAGATATTGGTTCCACAGATACGGGGGCAACCTGTATTTGCTCTTGTTATTTGCCATCAAATTGGCTCTAGCTTAATGATGACTCTGTAAAGAAGAGACCTCCATAAGCCCTGGTCATCACTAGCCTTGCGCAGATCTTGCAGATTCAGGGCCGTGGCTTTCTTTATTGAATCAATCAATCTGTAATGTGATCATCCTCCTTTCTTACTGCCTTCCACTTTAACAACCATTATCATGTTTTCCAAGGAGTCACGTTATCTCATGAAATACCTAAAGTATAATAGCCTCCGTTTAGTCATCTTGTCTTGTACTGAGAAAGTTCAGGCCTAATTTGCTCTAGAATGCAAACATTTATCTTTTTGGTGAGAGAACTATTTAGAATTCTCAGCCAGAGAGCTTGAGTGCCTCATCAAACTACAAATCCCAGGATTCCATAGTGTGCAGCCATGGCAGTATAAGTGGATTCATAGTACAGTAGGACCCCCATATTCACAGATTCATTATCCACTGATTCAATTATCTATGGGACACAAAACAGCACACATACCATAGAGTCTTCCTAGAAAATGTGTCCTCTCTAGCCATTTCCTAGGTCCTCCAAGGCAACTCTATGGCATTTTAAACCGGAAGTCCCATTATTTTCAATGGTGTTAGCTATTATCCATGGTTTTCGGTATTCATCCCCCCCAGAACCAATCCCCAGTAGATAATTGTGTAGTGGGACCCCACCCCCAAATCCCAACCTTTTTCATTTGCCTCTCAAAGCTTTCTTATTGCTTGCTAAGATCTCACATACTTCGGCGTTTTCGACGTGCACAAGTCCCTGTGAGGATATAGTTCACCTCAGACAGAGTAGTATCAACCTTGATTTTGATATCCTCCTTCAGCTCTTCATCTTTAGATCCAGCATCAGTAAAGCTGTAGATTTTGGAGCTGGAGAAAGTAAAAAGATGCTTAGGATGGAGGTTACAATAAGGTGATATGCTTTGCAAGGAGAGCAAGAGTAAGAAAGTGTCAGTAAGGGTTAGGGGATGGAGAGGTGGGGTTGGGCATAGATTTTGATGTTCCTCAGTACTCCAGATCTGTACCACAGCTCCATAAAAAGTGGTAGCTAAGGATGGTAGGCCTGGAGGAATTAAGATCTTAGGAAGAGAAATAGCAAAGACGGAAATATAGGTTAGATCATCACTACTGAAACTATTACTGCTAGTAGTACAGGTCAACCCCCCCCCCCGTTTATGCGGGATTGGTACCCACCATTTTCATGGCGCTGTGGGGGGGAGAGGTCTTTTTAGGCATCTGGAGGACTATACAGTTGCACAGGAGGTGATCTCTGTAGGCACTGGGAGGTCCTTCAGTGTGACTCTATGGTCAACTTCTGACAGACACTGACCATAGAGTCATGCCAGATGCTTAGAGAGGCATCCTCTCTAGGCATTTTTTAGGTCCTCCAGCAAGATTCTATGGTATTCTATGGCAGTTTGCTATTATATGCAGTTTTGTGTATCTGCAGGAACGTATTCCCCATGGGGGAGGCAAGCTGTGCTATATTGCCAGTGGGAAACCTTTTCATCCCCTTCTATTCCATAATCATTGTCTTTCTCCTCCACCCCAGTACTTATTCAACCTTTCCCCCTGCTCACTGTTATCCCCATTCCCCTGACAACAGGACTTTATCTGTCTCTCCCTTGTCCAACTGTTTAAAAGGTCCAGGGGCACTGCAGAAGGGAGCACTACATAGAGTTGCCCAGAAACCCTTTGGAGAAACAAAGCTAGGCTGCAGCTTTGTTTTTGCTTATTAGGAAAGTCTGGCACCTAGTGGCTAAAGGTGGTTCTGTCGTTTAAAGGCGTGTTTTAATTTACTAAAAAATGGAGTCATAACCCACCCAGCCAGCCAGCCAAAATAACCCTGAAATGCATACCCCAGGTCCCCATGCCAGCAAGTACCCATGTCAGTTATTTCTAGGTTTTATAATCTTGGAACAATGGCTGAGACAGACACACATATACATGGACACACTTTTTCTTTTCTTTTATAGTTTGATTACATTTTTAAACAAAGGCTGGATTGCCATCTGTCGGGGATGCTTTGATCAAGATTTCCTGCATGGCAGGGGGTTGAACTGGATGGCCCTCGTGGTCTCTTCCAACTCTGCAATTCTATGATTCTATGATTCTATGATACATATCTCTTTCTTTCTCAGATGAGTCTAGGCAACTAGAAAAAAAATACCTCGGCAAACTCTCATCCAGAGCCAATTTCAAACCATGTAATGACATTTCTGGGCAGTCACCACCACCTTCAACATCAAGCTTGGATATAGAGGATTTCAACTCATTCACGTTGTGAGTCTTAAAGGCTGGGCCAACATCTATAGAAAGAGATATGGCAGAAACAAAGCCGATATGAATTAGAACTACAGATATAACAGGTACTGTATTTACTTAGTTTGGACTAAATGGAATAAGTAACTACAGATAACTATGTGTACCTTGCAAATAAATAACCAGAGCTCAGAAGAGTTACTTTTGCTGGAGCTACAAATCCTAGAACCCCCAAGCCACTCTGACTAGGAATTTCTGGCAGTTATAGTCCATCCAAATTTTTTTTCAAAGCTCATTCAAAAATGGGCTTATGGCACATCTTAGGGAAAGTCAAAGGCTGCTGCCACATGGCAGAAATAATGCAGTTTGACACCACTTTAACTACTATGGCTCCATGATAGGCTCTATGGAATTCTGGGATTTGTAATTTGTAGTGGCACCAGAGCTCTCTGACAGAGAAGGCTAAATAGCTCACAAAACTATAAACCCCAGAATTCCACAGCCTTGAGCCATGGCAGTTAACATGGTGTCACAATTGCATTGTTTCTGCAGTCTGGCAGCAGCCCTACACATCATAAATTCAAAAGCAGTTTCAAACCAGTTTCATTTTAAATGTTTTTTTTTTAAAATGAAGCCTTGGAACTACAAAAATATAAAATAGTGCTTAGGAATTAGAACCAGACAAGTGGTATGTTTCAGTGTAGAATGTACCTGTTCAGTGTTCCAAAGCAGTTTTGGGTAAACAGGGTAAACAGCCTATTTTGAATGGGGTTGCACTCCCCTGAAGGAGCAAGTGCATAGCTGGAGTGTACTCCTGGATCCATATTTGTTACTGGAGGCCCAAGTGGACTCAGTGGCCTATAGTGCTTGGGATCCACTTCAACTGGTCCACCAGTGACAGACTTTTCTGGATGGGAGATAACTTAGCCACAGTAGTCCATTTACTGGTAACTTCCTGATTAATAGGCTCTGTATGGGGCTGCCTTTGAAGATGACCTGGAAGCTGCAAATGGTGGCATTCAGATTGTTGACTTGAGTATCATATAGACATAGGAGATGATCAGATGGGCCCTTAAAACCTGTTCCTGTCTTGGTACCCCCTCACCCCACTCCCGTCCCTGTAGCACTTTAAAGAAAAACTTTTCAAACACCTACCTTAATCCCGAGACAGAAACTGCTCCCCCTCCCCTTGGCAATCTGGGAGTGAATGCAGCCGTCGCAAAGCTGCATTCATGTCCCATAAAGCAAATGCTGGCCATTCTCGCAAGAGAACGAACACATGGGAAGTTTAAAAAGAAAATGAAAAAGAAACTTCAAACAGTACAAGAAAGCAGCTGAATGCATTACAAAAATCCCAAGTAACCTGGGGAGGGTAAAAAAAAAAAAAGGGTGTCACTTACCTCGATCTCCCAATCTCAGCTGGAAGTGTCCGGCACGGACCTTTCAGTGACCTCACAGAGATGGTGGCATTGCCCGTGATTCCATTTCAGAAGTGGAATGGGTGATCTAATAACAACTTTTCTCCGTGAATAAGAAATCATGGGGAGAGAAAGGAGGCAGCACAGAGGGAGAACGGGACAGGGACGATGTCGTCTGAAAGAGAAATCCTTTTGCAATCCTGTTGTGTCCCTGTCCCACATTATTAAGCCTGTCTGATAATCTCCATAGTGTAACTTCAGGGGATTGCAATGAATGCCAATGCAGTTCTGGTCTGAATTCAATGTGCTAGTGATGCCACTTAAAGCCAGAAATGCCTTGAGAACTCCGTGCCTCTCTATACATGCCCAAAGACTGAGATCTGCTGGGGTGGAGGGAAGCTCTTCTGCATCCCACCAGCAAAAAAATATATTTAAAGAGGGTCCCTGGTAAAGAAAAGGTTAAGAGCCACTGGTCTATATGACACAGATTCAGGCTATTTCAATGACTATATCATCTCATACAAGCCTGCCCAGTCCCTGAGATTTTTTGAGGGAGGCCCTTCACTTGGTCCCATTACCCTCAGAAGCATGTTTGGTGGAGACGAAGAATAGGATTTCTTGGTGGCGACACCCAGGCTCCAGATTGCCTTCAATAAAGGAGACTAGGTAGTTTCCCCTCTCTATGGTCATTTCTTGGCCAGGAAAACACACTTTTATTTTGGTGGGCTCTTGATCACTGACCACTGACTGGGAACACAACTTTCTGCCACTTGGATGTTGCATTGAAGTGATACATTTTTACTTGTTTTGACCCATGATTTCAGTTTAATTATGTTTTAATAGTTGGTCTTGTTTTCCATTTTAATTGTATTTTTCTTCTAGTCGACTGTTGGTTGTGTTGACTTCCACTTGTGGATGAAAGATATGAAATAAATTCTCTCTCTCTCTCAGTCTGAGCACTCATAAGGAAATCAATTGCTCCTTTTTTCTAACCCCCCTCCCATTTATTAATTGCAATTGTGCCATTACAAAACAATGCCCATAGGGCTGGGTCCAGACTTAATCATAACTAAAATAACTCCCTTTCATTTCAATTGGTCTGCTCAGTGGACTCAGACTTAGGCCACCATTTCCCCTGCTCTGCCAGGTCCAGGCAACCGTCCACACCATGTGACAAGCCCCCTGCATATGACAATCTTTGGTCACTTGGTGCTGGCTTGCTGCCTGGACCCGGAAGAGCAAGGGTGACCAGCAGCCGCCGCGAGGGCTGTCCTGCCGGGATGGGCTTTTGCGGATATATGGGGCCAATCCATCTTGTCCTGGTGGAAATGGATTAAACTGGGTATTTTCTTAAAATGTGATCAAGGGAACTGTCCCAGCTTTCCCCTGTTCCAGCCCTGTATCTGCTCCGGGGTGGTGAGGACTGCCTGAGGGCAGATCAGGGCAAAAGCCCTACATCATATGAGCTGCAGGACTCTGGAGTGGGGGCAAACTGGGATATTTAGCCCATGCAAGTAAGCCCTGAGTATCCTTTGCCTAAGAAAACCCTATGAAATGTATGGGGTCGCCATAAGTCAATAAATGACTTGAAGGTGTGTGCGTGCACACACATACACACAGAAGTTATGGTGCAATTCCGTAATCTGAATCCTCACTGGAAACAATTATATAGAGACAAGCACAAGTCTAATGAAAAATGGACACACTGAAAAGTCTCATGAGTATTTGGAAGTCAATACCAAAGAGGATGGTGCTGTATTTTATTGCCCCCATTCCTAAAGCATGGCAAGTATATTCTTTAAAAAGTGAGGGGGGCAACAGCACAGAAAACTCTAGAATACAACACTTTTGCAGCAGCGTCCACTGGATTCTGCGTAAACACCGAGAGCACAGAAGATAGCAATAGCAGACTGGTCTGACCTGGATCATTGAAGGGCACAAGAATGTAGTTGAAGGGTGCATCTGGTAAGCTAGAAAAGGTTTGGAGAATTTCGATGCTTTTTTCTTTGACCTGGTCGATGTCTTCAGTCATGCTGCTAGTAGTGTCTATCACAAAGGCAAGAGAGTAGCCTTCCAAATTGAAAAACTTCCGGAAAATGTCTTCTCCCACCTCAGTGAGGAGACTAGTATCTAAGCAAAGACAAAATCAGGTTATATCCATACCACAGTTTACCTAGAGCTTGGAGGTAAACTTAACAACACTTTCCCTGTTTTCCTAACGAGGCTATTTCTTAGTGAAGTTGCATTTCAAAAGAATGTGTGATATATATCTTTCTGGAGTTCAACAAATTCTTGTTATTTTTAGTTATAGTATGACGCCCATATCTGCAGGACCCATATCTGTGGTTTCATTTACCCCTTTCTGAAAAAATACATCTTCTCTAGGCATCTTCTAGATCCTCCAGTGGGATGCTATAGTATGCTTCTGCCAGAAGCGGACCATAGATTTGCACTGGAGGACCTAGAAGATGCCTAGAGAAGTGTTCTCTCTAGGAATCGCTCAGTGCAACTCTATGGTATGCGTGGGTTGGAAATAATTAATTCTAATAGAGTTTGCTGTTATCTGTGGCTTCCGGTATCTAGGGTAAGTCTGGGAACGTATACCCCATGGATGGTCATACTGGACTTTCTCAGGCATACACGCACAATAAGTTGAATTTTATAACATTACACCATTATTTAAAAATATTTTAAAATATATTTTTATTAAACACTAACATTTAAAAGGGTTTTTAAAAACTTAAAAACAGCTAAAAAAGTGAAAATATGTTTAAAGTAATGAAAAAGTAACAACTAACATAAGAAGTCCCTCATTATTATAGGTTGACCCCCGTATCCATGGATTCATAGACTCATAGAGTCGGAAGAGACCACAAGGGCCAGCCAGTCCAACCCCCTGCCATGCAGGAATACACAATCAAATCATTCCTGACAGATGGCCATCCATCCTCTGCTTAAAAACCTCCAAAGAAGGAGACTCCACTACACTACAAGGCAGTGTATTCCACTTCCAGACAGCTCTTACTCTCAGGAAGTTCTTCCTAATGTAACAGGTAGAATCTCTTTTCCTGTACAGTCCTCCCTCAACATTCACGGCCTCCACACTCGTGGTTCCACATATTCGCGGTTTGCCGTGAGGGGAGGCCAAGGAAAGGGGCAATGGGGCCTCTGAGGCTTTTACGAGCACGTGAGGAGGCATGGGGAGGCGGATTCGGGGTCTCCGGAGGGGCTCCGGAGGGCCTCCGGAGGCCCCGTGGTCCCCTGGGGAGGGAGTGGGGAGGCAGCCTTGGGGGCTCTGGAGGGCCTCCGGAGGCCCTATGGTCATCTGGGGAGGGAGTGGGGAGGCATGGGGAGGCGGCCTCGGGGGCTCCGGAGGGCCTATATATAGTATGCAGAACACATTTGTACATGAGGGTCATAACTATGGTAGGTATTTACTGAGGAGTGTTCAGTTTATTGATATGGGGATCCCCTTTTGAAGGACTAGCACTCACTGAATCCCTCCCCTGGCATGGCCACTGCACACCATTCTTTGAATTGTAGTTCCCCCCCCCCCTCTGGCTTTTCTTCACAAACGAAGATTCAGGAAGGACTCATCCCGCGTTTTCTGCAAGCGCACTGATGACTAAAAAGGCCAATCCGAGATAGACAAGTCCGGTTGCAGAAAGCACAGCAGAAGGTCTCCTTGGGTCCAACCTACCCCAACCCCCCCCCCCCCATTTCAGGCTTTTGATTCTGATCATGCTGCTCTGGTTATGGAACATTTACGCAATGGAAGAGGAGGTATTCATCCATTCAATGGAGAGTGTGCCACATTGTTGGCACTAGAATGTGCTAGCTGTGAAAATAATTGAGCCCACCTTCCATCCATTAGAGCTGTACTCCACCCTTTCTCCTGAAAAAAACAACAACAAAAACCACAGATATCCAGAGTGGCTTGGGATATTGGATGTCTCTGGAGGCACCCTACAAGTGCTTTGTTTCACAACATGAAAAGAGAAATTTTTGCCTGTATCATATTATATGATGGCTCCCATGTCAACAGGGCACTGAATCTGCTCCAGGCCTTAGTCTAAACTTTAAAGGAGCTATCCAAGGTGGTAAAACTATTTTGGGTTTAGGGTTCAGCACCTTGGGTAGGTCTTTAAAGTTCAGACTAAAACCTAGAGTGGATTCCCACCCCCATTAACATGGAAGCCATCAGTTGCCTCTTAGTTTTGTAGAAGAATTTGGGGGCAAATTGGGGAAAACCCACCAAAAACAGAATCAAGAACAGAACTGGCAGATTCAAGACATAAATCAAGTAAAACTTGCAAATGTATTGTAAATAAATAAAAAATATCTGGTTGTGACAAACCCACATAGAAAGCCAATAAGAACATGATCCATACAGTTTCATAATAACACTAAAGGCACAGTACTATACATGTGAAGGTCAGTTTGGTACAAATCTTTGCATTGGTAGGAGACAGCTGACCATCAACACTTGAACAAAGGCCAAATAAGTTTTGACACAGCTGTCTTCCCCAGTGGCCAATATTGAAGTCTTTTATTTCTAGAATTTTTTAAATAATTTCCACCAATCTGAGGCCAAAACCTTGGTCTAAATGTTCCTCACATGATAGGAATAAGAATGCTTCTTGCTTTCACCAGCTATCACTCTGAATCCCAGGTTCACAAGACCCCAAGCTGTAGACTTACCCCCTTCTACAAAGAAGTCCTTTGTGGCTCGGATGGCTAGTTCAGCCGCCTTCTTGTGCAAGTGAGCATGTGGAGAGAGCTTGGGGTCAGAGGTCTCTTTGTTGATGCCCCCGGTGGGGTACTTATCTTTGGTGGCATCATTTTCCCCTCCATGCCCACATTTGCCTGCGGAAAGAGCATAGGCAGGAGAGAAGGATAAGCAACATTCACCATGCTGGATTAGATCAGCAGTTCATCTGCCCAAAGGGTAGAGAATATAAAACATCAGTAAGGACTTTGCTGTTAATGAGAGCTGCACTAACCATGAAATGCTTTTGTTTTAAATGGTTGTAAGCCACCTTGAATCCTATGCTGGAAGAAAGGTGGGATATATACTTTTAATCAGAATTATTCAACCCTCATTGCAAATCAGGTTTATTGCCAAAATTTACAGACCTTCAGCTGTTTGCAATGAACAAATCAAACAAAAGCAATTGATATGGCTCAACACAACATATGCTTCAAGTCCATGGTATCTGCAGAACTCTCTTCCAGCAGCACAGTTCATTTTCTTCCTGTCAGCTCACTTCACTGTCCAGTTTTCACAACCATCTATATATACAATTCTCTTGGGTATGTTGCCTTTCCCAGTGTGCTGATTGGCTGCTGAGAAAACACACCCAACCAATCACTACCCACATGCACATTCCCTCTCTACCTCACAATCCATGCCTGCCTCTCAATCTGTGGCCCAGATTGGGACTCAGACAGTCAACTGACAGTGGCGGTGGAGGGTTGCCACTGCCGCCGCTACAACAGAACCCAGACAGTCAACTGGCAGTGGTGGTGGTGGGACACCTGCGATAGGACCCAGGCAGTCAACTGGTGGTTGTGGCGGTGGCAGCAGGGGAACAGAACAAGTCACCCACAACAATTCTGGGAAAAGTGTGAAATGTTGGGAAGGGGGAGGAGGAATTAAAAAACCCACCAGCCTATGTTACAGGGTTGTCGTGAGGTCTGCCGGGTGTTTTTTGGGGAGTGTTCCTATATTGTATGTTACACCAGGTACAGATAGTACAGTACATAGAATTCAGAAATACTGTGGCCTGGAGACTCACATAATATTCATCCTATTTCCAAGTGTTGTTGAAATACAACACCCACAAGCTCCAGTTAGCATGACCAATGGTCATAGACATTGAAAGTTGTCCTTTGGCAACATCCCCCCAACAATGCTCTGTCATAATGGCAATCTCAATTGTTTGAGTGTGGAGCATTATGCAGGTCAAAGCTTCATGACACACACAAAAAGGTGAGGTATGTATGATGGGAAGAAGCACAACAAAATCTTTGGCTCAGTAGAAAAGGAATGCTGACCAACTGTTGTGGAGGTGTGTGGGGAACAGAGAACCCTGGAAGAAACCATGGATGGGATGCTGAAGAGAAGCCTTCCACTGGACCATGTTTTGGTACAGCCCCCCCCCTGTCAGGTATAACCTTTACGATTGCTCAGCTATACTCTTTACACCTATTATCCTCCACATTATATTTTTAGAAAACAAGGAATAATGCAAGGCAAGAGATCCTAGCAAGAGGAGTTGGTCTTACCTTGTGGTTTGGTCTTGCAAGTCGCTGATATCTTGTACGCACTTACAAGCATATCCTTCATGAGTATGTTGTCCTTACATGTATACACACCACTATTAAATGTAGAAGTAGATTAATGAACTGCTTTGTGATTAACTTTTCCAAATGTAATGCCAACTATCCAGTCCTTAATCCCCCCCCCAATTTTTTTCTTTTTCCTGTTTGAGTTTTATTTTATTTCACCTCCATGTTGGATATGTCAGTTACACAATTTTGGGTGGCACTGCAAACTCAAGGTCTATGGTGCAAAATAGCAAAAATAAAATAAAACTAGCGGTACCCAGCATAACATATGCTGCTATAGTAGATTTGAAAGGTTCACACGGTTCAGCTACAGGAGAAAATATTGCATTGTTTACCTATGGGTGGTGAGTGGCTGAGGGAGTGAGAGGATCGAGGGGCCCTTGCGAGGCTTAGGGTATAGATGCAGATTGAGTGGCAGGAGTGGATTGTGAGATGGAGAGGGAATTTGCATGTGGGTGGTGATTGGCTGTGGGAGTGAGAGGATTGGTTGGGTAAGCAGCCAGTCAGCACACTGGGAAAGGAAACATACCCAAGAGTTTTATATAGATAGATAAATCCCAACCCAACCTCAAACAAAAGAAAAACTTGAGTGTAAAGCTCTAGCCTTGAATGTCAGTGAATACGATATTATGTTTTGGCTTATTTAACTGGATTAACTTGACTGAATATATCAGTATACACTTGTATGTAGTGTCACAAAACTTCGAGTTTGTGGAATGAAATTGTGGAATGAATAGCACAAAGCATTTAAAAAGGTTACCTAATTTCTAGGTTTATAGTTAACAGAGCTGGCAAAATGAGACAAGTACTGTAGGGCAGCAACTGTTGGGGAACATCTGGAGCAGTAGGACCCCATCCCTTCCTGTTCCTCCTGACCACCCCTCTCTCCTGAGGGAAATAATTGTAGTGGCAGTTTGTAGCTTCCATGCCATTTGGGGTGGTGAATCAGTGGAGTTTTAGGACATTATCACACGGGTCTCATATTCTGGAATTACAGCAAGATAGTAGCAGATGTGGCCCTTAATTATCACACAACATTGTCTCTATCCCATTGCTGTCTTGCTCTTCACCTGCTTCTGTAGTGCATGTTACCATTGACAGGGAAAGCTCGTCAATAGCTCCCAGTATTGCTGCTTTGGAAGCATTCCCCTCTGTGCAATAAGATACTTCCATGGCAGTAGCACTATGAAGGAAGTCACATGGCATGAGGGGGCATGTGACTTCCTCTCCCTCTCCCTCTTCACTATTCCAAGCTGGTTTCTTTCTTTCTTTCTTTCTTTCTTTCTTTCTTTCTTTCTTTCTTTGCTGTGCCTATGTACTTACGGGAAAATGATAAAATAAAAATACACAATCACGACAAAGAGAGAGAGAGAGAGAGAGGAAAAAAAGAAAGGCACCTATGTGCTGAGTGGTAGGGAGCTGGTGCGATAGGATGGAAATTGCCAAAGCAGCACAATCACAGCACCCTCGCGCAAGTGAAGAGTAAGTGTGATAGTTTTGGCTTCAATACCGGTATATCCCTGTTTGCTTCATTAACGTGATTGCTGTGAGAAAGGAGGCTGGTGTGATAATGTCCTTAATCTACACATTCAAGTAGTTGGCCAAAGAGCTATATTCTACCCCCAAATAGGTCCAGCACCTTGGATAACTCCTTTAAAGTTCAGACTAAAACCCAGAACAGACTTGTCACGCCACTGATATGTAAGTTCCCAGCTGCCAGTGCCCAATTATGTATACCACATCACTATCCTGCCCCCTAAATTATGCTGCTCTGCCAAATACAGTGGGGAATAGTGCTTCATTGCCAGGGTTGAGGTATGATTCCGCTCTCAGTCTAGTTAGTTTCTTTATGAAGAATGGGGAGAAAATACTTTCCCCACTTTCACCTCAGGCAGCAAAATGCCTTTGGCTAGCTCTGACATCACCCAAGAATATCTGGAATTGCCAAGGCAACTCCAAATGAACCCCTTCCCTGGTGTCTTACCTGACATCTTTGATGCAGTCTTTGCATGTTGCTTTAGAAGCAGGAACAATGGGTACCACATCACTGTCTTCATTTACTGTGAGGCACACGGATGGGGAAAGATGCACATTTTAGTCTGAGTTGCTCATACATCTGAAATTCAGGTCATCTGGTACTTTTCTGTAAGTCTCTTTGAGAGGCAAATGTAATGATGGAACATATATTTTACAAACCAATAAATTAGCAGACAAACAAACAGGATTATGAGAAAGGAGAAAAGGAGAATTCTCCCTATGTTTTCTCCATCCCTTGGATGATTTTCAAATGCTTCAATCATGTCTTTCTGTTAAGCTAAACAGCTCCAAACAATGCAACCTTTCTCCTCAGGAGAGCTCTTCCACTCATACGATCATTTTGGTTGCTTTGTTCTGTATCTTCCCTGGTGCCACATAATACAGGTAATGAAGTGGATGTGTTCCAGGGCATCACTTCTTTGGAGATTATCAGATGCGCTGACTATGGCATTACATGGATGCCAGGAGACTGCTAAAGGGCTTCCCTTTCACATGACGCTGTTCCCAGGTCATCATGCACCTGTGCTGCTTCTGTTTTGCCTGCACTGCTTTATATTCATGGGCTCAACTGTGAATTGATCCCCTGTTCCGTTTCTGTGACGGAATGACGTGCTTCTGAAAAGGTGCCCTGCCATGCTGGCGCGATGCCGGAGTCAATGGGAAGTCTGTGCCAGAACACTTCCAGGTGAGATTGGGACATCCAGGTAAGTGACACCCTTTTATGTACCCTCCCTGGGTTACTTGGTATTTTATAAAGTGTGTTTTTGTACTTGCTGTCACTTTTTAACCTTTATTTTGCTTTTATTTTTTGAATTTCCCACGCTCTCGTACTCTCATGAGAACAGCTGGGATTTCCATTCACTCTTGGGCTGCCGGGCGGAGGGAATGTCGCACAACTAAGGTAGATTTGAATATTTTTTTCATAACATTACAGGGACAGGAGAGGATATTATGAAACGGGAACACTTTTTTTGTTCCTGTCTGAAAATCTCCTTTAAAAGAACATTTGGTAGCAGAGACAGGAATAACATGGAAAGAATAGAGATAGGTTCCTACTCCACAGAAAGCAAGTGTAGACAAGCCCTTAGTTAAGTATACTTAACTATGTAACTTATCCTGGTCCCCCAAACCTGATGGAAACATCATTCCGCCATGCTCCAACCAATGGCAGAATGGATCTCCTTCTCCCCATGCAGTTGTTGCCTAGTAAAGTAGGTTGGCAGTGATGGTGGTGGTGGGAGTTACAATTGTGGCCATTTTTTTTTTACAAAAGCCTCACAACGGGTCGGCATTTCCTTGAACTTTCTACCACAACCCCAACATTTTTTTCTCAATCAGTTGCTGCCAACTCTGATCCCATCCATATATAAATGAAACTGGGAGTTGTTACTCCATTATGTGCCACCTTACACTTTTTTTAAAAACACTGAATCTCATTTAAATCTCATACTATGACTGCTGTCACACTGCAGAAATAATTCAGTTTGACACTGCTTTAACTATCATGGCTCCATCCTATGGAATCTTGGGGTTTGGATAAAATTGGATAAAATTTTGGAACTGCAGTTAATTCAGACTTCAACTGTGAGCTTTCTAAGTGGGACTGGGACCTGTTTTAAAAAGGCTTTTGTTCTCCCATCACAGTTTCAAACTAAAATCCACCTTACTGCCCACAACTGTTTTTATTCATGGAAGACCTTTAACAGTAATACTTGTCGTAAAGGGCTTTATGTGTGTTCTGTACATACAGTATATGTTTTCCCCTTAGTACCATAGAGGTCAACCTACCTTAAGACCAAATTCCATGCTGTTTTAAGAGCTCTGATTCCTATTGTTAGTCCCAACTAGAGTATACCTATTTCCATCAATAGATTTATATAAGTGTTGACTCATCAAGTTATGGATGATTAAGTGGGTGTACTATAATTGGAGCGAGTGTGGCATAGTGGTTTGAGCATTGGACTACAACTCTGGAGACCAGGGTTCAAATCCCTGCTCAGCCATGTAAACCCACTGGGTGATCCTCGGGCAAGTCACATACTCTCAGGCTCAGAAAACCCTGTGATAGGTTCACCATAAGTCAGAAATGACTTAAAGGCACACAATAACAAATTATAGTTGGAGCTAACAATAGGACAATAGGTTTTCTGTGGGTTTTTTCCAGGCTGTGAGGCCGTGTTCTGGAAGAGTTTATTCCTGACGTTTTGCCTGAATCTGTGGCTGGTATCTTCAGAGAATGGTTGGGTAGGGTGTGTGGGGTTTATATACTGTGAGCCCCTGTTGGAGAAGATATGTAAATTTGTGTACAGTATTTGAATGGGTAGTTCCTGGGGGGAGATATGCAAGGAGGATTAGTGTCTGTTTGGCTAATGGCCCATTATCTGAAACCCACAGAAAACCTATGAATGCTGGCCGTGAAAGCCTTCAACTTCACATTTAACAATAGGACTGATGCTATAATGTTTTGAAAGAGAAGTTTTAGAAGTGGTTCTCTCTATCTCTCTCTCAAACTCACTCATTTTTTTTCTTAAGAGGAAAATTCAGAGTGAGGTCATGACAGAAGAGAAAGGGAATTTAGCCCCTTCTCCATTATCCTGCCAAAAATTATCACCTGAAGCTGCTATTTCTGCCTGAGTGTGGTATTTACTGACGGCGAATAGCAATTCAGTGAGACGATTCCATGCAGGAAAATGTTTCTGTGTCATATTATAGTTAAAATCCTTTTCACGTAATGCTTAGTATGGTCCTTGCAGGGATGGTGTGAAGACAAACATGTTAACATTTGTCAACCATGATTTTCTTTTTTAAAAAGAAAAACAGTTATAAATAAGGATTGTTGTTCTTATAGGAACAATTGGAAGAACATTGGCCAGAGACAAGGTAAAGCCCATTCACCCAATTTCCATAGTCAATGCGACTTACTCAGGCGCTCATAAGGGTCGCTATTTCCCATTTCAACCCAGTTGGTGTTGCTGTAGAATTTCTGGAGCACATGGAGGGCTTTCCCGGCATTTAGGCGAGCTGACTCCAGCTTTGCTAAGGTCACGGGTTCTGTCAGACTGGCTAGCATTGCTTTTCGCAGGGCTTGAAGCTGAGCCATACCTGGGAAGGAAAAATATTTTGAACTTTTAAATACCTTCTGGGCTGAACCCCAAACAATGGCATGGTTGGCCATTCACAAGGCCTGTCCCAATGTAAGCACAGCTTGCACCCTACTTCCAAGGCACCCCACTTCTGGAATGTTAGCATTGGCTATAGGCCTGAGAAACTGGCCAATTTGGTTCATTAATGTGGCATTTTACAAGGGAAAAGACAGGATGGTCTCAGAAAAGGTCATTTTTGGTTTTTCCCTGGAAAGGTAGGCGTGGAGCTGCAAGGCCACAAGAAGACACATTCCACATAAATGGGAGGTTAATGGATGGAGAAACCCTTTTGTATTTGCTGATTGTGAAATTTCCCTTCCACAGCTCCCAACCTTAAAGAAGTTGCTCAAAGCTGTTAAAATCCAATCAGTGGACATTAAGAAACACATTTAGCATCTTCCTCACCTTTTGTCAAGACCAGGAAACTCATTGTGCAATCCATGAAGGCTCATGGAATTCATTGTTTCAACCCATGAAGCAACCAATCCCCTCAGGTGTATTTGGAGGTATAAAAGACCCCCCCCCCCAAATATGCCTCGTTGCGCACAGCCAGTAACAGGGGGAAACTCTGTTGCTCTGTGTTAGCCAGCCCAGCACACAGCCAGTAACAGGGGGACACTCTGTTACTGTGTTAGCCACATCCAGTTTCCTCCATCCACTCTGCCGGATTGATTACAGGACAGGTCTGTATCACCTCAAGATCCTCTTGCTACCCCCTATCCAAGTTTTCCTACTGTTTCTTTCTATAGCCTTGAGTGAATGCTTCTTCTGGGTGAATGTGTCTGTGTTTGGTGTTATTTTTGAACTCCTTAATTTAAAAAAAAAACATACTTAATTTTAAATGTGTACTATGTATTCCATCCAGACTAGTACTGGTATAATTGGTTTTCAGATCCCCTGGTTACCCCCTCTTTGCATAGCTAAAGTCGAGTTGCTGCTAATTTCCCCAACATATTAGAAACTTGATATTTTCTTGGAGTTTTCCAAGGAGCATTTTGGGTAACACCAAAGCAGGGGACCTGCAGCTGTGTAATGGAGATATATGTCCTATTTTACAGAGGACAGCACTCTTTTGGGAGACATACTCTCTTTATAGGCCCAAGTCCAGCTTAAAGATAAAATACCTAAAGAAGGAAAAGTTGAAGCATGCCCATCAAGAATTAGTAGTGCACAGGTTACTTACTTACATCACAGTGTTCCCCATCCCCACTATAGTGTGATGTACAAGCTTTGTTTTCCTGTTTTGTACTTGGATGGGAGACCTCCAACAAATCCCAGATGCTGTAAGCTATATTTCAGGGGAAGGAACTGGCCTCTGAGTATTCCTTGCCTATGAAATTCATGGGGTTGCCATAACTCAATAGGCGACTTGAAGGCACACACACACACAAACACAAATCTGTGTCTTCTTCTCTTTCTTCTTCTGGTGAGGCCAGAAAAAGAGGCAACCCATGGAATGCCAGCCCCACATTATCCTCAGACCCTCCAACCCTCCCAATTTGTCAGGGACAGTCCCAGTTAATCCCCTGTCATTCCACTTTTTCATCTGCTTTTAAAATGTCCCAGTTTTGCTCTCATCCTCCTACTTCCCCCTTTTGTCCTTATTTCAATTGCTACAGAGTGAGTCAAAAGTACAAAAGTAATTTATACTTCGTGAACTCAGCAGGGAGGGAGAGGAGAGGAGGGGGCAGAATCTTATCCTTTCCAGTAGACTTGGGCTAAAGCTAACTGCTGCAGCCTCTCCCAGCTTGTGCATTCGTCCTCATTAGTAACTTTGGCCATCTTGACCATACCCTGAGGTTGTTTGGCCACACGTATCCCAGTTCTCACCTGTGAAGTTGTCAGGATCAGTCTTGGACGTGACCTTTTCCTGCCAAGTTCAGTTTTACTGTTTAACCTGGTTGGTAACTGTGTTTTGGATTTTTCTGTGCTTGTTTACAAGCGTGTAGCCTTCCAGTAGAAGGGAGTATGTGGTCAATGCTGGGAACGGTTTGATAAGCACTGTAGCTGGGTTTCATCCCTGGGAAAAGGGGGCTGAATAATGGTCCTGTGAGAAGTGGGAGAGGGGATGATGGGTGGCCCATTTTTGTGGAGCCCACCATATTTGGAAGATTGGAATATGCTTTTAATGTCCTGTTTGTCAGTTGAGTTTCATTCTGAACAACAACCCTGTAGGGTTTGCTTTTTGGATTAGTGTGTCAATAAAGTTTTCTGTTTTGAACTCTGAAACTACTGGTCACTGAATCTGGAAATGCCAATCCAGGACAGTAGTGTTGAAGGGTATGTGTCCTGGTGCAGCTCCTTCTTGCTCTTGCTGTCTGTTTACTCCTGTTACGTGAGCCATGAGAAGGAGAAGCAGCAGTCTCCACTGGGCTCTTACCCTCGCTTTCTGGCTGGCAGAGGAAGAGCACATGCAGATAGAGAGCTGTTACAGCAACAGACAGGATGAGGTCAACCCAACATGATAGTGAAGGAGAATTGAGAGATTCATGGCCAAAGGTTCCTGAAAATTTGGAGTTTGCACTACGTACCAGTTTTAAGTGTCTTCTTTGTATTTTATTTCCTCCTATACTCTTACTGTTGTAATGGATATATGGTATATGAATCTTGTATTGCAAAATACACAATAAATATTTTGAAACTGTTAAAAAACAAAAACTGCCTCTCCAAATGAGGAGTAGCAGCACAATAGACTAGACTAGTGGCTCTCAACATTTTCTTTACCAGGGACTCCCTTTAAATATATTTTGTGGCCACAGACCCCCAAGACTTAACTCAAGTTTTAAAACAACAACAACAACAACAACAGAATCATAGAGTTGGAAGAGACCACAAAGGCCATCTGGTCCAACCCCCAGCCCTACAGGAATATACAATCAAAGCAACTCCCATCCAGCGAAAAAAACCCCAAAGAGGGAGACTCCACCACACTCTGAGGCAGTACATTCCACTCCATTGTCAAACAGCTCTTACTGTCAGGAAGTTCTTCCTAATGTTTAGGTGGAATCTCTTTTCCTATAGGTTGAGTCCATTGCTCCATGCCCTAGTTTCTGGAGCAGCAGAAAACCAGCCTGCTCTATCCTCAGTATGACATCCCTTCAAATATTTAAACACAGCTATCATGTTCCCTCTCAACCTTCACTTCTCTAGGCTAAATATACCCAGCTCCCTAAGCCACTCCTCATAGGGCATGGCTTCCAGACCTCCCATCATCCTGGTCACCCTTCTCTGGACGTGTTCCAGCTTGTCAATATCCTTCTTGAATTGTAGTGCCCAGAACTGGACACAGTATTCCAGGTGAGGTCTGACCCAAGCAGGCTAGAGTGGCACTATTACTTCCCTTGATCTAGACACAATACTCCTATTGAGTATAACAACAACAACAACAACAACAACAACAACTGATGTTGCTACTACTATTTTTTAAATTAGTTATTTATACCCCGCTCTTCAGCCACAAGGCTATCAGAGCGGCTTACAAACTATTTTAAGCAATAGCAACTTACACATCTACACTGCATTAAACAGTTTCCAATGTGTGTTAGCTAATTGCCCCCACAAGCTGGGTATTTCCACTAATGATATCATTACACCATCCATTAAACCTGCCCTCAGAGGTACCAGCAGTGCATCTGCCCAAAGTGTAGAGAACACAAAATATTGGAGGACTTTGCTTAGTTAATAAGAGCTGCACATAACCATTAAGTGCTTTAGTTTTAAATGGTTGTATGCTGGCTTGAGGCGGGATATAAATTAATTAAATAATTAAATAAATAAGGCCGCAGCATGTGGTGAATGGATTCCCTAGGTCAATAGCTCTTAGCCTTTTCTTTACCGGGGCCCCCTTTAAATATCTTTTGTTGCTGAGGACTCCCCAGACTTAATTCAAGATTTAAAACCCTAACAACAACAACAATAATAATACCTGATGATGATGATTATGATGATAATACAATTACCTCAGCCATTAACCCTTTCCTCAGAGGCACTGGAGGGGAGGGAAGACTTTTCTCCTGCTTCTTCTGCAAGTTTGTGGCTGGAGTGGATTGAACGCCAGCCAGCCTTTTCCTTGACGCCTGTCAGTGGCCACTCCACTGTGGGGAAGAGGAGGGCTGAGCAGCCTTCAGGCCTTCATGGACCCCCTGTGAGGACATTGAGGCCTCTTGGGAGGACATTGTGGCCCCACTGGACTAGAAAGAAGTCATAACATTTTCTCTGGAATCTCTGATTAGACTCTTCTTGTAGCTTAAGTGGGATTTCAGGCTAGAGTAAGGCCTTTTTGGACTGTGTGCAAGGAGGTATCCAGTACCTTACCATGCAATGGTACCTTGTGCCAGAACTGGGTGTTGCCTCTCTGAGGGTTCTTTTGGTGCTAGACACTGACACACGTCACTGCTATAGAATAAGCTTTATTGGTGGTAAATGATGCAACAGATGGAGCAAAGAGGCCCTTTCACTGATGGTGTCCAGCATCCCCTCACAGCCAATGCTATAACTGGGCCCCCAAACAAATTCTACCTAGACTTTTCCCTCTGCCAGCAATCAAATCATATCCCTTTTTCTGGACATATAGGGACCCCTTGGGATGGAATGCACCCTCTCCAGGTGAGGCTGATGGTAGATTGGCTCCCAAAGATTATATAGGAGATTATCAGATGTGTCAAAAATGGCATTATAATGATGGCATGAGATTGCAAAAGGGATTTCTTCTCAGATGTCATCGTGCCCCAGTGTTCTGCAAGCATTCTGCTGCCGTTATGACGGAGTTCTTTTATTATTGTCAGGGAGAAGTCGAAAACTGATCTCCCGTAGTGTTTGTGTTCTGGATTTTTGTGTGCATGAGAAGGTGCCCCATTCTGCTGGTGTGATTCCAACATCAATGAGCAGTCCGGCCAGAATACCTCCAGGTGCGAATGGGAAAACTAGATACTGTATGCTCTTGTTATGAACCTCCCCATCTTGCTTGCAAGTTTCTAAATGTGTATCTGTGCTTTTCTGAATGATTTCTTTTTAAATTTTAGTGATTTGGGGCTTTTTAGTGCGCTTGTGTCTTCTCGCAAGATGTGCTGAAATCTTGTTCATAAAGAAATGTGGAAATAATTGGCATGAGCGCTCGTATTGCTGGATTCTTGAGGTGATTTTGTATTGTTATCATTATTGTTATGTGTGAAAATGTGTGTCATTGTACCAGAACACGAGTGCTGTAAAATATAGTGCCATAATAACGTTTTTAGACACTCATCTGATAATCTCCATAGTGTAGAAACAAACAAAGAAAACCAAAGTGTGCAAGCATGACCCATCTCCCCCGTAACAGCAATGAGAACTGTGTGAGCAGGTTATCAATAGAGGGAAAAAAATCACTACCTTTTCCCAGTCTGATACTGCAAAGAAAATGCAAAAAAGTATCCAATAAGGACACTAATATAAATTCTTTCATGCCACTGGACAGCTGTTAAGATTTGGCTGTGATGCTAACAACTGTAAACCCATATGCCTGGTAGCAGAGGCCCAACTCACTGCAAATGTTTTTTTTCCGGGTTATGCCAAAGTTCCTGGATGGGACTTGGACACAGCTTTGCTTCACCACCTGAGTGGCCAAGGGAGTTGCTGTGAAAAATCCCTCTGTGCTGTGGCTCAGCTGGGCTGGTTACTTTTGTGTATTTTAATTTTTATAAGCTGTCTCACATCTCAGTTTTGGAAGGAAAGTGGTGAGATTTATATGAAATAACAACAACAGCAGCAAGAACAACAACAAACTGCCACCTTTCCAGACCTCCATGTAAGGACATTAGGAGAATTTTACATTCTACTGGCACCAAATTCTATCTTCTCTTAGTTCAGTCCAAGATGTGGGATGGATAGGACACCTCTCACTTTTACTGTGTGGATGCTGGTGGGTGCCCCAGCAGTGGAGGGATGGGACTACATACAGGGCTCCTGTACCCCTCTCACTATGTTTGAACATTACTATAGAGTATTGGCTACAAGGGGCTCACTGATGTCAAAGCTAACCCACAGTAATTCTCCCACATCTGATGTGGAGGTAATTCCCCCTTCTTAACTAAAGCTACTGGAGATGGATTGTGCAACCTGAAGGATGTGCAGTGCTTGCATCCATGGATACTCTTCTCAAGAAAATCCTTTAGTTGGTTTTATGATCAGGAGTAAGAGGGAGACAGAGAATGAGACAGACAGAAAAAACTATCAGGTCATCAGACAGCTGCAGCATCAATACTTCGCTAGGGACCAGGGAGAAATTAATTGAGCTGGAACCGAATATGCATCCACCTAATTTGCACTTCAGATTACATTGACATGAAAAAATTGCATTTGAATTAATATTTGAATACATATTTTGAACATTTCCCCCCTCAGACAGTACATATTCATGAACACATGTTCTCTAAAAATATGAAACTGTGGGGTTGTTTAGATGACCAACCCCCCCCCCACAAAGAATGTGGGCAGAATACCTTTTGTTCTGATGAGCTGCTGCCGGGATTCACCATATTGGGAAGGAGGGGGGCTGAAAACTCCAAATAGTTTGTGATAACAGCATTCACTATTTCTCGCGATCTTTTAAAAACAAATATGTGTAAATGCGCATAACTGCACGTCCGAACAACCAATTCAAATAGGGGCACATTGATGAAGTAAAAAATGATTGGTCAGACCTTAGCGGGGACAGGCTTGCAAGGGACAAAGTGGTTGGAGCCACCATTGTCTCCCCCCACGATCATACACATGATCGTTCAAGCGGCTGAGCGAGGGGAGGGGAAGATGCTTTTTAAAGCAGAAAATCACTCTTCCACATCTGTCATTTAAGGATGGAAAAAAGGGCGGGGGAATGGAGGGACGTTTTTGGCAGGCAATTCACTCATGGCCACCATCTTTTCTTGGGGCATGCTCCGTGTGAAAGGCGAACTCAGCTAACTTTCCATGCCAGCGATCTTGCGAATGAATCATGGGCACAACTCAACACTGCAGCAGTAGGGAGGTATGATGATATTTTTCGCTATTAATTCTCCCGTCTAGCTGAGCCCTGTAAAAATGTGTTTTATCCTAAAATCTGTTGCCAATATCGCACTTCAGCTACTTAGTTATATCTGCATAACTAAATAACATCTCCTGGTTTTGTTCCAACCCCCAAGCCCACGTTAAGAGCCAGCAGCCAGATTGGGCAAGGGAGGTCTGTTCAGTTGCTGATTGGGGTGCATTCCCCTCCCACCAGTGAACGAGTCTGTGAAAAGGACTTGCAACAGGGGTCCCATTTCTGATCCCTGGTGGTGGAAACGTCATCCTCTTTGCACCTGAAAAGCTGAATGGACCTCCTTTACCTGATCTGGCTGATTGCTCTTAAGGTGGGCTAGGGTAGCATTTATATAGTTTTAGGCTGCAATTACACAGCATGTTTGATTGCAATAAATTGCGCTTTAGAGCTTTTTCACACCAGTGGTAGGTAGTTTACATGGTCTATGGAGGAAACAGTTGTATTTTGTTGCTCTTCCCCCCCCCGCTTTGTGGTTCAGACAGGCAAATGTGGGGGGGCGTGGCCAAGCATTGGAGAGAAGACAAAGGAATGCAATAGGAATGTCTGCCCTGGCCCCAACTCCGTGGTTAACAGCTGATCGACACTGAATCTCACCCATTGCCTCCCCCCTGTACAGAATTCCCTTGGCACCAAAGCAAGCAGTAGACAGGAAGGATTTTTAATTTCCTGATCACTACTGGGTCTCACTCCTGACTCCACATCTTGCCAGCCCACCCCTTCATCATAAGAACCAATCACAGTGCAGCTCTGCTGCAACTGTATCAGGAAGCTTGCTGGTAATTCACACAGCCCTTAGCGAAATGGTTGTTTACACTATCAATAATGAGCTAAGTCGTGCTACTTTTCAAATAAGTCGGCAAAAGTAGCGAGATCCCCTGAGACACTATATTTGGGTTTTTTACCTCCCCCCCTTCTGAATGAAACGATACTGTGGCGCGATCCGTGGGAACAAGGAGTAATCTTAGCGGTATATTTAAGGGAATATTTGCCCGTGTAAACACAACCTTAGAGTATGACTGCATAGCCTTAATGAATACAGAACAGTTACAGATCTGAATCTGTAAATGCAATATTGAATTCCAGCCTGTGTTTTCAGTCATGATTCCAGCTCATCTTTTGAGTAGGACTCTGTATCAGAAAATATAGAGAAGTGCTGAATCTGAATAACTCTGTTCTAGTCCACACAGTCATCCTGGAAGCGCAGGAAATCAGGTTAGTTTGTATCAGAATCTGCTAACACAAAATGAACAAAAGAGAAAGAACACAACCCTTATCAAGCGTTGCTAAAAGCACGAAGGGAATTTAGGTAAGACTTACCAAGTATATTCATTCATAACTGATTTCCTGCCTTCATCTCCCTTTCAAGTCCTGCTCTACACTACCCCTTTGTGCGCCGGTGCATGGACACACAAACACACAATCCCTTCTTACTTTTGGCAATCTCTCCACAGTGGAAGAAGAAGCTGCTGTCCTCTGCATGACGGACCTCCACTTCGTTATTCCCTTTGATAATTTCCTGAAGGGCTTTGACGAACCGATTAGGAGACACATCAGCTGGGGGGGAAAAAAACAACGAGACAGATCCAATTATGATTTTAGTATCATCATTTTTTTCTTCAAATATATTGTGTGTTTTTTTAATGTTCCTAGCCCTGGGGAGTTTACATGCTATAGTAAGATAACAGGGAGAGAAGATGGGATTAATAAGTGGTGGGAGGGGCATGGGGACCTTAGTTCCACAGTTGCCACCTGCATGTCAAACTTTCCCCTTATCGGTTTTTTTCTAAGCTGTGAGGCTGTATTCTGGAAGAGTTTATTCCTGATGTTTCGCCTGCATCTGTGGCTAGCATTTTCCCTGACGTAGGTGAAACATCAGGAATAAACTCTTCCAGGACATGGCTTCACAGCCCGGGAAAAAAACCACGAAAAACCTATGGATGCTGGCCGTGAAAGCCTTCGACTTCACCTTTCCCCTTATCCCTTCCTTGGATTGGTGTTTGACTTGTGATGGAGACTACTTGTATTGGCGTGCGTTTACTCACAGGGTTAGCATGCCAAATAAATACTAGTAAGGGAAATAATTCATGAGGAGTCTGGATTGGATAAACAAAACATAAAGATTGGTTTATTGCATAAACAGTATAACAGAAATGCTTTGAACTTTGTCTCCAACTTGGTTAACTGTGGTTTTGCCCACAGTACCCCCAAAGATACCCTATGTGCCTGAGAAATATGGAACCTCCCCTACTCTGCTGAAAACAAAACTGGAAGTAACTTCCACTCATGTTGAAACTGTCAGGGTGGGTTGTGGCTCTGAAAAATGGACACCCTTTCCTCACTTACCCATTCGTCTGTTGTGGGACAAAATGCTTCAATTTCCTGAGAATGAGTCACTGCCATCTAAAGTAGTGGCAGCCTGACGTAAATATGATTTCTAGTTCTCAAAGGGCAGAGGAGGGGAGAGTGTATGTTTAACATGAGAAAACCAGAAGCCATATCACACAGGGAGGAGGGAATAGTTGAATGAAAACATTATGGCACCTGCGGTAAAGGATAAAATGACACCCTTCCATCAAACCTTGTAGAACAGCTGACTGGGTGACCAGTTGAATCTTGCTTCAGTACTGGTGAAGGCCTATTTATTTATTTCTTGAACTATATTTACTGTACTCTATATTAGCAGATCTTAGGATGGGCAGAGATAGGGACTTTCAGAGAAAGGGAAGGAAGAGAAGTTTTTTGTGTGATTTGGATGAGAAAATGGGTTTTTCAAAAATTCATGCATCTGGTTCCTTCTCTCCTGAGTTCAAAACTGAGATGGGGTGGGTGCGGAAGCAAAATCATGGTTGGTATGATTTAATTTAATTCTGGTAAATTATGTTAAATGAAAATTGAACATAAACATAAAAGTTAAAATTTGCTCCTTCTAACATAAATGTGAATGAATTAGATTTTAAAAGACTTATTAATGATTACACATTAGTAAGCATTAACCCTTGCCTACTAACTTTCTTTTTTAAATTTAATTGATTGATTTTTAACGCTAATAATCATTTATTTATTTATTTATTTATACCCCGCTCTTCAGCCTCAAGGCTATCAGAGCGGCTTACAAATTGTTTTTTTAAAGCAATAGCTATTTACACATCTACACTGCATTAAGCAGTTTCCAATGTGTGTTAGCTAATTGCCCCCACAAGCTGGGTACTCAATTTACCAACCTATGAAAGGATGCAAGGCTGAGTGAACCTTGGAGCCGGCTGGAATCGAACTTGCGACGTGGTGGCTTGCAGTACTGGCATTTAACCACTGCGCCACCAGGCACAATCAACATAATATACATTCAAAAATAAAGAAACAAAGAGAAGGAAAGGGGGGAATAAAATGATGAAAAGAAAAAGGATAACAAGAAGAAAAAGAGGGGAAAAAAAGGCTTTCTTATATCTCAGGTTGAATAGAATACATTAAAACAATGAAACAGCATTTCAGCAAGACATTATAAATCATAGAGAATAAAACCCACAACCTGATAGTACAAAACTCAAGCCATGATCCTATCTATCGATAGGCCCCAGTAGCGGCTGGTAGCTTCCATGTCAGTGGGGTGGTAAATCCACTCCACATTTTAGGCCAGACTTTAAAGGAGCTATCCAAAGTGTTGAACTTATATTGGGCATTGGTTTTAGCAATAGCAATAGCATTTATATTTTAGCATCATGATGGAGCAAGCTTGTTTTCTGCTGCTCCAGAGACAAGGACACAGAGCAATGGATTCAAACTACAGGAAAAGAGATTCCATCTAAACATTAGGAAGAAGCTTCCTGACAGTAAGAGCTGTTCGGAAGTGGAATACATTGCTTGGGAGTGTGGTGGATTCTCCTTCTTTGGAGGTTTTTAAGCAGAGGCTGGATGGCCATCTGTTGGGAATGATTTGATTGTGTATTCCTGCATGGCAGAGGGTTGGACTGGATGGCCCTTGTGTTCTCTCCCAGCTCTATGATTCTATGATTCTATTTCTACACTGCTTATCAGTGCAAAGTACTCCCTGAGTGGTTTACAATGTTTTTAGATAATTGCCCCAACAAGCTGGGTATTCATTTTACTGACCTATGAAAGGATGGAAGGCTGAGTCAACCTTGGAGCCCTCTAGGCTCAAACTCACAACGTTGTGGCTGCAGTACTGGCATTTAAACACTGTACCACCAGCAGCTTGGATAGCTCCTTTAAAGTCCAGACTAATACCAAGAACATATTCATACCCCACTGACATAGGAGCCATTGGCTGCCACTAGGGAAGAGTTAGGGCCAAGTTCCTTGTGGGAGGAAAGGCAGAGCAAAGGATTCTCTGCGAAGGCAGTGTGGGTCTAAACATTTGATTGGTTGTAGAATCCTGGGAGCTGCAGTCCAACAAAGCAACATTTCCAAGCTCTGTTTAGTACTATTAAGGAAAAAAGTCCTCACACTCCTTCCCCATCCCCATTCTACTACCTTCAAAATATGCCTTGAACAATTCAGTCGGGTTCTTATCGGCTAGTTCTCCTGGGGCCTTGGGAGATTTTCCAGGAAGGGGGACCCTCTCCATGAACCAAGCGACAGCCTCCAGCACCCCTTTTTCTGTGATGTCAGCATCTGTGAAGTCGCCTGGATCAATGCCCCCCGATTCATGGTTTGGGTAGAATCCACTCACAATGCCCAAGTAGAAGAGGAGCAAAGGGAGACCCCTGGCAAACAGCATGGCTTTCCTTGGCTTTGCTTTGCTGCAATAATCAGGTGGAGAGTGGAGGGTGTGAAATTTTCTCAGCTCTTGCCCTGGGGTCTGCTTGCCTGGTTCTGCTGTGGAGAGGACACCCTTCACCCTCCCAATTATATAGCCAAGGCAGAAGTGAGTCAATTTGTCAAGCTAGTAAATAAGTTTCCACATGTTTGACTGGGCAAAGAACTCAGGGCAGCTTGCCTTGCAAACATCTGACCTTCCCAATGATCATCACAGCTCTCAGACTGAGGGAAGACGGGTTGTGCACAGTGTGTCTGGTGGGTTGCCAGATTCCTGTCTCCCACTCAAGACAGGGTGTCTGTGCCTCCAATTTTAAGGAAAAGAAGAAAGAGGAGCCCTGATGCTTCAGGGCAAAGGCCTCTTCAGAGCATCATGTTTTTCATAGTAGCCAAAACTGAAAGTACTGAAATGCACATGACTGCAGTGGGTAAAGAAATACTGTAACTGTACAGTAAGATATTGATATATAGTTGTCCCTCTGTATCCACGGATTTGGTATCCACAGACTTAAGTATTTACAGCTTGAAAATATTCTTAAAAAACTAATAATCCTAAAAGCAAACCTTGATTTTGCCATCTTATATAAGGGACACCATTTTGCTATGCCATTGCATAGAATGGGACTTGAGGATTCACAGATTTTGGTATCCACGGTGGGGTCCTGGAACCAAAACCCAGTGAATATGAAGGGGCTGTATTTTACTGTATTTTATTATATATATTATATTATATTATATATTTTATTTTATTATATATTATATCATATGGGAAATAAACAGACAAAATGCATAATAATAATAATAATAATAATAATTTCTTCCCACCTTTTCCCCAGTTGCATTGAGCAGCATTGTAGGTAGAAAAAACACTGGCAGAATGATGGCATTAAATGAGATTACAGTAGGACCCCTGTATCCGTGGGGGATTGGTTCCAGGCTCCCCCGTGGATAACGAAATCTGCGGATAATAGCGAACCTTCCCCCGTCTCCATTTCCTCCCTGGAGCAATCTTGGGCAGTGATCCCAGGTGCAAAGGGAGGAGGGAGGCAAGATCTCTCCTCCTTCCCTCCCTCCCTCATCCACCCCCCTCCCGTCGCCATCTGTGGATAATTGAATCAGTGGATGGTGAATCAGTGAATGCAGGGGTGCTACTGTACTAACAAAATACATCACTGTTTCTGAACAACAACTGCAAAGTAAACACTAAATGAACAAGAGCTAGACAAAAATAGCAGAACATTATACTTACATATTGTGAAAAATTATTTCAAGTAATTACAAAGTCAGCATAAACAGATAAGGAACTGAGTGGGCAGTTGACAGAAGGCAGGATTTTGAGATAAGTTCCTGTTTCAAAGCTGTGCTCTTTCAGCAAACTAGAAGCTTTCTAATCAACTACCAAAATACACATACACAAATAAAACTAACTGGAAGATATACCACAGCAAGAAATAGATCTGTGACAATGTATTCTTACTACTACTACTACTACTACTAAGAACTTTTTCGGATGGGGTTTTGCAATGCTAGCAGCCTCGTCCCCGTTGCGAGGCTGCTGCGCTGCAGGGTGTCCCTTTTGGATGACGCTCTCCCCTGCCGATCCTCTGCTGATACTGTTGCGTAACTGCTGGGATGCTGCAGCGCCATGTTTGGCGCTTTTATAATCACGATCAACTTTCGTGATTAGAAAACCGCCAAATATAACGCTGCAGCGTCCCAGCAGTTATGCAACAGCATCGGCAGGGAAGAGCGTCATCCGACGAGGCTGCTAGCATTGCAAAACCCCATTCAAAAAAGTCCTAACTTTATTTACAGGTTGCCCCCCCTGTATCCACGGAATCAATATCCGTGGTTTCAGTTATCCATGGCGGAAAAAAAGGGGGACACATACCATAGAGTCATGCTGGAAAATGCCTAGAGAGGTGTCCTTTCTAGGAATCGCTTGGTTCTCCATCACAACTCTACAGTATGTTTATAAAAGAGGTCCTTTATTTTAATAGAGTTTGCTATTATCCACGGTTTCTATAAACTGTAAGTCCAGGAACATATCCCTCATGGATACGGTGTGTGTGTGTGACCTGTACATCCCACCTTTCCCCCCAACTCAAGGTGGCTTACAAATTAAAAAGATTGGTGTGTTTAGTTCTTAGGCGACAATGGATGTTTCAACATGACACCCACCTCCCCAGTGCAGTTCTGCACTTTTACCCTTAAGCTGCTATTTTTTCCAGCTCTGAAATATTCCATTAACTTTTTAAAACTACTTCCATTTCCAAACTGACAGATTTTGACATGTGAAAAGCCACTTCCTGAAATTCTCCCTGAGGTTGGTGGAAGGTGGCTATGATGTACCTCATAGACACAACCTCCTGAATCCCAGACTGTGCCATTGTTCTTTTCAATGCTGTTTCTACTGAGGTGCACTTGCTTCTTCTCCTTTAAGGTATATATTACACACACACACACACACACACACACAGAGTAGGCCCTCAGTATCCACTGGGGTTTGGTTCTGGGACACCCCCCCCATGGATACCAAAATCCATGGATACCCAAGTCCCAAGTCCCATTATATACAATGGTGTAGTCAAAATGGCAGACATCATGGTTTGCTTTTTTGATTTTTTCTTCCTGAATATTTTTGAGCCATGGTTGGTTAAATCCATGGATGCAGAACCTGTAGATATGGAGGGCCAATTGTACACACACATGTCTGTATGTGTGTAAGTCCCTAAATACCCTAAAGGCACCAGATCCCATCTGATCTTGGAAGCAAAGCAGGCTCAGCCTTTTTAAGTATTTGGATGGGAGATTGCCAATGGATACCAGGTGCTGTAGGCTATATTCAGAGGAAGGAACTGGCAAAACTACTTCTTGAGTATCCTTTGCCTAAGGAATCCTGAAATTCATGTCAATAGGTGACTTGAAGGCACACACACAAAGACGTATATGCATGTATTTCTATGTAGGGATTATGAAAGTCCAGTGAAATGAAAGAGAAGGGAAGTGGAAAGGAATTAAGGGGGTGGAAAGGAAAGTAGGGGAAGAACCCGGGCTTCTTGGAGGGGTAAGCAGAAGAGGGCTTACAGGCTCGTTCCGGTGGGCCTTTTGAGGCCAGGCTGGCGCCCCGCGTCCCAAAGATGGCCCCCGCAACTGGGTGGCCCAGCATGGGGGCCGCCCTGTTCGCTTCTTCTTCCTGGCCTGCACTGCGGGCCGGGAAGAGGAGCGCAAAGTAGCCAGCCAATCCTGCCCCGATTGGCTGCTGCGAGGGAGGAGGACGGACTTCCGGCTGCACTTCTGCCGTGGCCGGATGGCGCGTTCTCTGCATCCGGTGGCGGGTATAAAGGCTGGCCCCTGACACAGACTCGCAGTTGGCTCCAAGGAGCCGACGACCCATCCACCCTCCCTTTAGGGGAAGTTATGTTAATTGTGTTATTGTATACATGTATCATTTTAGTCACAATTTGCTAGACGGATGGCATGGACTCTGATCCAGGTAAGCGGGTCTCCGTCAAGTTCAAGTTTATGGAGACCTCCCCCCCCCATTTTTAATAATCTTGTTTGCAGGGGAGGAGAGAGTGTCAAGCGGGTTAGCTTGGCCAGGGCTCTCTCCTCCAAGAGTGGGTCAGTGGCAACCGACAGCTGTCCATTGGCCAACACAGGGTTGGACAATGAAGGGATCCAGAACCATGCAATTGGTGCCAACCATTTGCAGCCATTAGCAAATTGCGGCTTTTTATTGCCAATATTCAACATACTAATCTATACCTAATCTCTTTATGTTTATCATGTACTCAATACATTTTGTTCATACAGCCTGGTGTTGTATATTTCTTCATCATGGGAGGGAGGGAGCGGGCGCATCCGGGCTGGGTCCGCAATTGGCTGTCACCTTTTGCGTGTCTGTGTGTGTCTGTGTGTGTGAAAGGTTACACAGAACTTACTGTCTCTTCTCCCTATTTTTGGTGGTATCTCACAATACTATAATGCTATTTTAGTTTAGAAAAAAATTAAGGAAGAAAAAGGCAGTGAAACCGGAAGGCCCCTTCCCACTGTCTATGCCCACTCTCACAAGGGGGAAAGAGAGTGTGCTGAGGGTGTGCAGCTTTGGTGCGGGCAGGACAGACAGAGGTGGAGGAGGGAGATGCAGGAAAACTTCATGAGGAGAGAAATGTGAAAGAAACATAGCAGGAAACACCCACAAAGAAGATGGATGACATGTCAGAGTAGCGCACTGGTATCTCTGAGCATATCAAGAGGACCAGGCAGCAAATAGCTCTTGTAGTAGAGTTAGCAAACATCAGGCTGAAGAAATGAGCACTCAGACACAGGCTTGTATCTAAGCTACTTTCCTTTACTAGAGCATGTTAAAGTAATATTTACAATGAGTCTAGGACTTCTAGCAAACAGACTACATAACACAGCAGATATACAGTGCAGTCCTGCACTGTACAGCTTAGACTGCATGTGCACAGTCTTAAGAGCAAAATCCAAGTACAAGGCAATGTGTAGGAACATCTAGTTATACAGAAACAGAAACAGACAGTCATGGGTTATAATTAGTGTTCTCATACATATGGGTTACACAACATTTTCCCAGGCAGATAAGGGTTTACTCCCCAGTTCTGTTCCCACAGAAGCCTCTTAAACAATGGAGATTATTAGACGCCTTAAAAGTGGCATTACACGAACGCCAGGAGATTGCAAAAGGGCTCCCTTTTCAGACATTGCTCTCCCCTCCTAATGCACCCGTTCTGCTGCCATTCCACCAGTGCTGCTTTTTATTGATGGGATAAGCTGTCAATATATCCCCTATTCCATTTCTGTCACAGATGTTCCTGCAAGTCAAAAAGTGCGAGATCCCAGCGTCAATGGGAGGTCCCTGCCAGAATACTTCGAGGTGAGATTGGGACATCCAGGTAAGTGACACACTATTTATGACCCTCCTCAGGTTCCTTCTAGCTTTTAAAGAGTGTTTTTGTGCTTGCTGTCATTTTTGTGTGTGTTCTTTTTATTTTTATTTTTGAATTTCCTGTGCTTGCATCTTCTCATGCCAGTCTGTGGGATTTCAATCCAGGAAGTGAAGGGAGCTTTGTTAGAGCTCTGTTCACTCATGGGATGTGTTTTCCATGGAAGAGAAGGTAAGTGTGATGGGGAGGGTGATTCTGACGTGCCAGAGACAGGACAGGGGTGGGAGTGGAGATTGTGGGACAGGAACGCTTTTTCCTATCCTGTCTGATAATCTCCTGTGTAAGAAAAGGTGGTATTCCACCACCACCATCAAATCATCAGTCATCATCATCTACCTGCCCTATACCAAAAGATCTCAGAGTGGATCACAAATCAAATCCATCTCTGGCTTTTCTTCACAAACGCAGATTCAGGAAGGACTCATCCTGCGCTTTCTGCAAGCACACTGATGACTAAAAGGCCAATCTGAGATAAACAAGTCCGGTTGCAGAAAGCACAGCAGAAGGTCTCCTTGGGTGATGTTTCTGGGTTGTGATTCTTTCTGCGTTGTTGTTTCTCTTCGAGACTTGTTCAGTGTGAGTTCTCAAATAAGGCTGCAGCATTGTGGATAGTGCGTCTCCATGCCTCCCGATGTGAGGCCAGGGCGGACCACTGTTGGTGATCAATTTGGCCGAGCCTGAGATGTTATTTCAGGGAGTCTTTGTATCGCTTTTTTGGAGTGCCCCTCTTACGCTGACCCGTGGCGAGTTCACCGTAGAGTAGTATTTTTGGGAGGCGATGGTCCTCCATCCTAGAAACGTGCCCTGCCCAGCGCAGCTGCGTTCTCAATATCATGGCCTCAATACTGGTGATCCCTGCTTGCTCAAGGACAGCAACATTCATCAAATAGTCAGTCCAGTGTATATTTAGGATTGTGCATAGACAGCGCTGATGAATGCGCTTGAGGAGTTGTAGGTGGTGGCGATAGGTGACCCATGTTTCAGATCCATAAAGGAGGATAGACAGTACAATGGCTCTATACACATTGATTTTTGTGCTTTGCCTCAGGTGTTTATTGCTCCAGACTCTTTGTGAAGTCTTCCAAATGCACTATATGCCTTTGCTAATCTGTGATCGATCTCTTTGTCTATCTTGGCATCTGAGGAGATGATGCTTCCCAGGTAGGTGAACTGCTGAACAGACTTGAGCACAGATTTGCCGATGGCAATGTGGGGATGGTGGTGTTCGTCCTGCGGTGCAGGCTGGTAAAGAACTTCTGTTTTCTTCAGGTTGACTTCCAGCCCAAACAGCTCTGCAGCTGTTGCGAAGCAGGATGTTAGGCGCTGCAGAGCTGCTTCTGTGTGGTCAACAAGGGCATCATCATCAGCGAAGAGCAGCTCACGGACTAGATAGTTTAGAGTCAAATCCATACAAACAGGTTAAAATAGTTTAAAACAGTAAAAAATAGTTTAAAATACGGGGTAGTGGTGATTCCCTTCCCACCTCAGGTAGCAGAAGAGTTCAGGCTGCCATTAGTTGAAGGCTCTGTTTCCTTAATTTGATTTTGCTTATTTTGTTCCTAGTTGGCGCTGTGCTCTGTGTATGAGACTATTTTTCTGTCTGACCCTTGGCTTGTCTGTTGTGATCCCAGCCAATTCAAACATTTCTAGTTCTGGAGAAGAACTCCCTTAGCCCAGCCAGGCCTTGACACTGCATCTGGATGGATTTTGCAGCCTCTGGGACTTATGAATCCCTTCTATTTTTGTCAATATTCAGTAGAAACTTGAAAATCAAAACTACAGTAGATGATGCATTTAGCACATTTTTTTCCAGAAGTGCTCCACCAGCTGGTGAAAGACATTATCACGTGGTTTTCCTCACTATGTTTTCCTCACTTATTATGTTTTGTGCTTTGCAACTGTTCATTTGAAGGCAAACATGGTCTTAATTTGCTAGTCTAGTTCCTTAGAGTACTAGGAAAAGCCCATCATTTGAAGGAAATCAGGTTCATGGTAGGTTAGCAATGTAATTCCTTGGCTATTTTGTCCTTGAATGCAAGGGTGACTAATTGCTGTAGTTTTCTCCCTACTGCCAGAAATTTTTTTGGTACAGTATTCTCTTCATATTTGAGTGTCTTGAAGGGTTGTAGAGGATTTTTTTTCATGCAGAAAGATATGTGTGTGCATGTGCGCATGCGAGCAAAACCCATGTATCTTGGAAACGAGACAATATTTTTTGGAAAGAAAACATTTTTTTTTGTACGAAATACCCTCTTGTCTTTCTCCACAGAAAAATCCTCTGGGACATTTCAGGACATCTGGAGACTGGCAGAAACTGCTAAAGTCTTGCTGCTTAGTGATAAGATTTCCTGATTATGGGGGAACCCATTTTTCAATTGGAAAATGAATAATAAAGTATATTCTTTTCATTCCTATTGGAGGGTATATATATTTTCCCCTTAATATTTAGTTTTGATAATCTTGTGATAGAATGATCTGCTCCAGGCTATTCTAGATTAAGAAACCATTTGAGAATGGTCCCAAGGTATTCCATCCCCCCCCCCCTTTGTTAAGAAGAAAGATGGAAGATATGGGAAAATATGGAAGATTTAGAAATGGAAGACAACAATACTTGCTGTTGTTATTTGTCATCGAGTTAACTTCAACTTAAAGCAGTCTATGAAAGAGACGCCTCCAAGTACCCCAGTCATACACCATCCTGCTCAGTTCTTGCAAATTCGGGGCCGTGACTTTCTTGATTGAATCAATCCATCTGCAATGCAAACTTTGTCTTTTCCTACTCCCTTTGACTTTGCCAAGCATGATCATCTTTCCCAGTGAGTCATGCCATCTCATGGAGACTTATCACATGAAGGAAGGGAAGCGGAAGTGAAGCCCAAGAGGAGCGCATCCCAGCATGCCTTATCGCATGACGTCGGTATGTTTCAGCTGTTCTCCTATTCTGGTCCCATGTGAGATGGTGGTAAATGTGGGCCTTTTTGCTAACAGATTTTCCAGTTAGCAAAAAGACTTGTGTTTACCACCATCTCCCATGGGACTGGAATGGGAGAACAGCTGAAACATGCCAACATTGTGTGATAACTCAAGGCAGGTGTCACTATTATTGGGGTGCACTGCTGCTTCTTTTCCTCGTGTGGTAAGCCCCATAGTACGTGCAAAGTATGGCAGCCCCAGATTAATTATCTTAGGTTCTTGTAAGATGCAGGCCTGATTTGCTCTAAGACCCACTTGTTTGTCTTTTTAGTAGTTCATGGTATTCATAGAACTCTTCTGCAGCACCACATTTCAAATGTGTAGGTTTTCTTCCTGTCAGCTTTTGTCACTGGCCAGCTTTCATAACTATACATGGCTACTTCAATACAATTCTGTAACTTCTGTGGTAGGACAATTGTCCAGGGAAAATCTTGCATGGAAACATACTAGATCCTTCCCTTGTTTTGGCTTTCCTCCATCTTCTGGTTCTCTTGATACAGCAATCTCATTCTCTGTTCCCCATAGGTTCTGTTTCTCAACCTTTGATTGTGCTTTTGTTTATTCTTAGTTTTTGGCATTATGCTCTCCCTGGGCCATTTCCCCCACTCTGACCCCAGCCTTTGCCCCTTTCACTGGTCTGTAGTGATCCCAATTCAAACACATTTAGTTCTGAAGAAAAACTCCCATAGCCCTAGCTAGGCCTTGACTCTGGGACTTCACAGTGGACTTTGCAACCTGTGGAATTTTATGAGTTCATTCTCCTATTTTTGTCAATATTCCATAGAAACATGAGTAAGACGGTTGTTCACCCCACACTAATCTGGGTTAGCAAACCACTAGTACCATACCTTCCAATATTTCACAGAGCACAGGTGGTCAAGTGACATCAGAGTATGGTCAAGCTGCTGAAAGTTATTGACAAGGAAAAACGTGTAGGCTAGGAGAGGCTGTAACATTTTATTTTTGCCTGAGACTTCTGAGACTCTGAGGGCTAAAGGCACCAGATCCTGTCTGATCTTGGAAGCTAAGCAGGGTCAGTTCTAGTTAGTACTTAGGAGACCACCAACAAATGCTAGGTGCTGTAGGCTATATTGCAGAGGAAAGAACCGGCAAAAGTCACCTCTGAGTATTCCTCGCCTAAGAAAAGCCTATGAAATTAATGGGGTTGCCATAAGTTGACAGGCAACTTGAAGGCACATACAGAGACAGACAGACAGACACACGAAACCCCCCCCCCAGTTAATTGATTAAAAACTACTTTTGGGCTGTAGCAGTTGAAGTAAGCTGAGGGCAAAGGTGGAACGTGAGAGGAGGAGAGAGAAACGGGGACATTTAAAAGCAGCTGAAAAAGTGGGATGACAGAGGATTAATTGGGTATGTTCCTGCCAAATCAGGACAGCTGGAGGGTATGTGGTGCTCACATCACAGAAGGCCTGTGATATTAAAGGTTGACAGTCTGTGTTTACTTTTGCAGGCATCAAGCAGCGGTGCAATGGAGCCTGGGCTCACAGAGCTGTAATATCACTGGGACCTTCTGATTATCAGGGACAACAATATTCTCTGCCAGCCCTCCTCCCTCTCTCTGTGGCTTCCCTGTTCCCAGCTGTCACAGGGGCTGGAGTGGAGGGAGATGCCTTCATCCAGCAACCATATAATGTTATGGCTAACCCTGGTACTATGTGAAGCATTTTGGTATGGTTTGGACTTGAATGAGGAATCAGCATCTACCACCATTACACTGGCCTGTTCCTGGTGGAGATGAAAACTACTAGAATTGGTGCATGTGGATCAATACAGCTGGCTACACTTTTGGACCCCCCTTGTGGGGGGTGTAGTGACAAAGAGTGGCATGATGGGTGCCTGCTAGGGATTTAAACCACTGCTTATTTAATCCCTGCATGCAAGAGTAAACAATTTCTGTTCTGCAAGAATATGATGGTTTTGCACAATTTTCAAGCACTAGTTATTCCTGCACAATTCATTCAGGACATTTCATTTTCACAAAAATCTGTGTTATTTTTTGGGCTAGACAGATGGTTTTTAGTCAAAAAAGCATGCAACTCTAATCAGATTTCAAAATATAAAGCACAGCAGGTATTCCTGCTCAACTGGGATTTCTATTATTTGTTATTGTTATTTCATCATCCCTCAGGTTTGCAATTAGAACTATAGGTCGATCCCCGTATCTGTGGGGGATATGTTCCAAGACCCTCCCTGTTGAAGAGTCAAGTGCCAGTCTGCACAAGCTTCTGAGTATGGAGTGTGTATATGTGTGTGAACAATCTTGTCCTTTACCTCAGGCAGCAAAAGTTCTTGGGCTGGCTCTGGAAGAGGAACAGTATTTCTCAGCATGGCAATGCAGCCCTCTCAGTTGTTGCTCCTGCTAAATTAGAAGTGGCAGCTGAAACCACTAGCTTCACAGAATGAAACAATGGATTTTAGAGCCAGCATGATGTACTGGTTTGGAGTGGTGGACTAGAGTGTTGGACTAGCAGCTAGGACTTTATCACATTACAGTACACTGTTATAGTGTTATTATTTCACTTTAACTGCTCTGGCTGCCTCCTGTGGAATTCTGGGGTTTGTAGTTTAGGGCTAAGACCTCTCTGGCTGAGAATGCTAAATGCCTCTTCCTAAACTGCAAATCCGAGGGCTCCACAGGAAGCAGCCATAGCTGTTAAAGTGGAATAATAGTGCTATAACAGTGTAGTGTGATACAGGACAGTCTGGATGACCAAGGTTTGAGTCCTGACTCAGCCATGGAAACCCACTGGGTGTTGTTGGTCAATACATGCTCCCTCAGAGAGAGGCAATGCCAAAGCTCCTTGGAAAAAAAATCTTGCTAAGAAAAAACTAGGATAGGGTTGCCATAAATTGGAGTTGAACTGAAGGAATACAACAACAGCATCAGAGAGGCTGGAGAGCAGAGCTCTCAGAGAAAGACAATGGCAACACCCCCCCCCCGAACAAATCTTCCCAAGAAAATTCTGTGATAGGTTCACCTTAGGATCACTGAAAGTTGAAAATAACTTGAAGGCACATAAACAACAACAATAACAACTCTGTCCTAGGCACAGCCTGCATAACCTTGGCTGCTGTCAATCATTTGACCTGTATCGAGGCAATATCCCCTCCCTCCCTGCAGTAATATTGCTCTGCAGTAAAGACAATTCCCAGCACAGCCCCCATAAACTTCACATGCCTTCTAGTCTAGATGGCAAGCTATGGGTGAATTACTCGCATTTTTAAATCTGCCACCACTGATTTTGTGCGCACAAGCAATATTTCATGTTTACCAAAAAAAGAGAGAAAAAGATAATACAAATCCCTGTTTTTTCACCTTCGCGATTGCTCGCTAAGGTGAAAATCCAAGCCCCACCCACTGTTAGCAAGCCCCACCCACTGCACTCATCTGACCAATCAGGTTTGTTCTCCTCTCATATGTGAAAATGATTTAAATCAAATTGCTTGTTCCAACAAGCGGGAATGTGCATTCCCCACAGAGCTTTCTAAGAACTCGAGGAAAAGCTATGAAGGCTCTCCTGGCATAGTTTTTTGCTACCCCCCTTCTGAATACAGTGCACACATACTCCCCTATTAATTCACACAAACACATACACATGGGAGTCCAACCCTCCCTGTTGGGCACAATCTTGCACCAGGGTGACTCCTCTAACAAGTGTATATTTGCACCTTGTGCATTTCCAGAGCAACATGGTTGCAGCAGCATGCCCTGTTTTCAGCAGGAGAAGGAAGAAATCTTCTTTTACAGCTCTATTTTCTTGACATAGGATGGGCTGTGCTCTCTGGCAGCGCATTCACTCTAGAACAGGAGAGTGTATCCTTGGCAAACCCTGGTCCTTCAAACTGCTGGACACTTTCTTACTAAATTATATTATAAGAGGTGATAGAAACAGAAACAATTGGTATCTGATGTTTGTTTTATTTAGCTCTGTGCACAGTGGAGAAGGTAGATGAACAGCGTACTACCACTTCTGGATAGTATCTCCTTCCTGGTAGAAATGGCACCAAGAAACCAGAAACAGGATCCATAATAGGCTATTGGCTGTAGGAGTTGTCATGTCATAGAGGTCACCTGTCCAGAGGAGGAGGACGAAGAGGAGGGTTTGATTCTGTATGCAAAGCATTTGTCAGTGTCTTTCCACTCTCTAATCCATTAGACTCCTAACTCCCAGAGAAGTTAAATACCCTGTGCTCACAGATGCCATGTTTTCTTCTGCAGCTTCAGTAGTTGCACATCAGGCAGGAATCCAGGAGGTGCAGTTTCAGTTCTAAAAAAGAAAAAAGGAATATAGGACTTGATACACAAAACATAAACAGCAGAGTTAAGTAATAAATCCATTTTATGTGTGTGTGTAATTTTAAAAAGCAATTTCCAGTAGATCTAGCAAACAACCAATAATCCAAATGTAATAAATACATAGTCCATGCAGTTTTATAGCACCGAAGGCACAAAAGATGGCGAGGTCCATTAGGCACGAATTTTTAATTGGGGGAAGATTAATGGCCGTAGGTCTGAACAAGCCTTCAACAAAGCAAAAGCCAGATGTGCTCCACCATTGTCGGCCAATAGTAGAGTTCTTTTAATGTTCTAGTTCTTCCCATTCATGTGTTTGGGACAGGGGGAGCATTCACACTATTACAAAAAAAACTTGAATTCCCCTGAATCTGGCTTGATAATACCACACAATGTGTGGCCTTTCCCCTGAATCTGATGTGAAAAGAACACATGAAGTATGGCCCTATTTGCACCAGGCTTGGATAATACCTCCCTTAATCCAGCTTTTAGAAAACCACAGGTTTCTCTGGAGTTTGCTTGAAACTCCGGAGAAAACTGCCATGCGATCAATCCATATGCTCTGGATTTTTTGGGTGTGTGTGTGTGGGGAGGAGGGGAAGGATAAGTGCTGCCTGAGGCACCATAATTCCCCCCCCCTCAATGCCCACAGCGATAACTGCTCTCTCTTGAAGCCAGAATGGGCAACACCCCTCCCATCATAAGGCTAGCCACCTGTTCTAGCTTCAGAGAGAGCGGCTGGCACTGTGGGGTTGCTTTCATGGAGTCTTCACACCAGACAACCCAAACACATGAGTGTAGACTAGAGCTCTCCATGAATAAGAACAGAAATGCCTTCACCACCCTTCAGAACCCTCAGTGCTATAAAACTGTATGGACTATGCATTTATTCTTTATTAAACAATGGATTATTGATTGGCAGCTTCAGTTTTGGCACAGAGAAGCAGCAATGGGGCTTGAATGTCTGCCTTCAAAGGACAGAGGTTCTGTCAGGGGAGGAAATGGTGGCAATTCAGCTTATGCCTATTACTCACTTTGTTTTTTTCCCAGAGATCCTTTAGTTTTTGGAGCTACTTCCACACTCGTACCCTTTTATGTTGATATTTCTGTAATTTAAACACTGGTTTCACATGACAAGAGAGCACCATATTTCTCCTAACAATTCCACAAAGCCTCTCTCTATATAGACCAGTTCTTAACATATTTTTCTATGCATAACCCCTATTCAGCAAAAGGCCCACTTCTCTCAATGTTATCAATTGTTCTTTTTTTAAAAGTGACATTCTGCAAATGTTATATTTTTTAAAAGCGAAAAAGCAATTGCTACAGAGGTAAAGAGAGAAATGGAGCCATAAAGGTGTCTATAGCCAGTATGGGGTATGTTTGAACTTTCAGATATATTTTGACTTTCAGCTCCTAGCAACCCTCTCCAGTATGTCTAATGCTAAAGATTATGATAATTGTAGTCCAGAACATCTGTAGGAACAAATGTTTTCCACGTCCATGCAGAGAACAAATGTTGATGAATAAAAGGGTGGGTTCACTAATGCTGTGGCCAGAGTGAAGCATATAACCAATTGAGCCCTGGTGGCGCAATGGTTAAATGTCAGTACTGCAAGCCACCATGTTGCAAGTTCGATTCCAGTGGGCTCCAAGGTTCACTCAGCCTTCCATTCTTTCGTAGGTCGATAAATTGAGTACCCAGCTTGTACACATTGGAAACTGTTTAATGCAGTGTAGATGTGTAAATAGCTATTGCTTAAAACAATTTGTAAGCCGCTCTGATAGCCTTGTGGCTGAAGAGTGGGGGTATAAAAAAATAAAATAAAATAAAATAAAGGGGCAGTAAGAGAGAAATGTTCCATTCCAGAGAAAACCGCTACTGAGAAAGCAGTCCTAGTTAAGAATGGTCTCTTGTCTAGCCCATTGGGTTTTTCTGCTGTCCTTTCTGAGAACTGTAAAGTTGTGGTTCATGGTGTCACCTAATTTTAACATCTGAAGAGGAAAACATGTCTTGTCTTCAGAAGGTCTCAGAGGAATCCTCCAGCATTTCCAGTTAAAGGATCTCAGCTATACACAGACAGTATTGCGAAAGACATCTACCCCAGAATTTTAGACAGCCAAAATTACTCTGCTGGATGAACCAATAGTCTGAGTCCTATAAGACCATCCATCTTTGGCCAGTTGACAGTCACTAAGCAGCAACCATTGCATCAGCCTGCAGAGAGGGAAGAAAGACAAGAAGTAGGTCTATTCTGTTGCTTCTGCTGGCTTTGGCTCCCTTTCAACTATTAGCTAGCAGTAGCCATCACAGCTTCCAACCCAGCTGTTCATAAAAAGACCTGTTGCTTTAGAAACAGGTGCCTGAGCTTGCATTTTCCTCTTCCCTCCTCTTCTCTTCTTCTTTGTGTGCTACATCTCTTAAGCGCCCTTGCAGAAAGCGCGGGATGAGTCCTTCCTGAATCTTCGTTTGTGAAGAAAAGCCAGAGAGAGAGAGAGAGAGAGAGAGAGAGAGAGAGAGAGAGAGAGAGAGAGAGAGAGAGATCTTAAACTGTATACCTGATGAGAGGGGACTGTTTTACCACGGATGCACTTTAATCTGCTCTGGAAGCCTTTTGGGCTAAGGAATTGGGCAAAATCACTTTAAATAAGTAAACAAACAAATACAAAGATATAGTCATACGTGTTGTAACCCGTTAGGCTGCTGAGAGACGGGGGCGCCGGTAATCAATTGTTAAAGTGTCTGTGTTTCCATTTTCATCACTGATCAGGACTTCTGCATAGGGAGAACAGCAGCCTGACCTATAAATTGGGACAAAGGTATGAGACAGGTAAACATAAGTGTCAAGTGGAAGAAGGAAAGTTTTGATGAGCACTGGACACAAGGAGGGCTGTGAGAACCTGGAACAGAGGAAGCAATGAGACTAGAATACAGGAAATCCCTTAAGAAGTCAGGTTTTAGGGGGCATGATCAGATATACACAGGGACCCACTTCCAGCAGCAGAGAGAATATTATTAACATTCACTTTAAGTGTAGCCAAAACTAGCAAGGGTTGTTGTTTCTTGGCGCAAAGCTATGCATTTTTACTGATTAGTAAACTCAACTCAAGAGGGTGCTGTTGGCTCATCTTAGCTTAAGAGGCAAGGGGTAGCACTTGAAGCACTTACTGTCACAGGAGTTTTTGGTATCATTTTAGTGGTCCTAATGACAGGTACATGCTGTTTTTACTCATTAAACAATTGCTATTTAAAGTACCACAATCAGGAATTGAGAGACAGATTCACCATCAGAGGAAGATTTTCAATACATCAAAGCACTAGGTAAAATGTACAATTTGGTTTCAGTTAACTTTTTGTAGCTTAGCATACCAGCTAAGTTTGACATCCAGTTCAGCTGATAAAGGAGACTGCTATGTTTTCCTGTGCCCCCTCTCTAAGGACTTTATCAGTCACAGAAAATATTGTATCATAAGGATGCCACATAACCACAAAAGGGTGCACGAATCAGATGATGTCACCTTTTCGCGGTTAAGATCAGCCCTAAACCCATACCTTTTTATTGATGGCTTAAGCCATCAATAGATCCCCCTGAGTGAAAAAAACAGTTTGCATTCTATTAATTCAACAGGTGGGAGAGGAGAAGAGGGGGCAGAATCTTGCACCTCCCTATAGACTCAGGCAAAGTCAAATGGCTGCACCCTCTCCTAGCTTGTTTGTTCTACTCATTGACAACTTTTGCCATATTGACCACACTCTGATGTTGCTTAGCTGCACATGTCCCTGTTTTCATCTATGAAATATTGCAGGGTAAGCATTCTTCAGTAAAGACAATGATCAGTTGCCTGAGTTTCAGCCTGCTCTCTAGTTGGTAAAGGAAGGAGAGAAATCATTAACTGTGCATCTCTGCAAGCGGATACTTTAAGACCTCTTTCTCTACTGAGCCATCAGTAACTATCTTCAGCTGCAGAGATACACGCAATGGCCAATCCACCCAGTTGGAATTTTGTAACCTTCCAGAAATGCCCTGATCTTCACTTATCCCTTTATATCTTTTCTTAGATCAAAGGTTTTGTCATATAGCTCTCTAGATGTTGTTGGACTACAGCTCCCAGAAACCCTAGCCAGCACATCCAATGGTGAGGAATGGTGGTAGTTGGAGGAAAATAACATCTTGAGAACCCTATGATTCTTACTCCTGCCTTATACCCTAATTTCTAGCTTCTCTCCTTAGTTTCTTAATTTCTTCCATAGTTTCTTCCCTTTCCCCCTAACTTTGAAACACCATGCATGATGAGGAGTACTGGGGAACACAAAAGTTTGCATTACTTTGGTTCAAGTTTCATAACATTTTAGTGGGTCATAATAAAAAGAACAGGTTGCCCCCTGTATCCACGGAACCAATACCCAGAGTTTCAGTTATCCATGGTTGGAAAAAAAACAGGGACATACACCATAGAGTTGCACTGGAAAATGCCTAGAGTGGTGTCATCTCTCGGAATTGCTAGGTCCTCCAATGCAACTCAATGGTATGTTTGTACAGGAAGTCATTTATTTTAATAGGGTTTGCTATTATCTGCAGTTTCACTTATAAATGGTAAGTCCAGGAATGTATCCCCTGAGATTACAGGGGGTGACCTATATAACCCAACTATGGGTTATATAGGTCACTGTGCTTAAAAACAAACAAATCTTCAGCTAGATTTCTTGAAAATGATAGGTATACATACAAATAGTGACAGATAAGATTCTTGTTGCCATCCGTCCCTCGAGGGCTGCATGACAGACCGGAAGGGTTTGTGTTGACTCGGACAGTGACAGCACTTTGAGCGTCCTTAGCAGAAAACCTCATGCGCCAGCTGTGCCCAGAGCAGAGAGGTTTTTGCTGGAGTTTGCCCACACAAGGCATGTAGAAGTCTAGAAGCTTGTAGACCGGCGGGATCTCATCTGTTTCCTGTTGGATGCAACTACCATTGGTGAGTAAGTAGCCATCATCAGTAAATAATATCATGAGTACAAGACAAATGAAAGGAGACTTGGGGAGATTCATTTTACATGCTGGTAAATTCAGCATGGTGTAGCGGTTTAAGCACTACACTGACTCTGAGTCCTTCCTGAATCTTCGTTTGTGAATAAAAGGCAGAGAGAGAGAGAGAGATTCAAATCCCTGCTCGGCCATGGAAACCCACTGGGTGGCCTTGGGCAAGTCACATTCTCTCAGCTCCAGAGGAAGGCAATAGCAAAACCCCTTCATAACAAATCTTGCCAAGAAAACCCCGTAATAGGGTCACAATAGGCTCACCATAATTCAGAAAAGACTTGAAGGCACACAACACAAACAACAATTCAGATTACATTGGGGAAAATGTTACCCTCTGGGTTGTTTTTAATGAGTCCACATAGTCCCCCCCCCCAAATTCTTTAGCAAATTCCAATTTTGGGACCCAAAAATTGAGCCGTGGAATACGCTGCTTCAGCATGTGCTGGAGTCTCCTTTGGAGGTTTTTAAACAGAGGGTTGATGGCCATCTGTCGGGAATGATTTGATTGAGTATTCCTGCATGGCAGGGGGTTGGACTAGATGGCCCTTGTGATCTTTTCCAACTCTGATTTTATGAAATCCCCCCAGCAGCTGTGAGAAGCAATTTTGCCACATTTTAGACCAGAAGAAGCCTTCCCTCACCCCACCCCCAACAAGGTGAATTTTCCCCTCACATCTTCCAGGGGGCATTTACACACTTAAAAAAAATTATTGGGGTACAGCAGGAGTGTGCATGTGTATGTGCCTTCAAGTTGCCTGTTGACTTATGGCAACCCCATGAATTTCATTGGGTTTGATTAGGTAAGGAATACCCAGAGGTGGTTTTGCCAGTTCCTTCCTCTGAAATATAGCCTGCATTACCTGTTCTTCATTAGTGGTCTCCCATCCAAGTACTAACCAGGGCTGATCCTGCTTAGCTTCCAATATCTGATGGGATCTGGTGCCTTTAGGGTATTTCAGGCAGGAATAAAGCCCACTAATCCATGATAGCTGCCTATCCCAGATATAGGCAGACGCTCTTGGAAAAGTCCCGTCCAAGCAGGGCTGGAAACCTGCAGCTCCCCAGTTGTTTCTGGACTGAAGCTCCTTCCAGCCTCAGCTAGCATGCCAATGGTCAAGGATGGCAGGAGCTAGACCCCAAAGAAACTGAGGGGTAAGGTTCCCCATCCTTGCCCTAAAGGCCAATCTGTGTATATGATGAGGCAATGGGGCTCTCAGAGGGCACTATTCTGTCCCATGTATGGGGTGGCTTGCTCTGTGCAGGGTAAGAGAGTCCTGTATTGGTTAGATAATTACCTCAAAGTGTGTGAAGAGGAACCTGTCTTGACTGCCAGGATAAAGGAGGCCTTGGGGAAAAACAGTGCCCTCTGGTGGACACCCTTACATCTACCTGAATTGGTTTTGGCAACAGGGCTCCCAAGGGGTTCTGGGAGTTAGGACTTTATCAGATGGGGCTGTAATATTACAATATAGTACTCTACGGTGAACTCACCACGGGTCAGCGTAAGAGGGGTGCTCCAAAAAAGCGATACAAAGATTCCCTGAAAACATCTCAGGCTCGGCCAAATTGATAACCAACAATGGTCCGCCCTGGCCTCACATTGGGAGGCATGGAGATGCACTATCCACAATGCTGCAGCCTTATTTGAGAACTCACACCGAACAAGTCTTGAAGAGAAACAACAACGCAGAAAGAATCACAACCCGAAAACATCACCCAAGGAGACCTGCTGTGCTTTCTGCAACCGGACTTGTTTACCATATATTCCTGCATACAAGACTACTTTTTAACACTTGAAAATCTCCTCAAAGGTGGGGTGGTGGTCTTATACCCCAGTAGATATTTTCCCCTGCTGTGAGAATGATTGAAGTGTAAAATGGCCTGGGCAGTTTTCCCAGCAGATCCTTCCTCCTGCTGTGAGAATAACTGCTTTGCCTTTGAAGAGTTAAATGGCCCTCCATTTAGCTCAGGAGAGTCAAAATGATGTTTCTTTTCAGGACAAGTTAGCCTAAAATTAGAATTTTTGGATTCAAACTTATTAATTTGGATCAAGTTTTGTCTATGGTGAAATTCTCTTGTCTGCCAATGTGGCTCTAAAATCATTAATGTGCTCATTCATTAATGTGCTCATTCAAAAATCTGGGATTTGATAGCTTCATATTAACCAACTTACAGTATTAATGCAACCTTACTTTCCAAAGACTGAACACCACAGAGATTTTTCAAAGTATCCCATGCTTTTTTAGCTGTTCTTAGTCCTTTAATTTCACAGACTATTCCATCATCTACAGCCACTGAGCTGGCTGGCTGGTGGGGGACAGGCTTTCCAGCCAGGTGGCTTGTTGGCTGGTGGGGGGGCAAACTCTATATTTTAACTTAAAAATTGGGGGGTCGTCTTATGCACCCAGTTATCTTATACGCCGGAATATACGGTATCTCAGATTGGCCTTTTTAGTCATCAGCGTGCTTGCAGAAAGCTCGGGATGAGTCCTTCCAGAATCTTCGTTTGCGAAGAAAAGCCAGAGAGAGAGAGAGAGAGAGAGAGAGAGAGAACAGGATAGTATCACAAATAGATTCTTGTTATTGCATAATCTTGTCCTCCCATGGTTGCTGTGTGCTCCATCCTTTAATTAGGCATAATTTTTCTTTGATGGGCAAAGCTGTCAATAGCCCTCAATATTGCTCTTTTCACAGTATTAATGCGTATGCAATAATCATGTCCCACTGTAATTTTGTGATTCCTGTGTGAATGAGCCGTCTTCTTCTTCCCCTCCCCTTTTCCAATGAAAACATGTAATTAAACTTCTGGGGAAGAACATGAAGATGACCTTCAGGACACTCTTTTAATCAACTGTTGCCTTTTTTTGGTACCTCTTTATGTTTGTTTAAGTGTTTATTTGTGAATTTCTTTTGGTTATTTATTTGTTTTTGGTGTGTTTAAGCTAAGTCACATCTTCTCGCGAGAACAGCAAAAATCGAGGAAGTAATTTTTTTCTTAAAGGCCCATATGTGCCAGCCAGCAGAAAGCATTAATACTCTGTCATTAGAAGGCAATGCAAAGAGCAGTGTAAGTACAGCATGAGCTGAAATCCTGTTCTTCAACCACTGGTGGTGGTCGCGTGATAATTCTGTGGCAGTAGTATTGTGTGATGACAGCGACCTACGATAATTACTGTAATAATGCCACTATGTTTCTGCTTTCTGCAATTGTGGAATTACAGCATTTTTAGGCACTCATCTGATAATGTCCTTACTCTGAGACAGTATGTTTCCCATGGTGCTACTCCTGATTGCAATGTTACTCCAGGGCACTGTGGTGTATTGAAATGGAGGGTCACAGTCCCAGCTGTTTAGGCAGGTCAGTGGTAGTGGGTGGGACCTATAGGGCCGCTCAGATCCCAGGAGGTTGCCCTAGGAAGCTAAGTGGTGGCCCCAGCCCTGGCAAATTCTCTTTCTTCACCCAAAGCTGCTTGATTCAGCCTGATAGACCTGAACATCTGGCCTTCCAGCTCTTTTAGATGACATCCGAAGCTTGGGAAAGCTACTTATTTGGATGACAACTTCCAGAATGGCCATGCTGGCTGTGGGATTCTGGGAATTATAGTCCAAACAAGTAATGTCTCTATACTGTGGTTACCACTTGCATAATCAATTGGAAGTTTTAGGCCAACATGTGCCCTAGTACAAGCCAATACATGTTTACTCAGAAGTAAGTCCCACTATATCACATGAAGCTTACTCCCAGGTAAGTGGGCACAGGAACACAATCTCTGGCTATTACTGTGAAGCACTAAGCCATAAGCTATCATGTGATTCTTGGCTGTTTAACTATTGTGGTAACATAGACAGAGCCCAGGAAAGGCTGCAGTAATCTGCTTTTGCCTAAGCTTACTGGGAAGAGCAAAATGCCACACCCTCCTCTCCTTGACCCCTGCTGAGTTAAAAAAGGTGCAAACTACTTTTGCGCTTTGAACTCAGTTTGCAGCAACTGGAGTAAGCTGAGAATGAAGGGGGAGCGGGAGAAAGAGAAACTGGGACATTTTAAAAGTCGCTGAAAAGGGGAAAAGCAAGAGTATTAATTGGGACTGTCCCTGCCAAACTGGAACAGTTGGAAGGTATGCAGTGGCAGGAAATTCATACAGTACAACCCCCTTATCCATGGACTCAATATCCACAGTTTCACTTATCCATGCTCCAAAAAACATCCCCCCTGGAAGTATTTGTGGGGCTGTCTAGGTCCTCCAGTGCGATTCTATGGTATGCTTCCAGCCGAACTATAGCCAAAATATGGGGTTTGTTGTTATGTGCAGTTTCAGGTATCCACAGGGGGGGGGGTGTCTTGGAATATATCCTCTGCAGATACAGGGGTTGTGCTGTATTCTGCAGGTATGCTTCCCAGTGGTTACTATCTGCCCACTTCCTCTATGTGGAGAGGATGCAGGAGTACATAAGCCTTCAGTTTGATCCAGCATGTGGCTCTTCTGACATTCTTGTGTGAGCATAACTGGATTTCACCACAGAAAGCAATACTCTCTCCAGCAGGGGGAGGGTGACATGGAACAAATTCCTCTTTCAATATTAAAATATATTCGTACAGGTTGAGTATCCCTTATCCAAAATGCTTGGGACTAGAAGTCTTTTGGATTTTCTCAGAGTTTGGAATACCTGTATTTGCATATACTGGTATGTGATTTATGAGATATCTTGGAGATGGGACCCAATCCTAAACATGAAATTCTTTTATGTTTCATATACACCTATACACATAGGTAATTTTATTCAATATTTTTAATAATTTTGTGCATGAAACAAAGTTTACGTGCACTGAACCATCAGAAAGCAAAGATGACGATATCTTAGCCACCTATGTGGACAATATCAGATTTTGGACTATTTCAAATTTTGGAATTCTGGATAAGGGAGACTCAACCTGTATTTGGGAGAGTTTTTGACTTATGTAGACTAAACCTAAGGACTTTAAATATCAAAACTGGTACCCTGAATGGGCTAGGAAGGGAACTTGAAAACAAAAATCACATTTATTTAAAGCAAAGCCAAGTTAGCTACCTGTGGGCTGCCATATCCTAATTCTTCAAATCTAGGTGTCTCATCTACATATTATGCAAATTATTCTAATTATGTAAATAGCACTTTCCTTCTCCCTGCTTCACATCACCTCACACCCTTACAGTGTGGACTTCCTTTGCTTCTTGCACTTTGCCACTCACACTGCTTACTCTTCCTTCTCTCCTACTCCCTCCCACATCTCACCTCACACCTTGCAATGTGCTCCTTCCTTATTTCTTGCACTCTGTGGCTCCTACCACTCACTCTTTCTTCCTTTGCACCTGAAAGGCAGGGGCAGACTTCTTTCTTGCAGAACAATTTGAGAGAATCATAGAATAGAATCTTAGAATCATAGAGTTGGAAGGCCAGAAGAGCGCCTCCATATTTCCCCCCATACCTGGGCTCCTACAAGGTTTAGAGACCTACCTACTTTTTTTTTTTTAAGAGAGAGCTTGGAACCTGGGCCAAATGATGACGCATGTGGGCACCAGGTCATATGTCTAGGGTTTGGGTAAATCCTGGGGGGTAATAATGTTTTAAGGGGGGGAAGGGATTTTGAGTTGTTTTATACTGTGTACTATTTTATTGTTGTAAGCCGCCCCGATTGCTCGCAGAGAGGTGGATATAAATAAATATTATTATTATTATTATTATTATTATTATTATGGTAACCCTAGGGCCTAAGTATAATGGCACCAGATCTGTCTGATCTTGGAAGCTAAGCAGGGTCAGCCCTGGTTATTGCTTGGATGGGAGACTGCCTACAAATACCAGGTGCTGTAGGCAGAAGGAGCTATGGGTGGAAGGAAGGAACTTGCCAAACCATCCCTGAGGATTCCTTGTCTAAGAAAACCCTGTGAAATTCATAGCGTTGCCATAAGTTAACAGGTGACCTGAAGGTGCATAAACACACGCCAACCCTAGTTATATGGCTGTTAGGAGACTGTTTTGTACGTTGAGATGAAATAAAGAATCTTTAACTAAACAGTACGTATTAGCAGCAAGCACAGACAATGAATATGGAGGTTAGACTCACCAAGGCTGTTTCAGGGATGACAGTGATGGGCAACTTCAGGTAGTTCTGGGCTGTTGAACTCTTTGCAGTGAATGTTGCAATACTGGAAGAACATGTAAGAGTTTATTATGAACTGAGTGGGTGTATCCCCAGGTGGGGTGTACAGGCAAAAGGGCATCTACTGTACCAGGCAATCCAGTACATACATTCTGTATTCCCAGCAGCCCAGCTCAAGCATGCTGTGTTACCACATCCTACTAATATGTTTTGTCCTAATCCACCAGATCCTATATCCCTGCCTAAAAGATCCTGAAGTCCTGGTATCAACTCGTCCTACTCTCTTTCAAACTTCTCTACCAAATATTTTGTCCCCATCAAAATAATTTAAAGTCTGCATGGGGCTGCTTCCTGTTAGTGAACTCCCAATTCTGGGGCAACATACCTGTCTCTCAGTCCCAGCTCAAGGTATCTGGGGTGCCTCCAGAAAAGGGAGGGGGAGACTTCTAGAAGAGTTTCCAGTTCTTTTTGTTTTAATTGTAGCTGCATATTATGTATCCCTTATTATAATGGGTGAATGTTATTTGAGGTCCGGAAAAAGCTTGTCCCTTATCAGATGGGTGGATGTTCCTTATTATGAGGGATCTCCTTTATTGGAAGCATAATTTATGAATGTGGACAATATGTTAATTTTACAAAACTAAAATTGCTACTTACACTTGGTATTTAGGTAGAAGACAAACTTGTCATTGGATACTTCCTGACTGTCACAACCCTGCATGTCATGAATTTCCACTGTCCATTATTGCTATTTTGAAAACTGCATATTCATGGGTTTGCATGTGGTCTCTCCCTTGAAATATCCCAGGTGTCTTTCCCTCCTTCCTTGTGTCCTTTCCCCTCCCACTAACTATGTGTTTCATCCAGTCTCGTGCAGCATTTCAGAAACAGATTTTCACCAATTTCCAGTTAGCCTTTTAAAATTATTATCCAGGAATTATAGTCAAAGTGCTAAAGTGCTTTAGCAATATTATAAAAGTTAAGCATTAGGATCATTCTGTTTTAGTGCTGATATCCCTCTTTCTCTTCACATGATCTCTGTTGAATCTGTGTCCTGGAAATAACAGCTGTGTTTACTGGCAGCAGCCATCTTTACTGCCTCCGAGATAGTACAAACATATAAGCAGGTACAGATACATTTCATTTAGGAAAATACTGGGTTAATTTAAGCTGACCTGGGGAGTGCGAATGAAAAGTCCTTGGTAATGCTGGGAGCTTATCACCCTGTTTAACTTGTATGCTGAACATACCAAGAGTAAACTCAGAGGAGGGCAGCATGGAAATTGGAGGAAGAAACACCAACAATTTAAGATATGCAGATGACACCATACTATTAGCAGATAATAGCAAAGAGTTTATAGGTGAAAATTAAGAAAACAAAAACAATGTCCAGTGATTATATACATCACTTTAAAGTAGATAATGAAGCCATTGAAATAGTTCAAGATTTCCCATGCCTTGGCTCAGTCATTAATCAGAATGGAGACTACAGTCAGGAAATCAGAAGACTAGGACTTGGAAGGGCAGCTATGAGAGAACTAGAAAAGATCCTGAAGTGTCAAGTTATATAATTGAATACTAAAGTTAGGATTGTTCATGCCATTGTATTTCCCATTTCTATGTATGGATGTGAAAGCTGGACTGTGAAGAAAGCTGAACAGTGAAGAAAGTAGATAGGAAGAAAATGACTTTGAAATGTGGTGCTGGAGAAGAGTTCTACGGATACTGTGAACTGCTAAAGAGACAAATAAATGGGTCCTAGAGCAAATCAAGCTTGACCTCCTCATAGAAGCCAAGATGACAACACTGAGGCTATCATGCTTTGGCCATATCATAGAATCATAGCATTGTAAAGTTGGAAGAGACCACAAGGGCCATCCAGTCCAACCCCCTGCCACGCAGGAAATCACAATCAAAGCATCCCCGACAGATGGCCATCCAGCCTCTGTTTAAAGACCTCCAAGGAAGGAGGTCTTCATGAGAAGACAGGACTCACTAGAAAAGACAAGAATGCTTCGTAAGGCAGAAGACACCAGGAAAAGAGGAAGACCTCATTCCAGATGGATAGACTCAACCAAGGAAGCCACAGCCCTGAGTCTGCAAGACCCAAGCAGGGCTGTTGAGGATGGGATCACTTGGAGATCTCTCATTCATGGGGTCACCATAAGTTAAAGTCGACTTGGCAGCAGTTAACAACAACAACAATGCCAGGAGCTCCCAGGAATTACTTCAGAATGAACTAAGTGTCAGGTGCATCCCCAAAATGAAATCGGAAAGAACGGGTACAAAACCCTGGATTTCCAGTTTTTTGTTTTTTTTTTAAATCCATCTGTAGATAGTTTTAGTTTCTATCTTCCTGCAATAGAACCTTACCTGGAGGCAAAGCTGCTGTTTTCTCCTGATGCCATGAAAGTTGCTGTGAGGGTGATGTTTTCTCCTGCATTTAAGAAACTTCCTGTTGGCCTGAAGCTCTTCAGGAGACTCAGGTCATCCCAGACTTTGAAAGAGAATGAAGCTGCTTGACCATCATTCACCACCAGGACAGAGAGTTCCAAGGTCTCTCCAGGTGACATTGTCCCTGGAAAGAGTAGAACAGTGTGTTCACAAAGTTGGCAACTGTTGGTCATGGCTTGAGAAAATCCTTTTTTTCCCCTTTTGGATGACAACTACAAGGATCCCCCAGCCAGTGTGAGGATGGTGGGAATGATTGTTCCAAAAGTGATTTTTCTAATATGTGCTCTGGGATGGAGTACAAATATATGCACAAGTAAGGCAAAATGGTGAATGAAACTGCATGCATTAGTAGCAATTTGCATGGGAATATGTATAAATTTTCATGAAATCCACAGGAAAAAAGGATACGTCTCCAAGTGCTCAGTAGATGGCTGTTTTTTGTTGGTTTTTTTTTTTAAGAAAAAGCCCAATACGTTTCAGCCTATATATATATATCAATGGCCTTTTTCAGGGCTGACATAAAAACAAATACAAATGTAAATGTACATTCAAAAATCAAAAGGACAACACATAATTATATAATAATAATACCTACATAAAACATCATAATACCTTTGAATTTTTGTATACTTCTTAAAGCTTATACATACTGATATGAAACCTAACTGTAGAAATTTCTGGACCTGAAATTCTCACTGATGTGGGAAAAGGATGAAAGGAACTCAAGATTAAGTAGAACTGAGGAAAGTGAAATGAGCAGAAGTGTCTTTTCCAACTCACCATTTTGGCCTGGTAACGGCACAATCTGTACCGACTCAGTGCTGATGGGTTCAGCACTGACTCGTGAAAAAGGATGGTGACCTGGAGAGCGGCCTTCAACAATCAGCAGGGTAGTCTAGAAGGCAAAGGAAAAGTGGAATGCTGCTTAAAATCTTTTACATTGTCCCTGTGTAGTTTGATGCGTATAGGAAACTAGCAGGAAAGACTCTCACCAAAATCTCTGGAAAGAAACTCTGGTGGCTGGTGGCTTTCAGGTCAGTGGGGTGGTGAATCTTCTCCAGGTTCTAGGAACCTGTTTACATTGCAGAAATACAGCAGTTTGACACCACTTTATCCACCATAGTTCTGACCTATGGAATCCTGGTATTTGTAGTTTTGTGAGGTATTTAGCCTTTTCTATCAGAGAACTCTGGTGCCTCACCAAACTACAAATACAGTAGGACCCTTATATCCATGGGGGAGTCATCCCAGGCCCCACCCCCATGGATACCAAAACCCACAAATAACAATAAACGCCATTGAAAAGAATGGGACTTCCAGTTTAAAATACCATAGAGTTGCCTTGGAGGACCTAAAAAAGGTCTAGACAGGATGCCTTTCTAGGAAGACCCTATGGTAGGTGTGCTGTTTTGTGTCCCGCAGATAACTGAATCAATGGATAATGAATCAGTGGATACAGGGGCCCTACTGTACCAGGATTTCATAGGATAGAACTATGGTGGATAAAGTCATGTCAAACTGCTGTATTTCTCTAGTGTAGACAGGCCTCAAGTCAGACTTTAAAGGAGCTATCTGAGGTGCTGAACTCTATCCTCTAAAACAATTCTCATCCACACCTTGGATGATTCTTTTAAGTGGATTCCAGTCACCACTTCTGGGGCCCATTCACACTATGCAATTACAGTGCTATATTCCACTTTAACTGCCATGGTCCCATCCTATGGAATCCGAACATTTGTAGTTTGGTGAGGCATTAGAGCACTCTGGCTAGAAGTCTAAATGAGAATTCTAAATTCTAAATTCCATAGGATATTACCGTGGTAGTCAATGTGGAATCATAGTGGTATAATGGTAAAATGTGAATGGGCCCCCAGAATTGACCAGCTAAGGGGTAAACCTTTTACTTGAAACCCTGGGGAGCCACTGTCAATCACTGTAGAACCAGGGGTGGGCAGGTAGTTGTCCCTAAGATGGTGGAATATGGCTCCAATCATCCATGGCCATTGGCCATCCGAGCTGCAGCAGAGGGGGGCTGGAAATCAATCATACCTAAAAGATCACAGGTTGCTCACCCTTGATGCCAACAATACTAAGCTCAGTGAGTCCATGATCTGTTTATTTTATTTGATTTAACACATATAAAACACACCTTTTGACTACAAGAGCTCCCAAGGCAGACCACAACACAGATCCCCCCCCCACAATCCATACAGTGAAAGCAAACTAAAATCACAATGACAAGTTAACAGAGTTAACAAGCAGAACAATGCAATCAGTTTGTAGCAGGTTCATACAACGCTTGTTGTTGCTGTGTGCCTTCAAGTTGTTTCTAACATATGGTGACCCTAAGGTGATTGATCTTTTCATGAGATTTTCTTGGCAAGATTTGTTCAGAGGGGCTTTGCAATTGCCTTCCTCTGGGGCTGAGAGTGTGACTTGTCCAAGGTCACCCAGTGGGTTCCCTTGGCTGACTACGGATTTGAATCCGGTCTCCCTGAGTCCAACACCAAACCATTGCACCACATTGGCTGTATGCTAAGTTAGGACAACATAAAAATAGCTTGGCAATTCACCTAAAGCCTAAAACAGAGAGAAGAGTGTCTCCCAAGAAGAGGCATTTCTCAGATCTGCATATAAGACAACTTCCCAATGCCATTTTTCTCAGACAGTCTAAATACCAAAGACATGAGAGCTGTAGTAACTTTTCTTCTTCAAATGAGCTACATATGGAATGTTCCTGAGTAGATTTTACACCCATATCCTAGTTATGTTTACTTGAGAGGAGTCCTGTTGATTTTAATGAGATCTGCTTCCAAGCAAGAATGTCTACAATTTGTTGCCTGAAGATGCCAGCAGGGTTAAAAATCCAAAAAATAGTTGGAGCTGTATTCTGCAGCCCAGTGGGGCTAGCCAATTCCAAAGTTGTTCTCTGTGATTCCAGAGTGATTCCACCCAATAGTCCACTGAGTTCCCCTGACCTATTTGGGCTACCCTCATGTGTGGAGAATGAGCAGAGCGTGGAAAATTACTTTTTAATAGTTCTAAGTCTCCACCAACAGTTAGTGACTTTTACAGCTGCAGTTTTAAAAAGTAACTCTTTGCTTTTCACTTTCCTAAAAGTAATTCAACTAGATAGTTTTAATTACTTAAAACTAGATAGTTTTTAATTACTTTAAAACAACATCTGACTCTTTGCTTTCACTTCCCCAAAAGTAACTAAACTGGATACATTTTAATTATGTAAAAGCAACTTCCAAATGTTTTTTATTCAGCTTGAGCCAGAACTTGAACCATGTGATATTCTCCCTCCACTGGTTACTGAGGCCATACTGAAAGTTAGTTACACTACAAAAGGAGTTACATTATCTTTTATTAAGTTACAGGCACAATATGATTTGTTTATACAGTTGTCCCTCCATATTCACGGATTTGGCATTCATGGATTTAAGTATTCACGGCTTGAAAATATTCTTAAAAAAATAATAATCCAAAAAGCAAACCTTGATTTTGCCATCTTATATAAGGGACACCATTTTGCTATGCCTTTGCATATAATGGGACTGGAGTATTCATGGATTTGGGTGTTCATGGGAAATCCTGGAACCAAACCCCAGCGAATGTGAAGGGACAACTGTACTTCATTATTGGGGAAAGGAATTAATTACAAGCAACTAATTATTTGTAACTAGTTGCTCCCAACCTCTGAAAGTGGGAAAGGGCTACCCTCGATGGAGAAACATATTGGAGCCCAGAACCTTTGTAGATTTTCTTATCCTCCTTCTCTTGCCTTGGCAGGGTTTGCACTATGGATGATGCATCCACCCCCAAGAGTATTTTGTTTCATCTAAAAACATTTATTCCATTTTCTTCTAGGAGCTCAAGGCAGCTTGCAACATCAGTAGTAATAAATAAATAAGTAAAGAAACAAGCAGTTAAAACAATTTTTAAGAATTTGCAACATGGAGACTAAACATGAAAACAGCATGGAAACATTAAGGCCAAATTATAATGATCTACTACCTCATTGTTGTGGTGGTGGTGGTTGTGTGCCTTCAAGTCATTTCCGATTTATGGCAACCCTAAGCCAAACTTATCATGAGTTTTTCTGAAACTGAGAGTGTGCTACTTGCTCAAGGTCACCCAGTGGGTTCCTATGGCTCGAGCAGGGATTCGAACCCTGGTCTCTAAAATCATAGTCCAACACTCAAACCACTACACCACACTGGCTCATAACCTCCAGTATTTCACAGATGAAAAACTAGGACATGGGTGGCTAAGCTACATCAGAGTGCGGTCAAGATGGCAAAAGTTATTAAATGAGGAAGAACACACAAACTAGGAGAGGCTACATCAATTTGCTTTTGCCTCAGCCTGCTGGGAAGGTTGACATTCTGTCCCGTCCTCTCCTCTCCATCCTGAGGAATTAATTGAGTGCAAACTACTTTTGCACTTTGAATTCAGTTTGTAGCAACTGAAATAAGCTGAGGAGAATTGGGAGCAAGTGGGAGGATGAAGGAGAAACTGGGATGTGTTAAAAGCAGCAGAAAAAAAATGGGATGACAGAGAATTACACCATCATTTGGAGGGTATGCTACTAGTACTCAACTGCTAGCACACACACCCAGATTAAGACATGCTGAGGCCCTCACCTTAGCATTGCTAAAAATAAAGAATTATTTGAGAAATTTGTAAAAGTTTAAATTTACTTTTAACTTTTTTTTTTAATGTATAGGACCCTCATAAATCGAGGCCCTAAATTGTAGTTTCCTTAGGGATTGTCTTGATGAGAAGATATAATGCTGATTCTTGCGAAATTAATGCAAATTTGCAGCAGCATTCATTTGTCTCCATGGTCTGTTGGCAAAAATGATTGTACACAAAGCTATCCGTGTTTGAGGTGCACACACAGCCATTCCTGCAAATCAAGATGGTGGCTGAATAAATTACAGCTTGTTATTATTCTCCACACATTGTTGGCACTGCACAATATTTTTTAAAAACTGTAAATCAAAGGTGTGCAAGTGTGACCTTATGCTTAAAAAAGCTATTTGTTTGCCTCAGCACAGCAAAAAAGTGCACGATTGATAACATGAAAATCCAAAATGGTGCTTCTGGCTGCTTCCTTGCCAGCAAGCCTGCACCTCACACACATGTCCAGCCAATCCACTCTCCATCTCTGCTCTTGCCAAGAATGCACAGTGCCCCAAATTAGATGTCCAAACAAGCAGTAAAGTGCTTCTCCATGCATTATTTTAAAAACTTCAGGAAAAGCCGCAAAGGCTTTTCTCACAGAGTAGATGGAGTTTTTGGCCTCTCCGCCTTCTGAATACCGCAAATATCATTTGTAGCATTTTGGGACAAAAGGTATTCTCCTTGAATACTATGAGGAGTATTTTCATTGTCTAGACAACCTCTTCGTTTTGCCTAAACCTGTCACTGCTAGTGTGACAGGACTGTCCACCTAGTCTTCACTGCAGTCTTTCTTCCTGCCCCAAAACCTGCTCCAGAGAGTTTTCCAGCAGGTTTTGAAGGTGGTGGTGGTGGTGGTGGTGGTAGGGGCCTGCAGGTGGGAGGGATTTCTCCCTACTCTTATTTCCATTGGTAGAAATAGTCCTGTCACTGAAACAACCCCATCCAATCCTGGCCTAAGAATGCCTAGACTGCAATTCCTTTACTTCTGACTCAAATAAATGCACCCTATTCAGCTGCATATAGAGCATTGATTTGGGTGTCACAGAGGCATGAATTTTCATTCATGGTGGCTCCCATGTGTCAGTGGGGCTGTGAATCCTTTCTGGGTTTAAGGATCTACCCAACCTGCTGAAGCTGTTTTGGAGCCAATGTTCAGCACCTTGGACAGCCCCTTAAAGTTCAGATTAAAGCCAGCCTCCCCCCACATCTGAAAGCCCCAACTACCACTGATTTTCACTTGATGGCTGTCAGGAGATATTTATGCCCATCCTCCTAATGGAAAGACCAAATACCTGCCAAAAGGAAAGCAAAACTTTCACTACATCCCTAGTTACTGATAAGGAAAAGGTACATACCGGAGCATGCAAGGAAATGGGGGCCACGGCCAAGAGGTTGCCAAAGGCATCAAAGGTTTGGTTCAAAGCGACAGAGCCGATGGGGATCCCCTGACCAGAAGCATAGAGCAGGCGTTGGACCTCGGCACCTTTGGCATCCCCCATCAGCTTCATGGAGAAAGTATAATTCGCACCTGAGAAAGATGGAGGAAGTTAATGAGCAACCATGGAATCTCTCAACTTTCCTTCCCTGTCTATCAATGCCTTCTGGACTGAGCTTCAAGATTTTCCATCTCTCCTGGTTCCATTCTCAGCTTCTATGTTTTTCAGAGACAGGAAAGGAGCATGCTATGGAATCCTGAAATTTGTCGTTTTGGTGAGGCACTAGAGCTCCCTGGCTGAGAATTCTAAATGTTCCTCCCTAAACTGTAAATCCTAGGATTCAAAAAAGTGGAACCATGGTAGATAAAGTGGAATCATAGTGCTATAACTGTGCAGTGTGAAAGGACCCATGTTTTCATGCATGGCAAAGCACAGGCTTTCAAATAGTCATTTGCCCAGTTGTCTATGTTGAGTGAGAGCATCATCTAGAGATTCTAGACAATCAGACTCAAAAACTTTCCTAAACTGGAAAACAGGGAGAAAGGACACAATGTGGTGGAAAGGGAGGTGCTGACATCAGTAACTGTGCACAGAAACTCTATTAATGAAAATAACACCTAGAACTGCATTATGTTTGGGAAAATTGCATGCAAGGCATATGAATGGCAAAGTTCCATTAAAAAACCCCCAGGCTATATTAGGATAAATTTTCTCAAAATGCATGCTAACGTTTGTGATATTTTTTAAAGGAGAAACTGATGTAGGACTTTTTCAGACAAGCCTTACCACGCAAGAAGTCTCCGGGGAGTCAGCACTGTTGCACGGCAGGGGGTCCTTTTCGGATGCCACCGTCCCTCTCGTGGCATGATCGTGACAGTTCCGGGTCCCATCTACAGCAACTGTGCCATTTTTTTACTCACAGAAGAGGGACGGCGGCATCGTCCGTGACCGTTCCGGGTCCCATCTACAGCAACCGCACCATTTTTTACTCATGGACAACTTCAGTGAGTAAAAAAAATGGTGCAGTTGCTGTAGATGGGACTCGGAACTGTCACGGACGATGCTGCAAGAGGAACGGTGGCATCCAAAAAGGATCCCCTGCTGTGCGAGAGCGCCGTACCTCTCCCGGAGTCTTCTTGAGCGGTAAGGCTTGTCTGAAAAAGTCCATAGACATGGGCTGAAATGAAAGTGTAAGGCTAAAAATGAGAAATAAAGTAAACTGAATAATCACAGATTGACCCATTCATCCTCTCCTCTTTTGGAGTTGTCCCCCCCCCCAATTAAAAGCTCCTTTAGACATGTGTGTCCACCAGAGCTTCAAAGGGTTAGTTTTTTCAACTACATCTCTCAGAATTCCCCAGCCCAAAGGTCGCACTGGCTTGGGGATGTGGGAGCTGTAGTTTAAGAAAGCAATATTTCTTAGCTCTTGAATGCGTAGTCCTTCCTTCAGTGTGGGAGAAACACTCCCAAAAATTCTTACCTTTCACAGGTCTTCCTTGGACCGGGAGCACATACTCTTTCTGCTTCTGCATAATCTGGTAGGAAAAGTCAAGCAAACTCTTGCCCCCTATTTCCACCTCATAGGAGCCACTAGGAGAGACTGTCACAGTCCACAATCCCCTCTCATTGACAGGAGACACCTTCACAACCTTGTGCCTGGCTGTGTCGATCACCGTCTCTGTGGATGCTGATGGTGCACCTGCCGTGGGAGGACACAAAAGTGGACAGAGCTGCAGGAGGGGTAAAGATGACAAATGTCCCAAGGGTTGTTCTTGTTGGAGTTTAGTAACTTTTGCATGCCTGTCCTTAGCTTGCATGTCACTCTTGGAGTTAGGGACAGCATAAATTTATGGTTACTTCCTGTTTGTTTGTTTGTTCCCACGTAGGCATTCCTTTGTTCTCTGGGGTCCCATGTGCTTGCTTGCTATCTCTCCTTCCCTCCCTCCCTCCTTGTCTGCCTCCACGAAGCAAGTGATGAGAAGGGTTCTCCCTGTGTGAGATGCTCCAGCTTTCTGATACTATGTAGAACTCCCTTCCCGGCCTGCAATTTCCCCCAAGAAGCTGAATTTGTGTGATTATGCACAAGTATTGTGAGTAAAACTACTCTTATACACAGGTCATTCCCTATATCTGCGGGGGATAAGTTCCTGGACTTACCGTTTATAACTAAAACCACAGATAATAGCAAACCCTATTAAAATAAAGGACTTCCTGTACAAACATACCATAGAATTGCATTGGAGGACCTAGCGATTCCTAGAGAGGACACCTCTCTGGACATTTTTCAGTGCAAATCTATGGTATGTGTCCTCTATATTGTGTCCCTTGGATAACTGAAACCACGGCTATTGGTTCCGCAGATAAGGTGGTGGTGGGGACCTGTATACTTTATGAAGAAGACTGATTTCTTTCTCTTCTAGGTATTGGGGAGAAGGAAGGCGGGCTGGTTACTGTTTCTAACTTCTGCCAGCACATCAGCTACTCTGCTAAAAAGTTCTTTCCCACCATCAATTTGCAGCAAAGCTCAGTCCTTTGTTCTTTGCACCACAGACCACCATACCTGAAGGCTGCAACACAGTCATGCTGAATCCAGAGGAGCCTATGTTCTTGATCGAGACAGTAATTTCTGTAAGTGTCTCATCCACAGGGAAGGAGAACTGTGCCCCATCCAGACGACTATGGGCCACCTGAACTGGGGCAGCATTCAGGGAGAGCTTCATTATACCCAGGATCTGGGAGAGCTGGCTTTTGGAGGTCATCACGTAGTAGCCACCAGAATAAGCAGCTAGCTCTTCATAGAGGTTAGCATAACTTCTTGCTGTTTCTTCCTCAGCAATACCTGTGGAGATTAAGTAGAGATATTTAAAGGGGGACCCTGGTAAAGAAGAGGTTAAGAACCACTGCTGCAAGAGACTAACATGGCTACTTCTTTGAAAACTACCTGATTAAATGAATTATGGTTAAAGCTGCCTGATTCTCATATATATTGTAAGGTAGCTGAGAAACTCGGTTCCTCTATATATTGTTTCAAAAATGTAGGAAACTGATTCATCTGGGATCAGTTCATCCAACCTAGTCCAATGACTGATGCTACTATGGGAAGGAAAAACAGAGCTTGGAAAAGCAGGGCTTGGAAAGCTAATTTTGAAATAATCATTTGTTCCTGTTACTGCTTAGAGTTTAAGATAGTCCATTGCTATTATGTATAATGTTGTTTGAAAGGCACTTTTAAAAAACTCTGTAACTTGCTATTTTCTCATTACGTTTACCGTGATTACCGGTACTTTTGTTTTTAAAAGACATTAGGATTGACAAGAGAATGGCATAAGACTGGAAAAGTTCCTATCAACAGGATTCCAAGGGGTTGAAGATTGGCCTCTGGACCTGTCGTACACCCCTGCACTAAACTGACTTAAGGGCTCTTTCATGCTACATGATTATAGCACTTTGATTCCATTTTAACTGCCATGGTTCCATCCCATGAAATTCTGGGATTTCTAGTTTCATGAGATATTTGGACTTCTAATGCCTCCCCAAACTATAAATACAGTTGGACCCCTGTTTCTGTGGAACCAATATCCACGGTTTCGGTTATCTGCGGGACACAAAATGGGGGACACATACCATTTTATCTGCAAGACACAAAATAGGGGACACGTACCATTTTCATGCTGGAAAATGCCTAGAGAAGCATCCTCCCTAGGCATCTTCTAGGTCCTCCAATGCGACTCTATGGTATGTTTTTACCAGACGTCCTTAATTTTAATCAGGTTTGGTGTTATCTGTGGTTTCTGGTATCCACAGTAAGTCTGGGAATCAAACCTCCACGGACAGGGAGGTCCGGCTGTACCAGGATTCCACAGGATGCAAACATGGCAGTTAAAAGTGGCATCAAAGCATTGTAACTAGGTAGTGTGAATGAGCCCTAACTTAAATAAAACCCATCCACCCTCACTTTGTCCCTCCTCTGCCTAGTTGTTTTTTTTTTTTACTATCCTGATAAAACTGCTTTTACTACCCTATTGGAAGGGCTGTCCTCTGTGTTGCTTATGTTGGAGGGAGCTGTTCTATTAGCCTATTATCAACGTAGCTAAAATAAAAATAAGAATAAAAAAAATTGCAGACTTGATAACTTATTTACAAGCATGATTAAAGACTATAGGGCAATGTTTCTTTCATTATCTACTGTTTCCTCCATGCTTCGGTAACAAGAGATATAGAACTCCATTCATTTCTTTCCCCTCACCCCATTATTTGTCTTCTAAGGTTCTCTGCCAGGATTTACTTACTTCTTCGTTTGCGACTAGAACAGTACCCAGTGAGGGCATAGTTCACCTCAGACCCGGAGGAATCAATCAGAACTTTGATCTCATCCTTCAGCCATTCATCTTTGGCCCCAGCATCAGTAAAGGTGAAAATCTTTGACCTGGAGAAGGCAGAAAGGACCTTATGGCAGATGCTTCAGTAAGCTACTATGCTGTGCAGAGAGCAGGGCAACTGGAGCAAAACTTGGAACAATTACTTTATGCCGGAGGGCTACAAGAACTTTCTGACAGACTGCCTAGAGGGTTCTGGGTGCTATAGTCCCAAAGTGTGAGTTTTCCAGCTCTTGCGTTAGAGTATGATGTGGGTAAGGGCATGGGCAGAGAACCTTTCCAGATGGTTTGGACTGAGTCAAACTTTGGACTATAACTCCCACTAGACTGCTTTTAGGAGATTTTAGAGTATTTTAATGTGTTTTTAAAATGTTTTTATCTTTGGGCCCATCTACACAAAGGAAAAAAAAATTTGCGTACCTCGCAGTAATGCCATTTGCAGCAGCAGAAGCAGCAGCAGCAGCATGTCTTAATGGTATTTTTGGCTCCAGAAGCCCCCATAAGCTTCACATGCCAGATGGTGGCCGCAAGTGTTTTACTTGCATTAGTTCTTTGCTACCATCAAACTTTTTTGTTGTTGTCTAAGGTGCACTGGAGCGATATAGCAATCTTTTGATTTAACAGGATAGCAAAAAACAAAATAAAACCCCACCCTGTTTTATTGCCTTAGCGAAAATCCAACATGGCGGCAGCGGGTGCTTGCCCCGCTCCCGCGCTCACCCGGCCAATCAGGTTTGCTCTTCCCTTCAAATTGCTTGTCCTAACGAGCAAGAATGCACACATACACTTGCTGTTTTTAAAAAAACTACGGGAAAAGCTGTGAAGGCTTTTCCGACATCGTTTTTGCCGTTTGGGGCCCTCCTCCTTCCAAATAGTGTGGTTTCGTGCATGATCCCATTTAGACAGGTAGGATTCCCAGTGAATTCCATGAGGGGTATTTTCACCATTTAGACAAGCCCTTTATGTTGTTTTAATTGGTTTTCATTTGTTCAGTGCCCCAGGGGCCTTCGTGGGCTGGGAGGGGGAATACAGAAATAATAAATAAATAAATAAATAAATAAATAAATAAATAAATAAATCCCTTCCCGCTGGGCCTTTTAGGAGCTGCAGTTAAAACATCTGGCTGTTATGAGGTTTCCCTGCCCTGGGATGGGGTGACAGAGAAGTGGGGTTGAATGTGGAATGACTCAAGAGGAGCATCTGTTACTATTTATGCTGCATCATCATCAATGCAGATCATGCACTCCAACAGTCCGGATTTGGTCCGGACAGTCTTGATTAATTTGCTATCATCCCACTTTTTCAGCTCCTAGATTCTCTCTACTCCTCCTACTTCTCCCTTTGTCTTCAGTTTACTTCAGTTGCTGCAAAGTGAGCTCAAAGTGAAAAAGTAGTTTGCACTCTAACTCTGCAAGGGAGAGGGGAGAGGACAGGAGAGGAGAAGAAGGGATGAAATCTTGCCCATCTCTCTTGCTTGGGGATTCAGATTATCAAATTACAGAGAAGGTTGCTAGGTTCTCTTCATCTGCTATAACTACTCGTAGGCAAATATTAGGAGGGAAATTATAATTCAGGACCCTCAGATATTTATGGTATTTTTAAGAGGAAACATTAGAGATGAAATTTTAACTTAAAAAAAAAACTTTTCTCAGTTTTTAACTTTTGGGTATTGTCAGTGTTCAGTCTTCTGTGTAGGTCTTTCTATTTGAGCTGTATTTGTATGCATTTTATGCATTTTTTAATATTTTGATCTCTGATCGTAAATAATGAAAGAATGAATGAATGAGGAGTAGCAACTGTGTTGCTGTTTGGGCTTGTCTACACAAAGGAAAAAAACCTGGACTGCTCTACTGTAATAGCAAGTGGCAGCAACTGCGGCCTGTCTTAATTGTTTTACAGCCCCCAGAAACTTCTCATGCCTATAGCTGAGACCCCGGCCGCAAGTTGATTACTTGTGCTTTTAAATCTGGGGGACAGTTAAATGGCAAAATAAATCCTCAAAGAATGCGACGAGAAGCCTAATAGGTCCCATGCATTTCGAAGCCACAGCGCCCTTTTCAGAAGGAAGGGGTGTGAAAAACCCATAAGTCGCGCAATATCAGCTTTCGCTAGTTTTCCCAACTTTTTTGATTAATTTCGCGAAAATGCGCACAATTGGTCATGGGAACTTACCATCTGTGTAAACTTGCATCGACCTTTTCGAATTAACGTGAGCAGAGCTGAATCCTAATTGGTTGGAGTGGCTATTGTGCCTTCTCCGAATAGACGGAGGGTTGGAGAGAGAAATCCACCAAGCCTGCCATTTGCCCCTTCTTCTGCTTGCAAACCACTTTCGGAAATCTGCTCTGAACCCTTCCTGTCTGTTTCAAAGGAAGGCTTTGGGGGTAGGGAAGACGATCGGGAATGGGGCTAGCCTCTGCTTGGGTGGAGTGTGCGTGTGTATGTGTGTGCGTCCATGCGTGCAGCAACCGGCTGATCGCACGTTCGTGCTTTTGTTTGTTTGTCCTTCCCTTCACTTGCCTTTATTCAAGGCTTTTGGGGCAGGGAAGACGATCAGGAATGGAGCTAGCCCCTATTTGTGTGGTGTGTGTATGTGTGTGTGTGCGCATGTGCGTACTGTAATGATCGCTCCATCATGCTTTTGTTTGTTTGTGCTTCTCTTCACTCCTTTCTTTATGCAAGGCTTTCAGGGCAGGGGAAGACGATCGGGAACTTGAGAGATCGCTCTGTCGTTCTTTTGTTTGTTTGTGCTTTTCTTCCCTCTCATTATTTATGGTCTATGACCCCCTCCTTGCTCCCTCCCCGCCTCCTGCCTGGCTTTAATCATCTGGAGGCGATTCCCCCCCCTTTGCCTGTGTAAACTAAGGAAAACCGAAACTGGCTGTATCTTCCGAATAAGCCAGAATTTGTGTGATTTGTGCACTCCTGATGCGAAAGAATGGTAATCCGGAATCTCGTGAACTTTCTCCTGTTGTGGAACTGGCACCCTGCTGTCGCCAAACTTAAAAAACAAACGAACAACACCTTACTTCTAAGGTGCACACAAGCAATAGTCCACCTTTTAAAAAGACAGAGAGAGAGAGAGACAGAAAAAGATAGCACAAATCTCCATTTTATCAACTTAGCAATCGCTTGCTAAGGCGAAAATCCAACATGGCGGCAGCAGGCGCCTGCCCTGTAACCCAACCCTGCCCCCTGTGCTCATCCAGCCAATCAAGTTTGCACTTTGTCCTGCTTGGGGAAGCGATTCATATCGAATCGCTTGTCTTAATGAGCAAAAGTGCACATATCTCTGGAGCTTTTTAAAAAAAGTTGGGGAAAGCTGCGAAGGCTTTTCTCACATAGTTTTTTTCTCTTTTTGCCCCCCCCTCCTTCACAATATGACGAGACAATGTGGGATCCTGTTAAGACAGCTTGTTTTCTGGGTGCATTCTGTGAGGAGTATTTTCACTGTGTGGACAATCCCTTTGTATGTGACTGAACTGCAGTTCCTAGCATTCCTCACCACTGGCCATGCTGGCTACAGCTGCTGGGAGTTGCAATCCAACAACATGTGGAGGGCAGCATAATTCCCCCCCTGGCATAAGCAAAACAATGGGGAAAATTTTTTGCCTTAAAGAACAGAAAAGTGTATAATTTGACACCAGCCAGTGATTCCCCTCAATAATGGAAGATTCAGCAGAAACAAAAGGAAGTACTTTAGCACCAATAAACTGCAGAATTCACAGTCAAAAGACAGAGCCATAGCTGCAATTTAGTTTTAACATGGGATTATATACTTTCATATGATGAGGGTGGATTTAGTGTGATAAGGATTTGTAAGCAAATAGACTGAATGTGCACGTCCATGTCTAATACACACACACACACACTATTCAAATTTAACACTTTCTTGAATTCTGCACTGAATGCATAGAAAAATGCAAGTATTTTGTGTGTTGTGTGTGTGGGTGAGAGACAGCGGGGGAATTATGAAATGTCTATTTTAGGAGACATTGCACACCAATACGCATACCTAAAAGTGAATAAACACAAAAATGTATAATTTAGGGGCAATTGTATGTAAAACTGAAATGCAAATGTTTTATGGTTCCAAAAAGTGCTGGCTGATGCAGAGACTAGATGGAATGGACTGTGGGAAGAAACAGGATGTTGGACTTGATAGGTCTTTACTTGATCCAGTAAGGCTTATTATATGCTTGTATTCTTATTAGAAGGAAGGGATGAGACAACTAAGAATAACAAGGGATAAAACTGAGCAAACACAATCACACATAAATGGACACAAACAGCCACACACTATTGTCATTGGGGAAAACATTGGAGCGTTAAGAACTTCGTTGTTGGGAGGGGGGATGTTTTGAGAAAGGGATTGAGAAGTGGCACATGTGGATAGGGATGGAAAGAAAATGTGAAAATAGTCGAAAAATACATTCATTGATTGTCAGGAAACCTTGATGAGATGAATCTGATGAGAATCTTTGTAGTTTAGTTCTGCGCAAAATTTACACATTTTTTTCAAACTGCATTTTCTGCACAGAAAATATGTATGTCCAGAAATAAGGATTTTCTGTGCAGAAAAGCACTACTTTCTGTGCCCAAAAGAAACCACATGTAGTTTTTGTGTAGAATAAGTCCTGAATTGTGAATAGCCTTTGAAAACATTATCTTTCTCACAGTGGGAATAGCTAAAATTAATTGTTGCCTCCTTTGAGAATGAAATGATGAATAATTACATCCCTACATGTGGATAATCTAGGAGGAAGTTCTCAGAGCTAGGAAAAAGTGATTAAAAAAACCCATTGGCCATTTCAGGGGCTACACAAATGGCAAAAATACTCCTCACAGAATTCAAGGAGAATAAGAGCTGTCTTAGTGGCATTTAGCATCATTTTGCCATATTTGGAAGGAGGGGGAACATAAAAAACTCTGAAGCCTTTGCGGCATTTCCTGGCATTTTTAAAAAACCAGCAGGGGGAATGTGCATTCCTACTCATTGGGACAAGTGAATCAATTAGATTTGCTTTCCCATATGAGCAGAAGCTGAAAGTTGATTGACTGGATGAGCGCAGAGGGCAGGGCTTGCTAACAAGGCAAGAGCCCAGAATCACCATGTTGGTTTTTTGCCTTAGTGAGCAAACGCTAATGTGATAAAATGGGGTTTGTTTTTGCTTTGTTTTGCTTTTCTGTTAAGGTGAAATATCACTCTATTGCATCTTGGGATTTTTTTTTTTAAAAAAACACTGTTCAGTAGCAGCAAATTGGTAAGTAAAAATGTGAGTAATTCACTTGCTGCCTCCATCTTGATTTGCAAACATGCCTGTTTGCACAGCAAATGGAGATAGCTTCGCATGCCTGCAATCTGCCAAACCCCCCCACAAACCCCAATCCAAAAAACAATTAAGACAAATTGCAACTGCTGCAAGTTGCCTTTACTGTGGAGCAATCCGCTTCTTTTTGCCTTGTATAGACTAGCCCCTTGACAAAGGAACTTTTCCAAGCTATGGACATTCTAGGTATAACAGATAGTGAAATAGAATGGGCTAGCACATTTGAGAAACAGGAAGCCATTTGTGGTGTATAAAGCCAGAAGGTAGGTCAGGAAGAGTGAATCATATGGGAAGAGGCGTGCTGGGAAGTCAGAGGAGAAAGGCAAGGCTGGGAAGCAATGCTACCTTGGCAAGCTCTCTTGTAGTGCCAGCTTCAAACCAGTTAATGACATCTCTGGGCAATCACCACCCCCAGTGGCTCTGAGCCGAGAAATATAGGACTCAAACTCATCCACGTTATGGGTCTTCAGGACTGGTCCAACATCTGCCAAGAGAAATAGGGTCAAGAGACACTAAGGCATGAAGACACGAAGGACTGTTACTTATGGCTGAAAATACAGATATATCACACACACAAAAAATAATTTGTTTATTTTGCTGGTTTTGTTTCTGTCTTTTTCCCTTCCAAAGGGCTTTGGAAGCCAACAATCATTAAAAGTAAAACAAATATTTGTTGTTGTGTGCCTTCTAGTCATTTCTCACTTATGGCGACCTGAAGGGTAAGGTTTTCTTGGCAAGATTTGTTCAGAGGGTGTGCTATTGCCTTCCTCGGAGGCTGAGAGAGTGTGACTTGCCCAAGGTCACACTGTGGTTTTCCATGGCTCAGCAGGAATTCAAACCCTGATCTCCAGAGTCATAATCCAGTGCTTAAACCACTACACCACCCTGGCTCTCTAAAACAAATATTGCAATATGATAAATACAAAAACAGAGAGGGTAAGACTGCATAAATCTATATGAGCCAATTTTTTTAAAATGTGTACAAATTTCAGTATGGGCTTATCTATTGGGGCCCATGACCATAGCCAAGATCTTGCTTTAATGTGAATTCAGAAGTATGCCTTTTAAAATATATATCCCCTGCAACTTTGATTAGAAGCTTCCTCCTTGTACCTTCTGTACTTATAATTGCTTCTTATACACTCAAGAAACAGCACTGCTGAACTATCACTCAGTTAGCTACCTTTTGTTCCCTGATCAGGATGCACTTTTCTGAGGTAACTGAGGTAACTGTGACACTGAAATTAGCACTGGCAAATTAGATTAATAAAAATATTAATGAGCAACAGCTTTGACTTGTAATAGAAAATTGGCACCTAAAGCACCTTCTCTGCAGAAAACAAAAACGTAACAATCAAGACACATTTAAGTGACATTTACCAAAATCTGTATCATTATTGAAGAAGAGACAATGACAGATTGCCACAGAGAAACAGCTTTTACTTAAAAGGACAGTTGCCCTTGGAATGCTCAGTGCCATTTGAATTTTTACATTGAACAATTTGGGTTCAAATGGTTTTACATAATAAAACAGTGCCATAAGCAAGAAAAATGTGGACTTAGAATTTCTTTACACTGCTGTCCAGTGAAATGAAACATTAACTTCCCATTTTGCCTGTGCTCTTTTAGAATGTTTTATATTTCTTTTGTCTTCATTGTTATTTAATTGTGTATTTTAACTCTTAGGAGATTATCAGACAAGCCCTTATAACCCGTTTCTATCCCACCGCCCCCCCACCCGCCCCATTCCTGTTCCTGTTCCATGATTAGGAAAAAAAATTCAGACACTTACCCCCACTGTGGAACAGGAATGTCCTCCCCTTCCCCTCGCTGGCTGGGAGTGAATGCAGTTGTCACAAAGCTGCATTCACGTCCCGAAAATGAAATCTTACCCATTCTTACGAGAGAACGATGCATAGGAAATTTAAAAATAAAAAGTAAACCAAATGTCAAAAAATAAAACTAAGCCCCAAAACACCCTGAAAATTTAACAAGTAATCCAGGGAAGGGGAAAAAAGGGGTGCCACTTACCTCCTCGTTCTGATCGCACCCAAAAGTGTTTGGCATGGACCTCACCCCAGGGTTGGCATCGCACCAGCATAACGAGATAACAACGGGGCATCTTTCAGATCCCATTACAGAAACCCATGATCCCATTACAGAAACAGGATGGTTGGTTTATTAACGATGTTTCCCCATGAATAAGGTATCACGGGGAGAGAATGGGAGCAGGATGGGAACAGAACAATGTCATCCGAAAGGTAAGCCCTTTCCCGATTCTGTTCCGTTCCTGCAACAGACTTTATAGTCTGTCTGATAATCTCCTTAAAATACAGAATTCTTAAAATGCACCAGCAGACAAACTGGCTACAATGTTTTTGATTTCCCTATAAACACTAAGTGAACAAAGGATGGCAATTTCTGACTACATATGTAAGTGTGGATAGCTCTTTTGATTTCTGTCTCACCTGGGTCATTGAAGGGCACAAGTATGTAGTTAAACGGTGCATCGGGAGATCCAGAATATTCTCGGAGGATTTCAATGCAGGTGGTTTTGACCTGTTGGATATCATTTGACATACTGCCAGTTGTGTCTATTGCAAAGGTGAGAGAATAGCCTTCCAAGCTGAAAAACTTCTGGAAAGTGTCATGGCCAACATGGCTTAGGAGGCCAGATCCTGTGCAAACAGACAGCAAAATCAGGATATGTTTATACTACCAGATACCCCATCTTAACCTGATGTGACTAAAATTTGTCTATTTTGTTCTACTGACAAAAAAATAAAAGCCAGAAATCCATGAACAGGTTTTGCAAATCTGGAAAAGTTACTTTTGAAAAAGTAACTTATTATGTAACTCATTGCCTGCATACATATAAAGAAACTCATCACTCTTAATGTTACATAAAGCATCATTTCATTTATTATTCCTTTGGGTTCTTTCTTTGAAAAAAAATCCATCTTAAAACAGGAAAACAATGGCCTAAATTTGAGGGTGGGAATCAAAATGCTCCCCTCCAAGTATTTTTGTCCCACAAAAAGTAATATAGAAAAATTAGAAAATATTATTTGTTAATTGAAAAATGTAACAACTTTACTAATCATTATGTATGTTGTGTATCAATTCCTGCTGAAATATTTTTTGTCTATTTGCTAGAATTGTCACAAAGATTTAACAATGAGCTGGATCTGCAGTTTTTTAAAATAATGTTGGGTCACAATTACCTTTGGGTATTAATACTATATTAGTTTCCTATACTATATTGGCTTCCTATGCTATATTTGCTTCCTCTTATGTATTTTGTAAAAGGAACACTGCACCACTGTTATCTCAAAATGCAGCATGTCATAGACAGAGATTACATCAAAATGGTTCATTGCAAGCTGTGTTTCTCCAGTGCCTCCAGATACATCTTGGTTGTTTCACAAAAAAGATAAAATTCAGTAGATCAGACCAGTAGGTCTGGTGTGCAGTGACCAGAGCAGGTCACTGTAGCAAGGCACCAACTCCACACCACTTTTCCCTGTGCCCCAGGTTGTCAAGGGTTCAGGCTGGGGACTTACCTTCTCCTACAAAGAAGTCTCTTGTGGCTCGTATGGCTAGTTCAGCTGCTTGCTTGTGTAACTGATAGTGTGGGGAGAGTCGGGGATCAGAAGTCTCTTTGTTGATGCCACCCGTGGGAGGAAAATTCTGGGTCACATCATTTCTCCCACCATGTCCACATTTGCCTGCAGGAGGAATATAAGAATAAGGAGATGATGCTATTTATATCCTGCTTTTTCCCACTTTTCTTCCAAAATTGGGATTCAAGGCAGCTTACAATTGAAAAAAGAACAATACCACTAAAAACATACAAAAAGTGAACATTAAAATGGAATTAAGCTATTCACAATATTAAAATAATTTAAAACTACAGTTGTCCCTCCGTATCCATGGATTTGTTATCCATGGATTTAAGTATTCTCGGCTTGAAAATATTCTTAAAAAATAATAATCCAAAAAGCAAACCTTGATTTTGCCATCTTATATGAGGGACACCATTTTGCTATGCCATTGCATATAATGGGACTTGAATATTCATGGATTTTGGTACCACGGGGGGTCCTGGAACCAAACCCCAGTGAATATGAAGGGACAACTGTACACTTTAAAATGATAATACGCAATTCAAAGATAAAAAGCAATTAAAACAGTCCAAACAGTGTAGTGTGATAATGTCTGCTAGACATTATCACACTACACTGTTATAGCACTACTGTAGTATTCCACTTTAACTTCTATGATGGTCTCCTGTGGAATCCTGGGGTTTGTAGTTTAAGGAGGGGCATTTAGCATTCTCAGCCAGAGAGTTCTTAGGCCAGCCGAAACTACAAACCCCAGAATTCCACAGGAGGCAGCAGGAGCAATTAAAGTGGAATAATAGCACTATAACATGTCATGTGATAAAGTCAGGGCAATACAGTTGCCCCTCCACATTTACGAACTTAGCATTCGCGGTTTTGCATATTAGTGGTTTTGGGAGGGCCCCCCGCCCTCCCAAAACCGTGACACAGGGCCTTCGGAGGCCCCGCAAAGGCCTTGGGAGGGAGGGGGGAGGGCCGGGGAGGTGACCACGGGGCCTCCGGAGACTTTCTGGAGGCCCTGTGTAGGCCTTGGGAGGGAGGGGGAGGGCTGGGGAGGCATCCACAGGGCTTCGGGAGGGTCTCCGGAGGCCCTGTGAAGGTCTTGGGAGGGAGGGGGGAGGCAGGGGAAAGCGACTATGGGGCCTCTGGAGGCCCCGTGGTTGCTTTGGCAGGGGTGGGGAGGGCAGTCATTATTAGCAGAATTTTCACATTTGCGGGGGTCTGTGGAACCTAACCCCTGTGAATGTGAAGGGACGACTGTAGATCATTTGAAGCCAGGGGGTAAACAAGTGTGAGCCAGTTTTTTAGTGACAGTTAATGTGTGCATGCAGCAGTCAATTAGAGAGCCTGTCTTAAGGAGCAAAGATGCCAATGGTTTTAGAGAAATAACCTAAAGCTTTACTGTAGGAACACCATTCTAAGATAGGAAAGTTACTCAGGGAGCTAATTTAAGCTAGCTACATCTCTCAGGAGAAGAGGTGGAAACATACCTAAGAGTATCAGTTAACATCACAGATGGAGCAGGATCCCTGGACAAGCAGCGAGGACTGTGGGACTCTCAAACTAGCCCTAACGCTACTGCCCACTCTGAGACATTCTTGACTCTTCAGCGCTAAGTGTTGTTGCACTTCTAACATTTAGGAGGGGCACCTCAAAACCCAAGTGTAGTATATACTTAGCCATGAAGCTGACAAGGTGACCTTGAGTCAATCAGCCTAATCTACCTCACAGGGTTGACATGATGAGGATGATTTTAAATGATTATTTCTATAAACAACGAACATAAAAGTGTGGCTAAATGTGTGCTTTATTGTCCTTTGTCACATTACAACACTGAATTTAAATGATTAAAAATGGGCCAAAATGGGCCATTAGGGAAAGTTGCACCTGAATTAGGGAAAGTTGCACCTGAAAAGAACCCCAGATTTTCATCCATTTTTATAAACAAACAAACAAACAAACAAACAAACAACCCTCCTCTACACAAAACAGTGTGGGAATTTAATGAAACAGACTTACAATTTAATATACACAAAATTAACATGAAGTAGTCATAGACTGATTCATACATCCCTTTGTTTTCTGTCCAACCAGATGCTTTGGGGAATTTCATCTGAGGACAATTTCTGGAAATCACTGCCACAGTTATAAATGTATAACCTAGGACAATTCCACACTACAGCCCTGGTGGCTCAGTGGTTAAATGCCAGTACTGCAAGTCACCACGTTGCAAGTTTGATTCCAGAGGGCTCCAAGGTTCACTCAGCCTTCCATCCTTTCGTAGGTCGGTAAAATGAGGACCCAGCTTGTGGGGGCAATTAGCTAACATACATTGGAAACTGTTTAATGCAGTGTAGATGTGTAAATTGCTATTGCTTAAAACAATTTGTAAGGTGCTCTGATAGCCTTGTGGCTGAAGAGTGGGGTATAAATACATAAATAAATAAATAAATATAAAAAATACACAAATAATCCAGATTCAAACTAGATTATTTGCCATGATGCCTTCCTATGGAATCCTGGGTTTTGTAGTTTGATGAGGCAGCAGTGCTCTTGGGAAGAGAAGGCTAAAGACCTTGTAAAAACTACAAATCCCAGGATTCCAATAGGAGGAACCATGGCAAATAATCCAGTTTCAACCTGGATTATTTGTGTAGTGTGGGTTTGGCCCTAGAGTTACACATTTGTAATAGATTTGAATCCATGAGCCCTACATATTCAATAGTGTAGGGACTACATAGGGATTGTAGAATCTTGATTTATCAGACAACAGCCTCTGTGAGCAATGGAGGTCTGTTCTTCTGTCAAATGGGATGCAACAGACTGATGTTTCCACCCACCCACCCACCTTCTGTGAGTGATCTCTGGTGCAAGAAGGAATTGCGACAGGGTTCCTTTTTCTGACAGTCTCAACCAGAGATAGCTTGTGGGAGGGGGTGGAAATTTTACGATCCCTACATCTGCTGTCTGTCAATGAACAGAACAGACCCACATTGCTCACAGTGGCTGATGCCCGGTAAGTCAGGACTGGAGTGAAGGGTAAACAAGGAGACACAGTTGATCTAGAATCATGGTCCCAATTTATATCCTCTTAATTCCCAGCATCCAGAAATTAGATACAGACTCACATGGGATGCTCATCAGGTATCCATTACAAGCAGACATATATATATATATATATATATATATATATATATATATTTCCCCGGTGTGACACTTACCTCTCGGTTTGGTCCTGCATGTTGCTGATAACTTGTATCCACTTGTGAGCATGTCTTTCACTAGAATATTTCCATCACATGAATACCAGCCACTATTAAACACAACAGTTAGATGTTGAGAAGGGGATTAATATCCTGGGGTGGGCACACTTGGGATTGCATATCAAGAATGACTGGCTGGCATCCTGTTAGTTATGGTGTCGTAAGTTAGACTTATGACCGTGTTAACTATTTCCTATTCACATGGTACCATTGCCACAACTGTAAATCCTGTCAGCTGAATCCCACCCTAAAAGCCAGTCAGCTGTCCTGAGTGAGGGGGCTCTCCAGTACTGGTGAGCCATCACTGTGGGATGACTTGAGCAGCCCCTTCATGCCAGAAAGTGACAGAACAAGGAGCAGAAGCAGGGACCACCATGGGGTCTGGTTGCAAATCTTCTTCACACAATCACTCACTGGCAGGAGGGACTGGTTTAAGGTGGGTTTCAGGGGTTGGGTCAGTCATGTGACAGGGCAATAGCCAGGGGGCCTCGATGCCTGAGATTAGGAGGGGCCCCCCAGCATGATATTACTGTAAGTTTTTACTATGTAAATCCATTTAGTTTTTTAAAAAATAAATATAAATATTACTCTAGTATCATCATTTAAACTGACTTATTTTAATTTTTATCCTAAATCCTGTAGAGCATCTCGCTGTCCTTAACCTTAGCAGTAGGTAAGGGCCCCGCCAAAGATCCTGGCCTGGAGGCCTGCTTCAGGATGTGGGGGCCATGGGGTCAGGAGATGAAGTGTAGCTACACTATCATAGCTACACTTCTGAAGCAGGATCGCAGCCACCTTTCCTAGCTCCAGACAGCTGACAACCAGCACAGTCCATTAATTAAGGTATTGGACTTAGTTCTGTGTTCAGATCTTAGTTGTGTGTGTATGTGTGGGGATATGTGGCCCTCCAGATCCGGGACTGAAAATCCAAGCAGCCGTAGATAGCAGAGCCAATGATGAAGGATTACGGGAGTGGTAGCCCAACAATATCTAGAGGTCCAGAGTTGCTCACACCTTTTAGAAAACAATAAATTAGCTGACATTGGCTTCCTCTCAGAACAGTAGGAACTGGAGTTTGGAAAGAGAACTCAGGTCAACCCCTCAGACAACCTAAGCCTTCTCACAGCCATAGCCACATTTATACTATTCTAATATTAACTAATATTTCCACGAATGTTGGTCGAAATTATTATCAAGATCACCAGTTTTTGCCAGGAAATTTATCTCTCATCACACTTTGTGCCAGTCTAAAAACTACAAGTAAATCCAATAGAACAGAATTCCTGGGGCAAACCATCTAGACCAGTGGCTCTTAACTGTTTCTTTACCAGGGACCATCTTTAAATATTTTTTGTTGCCATGGTACCCCAAGACTTAACTCAAGATTTAAAACAACAACAATATCTGATGATGACGACAATAACAATAATACAGTTACATCCTGCATTAACCTTTCCCTCAAAGCGGGAGGGAAGACTTTTCTCCTGCAAGTTTGCGGCTGGAGCAGATAGAATGGCAATGCACAGGCCAAGCCAGCCAGCCTTTGCCTTGACCCCTGTCATGTGGCTGCTCCACTGTGGGGAGGAGGTGGGCCAAGCAGCTGTCAAGCCTCTGTGGACCCCTGTGAGGACACTGCAGCCCACTTGGGGTCGGTGGACTAAAGGTTAAGAACCACTGATCTAGACAGCAAAGACTTGATCTTTTAAAAACATTCCCATTCTCTCTCTCCCTGTGTGTGTCCCTCTCTCCATCTCTCTCTCTCTCTGCATTTCCACTTTGTATGAGGAAAACTAGCATGTCAGGGAGAAAGCTTGGTGAATGCTAGGCTCTATTCCTGAGGCACTAGTTTTCTACAGTTGGGGAGATTTTGATGGAAGGGCATATTCTAATCTGCAATACTCCACCTACAGTCTCAACAGATAACCTGCCTTCAGGAATTCTGTACCCTATAATTTATCTACACATGTAAATTAGCTGTTTCATACATATATCTGCACATATAAATCAGCTGCTCTGATTTCCTGACTGTTCTATCCTCCCCACTTGCTGACCTCCAGGGCTTGGACGTTTGCTTGTGGCTCCCCCCACCCTACCGCCTGAAGTCATTTTCAGTGGCTGGCACATAAGTCAAAATTGGCCTCTGTATTTTCTCAGATTAGCCCTGTATTGGTCTTACCTTGCCTCTTTCACACAGTTGCTGCAAGTTGTCTTAGAAGCCGGAGCAGCTGGAAAGGCCCGACTGGTTGTATTTACTGTAAGACACACAGAAAGGGGAGGGATTCTATTTTAGACACATACATGGATTCCACTTAGTTCTGCAATCTAGCTGATTTCACTGCTTTATGATGCTTCTCTGGTTAAAATTGTACATACAAATGTGGGACACAGATTTTAACAGTTAGTTTAATAAAAATAAAAACAGCACTTTCTGCACTTCTGTGGATCTTTTTCACAGGTTTACATTCTCGTCTTGAAAGTAATTGAAAAATTCTGTACATGGTCAAGCTCAGTCATTGGAGCATGGTCAGAGAAAGTTGTAAATTAGTTACAGTTGTCCCTTCATATTGGCTGGGGTTTGGTTTTAGGACCTCCCTTGGATACCAAAATCCGTGAATACTCAAGTCTAGAACATGGAGCAATGGATGCAAGTTCCAGGAACAGAGATTCCACCTCAACATTGGCAGCAGCAGCCAGGCTTGGAACTGGGAGTGGGCAGTGAGTGCTTTGGCCCCTCTCCTCCTCCCTCGGAACGCCCGGCCTTTAGAAAGCCTTTAAAGCCGGCTCCAGCTCAACTATTGGCAGCACCCCTGGTGGCAAACATCTAAGGTGGCGATTGGGGACAAATTGTTATACTGGACCTGATGTTGATGTGGGTTGATATAAGACTTGTATTATCAAGACATTCGGTCTCTTATCATCTGACTGCTATAGGAATTGGATTATGGGATTGGGGTTGGTTTATCCCCCAAATACCCCTTTTTTCCAGTGGCTTTAAACTTTACTGTTCCCCTTGAGGCTGGGAATGAGGTGGGGGCGGCTATAGGAGTTGTGCAGGGGAATGGGAGGTATGGCTGGAACAGGGTGAACAAATGTTACAAAAGAAGACGGGATCGCTGTTTGAAAGCTATCCCACCTTCAGTTCCCTCTGTTTCCCAGAATGGCTTGGAGAGCAGACCAACTATTCCACAGAACCTCACTCTGCTCCTCTGCAATGCCAGGTTGGTCAAGAACAAGACCCATATCATCCATGATCTCCTCATGGATGAGGATGCTGACCTGGCTTGCTTCACAGAGACCTGGCTGGGAGAGGATGGCGCGGTTACCTGGGCGCAGGCCCTCCCAGCCGGGTACTCTGTCAGTGAGCAGGTGAGGGGAAGTGGGCAGGGGGGGGGCGGAGTTGCTCTGGTTCACAAGAATAGCCTGATCTTGACCATGATACCTGTCCGGAACACAATCCACTTTGAGAGTATGTACCTTAGCCTTAGGACCAGGGATAGTTTGGGGATTCTTCTAGTCTACCGACCAACCCATTGTCTAGCAGACTCCCTGACCGAGCTGACACAGCTGGTCTCGGAGCTGTTGTTGGAGTCTCCCAGACTTTTTGTTTTGGGAGACTTCAATATCCCGCTTGAGACCAGTCTAACAGGCATGGCTCGGGAGTTCACGAAGGCCATGACAAACATGGGCCTATCCCAATTGGTCGTCGGGCACACACATTGTGCAGGTCATACACTTGATGCAGTCTTCAGTACGGAACAGAAATATCTGTGGGCGGAGATTGTAAATACCTCCGCATTGTCATGGTCGGATCATTTCCTGGTCAAGGCGGAACTTCGAATTTGTATCCGCCCCACCGGGTGTGGTGGACCCATTAGATTGGTCTGCCCTCAAAGGCTAATGGAGCCAAATGGATTGCAGAAAGCCTTGGAGGGTTTAATGGTTGGGAATGCCAGTGACCCTGTCGATGCTCTGGTCAATATTTGGAACACCGATCTTGCCAGGGCTATTGACATGATCGCTCCCAAGCATCTTTGCCAATCCACTTCAAACCGTAAGCCATGGTACACACCAGAGCTTAGGAGAATGAAGCGGTTTGGACAATGACTAGAGGGCATGTGGCTGAAAACTCGACTCTTATGTGACAGAACTTGCCATAGGAACTTTCTTTGGTCCTATTGGGAGGCAATACGTGCAGCATGGAGATCTTTCTCCTCTGCATGTATTGCATCTGCAGAGTCCCATCCAGCAGAGCTGTTTCAGGTGGTGAGGGAGCTAACACAGGTACCCCCTGTGCCGAATCCCTTACTTAACCCGACATCGGCCTGCTGTGACACGTTTAACAACTTTTTCACAGATAAAATCTCTCAGATAAGAGCAGACTTAGACGCCAATGTTTTAACAGATACCATAGGATAGACGTCCAGCGACTCTGTCGATGAAGTTATTATTATTATTATTATTATTAACATTAGGAGGAACTTTCTGACAGTAAGAGCTGTTCGGCAGTGGAACATACTCCCTCGGAGTGTGGCGGGGTCTCCTTCCTTGAAGGTCTTTAAACAGAGGCTGGATGGCCATCTGTCAGGAATGCTTTGATCGTGATTTCCTGCATGGCAGGGGGTTGGACTGGATGGCCCTTGTGGCCTCTTCCAAGTCTACAATTCTATGATTCTATTATTCAAGTCCCATTCTATGCAATGGCATAGCAAAGTGGTGTCCCTTATATAAGATGGCAAAATCAAGATTTGCTTTGTGGATTATTATTTTTTAAGAATATTTTCAAGCTGTGAATACTTAAATCCATGGATATAGAGGGACAACTGTATTTTAAAAAATAAAATAAAAATGTAACTAGACTAATCTTAAAATTCTTTTGACTATTTATATTGAAGGCATTTATTTAACAAGAACCAGTGTGGAGTAGAGATTTGAGTGTTGGGACTATGGGCTTGTCTACACAGGCAATATACCCTGTCTTGCCCCATCTCGGAGCCCTGCAGTCCATACTACACAGGGCATTCTGCCCCCAAGCAGTCCTCACCACCCCCGGAGCAGGTACTGGGCTAAGAAAGGGGAAAGGTGGGCTAGGGCCCAATATAATGCTTTAAAATAATACCTGTTTACTCTGTTTCCGCTGGGAGGAAATGCAGACATCCATCCCAGCAGGCCGGCCCTTGCTGCTGCTGTTAGCATGCCCTACTATCCCCTCCCTATAATATCTCAAATTGGACATGTTGGACACTTTGATCCTGTCAAGTTGACCAGGGTGATTGAAAAAGAGGTCAGGTGGAGGTCATAAGGAACTGGGAAGGTGTCTTAAAAATATTTTTAGCAAGAAAGCCCAACATAGGATTATGGGAAAGCCTCCCCCTGCAACAAAGCCATTAAGGAGGTATGCGCTAATCCCTTCTTGGGCACTTAAACAATGAGTCATTTAACCAAACAATCTAACCAATCAAACATTTGTAGTTCTTTTTTCTAAGCTATTGTTTTTAAACTGATGAGCCCTGCCATTGCAAAACTGTAGCCACCCCTTCTGGCTCCAGAGCGATTGACTACTGTTGGGACTTTGCTATTCTGGTGTACATTCACCCCTCTGGGCTTTGGGAAAAGCACTGGTGACCTCTGTATCAGAATGGATGTGTCTCTCTGTGTGTATGTGTACATGTCTATGATCCAGTCTGGGGTTAAGTTTAAACTCTGAAGAAGCATTCCAAGGTGCTGAAGCCTCTCCCCGAAATATGCCCAGCACCTTGGATAGCTTATTTAAAGTTTGGACTAAAACTCAGAATGGCTCAGTGAGACAGGAGCTGCTACCTTCCACTTACCTGTCACTTTTCAGAGATCTTAATGCATTAATTGTTATATAAGTATTATAAACAATAGTTATTCTGCCTTGCCAAGCTGGCACAAAGACAAATACACAAACGATTGTGTACTACCACAGGCAGCAGGGCTTTCTCAGTGATGTGATCCCTGCTTTGGAACTTCCTTCCAGAGATCTGATTGTCGCCTGCACTCCTGAATTTTAGGTGGCAGGTCAAAACTTCTATTTGTATAAGCTTTATGTTGTTGTTGTTGGGGGATAAGCAAATGTTTGCTCTTTTACTGCAACTCCTTTCAATTGCTTTATTGTATAGGCAGACCTCAATTAACAAACCCTTTAGCGAAGCTTCTTTGAACAAATTCCTTTTATTTCTGTCCAGCCCTGCTTTCTTCCACAACCTCTGTGTAGGTAGAAGGTTATTGGGGGGGGGCAGTGCTGGCATTGGGTGGTGGTGAAGGAGGGCTAGAGAAAAACAGACTACTGGTGTAGGGTTGCAGCATTGTGGGAATTATTGCACAGTGGAAGTGAAGCCTGAGAGTAGCACATCCCACCTTGCCTTATTGCACAGTGTCAATGTGTTTAAGCTGTTCTCCTGTTCTGGTCCCATGGGAGACAGTGGTAAAGTGGGTCTTTTTGCTAACAAATTTTTCCAGTTAGCAAAAAGAGTTGCATTTACCACCTTCTCTGGCAGAATGACAGAAGAGCTGAAACGCGGCAACGTCATGAGATAAGGCAAGGTGGCCCACACTATTATTGGGGTGCTTCCTTTCCTTGTGTGATAAGCCCCTGTGTCTGCGGTAAACAATGCAATAAAGCTTGAGCTGGGAAAGAGTGGGATTTTATTCTAGCTGAGTTTACTGTAGCTTTAATGTACCTGCCTACAACAAGCAGAGCAAACAGCAGCTGCCTTCAGAATTTCTTACTGAACATTTATGAACAGCAAAACAGAGAGAAAAGGTGAAATCTGATTTAAGTCCTCCTCACCAGCTACCACCATCATATTAAAAAAAGCATTGATCTCTAAGTTTGGCCTCCAAAATGTAAATTGTAAGAAAAGTGGAGGGTGGTGAAAGGAAAAGTCATCCTTAGATGTATTTTGGAAGAAGCCTTCAAGTAGTCTCTAAAGGTTCAAGATATTTTTGTTTACTTACACTAAGCTTATATGACCTGGTTGTTTCATTTTGCATATGTGTATTGTTAGTTTTGTTTAAAAAGTTTGCTGGAATATATTGAACTGTTCTTTTTTTTGCGCGTGTAATGTAGGAACATATCCCTGTTGTTTCCATGTTATTTCTACCTCTGGTACCAAATGGTCCTTTAAAGAAGTAATGCCCAGGAACACATCTGTTTTGTTAACCTGGGGCCTGTCTACACTGCAGAAATACAGCAGTTTGACACCACTTTATCCACCATAGTTCTGTCCTATGGAATGCTGGAATTTGTAATTTTGTGAGGTATTTAGCCTTTTCTGTCAGAGAACTCTAGTGCCTCACCAAACTACAAATGCCAGAATTCTATAAGATAGAACTATATGATGGATAAAGTGGTGTCAAACTGCTGTATTTCTGCAGTGTAGACAGGCCCTGAAGTAAACCTGTATGTGAGTACAGTAGTAGATATTTGTAATTTGTGGTTTCAGTTGTGTTTGATGTAGATTGTTAACTCCCTGAGTTCTTAGGCCGAAATGTGCAGTATAAATAAAATACATTATTGTGATTGTTACTGTTGTACAAAGCATGTCTTCTTACAATCTTAAAAAGTTACAATTTAGAGAGGAATCCTTCTTTATACAATATAAGTAGCTGGGGAGTCAACCACAGAAAACATGGTAAAACTCATTCCTTGTTTTCCATATTCAGTGTGACTTACACAGGTATTCGTAAGGTTTACTGTTTCCCATTTCAATCCAGTTGGTGTTGCTGTAGAACGTCTGGAGCACATGGAGGGCTTTCCCAGCACTTAGGCGAGCTGACTCCAAAGCGGATGAATTCACAGGGCCTTTCAGGCCAGACAGCACAGAGTCCCTCAGGATTCGGAGTTGATTAATACCTAGGAATTGATAGCAGGGAAGAGCTTGCTCATACCAATTTCTCCTGTCTTCCCTGACTGCTTCATTTCAAACATGAGAAATGCCAGTCCAGGTTCCAGTCTGAAATGGCATTTCTAAGCTGTTTCCCAAACTGCAGAAATGGTGCAGTTTAACACCACTTTAACTGCCATGGCTCAATGCTATGGAATTCTGGAATCTGTAGTTTTGTGAGATATTTAGCCTTCTCTGCCAGAGAGCTCTGGTGCCACAACAAATTACAGATCTCAGGATTCCTTAGGATGGAGCCATGATAGTTAAAGCAGTGTCAAACTGCATTATTTCTGCAGTGTGGCAGCAGCTTTAAACTTTAGTTCAAGATTTGGACGTAGGGTATGGGGAGAGGGGCTCACTCTAGGCTTGCCACTTTTAATTCCAAATGTTCTAGCATCTCAAAGGGGCAAGAACAGGACTGGTTTAAGGATTTTGGGGGCCCCTGCAATGCTTTATTTTGGGGGGCCCATATGTTTATCTGAGGTCAATGTAACCTAACTCAACCTAAGCTATTCACAGTACGGGATATTCAGATTATTACTAATAATGTTTTTGCATGAAGAGGGTTACTGCAGGGCCCCCCACAATGATGGGGCCCCCTGAGGATGCTGACGCCACCGATGCCTTAAACCGGCCCTGGGCAAGAAGGTAGTGTTTGAGGCAGATGACCTTGAGAGTGAGGATGGTCACACAGAAGCTCATGTTCTACTGCTGAGTGAGAGAGCTCCATCATGAGTCAGTGGGCTATTGCATTCTAAGGCCATGGCAGAGAAAGTAAGTTATTTGGACTACAACTCCCAATATCCCCCAGCAACCATATTAATAGCAGACAATGGGTGCAGCTACACTATAAAAATAATGTACTTTGACACCACTTTAAGTGCTGTAGCTCCATCCAATGGAATCCTGGGATTTACAAGGTCTTTAGCCTTCTCTGCCAAAGAGTGCCGTGCCTCCCAAAACTACACATCCCAGGATTCCATAGGATGGAGCCATGGCATTTAAAGTGGTGTCACACTGCATTATTTCAACAGTGTAGATGCACCCAAGGTGGGAACAGAACCAGGAACCTTTCTCCCATCCTGCACTGCTCAAGTTGGAGGGTGGCTGTAGGATGAAGCCATGGCAGTGAAAGTGGTGTCAAACTGCATTATTTCTACAGTGCAGAAGCACGCACAGAATGTGAGAGCTTTGTCTCTCATAGTACTCTGTGTGTGGAATTCTTTGGTCCTTCCTCAGTACTTAGATCTGTTTTCTCCAAACAAACTGCTTTCAAGATGCTGAATTACAATGCCCACCTTTCCCACCCAATATGTCTATGCTGGTGGAGGGATGATGGGAGATGTAGTCCAGCACATCTGGAAGGTGTACCAGTTTGGGGAAGTCAGATTTCATAAGTACTTCCTACGCTTACAAGTGAAAGTAGCTTCGGGCTAAGAGATTTGATGGGGAAGAATTATAGTGACAGAACATAGGGATTTAATGAGACAGAAAATATGTTTTTCTTCTCTAGGACTGGCATACATTTGTTTCTCCCCTTTGCTGCCTTTCAACACCCTCCCAAGAGATTATAAGATTGCAGCCTTAATGTAATTGTTACTCACTGTCTGCACTTTTTGCATATTATCTCTTCACCAGGGGTGTAGCTATGGGGGAGGATGAGGACACTGCCTTCTAGATAAGAATTCTGCCACTCAAATGAATGTTTTCGTCAGCCCCTACATTCTAGCACTGCAGATTCTGAGGGCTTATCTACACTATCAAAACCGCCCCAGTCCCCATGCAAATTTCCCTGAATCTGGGGCGATCAGGCCACACGATGTACAGCCTTTCTCCTGAATCTGGGGAGATCTGGCCGGACGTCGCATGGTCCAGATTCGCAGATGTGGAGTTTGTGGGATTCTGGGTTTTCTCTGTATTTTCATTTGCTGCTGCTGCCGCTGCCACCACTGTGACCAATTTTAAAGCCCCAGAGGCAGTTCCCAGCTGAAGGGAGAGGTTTTCTCCCTTTCCCTGGCTCGGCAGCACTGCCTCCACCTGCTTTCCACTTGCCCAACACTTCCTTCCAGCACTTCTGCTGCTTTCTTCGAGTGCCTCTTCCTGTGGCAGGTGAGCAGGTGGAGGCAGCGCTGCCAAGCCAGGGGAAGGGAGAAAACCTTTCTCTTTGGCTGGAAACTTCCTCCAGAGCTTTAAATTGTAGTCAAGGCGGTGGTGGATGAAACTCTGCAGGAACAGTGAAGATAAGGTATCCCATGTCCCCGAGGAGAATAATAATGTGCAGGGCTTTGGGGGGAATGTGGGAGCATGGAGGCAGAACTCTGTTGGGAGTTTCCCCCCCACATGTAGACAAGCCCTGAGACACTGAAAATCTTTCACACCAAGAACTCTTCTATTTGCTGTGTTCTCATTCCCTTGGTCACTCTCCCTCTTTTCTTTGGATGCCTAAACTGTATTTCCAAACAGTTCAACGGAAGTTTTAAGTTACAATGCTAGCAATTTTGGAGGGAGTGAAGGAAAATTTCATGGGAAGGGCATAATCCTTCCTCAGGTCACTTTGAACACATTGGACAGAAGGGACTGTTCTCTACGGGTCTTACCGCACTCTGAAGAAAAGCAGCAAGGGAGCAGAAATGTTTCATTTTCTGCACTGCTTTGCCACATAATGTCATCATCCTTCCAGTGTTTTTTCATTCCGGTCCCATGGGGACCGAGGTAAAACCACATCTTTTTGCTAACGGGTTTTTCTAGTTAGCAAAAAGAAGCAGTTTTACCTTGTTCCCCCAAGGGAATGGAATGAAAAAATGACAACACCACGTGATAAGGCAGCACAGAAAATGGAACGTTTCTGATCCCTTTCTGCTTTTCTTTGGCGTGTGGTAAAGCTCTAAGAAAAGCTAATGCTGCAATTAATTCAGTCATTCCAGAAAGTGCCACGGGGCCCTAGGGTTACCAATATGAAAACTGAGGAGGGTTCCTATACTATTAACCATTGTGCAGAAGAGGTAATTTCAGAAGGTATTGCTTGTTACCAGGATATGTGCCAAGGAATACCTGCTGAAATTACCTCATCTACACAACCATTAAAGACACAGGAGTCTTCACTCTGGCAATCCTAGGGCCATGTGGCTGCATCAGAGTACCTACTGTATCTGGAAATCAACAAGACATATCATCCACTCCATTTCACAACTGATTTCTTCCTCACACCTAACGCCAGGCACTCCTCCATAATCCTGTCCTCAAAAGGCCAAAGCACCCTTGACTTCCAGCTTACTTTTCGTAATCTCTTCACAGTAGAAGAAGAAGCTGCTGTCCTCTATGTGGTAGAGCTCCACAAGATTATTCCCAGAGGTGATTTCTTGAAGGGCTTTCATGAATCGATTAGGAGAGACATCAGCTGGGCAAGGGGAAAAAAAGGAGCAGGTCATGTTGTTGTTGCTGTTAAAGAAACATTTAATTTGTATATGCAAAACTACATTTTTAAAAACTGGAGTTACACACAATAAGAGGGATCGGGGAATGTGTAGCCCTCCAGAGCTTGTTGGAGTGCAGTTCCCACAATCTCTCACCACTGGGCATTCTGGCTCCTGGGGCTGATGGGTGTGGCATTCCAGCAATATCTAGGATGCATCTGCACTGCAGAAATAATCCAGCTTGACATTGCTTTCACTGCCATGGTTCAATGCTATGGAATTCTTGGATTTGTGGTTTTGTGAGATATTTAGCCTTCTCTGTCAGAGAGTTCTGGTGCTACAACAAACTACAAATCCCCAGATTCCATTGGATGGAGCCATGATAGTTAAAGTGGATTATTTTAGCAGTTCAGATGCAGCCCTAGTGCGACATAGGATCTTCCCTATCCCCATTGTCAAAGTCTGGTGGTGGTGGTGTGATATGGATAGGATGAGGGCCTTACAGACACTTATAGCCTCTGAGCAGAACAAAACAACATTTGCAAGTCATAAGAAAAATAGTTTTTAATGAGCTGGGGTGGGCAGGGAGGAGGACTGCCAGTTTGGGGGGGGGATGTTTTCTAGGAGAAGGATCATGCTTGCAGACATGATGACACCCAGTTCACTAAGAAAGGGGAGGGGTCCCATAGGTCAATGCAGGTTGCCAAGATTCCAGTGTCCCATAGATGGGAGCAATGGGTTTGAGGGGCTTACCACACTCCAGAGAAAAGCAGCAAGGCAGCAGGAAGGTTCCATTTTCTCTGCTGCCTTACCACATGATGTCATTGCTCTTCCATCATTTTTTGTTCCAGTCCCATGGGGGGCCGAGCTAAAACCACGTCTTTTTGCTAATGAATTTTTCTGGTTAGCAAAAGGCATGGCTTTACCTCGGTCCCTCACAGGCCCAGAACAAACAAACAAAAAAAATGGTGCCGCCATGCAATAAGGCAGTATGGAAGATGGAACATTCCTGCTACCTTGCCGGTTTTCTTCAGAGTGTGGCAAGCCCCTGAGTGTGGTATCTGCACAGAGCTCATTAAAGATACTTTCTCCTGACCATAATTTTTCGAAATTCCATCCTCCTAGTTATCTTCCCACCCCCTGGAGAAGCAAACAGGACCAAAATTCATAACAGGGGTGGGTGGGGGAAGTGAGAGCAGGAATCCCCAAGAAGACAGTGAGGACTAGCTACATGGTGCTAGGAAAGTCCTCACCTCCCTTTCTCTCCTCCTACCTTGGAAATAGGCCTTGAAGAGTCCAGTAGCATTCAGCGGCTTCATATTTTCTAGCTGTCCTGGGGCCATGGGTGGTTTTCCAGGCAGAGGGTTCCTCTCCATGTACCACGCCACAGCCCGCAGCACCCCCATTTCTGTGATGTCAGTATCTGTGAAGTCCCCTGGATCAATCCCCCCTGATTCATGGTTGGGGTGAAACCCACTCACAACACTCACACAGAGGAGCAGAGGGAGATCTCTAGGGAGCAGCATGTTTTTCTTTGTGTAGCAGGGATCAGATGGAAGGCAGACAAGGGATAGATCCTCAGCTCTCTCCTGATGTGGCTGCCAGCCTGCCTTTGGCTGTGGAGTGTGGCCTTCGCCCTCCTAGGTAAATAGCTGAGGCAGCTCAAGGGAAAGTCCCCACCTATTCACTCCATTTCCTTATATATCTAATACTACAAAGAAAAAAAAAAGGTGGGAATTATCCAGGAAATCTTGGTTCCCAAACCTCTGTTCTGCCATTAGTCACCACTCCTTCTCCAAACTAAAGGGCAAATGTCAGATGTGATGCATCTGTAAACTTGCCTCAGGTCTTCTGCACCTCTAAGAGCTGTGTGACAGATAGGCTTTAAATGAAATAGCTATCCCCATCAAGGAAATACGGCCACAGGGTCAAGGTTAGACCAGAGCTCCTGGCATTTTGATTGCTGAGGGAAAATTCAAGATGGCATCCTCTCATTCTTTATACACAGTCCAGCTGCACTGGCTGTTATTCCTGTGAGCTGACATCCTGTATTACAGTTATGGACTCATAATCTAGAGTTGTGGGTCCATAACTGCTCCATATTCAGTTATGATACATATTCACAACTGTGGCACTATTGCCACTTTCATAAAGGCCACCCAAAACCCACCTTAAACTTCAGGGAGCCTGTCTGAGCAACTGTGGTCAGCACTGTAGTCAAGTAGGGGTGTTTCAGGATCATTCATATCTACATTTACATGGTTACGAATACAACATAGGTTCTTGCCTATTACTAACGATTGTTATTATTACTATTATTATTGATTTCACAGCCCAGCAGCTGTTACCAACTGGAGTTTGGGACCACCAATAATTCATATTCTATCCAAGGAGATTATCAGATGTATCAAAATTGCATGATAACAGTAACAGGATACCACGAAAGGGCCACCCTATCACATGAAGTCATTGTTCTTGTGTTCTCCAAGCATTCCATTCCTGTGAAAAATACATTCTTTTTAATTTATAGACTAAGCCATTAATTGATTTCCCAAAGTGTTTTTTGTGGTATGGCTTGCGTGCGAAACATTCTGCTCGCATGATTACAGCGTCAATGGGCAGTTCCAGGTGAGAATGCAAAAACAAAGTATGAGGCGTTCTTTTTATGGACCTGCCCATTTTGCTGGCAAGTTTTTAAGTTTGTTTCAGAGTTTGCGTGCTCATTTTCTTTATAAATTTAGGTGTTTTCAGAGTTTTAAGTGTGCTTGCATCTTCTTGCGAGAACTGCTGGAGTCTCGCCCATGTGAAAACACAGAAGTGAACGGCACTAGTTTTCATGGTGCAGCAATTAAGTAGCAGTTCTTTCTTGTGATTACAGCAATGTGTGATAAGAAGTGTTATTATGCCAGGAAAACTTCGCTTTTAAACTACGCTTTTAAAAATACTGTAGTCGGACAAAAACGTTAATAGATGCTTGTCTGATAATGTCCTGTGTGACAAGGAGAAGCACTGCAGGCCTCCATCGCTTAGAGCAGCTCCCTGGAGTTTAAGGTGGGTTGCGGAGGGGTTCATAGCTACATTTTGTGTGGGCTGAGTGTAGGCTTGCCTGAAGGACAATGCATAAAGAATCACAACCTGGAAACATCACCCAAGGAGACCTTCTGATGTGCTTTCTGCAACCGGACATGTTTATCTCGGGCTCATTAGCATTTGTTTAGTGAGCTGCTTTTCTTGAGAGCAAGTGAGTGATAGAGACTGCTGAAAGGAAGGAGGTAAGTTGATCCAGAGGGCGGAGCTAAGAAGTAGGTCAATAGGGCAGAGGCAGAGGGAGCAGCTAGCAGTCAGTATCTCTCTCACTCTCTATAATTGCAGCTCCAGTCTCTGGAGCTTGGTGTACAGGAGAGAGGACAACAGGGGTGTTTGGCATGAGTGTGGTGGAAGAGGCAGCATAAGGCGTACTAACGATGCTCAAATGCCCTCTGGGATTGTCATGGTAGAGCATACTTTATTGGTACAGAAGGCTAGTTTATATAGTCTAGTGGTCACATATACACTGTTAATCATTAGGTAAGGATTATGTTGGTACACAGCAGTACATCTCTCTCTGGCTTTTCTTCGCAAATGAAGATTCAGGAAGGAGTCATCCTATGCTTTCTGCAAGTGCGCTGATGACTGAAAAGGCCAATCTGAGATAAACATGTCCGGTTGCAGAAAGCACAGCAGAAGTTCCCCTGGGTCATGTTTCCAGGTTGTGATTCTTTCTGCATTGTCATTTCTCTTCAAGACTTGTTCGGCGTGAGTTCTCAAATAAGGCTGCAGCATTCTGGATAGTGGGTCTCCATGCCTCCCGATGTGAGGCCAGGGCGGACCATTGTTGGTGATCAATTTGGCCGAGCCTGAGATGTTGTTTCAGGGAGTCCTTGTATTGCTTTTCTGGAGTGCCCCTCTTATGCTGACCCATGGCGAGTTCACCGTAGAGTACTATTTTGTGGAGGCGATGGTCCTCCATCCTAGAAACGTGCCCTGAATCTTCATTTGCGAAGAAAAGCCAGAGACTTACATATTATTCTAATAGTTATGTAACATTTGAAATTCAGTGTTTTTAAGGGTTTTTTGTTTTTGTTTTTGTTTGCTTTTTTGTATTTAGAGGCCCCTGATAATCTAAGGCCCTATACTGTAGTTTACTTAGCCTATATGTAAATCTAGCAGTGGGAATAAAATGTTGCAGACGGTACTGGGAGTTGCCAGGAAACAAAGCAGGAAGCTTCTTTTGGATATTCAATATTTGCCATATTTGCCCCCTCTGGAGTATCCTTAACTTCAAAATGTAGTACAGGTACATAAGTCTTGTTAAGCTTGGGGAAACTGCTCCTAATGCTGTGAACTGGTGACCAGGAGGTCGTTTACACAGCAAAATAAATCCTCAAAGAATGCGACAAGAAGCCTGATAGTTCCCACGCATCTTGAAGCAACAGCGCCCTTTTCAGAAGGAGGGGGTGCAAAAAACCCATAAGTTGCGCAGTATCAGCTTTCGCTAGTTTTCCAAATTTTTTTGATTAAGTTCGCGAAAGTGCGCATAATTTATCGTGGGAACTAACGATCGTGTAAACTGGCATCTGCCTTTTCAAATTACTGTAAGCAGAGCTGAATCCTGATTGGTTGGAGTGACCATTCTGCTTTATCCGAAAAGACTGAGGGGTTGGAGAGAAGAAATTCACCCTCCTTCTGCTTGCAGCCCACTTTGGAAAACGGAGCCCTTCCTGTCTATCTTTTGGGGGTGGGTGGGGGTGGGTGGGAAGATGCTTCGCTGCTTCGCTGGTGTGTGTGTGTGTGTGTGTGTGTTGGAAAACAGTCGATCGTATGTTCGTTCTTTTGTTTGTTTGTCCTTCCATTCACTTGCCTTTATTCAAGGCTGCGGAGGGAGGGAAACCAAATGAGGCAAGCCCTAGTTCTGTGGTGTGTGTTTGTGTGTGCATGCATGAAGGGAATCTGCTCCACCATGCTTTTGCTTGTTCGTGCTTTCATTGACTCCTTTCTTTACAGAAGCCTTTCAGGGCTGGGGAAGACAGGGGGGGGGAGTTTGGCAGATCGCTCTTTCGATTGCTTGTTTGTTTGTCCTTTTTCTTTCCTCTCATTATTTATGGTCTCCATAACCCCCTCCTTGCTCCCTCCCTGCCTCCTGCCTGGCTTTAATCATCTGGAGGCGATCCCCCCCCCACCTTTGCCTGTGTGAATTAAGCAAAACAGAAAGTTGCTGGATCTGGCTTCATCATTCGAAAATGCCAGGCATCGTGTGATTTATGCACTCCTGATGCGAAAGGACGGTAATCCGGAATCTGGCGAACTTTTTCCTGTCGTGGAACCGGCCCCCTGGACTTCTGCCCCAAAGTCTTTCTCTGATAGTGCCCTTTATAGGATTCCTATTATGATCTATGTCCCTAACATGGAAACTGCCTCAGTTGTGTGGCTTCTGTTGCAATCACAGTATTATAGGGACCAAGAGCAAAGGGTGAAGATGATGCTGAATTCCTACACATTGTTTTACACTAATCAGCCAATTCTTTGACTTCAAGTAATCATTCACACTGGCCTTTTCCCAGCTCCTGTTGTGTGACCTCAAATTTGCAACCACAACTATGCATATAGATTTCCTCTACCAGCACTATGGCTATTAGAAGTTCCTTCTCCTTCTTTTCAATAGTGGTACAGTAGGACCCCCGTATCCACATGGGATTGGTTCCAGGCCCCACTGCGGATAGTGAAATCCACAGATAATAGTGAACTCCCTTGCTGCTACCGCCACCCCATCCCCGCCAACTCTGTCGTACCACCAGAATCCGGGCCACTGGAACCGCCCCGGGGAAGGGAGGGGGATGTGAGCTTGCCTCCTCCCTCCCTCCCCCCACCCCCGCCAGCTCCACTGCGTCACCGGAACCCTCCTGGGGAAGGGAGGGGGGAGGCGAACTTACCTCCTCCCTCCCCCTGCCGTTGCTATCCATGGATAATTGAATCAGCAGATGCAGGGGTGCTATTGTATATTGTTCTCCTAGAGCTACAGAAGTGTAGAAAACACCTGGAGAGCTGTGTGTCTGAAATTCTGTTCAAGGTAATACTTCTTGCATGTGGAAAAGGAGTTAGCCATTTACACATAAAAAAAAAGCAGAAAACACATCACCGCAAAAGAGAGTGAAAGAGTACAAAAATGTGCATAACATTTATATATGTGGATATTTATAGACAGATGCAAATTTTATTCAAATTATAATTTAAATCAAAATACAAGACATCTCACCATAATGGAGAAAGAATGTGACCAGTGACCACTGTGAAACCCACGTGTTGCACTAGGATGCTGGGGGGACCAAGCATTCAAATCCCTGCTCAGCCATGGAAACCCACTGGGTGACCCTGGGCAACTCACACTCTCTCAGCCTCAGAGGAAGGCAATGGCAAGCCCCACCTGAAAAAAAATCTTAGCAAGAGAAACCACATGATAGGGTTGTCCCCATGATAGGAGTCATGAAACCCCATGATAGGAGTCATCCTGAAGGCACATGACAAAAACGAGGTGATCTATGTGCCTTCTCAGCTCTGCTCTCGAAATGGGAAGCTTCAATGCCTTAGCTACTCTCCCTTCTTCAGGACATTGAGAGAGCCGTGCTGGATCAGACTGACCAAAAGTGAGTTTAGTTGAGAATTCTGTTCCCACTGTGGCCAGCCAGGTGCCTCTTTGGAAGCCCACAAGCAGGGCATCAGTGTTCAGCAGCTTAGCTTAATGTTGGGTGGCCTAAATAGCAGTAGCAGCACAGCAGTCCTTTAACTAGAGATGAAGAATCACCTTCTTGGCTTCCCTATGCATCTTTCTTTCTTTCTTTCTTTCTTTCTTTCTTTCTTTCTTTCTTTCTTATTCTCTTTCCCTTCACTACTTCCCTGTCGTTCCCCCCCACCGCCACTTCCATTCCCTCTCTATTCCTCCCTCTCCCCTGCAGTGTTCCCCTAGGACGGAGCCTTGCTTCAATCAAGTGATCACTTGTTAGAAACTTTCTAACATAATGAGGCAAGGTCATTAAATTTATTTTTAATTTAATTGATCGACTTAAATAAGAATCCCCCCATTACCGTGATTCCACAGCTGAGAACTATCAAATTATGATTAAGTTAAATGAGAGACCATGCTGAAGAGCCAAAAAAATGTCACCTTCCCATTAGTTCTTTACCAAAAGCTCAATTCTCTTGGAGTTTCCAGCAAACTTTGAAGAAAACTAAGTTTTCTAAAACTCAGGGATTGTCTAAACGAGGTGATATAATCCTGATTTCTGCACATTGTTGCAAATTCACAGCAGGTTTCATTTGTCTCCATGTTTTTTTGACAAGATCACTGGCATGTGAAGCTATCTGTGTTTGCTGTTCACATGGAGGCATGCCTGAGAATGAAGATGGTGGCCGCAAGTGTATTACTCACGTTTTTATTCTCTACAAGTTGTCGCCGTTGTGCAGTATTTTTTTTAAAAAAACAATAAAACTAAGGGGCGCAAGTACAACCTTTTGTTAAAACAAGCTTTAAATACCTGTTTCTTTGCCTCAGGGCTGCAAAAAAGTACACAATTGCTACCGTGAAAATCCAATATGGCAGTTCCCCTCACTTTGTTGCCAGCAAGCCCATCCCCCATGCACTATATATCAGCTATCCACTTCCACTCTTATCCTGGAATGCACTGCAATGCAATTTGGTTGTCCTAATGAAAGGGAGTGCTCATTTCCTCTGTAGTTTTTTAAAAACTCAGGAAAAGTCCTGAAGTCTTTTCTAGCGTAGTTTTTGCGATTTTTGGCCCTCTCCTCCCGAATACCCCAATTCAATGCAGGATCTTGTTAGGACAAATGGAATTCTCTTTGATTTCCATGAGGAATTTTTTCACCATCTAGACAACCCTCCAGATTTAGGTGTGTACTCCAAGTCTGGTGCGGATAGGGCCATGTGTCATGTGGCATTATCTCACCAGATTTGGGGATAAGGCTGCATATGGTGTGGCATTATTGTAGTATGTGGGGACATAATCATTGTAATGTAAAAGCAATCTTGTGTACCTCATTCACAATCTTAGATAAGTCTAGGGTTTTTCCCTGCATGCATTTTTGTTCTCCCAAAATTCCCTTCTCTTACTTCACTGGGCACTTCTAGCCAACTGGAAGTGCTGTGTCATTCGACACATGACCTAATTTGAATTTTATTGCTTTTGTGTAACTCCTCTTCTTCATCTGACTCTCCATGAGAATGGAGGCATCCTAAGCTTTCCTGTAACCATGCCATGATGCATCGGAACCCAGCCCACGGCTGTAGGCTGAGTGAGTTTTTATTACCTAAATACCTTTAGTTAGGGACCTTTTCTTAAGTTTGTTTTAGTATGTAGATTGAGATTGATATACCTTCAGTAAACTTTGTTTTGCATTTTAAACTGACTCCTTTGTTTTGTAATGAGTCTAATTTAACTGGGAGGATCCCAGATCTCTTGAATACACTTTTAAATGATAATAGAGCTTATAAGTTTGCATCTTAAGCGCACTCTGCATGAAGCACGAAGTCAAAAGTGACTGAATGATTTTACCTTTTTTAAAGAAATAATTTGTGTTATTTTTAAAGGACTAGATCCTGGAATTTTTTTAAATACAATTTTATTTTTAGACTCATTACCTTCCAACAATTATCAGGCCAGATTGGGGGGGGGGATGGATTTGGGGTTTTCCACTAGTGTAGACAAAGCCTCTGGCTTAAAAAAATTATAATACTGTAACAATATATGGTAAATACTGTATATTGCTTTATCCTTATATTTTATACTACCTATACCTGGTGTAACATACACTGTTCCCCCCCCCCACATGCTACACACACACACCCTGATATTACACACGCTGCTCCCCCATGCTGCCCCATGCCGCCCCCGTGCTTCCCTCGCACCTATGCTGCCCTCCCCACACCACCCCTCACACCCTGCCCCTCCCTCCCCACATTCCCTCATGCCCCGTGCCACCCTCGCACCAACCCCTGCCTCCCACCCCCTCCCACCTGCACTGCCCCCATGCTGTGCCACCCCCGTGCCCCATGCTGCCCTCCCCGTGCACCCCCCCATGCTACTCATACCCACTCTGCCGGAGGCCATGTTTAGAAAGGACTTAAAGGTCCACATGTTCCTGCCCCCAGTGTGTTGATTGGCTGCCCAACTGAGCTTTGATTGGTTGGCCAGTTTCTTAAGCGGCCAATCAGTAAACTGGAATCGGCAACATACCTAAGAGAATTATTTATATATATATATATATATACAGATTGAATCAAAAACATTTAGAGTTTATGTTTTCTTCATCTAAGTAGCCGGATGATTCATGTGGGGGTAATGAAATGCATTGTGCTACTATTTTACTATAGTAAATTTGTTATTATTAATTAATTTATATACATGTGCCATTCGTGAAAGAGTTGGAGCTGGACTGTAGAAAAATAGAGAAGTTGGAGATAGAGCCAAAGGTTTGATGTTCTGACTCCACAACCTTGGCTGGAGGAGATTATAAACCCGGTTGTGGGTTTCACGGAAACATCTGGTTGGCCACTGCTGGAAACAGGGGTGTTATCTAGACAGTGAAAAAAAAAAATCCTCAAAGACTGCAAGGGGAATACCTTTTGTCTTCATGAGATTCCACAAGGATTCACCATATTCAAAAGGAGGGGGGACTCCACGTACTGCACAATAACAGCCGTAGCTGTTTCTCACAAAGTTTTTTTTAAATTATGTGGAAATGCACATTTCAGCTCATTTGAACAACCAATTTGAATCAGGGCACATCATGGAAGTCAAAATATGATTGGTCAGATGTGCACAGGGGCAGGCTTGCTGGCGACAAAATGGCTAGAGACGCCATTGGTGATTTTCATGGAAGCAATTGTGTGCTATTTTCAAGTAACAAAGCAAACAAAAAAAAATGTTTTAAGCAGATCACTATTCTGCATCTCTGATTTAATGGGGGAGGAGGGAAATGACGAGAGCTCTTGGAGAATAACAACAAGAGTAGAATCATAGATTCATGGAGTTGGAAGAGATCTCAAGGGCCATCCAGTCCAACCCCCTGCCCTGCAGGAATATACAATCAAAGCATTCCTGACAGATGCCCATCCAGCCTCTGTTTAAAAACCTCCAAAGATGGAGACTCCGCCACACTCCCAGGCAGCGTATTCCACTGTCAAACAACTCTTACTATCAGGAAGTTCTTCCTAATGTTTAGGTGGAATCTCTTTTCCTGGAGTTTGAACCTATTGCTCTGTGTCCTAGTCTCTGGAGCAGCAGAAAACAAGCCTGCTCCATCCTCAGTATAACATCCCTTCAAATATTTAAACATGGCTATCATGTCCCCTTCTCTTCTCCAAGCTAAACATACCCAGCTCCCTAAGGCACTCTTCATAGGGCATGGCTTCCAGACCTCCCACCATTTTGGTCACCCTCCTCTGGACACGTTCCAGCTTCTCAATGTCCTTCCTCAATTGTGGTGCCCAGAACTGGACACAGTATTCCAGGTGAAGTCTGACCAAAGCCAAATAAAGTGGCACTATTACTTCCCTTGAGCTAGACACTATACTCCTATTAATGCAGCCTAGAATCGCATTGGCTTTTTTAGCTGCTGCATCACACTGCTGACTCATGTTCAGCTTGTGGTCCACCAAGATTCTAAATAATTTACTTGCAGCCATCATCTTTCCTCACAGGCATGCTCTGTGTGAACTTCAAACACAGATAGCTTCCCATACCTGCAATCTTGCGAATACATCGTGTCAGGGTGCACGCTGGTTCCTCTGAGCATGTGAAGAGGACTAGGCAATGTATAATGTCTTTAAGCAGTTGCAGCAGTCATCAGGATGGCAAAATGAGCACTCAGACACAGTGATTGTGTCTAAAACTACTGACCTTTACTTAGACACAATAAAGAGATATTTACAATCAGTCACACTATAAGTACAGAGACTACAGAGATTTTCATACTACACTGTTATAGTGTTACTATTCCACTTTATTTGCTATGGCTGCCTCCTGTGGAATCCTGGGATTTGTAGTTTAGGGAGGGGCATTTAGAACTCTCAGCCAGAGAGCTCTTAGGCCTCAGTAAACTACAAACCCCAGAATTCCACAGGAGGAAGCCAGAGCAGTTAAAGTGGAAAACTATAACAGTGTAGTGTGAAAATCTCCTACATAGTACAGCAGTCACAGCAGCACCATCCAGTACTACAAGGAAGGAGGAATTAAGGCAGGACACACGGTTGTACTAGTCATGTGTACATTACACTTATGGGCCATGTAGTTGCCCATTATAGCAACAGCAATAGCAATAGCACTGATATTTATATACCGCTTATCAGTGCCAAAGCACTCCCTAAGCAGTTTACAATGTGTGTTACCTAATTGCCCCCACAAGCCAGGTACTCATTTTACCAACCTACAGAAGGATGGAGAGCTGAGTCAACCTTGGAGCCCTCTGGGATCGAACTCATAAATTTGTGGTTTGCAGTACTGGCATTTACATTGTCAATACAGTAGCACCCCCCCACATCCACTGATTTGCCAACTGCGGATTCAATTATCCGCGGTTGGTGATGATGGGGGGGAAGGGAGGGGGGAGGAGAAATCTCACCTCCCCTATCCCTTCCCCTGGAGGGCTCCTGGTCGCTCCAGCCATGGCCCCACTGCAGGGAGGGGGTGGAGTGATCTAGCCCCTTTCCCCTTTGCCCCCTCAATTGCCACTGCGGCGAGGCCATGGCTGGAGTGAAGGGGGATGGGGTAGCAATCTAGCCTCCTCCTCTGCCCCCTTCACCCCATGATCATCACTGCATCGACAGCATCGACAGGGGTAGCGTGACCCTGTTGGTGCTTTTGGACATCTCAGCAGCTTTCGATACGATAGATCATAGCATCCTCTTGGATCGCCTGAGAGGGTTAGGAATCGGAGGCACTGCGCTCCAGTGGTTCCGGTCCTTCCTCTCGGGCAGGTCCCAGAGGGTGTTGCTCGGGGACAGTTGCTCCAGCAGAAAGGAGCTTACTTGTGGTGTTCCGCAGGGCGCCATCCTGTCCCCGATGCTGTTTAACATCTATATGAAGCCGCTGGGTGAGATTATTCGGAGTTATGGGGCTGGGTGTTATCAGTACGCTGATGACACCCAGATCTATTTCTCCTTGTCCCGATCGTCGGCCTCGAATTCCAATGGTGTCTCTCCTCTTAATGACTGTCTTAAAGCAGTAATGGGCTGGATGAGGAAAAACAGATTGAGATTAAATCCAGACAAAACGGAGGTGCTCTCGGTAGCGGCCCCGAAACCAGGAGTTGGGTTGCAACCTCCAGTCCTGGATGGGGTCACGCTCTCCGTTAAGGACTGTGTTCGCAGTCTGGGGGTTCTCCTTGATTCATCGCTTCAGATGATGAGTCAGGTGAATGCGACAGTCAGGAGCGCCTGTTATCAGCTTCGGCTGATACGCCAGCTGTGCCATTTCCTGGAAGTAAAGGACCTCGAGACTGTGGTGCACGCGCTGGTAACCTCTCATCTAGATTTCTGCAATGCGCTCTACATGGGGCTGCCCTCATGCTTGGTCCGGAAACTTCAGTTGGTACAAAATATGGCAGCTAGAGTGGTCTCGGGAACATCTCGGAGAGACCATATAACTCCAGTGTTAAGATCTCTCCACTGGCTGCCTATCAGTTTCCGGGCCCAGTATAAGGTGTTGGTTATTACCTTTAAAGCCCTAAATGGCTTGGGTCCAACTTATCTCCGGAACCGCCTCCTCCCATACAATCCTCCCCGCACACTCCGGTCCTCTGGGAGGAATTTGCTTTGGCCACAAAAATCTAGGCTGTCTGCAACCTCCCAGAGGGCCTTTTCGGTAATCGCCCCCAAATTGTGGAATGACCTGCCGAACGAGATCCATCAGATAACAACCCTGAGTAGCTTTAAAAAAGCACTAAAGACGGATCTCTTTTGGCAGGCCTTTCCTAATTAGATCCCGGCCTCAGGGGATCCTGGCTTCTTTTAGTCCGCTGGCCATTTATAGTATTTTATAGTATTTATTGTTTTTAATTGTGATTTTATATCAGTTGGTTTTAATTTATAATTATTTAATATTTTTTTATGGGGGAGGGTGGGGGGGCTGTTTGGGGATTTTATCTGTATTGTATTTTAATTTTTGTAAGCCGCCCCGATTGTTTTAACAGAGGGGCGGGGTATAAATAAATTTTATTATTATTATTTATTATTATCTTGTCCCGTTATTTTGGGGCACCTCCTGTTGCCGCGGCAGGGCCATGGCAGGGGCGAAGGGGGAAGAGGAGGCGGCTAGATGGCCCCCAGGATGGTGTTAGCCATTATCTGTGGAATTCACCATCTGCAGGAGGGAGGGGATCTGGAACCAATCCCCACAGATAAGGGGGTGCTACTGTACCAGCTGCACCTTGCTGGCCCTCACTACTGGTCCCTGCTGGCAGCAGCTCCTTACAATATAAAATTCACATTCATTATACAGTTGTCCCTCTGTATCCATAGATTTGGTATCCACGGATTTACGTATTCATGGCTTGAAAATATTCTTAAAGCAAACCTTGATATTGCCATCTTATATAAGGGACACCATTTTGCTATGCCATTGCATATAATGGGACTTAAGTATTCACGGATTTGGGTATCCATGAGAGGTCCTGGAACCAAACCCCCAGCAAATATGAAGGGATAGCTGTATATCTTGAATCAATCAATCACCTGACACATCTTATATACAGAGGAATGCTACTGTGATGGTGAGTTAATGTACTTTTTTTCCACAATTAATTGCCACATCTAGCTGAGCACAGCATGTTGGTCTGATCTGATACAGCAGGATTTCTTTTTAATGTTTCTCTGTGCCTGACCCTAGTCACAGGTCTCCTGTCTCTAAGGGCCAAGAAGGGCTGCCTTCCACATTCCCCACCTTTGGGCTTTCCCCCTTGCCCAAGAGAAACCAAAGGAAACCTGTTTCCTCAACTGCTTTTTCTCCTCCTTAAATCACTCTGCTTCAAAAGTCTGGTTCTTATCTAACTCCTACTTGAATGAGCATTGGTATGTGTGGCACTGTTTCAAATGGCGGGCTCTTTGGACTCCCTGATATGCTATTTTGACCTCTAGCTTACTGAAAATGATATGGCTTCCTAGAACAAGGTGGGGCAAAGTCTATAAAGTTCAGAGATAAACATCAAGTTTTAAGCCCTTCCTAAGAAAACCAGTTCCTGAATTATCCCAGGGAGGCTCTTTCTCCATACTTTCTTCTGTATGAAGAAGGGCACTACATTCAACCATCAGCTTTTGGAATAGAGCTCCCAGAATCCCCCACCCAGCATGGCCAGTGGATAATTCTGGGACTTGTAGTCCAAAGACGTAACATTTCCAAGATGCAGCAACAACTTGAAGAGTCATTGCCAGCCACTTACAGAAGATAATACTGAGCAATTTTAGCTCTAAGTACATGGGAGATTTGTATGTTTATGAAGGATGGTGAAAATTTCATTTCATTTTTGGTAAGAATTTGCCCAAATGTACAATTTTTAAAATATGGGGGATGAAAAGAAACAGAGTTTTTTTAAAATGTCAAATGTGAGAGAAACTAAGGACTTTATCAGATCACACACACCTCCTAACATTCTTTTGCCAACATAAATTGTGTCATTTTTATGCTGGCCAAAGAACCCAGAAACATCACCCAAGGAGACCTTCTGCTGTGCTTTCTGCAACCGGACTTGTCTATCTCGGACTGGCCTTTTTAGTCATCAGCGCGCTTGCAGAAAGCGCGGGATGAGTCCTTCCTGAATCTTCGTTTGCGAAGAAAAGCCAGAGAGATGATGATGATGATGATGATGATGATTATTAAAAGACAATATTGTTCATCAAAGTGGAAGGCAGTAGGAAAAGAGGGAGATTGCATTACAGGTGGATGGATTCGACTGAGGAAGCCACAGCCCTGAGTTTGCAAAATCTCTTCCGGCAGGCCTTCCTTGAATAGAACAGACCATTTTTGATGGATGCTTCTCCCTCTTTTTATGTTTTTATGTTTATGTTGTTATGTCTTTATGTTTTGATAGTATAGTTTTAATGTCTTGGGGTAGTTATTTTATGTCACTGGTGAATTTGCCAGTTATTTTAAATATCTCTCTCTCTCTCTCTCTGGCTTTTCTTCGGAAATGAAGATTCAGGAAGGACCTGCGTTTTCAGCAAGCGCGCTGATGACTAAAAAGGCCAATCCGAGATAGACAAGTCCGGTTGCAGAAAGCACAGCAGAAGGTTTCCTTGGGTGATGTTGCCAGGTTGTGATTCTTTCTGCGTTGCCGTTTCTCTTCAAGACTTGTTTGGCGTGAGTTCTCAAATAAGGCTGCAGCATTGTGGATAGTGCGTCTCCATGCCTCCTGATGTGAGGCCAGGGCGGACCATTGTTGGTGATCAATTTGGCCAAACCTGAGATGTTGTTTCAGGGAGTCCTTGTATTGCTTTTTTGGAGCGCCCCTCTTATGCTGACCCGTGGTGAGTTCACCGTAGAGTACTATTTTGTGGAGGCGATGGTCCTCCATCCTAGACACATGCCCTGCCCAGCGCAGCTGTGTTCTCAATATCATGGCCTCAATGCTGGTGATCCCTGCTTGCATTCGTCACATAGTCAGTCCAGTGTATAGTTAGGATTGTGTGTAAACAGCGCTGGTGGAAGTGTTCGAGGAGTCGTAAGTGTTGGCGATAGGTGACCCATGTTTCAGATCCATAAAGGAGAATAGACAGTACAATGGCTCTATACACACTGATTTTTGTGTTTCGCCTCAGGTGTTTATTACTCCAGACTCTTTTGTAAAGTCTTCCAAATGCGCTATATGCCTTTGCTAATCTGTGACCAATCTCTTTGCCAATCTTGGCATCTGAGGAGATGATGCTTCCCAGGTAGGTGAACTGCTGAATGGACTTAAGCACAGAATTGCCAACGGCAATGCGGGGATGGTGGTGTTCGTCCTGTGGTGCAGGCTGGTAAAGAACTTCTGTTTTCTTCAGGTTGACTTCCAGCCCAAAGAGCTCTGCAGCTGTTATATGTACAGTACTATTATATGTAATTTTAAGGGGGGTAAATTGTTTTAAGTTATTAATGTTGTTAGGATTTGTTTGTTTTATATTCAATTGTTGTGAGCCACCTTGATTGTCTAATAGGCAAAAGGCAGGGTACACAAATAAAGTTATTATTATTATTATTATTATTATTATTAACTCCACCACCACACTTACTTTGAGCAGCATGAAAGAGGCTTCCCCGGCAGTAACAGAGCAGAAATGGAGCTTCATTTACTTCCAGGGTTGAAATCTTGCTGATTCTCATGAGAAGACACTAGCATGGGAAATTTAAAAATAAATTCCAAATAAACACATAAAAAGTTCACATAAGCACAAAAATGCACTTTGAAAGTCCCAAGTACACTGGGGGGTGAGGGGTCAAAAAGAGTGTCCCCCTACCTGGCTGTCGCAATCTCACCTGGAAGTGTTTGCCCATTGACGCCATATGCAAGTGAGTACAATGGCACAAGGATTCAAACTCCAGCAATGTTGGTAACAAATTGCCATGGGAGATCAATTGATGGCTTGGGCTGTCAATAAAATAGAATGGGTTTTTCACAATACTTATCGTGAAAGGGTGACATTGTCTGGTACATGCACCCTTTCGCAATCATGAGGCGTGCTTATGACACTGTATTTGCCTAGTCTGATAAAGTCCTAAAACTTGGGTCCCCAAACCTAAAGCTCTGAGAGTGTAGAGCTTTTAAGTCAAGGTTTGATTTCCTTTGCATTAAATTGCGTTAGTGCTGAATTAGGGTTGCCACCTGTTTTATTTTGGGTGGCCTAACACCTAAATGGCTGGTAGATGCAACCTTGTCCTTTCTGGGTTGGAAATGGCTGTACCTATTTGCCTGCTGCAAATGGGGAAGACATGCATTTCTGTTCATTTTTGAATAATTTAACCAAAGTTCTCAAATATCTGCATTTTCAGGATGCAAAGAAACTACGAATCTCAGAATTTCATAGCATTGAGCCATGGCAGTTAAAGTGGTGTCAAACTGCATTATTTCTGCAGTGTGTCAGCAGCCTAAATTGTATCTATAATTGTGCAGTGTTGATACACCGCACTTTGAAGTGGATAATGAGTTAGTCAACCCGAGAGAAAATCCCATACATTAGACAGACTGAAGCAGCTGCCTCAGGCAGTAGAATTTGGATGTCATGAAAGAGCAGCAGTTTTAAATTATTTGGTTTTTTATTATATAAACTATCAGTAATAGGAAGAGACACTTAGGGGATTTTCTGCCTCCTGTACTAAAATCTTTTTTCTTGCTTTGAATACTCTGTAACTTGATGGGGGAAACAGTATACATGAAACATATTTGTCCTCCTTCCTCCAGTGGTCAAGGAATACATACCCACAATGACAGTTTTATCCCGCATCTCACATACAGATTATCCCTACCCAAACTTGGTAGAGCTCCTTGTGGGTTTGATGTCAAGGCACCACTGTGGACTTTGCAGCCTTTAATGAATGTTCTTAACCATTTCCTTATCCTAGACCACGTCAAAAATGACCCTGAGTTGTTTAACAAGATTGTAGAATTACAGGGCAGACACTTTAAGATGTGTCCTGAGCTGTGTCTTCTATCCATCTGTGCAGGTGACAACAAACATTGGTTGCCCAAGAGCCAAATATTTTTTATTTGCCTTGCCATATGTTTGGAACATTGGAAATCTGATTAAGGACTCTCATGGCCCCTACGTCAATCTTGAGCATTGTTAGAAAAGCTTACCTGACAGACACAAGATAGGAAAACAAAACAGAATCATACTTTTACTCAATAGGGTATCCATTGATTTCAATTACATATAGTAACAGCCAGCTTTATAACCTCTGAGTTCTCATCTTATCATAGAATCATAGAATCATAGAATTGTAGTTGGAAGAGACCACGAGGGCCATCCAGTCCAACCTCCTGCCATGCAGGAAATCACAATCAAAGCATCCCTGACAGATGGCCATCCAGCCTCTGTTTAAAGACCTCCAAGGAAGGAGACCCCACCACGCTCCGAGGGAGTGTGCTCCACTGCCGAACAGCTCTTACTGTCAAAAAGTTCCTCCTCATGTTGAGGTGGAATCTCTGTTCCTGGAGCTTGCACCCATTGCTCCATGTTCCAGTCTCTGGAGCAGCAGAAAACAAGCCTGCTCCATCCTCAGCATGACATCCCTTCAAATACTTAAACAGGGCTATCATAATCTTTGGAATGACTTATTGATGAATGTTTCACTGCTCATCTACACTGACCAAGATAATCTGGGTGCAGCTAGGAGTATTCTGGCCTCAGAGCTGCCCCAGATTCCCCCCATTACTGGTTACCCTGATGCAAGTTGCATCCTCTGAGGCTATAAACAAGGTGCCCAGTCTTGATTGGCATGGCTGGGCACCTCATTTGTGACTTTAGAGGACGTGACGTGTGTCAACATCAGCAGCAGTGAGCAACAGTGGGGATGCATGTTAAGGTATTTACCTGGTATCACTGTGGAGTACACCAGGTTTTCCTGTAAAAATTAACTGTTTTTAGGGTGGGTTAGTGCAGGTTTGGTGCTGAACTGGTTGGATGTTGTGAAGACAGTTCTCACCAGAATTGGGGATTGGGCCCTGCATCATCTGGATTGATCACTGTGGGAACAGGAGAAGGATGTTTTATTTGGCCGATGTAGACAAGCCTTCAGTCTGTTTGTTTGTTTGTTTAGAGCAGTGGTTCTTAAACTTTGATCCAGGGACCCCCGGGAGTTTGTGATGTCCTCACAGGAGGTCCGCAAAGGCTTGAAGGCTGCTTGACCCATTTCCTCCCTCGAAGCTGTCACATGACAGGAACCAAGGCAAAGGCTGGCTGGTTGGCTGGGCCTGCACATTGCCATTTAATCAGCTCCAGCCACAAACTTGTAGGAAAAAGCAGAAGAAAAGTCTTCCCTCTCCCTCCCTCCAGGGACTGAGGGAAGGTTTAATGAGACGCACTATCCACAATGCTGCAGCCTTATTTGAGAACATCTCAGGCTCGGCCAAATTGATCACCAACAATGGTCCGCCCTGGCCTTACATCGGGAGGCATGGAGATGTACTATCCACAATGCTGCAGCCTTATTTGAGAACTCACGCCGAACAAGTCTTGAAGAGAAACGACAACACAGAAAGAATCACAATCCGGAAACATCACCCAAGGAGACCTTCTGCTGTGCTTTCTGTTTATCTCGGGTTGGCCTTTTTAGTCATCGGCATGCTTGCAGAAAGCGCAGGATGAGTCCTTCATGAATCTTCATTTGCAAAGAAAAGCCAGAGAGAGAGAATTGTATTATTGTTGTTGTTTTAAATCTTGAGTTAAGTCTTGGGGATCCACAGGCAACAAAAGATATTTAAAAGGGGTCCCTAGTAAAGAAAGGTTAAAAGCCACTGATTTAGAACATTTAAACTCTGCTCTTCAACCAAAGAGACTCCCCGAGTGCCTTACAAATTGTTAATTTGACAGTTCCCTGCCATCAGGCTTACAATCTAAAAAGACAGGAAACACAAAGAAAAGGGATGGTAGTCAGGGAGGGGGTTAAGTCCAGCAAATGCTGGCTGCTAGTCTCTCTGTCACAGGCCAAAGCAGAGGCAATTGGTATGGTGGGAGGGTCTCTCAGCAGTTGTTGCAACCAAGGTTGGGATTACACGACAGGATTTGTTCTGCAAAATTGCACATTAGCGCAATCCCGAAATTGTCCTGCATAGTTTACATGGCATGTATTCCTTATCTGTTTATCCCGCGATGCTTGTTTACACTGTAATATATCCTGATTTCAAAAATATAACATAATAGATAGTACCGCTATTTTTCTGTTTCCACTGCCAAACGTTGCGCTCAGGTAGCCCTGTCAATCAAGCACACATGACCTCTTCTCACCATGTACTTCCTTTTGTTTTTTCCACCACAGGGATTCCTATTGGTCAAAACCTGTTTTCCTTTGGAGCTATCTCATTGGCCTGGCCATCTCACTTTTGTTTGATCATTTCCCACCTGGCTGCACAATTGCGGACGATCTGATGGAGCCAGTTGCTATTATCACATCCTGCTTATTTTTGTTTTTTTCTCATATGGTCTACTATGAGGGCCATAGAGGAGAATATTTGCCTATACCGCTTCAGAAAATCAAGGTGGAGTAGCAATGGGATGAGATTAATTTATGGATCGCGCGAAGGCTATAGAAGAAAAAATCTACGCATTGCCTCAGAAAATTACATGCTTGCTACCTCTCAGATGGTATCATCTATGCGACCAGAGATGTTAAACGGATAGTGAAGAAACAGGTTATTTTTGGAGTATCCTAGATCAAGGGAGTGGTGGGAGAAATTCATAATGATGCTGTGGTCTGACCAATGCTGGTTCTCAAACTTTAGAATGGACAGAACACTATTTCTTAAATTGGTTGAACTTTTGCAACCCCATGTCCAGAAGTCTGATACTAGCATGAGAAAAGCGACCCCCCCCAGAGAAGCGCGTAGCAATTGCTACCTGGATGCTCAGGCATCGCTGTTCCTTTCTTACTGCCAGCCATCTGTTTGGAGTGGGTAGAGCTACAGTGTCAAAAATTCTAGAGGAGGTCATGTTAACCATGGAGCATGTTTTTCTCTCAGAAGCTGTGTATCTAGGAGATCCTACAGAGGTAGGTGGTATGATTTAAAAAAGAAAAAGGTGGTACACTACATAGTGCTGATAATAAATGTGATACTGCACTTCACAGGAAAACCAAATTTGTGCTTTCTCTATGTAATAAAAACTTCTACACTTCTATGTATTTTTATGGGTCTGGAATGAAAATTTTGGCTACTGATGGTACGTTCGGTATTCAGAAAGCCATGTACTAGTTTTAAAAATGCATGAGATTTAATAAATCCGAGCCATTGGTCTGTTTTTTTTAATTGCTTGAAATTGCAACAGAACGCTTCGGCTGTCAGAACTGACAATTTAATATGGATGTGACTGTTTTCTTTTCTTTGCGCGCTGCTGATGATTTTAAAAGTGCATTTTACAAAGTGATCACTTCTGATTTCTTTTTTCTCCTCATAACAGATAATGGCTGGATTTGAAAAAATGGATATCCCCATGTGATCACTGCACTCAATGGATGCCACGTTACAATTCTTCCACCTGTGAGAAAAGGCAATGACTATATTAATAGGAAGACTAGTTACTCTGTATTACTTCAAGGAGTTTGTGACCATCCTGGACTGTTTGTGGATATGGAGATCGGTTGGTGTGGCAAGGTGCATGACGCACGCATGATGCGAAACTCAATATTTTTTGAAGCAATGGAGGCTGAAATCTATGTTCCACATAACCCTACCATATGAATAAACAGTGTCCAGATTCCTCCACTGGTGCTGGCAGACGGAGCATACCCCATTAGGAAATGGCTCATGACTCCATACAGGGGTGCTAGATTAACTCCAAAGCAAGTTCTATACAATAAAAGTCATAATAAAGTTTGAAATTGTATCGGATGGAGTTTTGGGTGTCTCAAGGCGAGGTGGAGGCCATTAAAGGTACCCCTTGAGGTTGCCGAACAAAACATATGTTCCGTCATCACAGCATGTGTAATTTTGCACAATTACTGTGAGACCAGAGGAGAAATTTTTAACCCAGAAATTTTTAACCCAGGTCAAACCACTACGTTCTGCACACCTTAGGTGCACAACTAGTAAATTTGGAACAACAACAACAACAACAAATGATGAGGGAGAAGCTGTGCGTAATGCCATAGCTAATTATTTTTGGGGAAACAGGCGCAGATAGCTTAGAAGTACAGTTGTACAAGTTATGGGATATGATTTTTTTCCTTTACATGTATATCTCTGCTTCTCTAAATGTGCTGAATGTTTGTTTGTAAATAAAGCTGTACATGCTGCCCTTCTGTGTGCATCCTTTTCAAAAAAAATAAACTTTGTTGAATTGACAATGAAATAAATGGTCATTTTTAACTGGAAAGTACAAGCGGCTGTATACTTGTTGCAGAGTGGGCATGCATGTCTTGTCTTTCTGGCATAGTTTGCAGAAATATGTATCAATACACCAAATCATTAAAAAGTAACCTATTGTGTCACTCGGGGCAACTTGCAACTTTTAAATTTTAAAAATCCCAACATGTAAGGAGCCGGGTCTATACTAACTGCCGGAAGAGCAGTTTTTAGCCACTGCGCTTTTGTTGTCAGTGCTGGCATGGCCACTCGCAGAATGGAACCCCGGCGGATCACCTATTGGAGGTTCCAGGAGACCATTTTCCTCCTAGAACACCTCGTCCAACAGGAGGGGTGTCCTAGGAGGATCATGCACTCCCCCAATAGAGTGAACCACCACTTCTTTTCTGTGGTGTCCACCAGCCTGTGCAGGGCCGGCTTTAACAGATCAGCACAGCAGTGCCGGTCTAAATTTAACATTTTAAAGGCAAAGTTTTTCGAGGCCAGGGAGGCCTATGATGGCAGCCCCCCCCCATGCTGGCATCCCCCCTTTTACCCACAGATGCACTATCTGTGGGTAACTGGGGGGAGACCACACTGGAGGGATCGCCGTCCTGCTGGTAATTTTTAAAAATGAACATCCTTCGCTCTTTTGATTTTATAATCTGCAGCTGGTATTTATAAAAGTACATGTTCATGTTTTGACAGGGATGTGTGGACATGTGCGCAGGGCAGCACAGGCGGCAGACTCTTCGTCTGATGAGTCTGCCCCTGAGCCCACAGGAAGAGAATGAGGAGGTCCTGCGCGGGAGGAGCCAGAGGCACCACCACCTCCACCGCCACCAGCACAAGGTACCACATTGTAGTTTTGATGTTCATACACTATAGATTACGTAGGACCCACATGGGCCATGTGAATGCTGCACTTCAGTTGGAAGAAATCTAACATTTTAGAAAAGATTTGAGTCCTCTTTAAATACCCCCCCCCCCCCGAATGCTAAACATTAATGCATTCTTTTCATTGGGGAAAGTTTTTCTTTAGAAATAATGTTTGGTCAAACTTCACTCTCACTATGAAAAGAACTCAGGCTTCACTTCTCAGCCAGTTAGGTAATAATTAGGTTGGATAAATTGTTCATTGTAATTCAATGTATGGGGCTGATGGGTCTTTTAAACGCAGGTCAAGTTACTATATATGTCAAATAACTTATGTCTCCAATTACGGAGGTATGGGCGTGTTTTCAATACAAAGATTGGTATGCATTCCATAAATATTAAAAAAACCCTGCCCTTATTCTTTTCAGGATAACTTGTGAAACACTGTCTCAGGCTACATTGCAATATCAATACTTTCCTGGCCAATATTTTAACGCCTTATGTTTGTTGTTTTAACAGAGCAAGCACCTGATCAGCACCCCTTGCATTTTCTGCAGGGGGAGGAGGGAAGGATACTGATAGCTGCAATAACAGATGCAATAGGTATGTAAATAATGTAATGATATTGAGAACGCAGCTGCACTGGGCAGGGCACGTTTCTAGGATGAAGGACCATCACCTTCCAAAAATACTACTCTATGGTGAACTCGCCACGGGTCAGCGTAAGAGGGGCGCTCCAAAAAAGCGATACAAAGACTCCCTGAAACAACATCTCAGGCTCGGCCAAATTGATCACCAACAATGGTCCACCCTGGCCTCACATCGGGAGGCATGGAGCCGCACTATCCACAATGCTGCAGCCTTATTTGAGAACTCACGCCGAACAAGTCTTGAAGAGAATCATAGAATCATAGAATCATAGAATTGCAGAGTTGGAAGAGACCACGAGGGCCATCCAGTCCAACCCCCCTGCCACGCAGGAAATCACAATCAAAGCATCCCCGACAGATGGCCATCCAGCCTCTGTTTAAAGCCCTCCAAGGAAGGAGACCCCACCACGCTCCGAGGGAGTGCGTTCCACTGCCGAACAGCTCTTACTGTCAAAAAGTTCCTCCTAATGTTGAGGTGGAATCTCTGTTCCTGGAGCTTGCACCCATTGCTCCGTGTTCCAGTCTCTGGAGCAGCAGAAAACAAGCCTGCTCCATCCTCAGCGTGACATCCCTTCAAATACTTAAACAGGGCTATCATATCGCCTCTAAACCGTCTTTTTTCCAGGCTAAACATACCCAGCTCCCTAAGTCTCTCCTCATAAGGCATCGTTTCCAGACCTTTCACCATTTTAGTTGCCCTTCTCTGGACACGCTCCAATTTGTCAATATCCTTTCTGAATTGTGGTGCCCAGAACTGGACACAGTATTCTAAGTGAGGTCTGACCAAGGCAGAATAGAGTGGCACTATTACTTCCCTTGATCTAGACACTATACTTCTATTGATACAGCCCAAAATTGCATTGGCCTTTTTAGCTGCCGCATCACACTGTTGGCTCATGTTCAACTTGTGGTCTACTAGGACTCCTAGATCCCTTTCGCACGTAGTCTCATTCAGCCAGGTCTCTCCCATCCTATATTTATGCATTTCATTTTTCTGCCCTAAATGCAGTACTTTACATTTCTCCGTATTGAATTTCATTTTGTTAGCTTTGGCCCAGCTCTCCAGTCTATCCAGGTCATTCTGAATTTTGATCCTGTCCTCTAGGGTATTAGCTACTCCTCCCAATTTGGTGTCATCTGCAAATTTGATAAGTATGCCCCTAATTCCCTCATCTAAGTCATTGATAAAGATGTTGAATAGCACTGGGCCCAGGACAGAACCCTGTGGCACCCCACTGGTCACATCTTTCCAAGACAAAGAGGAGCCACTGCTGAGCACCCTTTGGGTTCGGCCGGTCAACCAATTACAAATCCATTGAACAGTTAACTTGTCTAGCCCACATTCTACAAGCTTGTTTGCAAGAATGTCATGGGGAACCTTGTCAAAGGCCTTACTGAAATCAAGGTATGCAATGTCCACAGCATTCCCTTCATCTACCAAGCTGGTAACTTTATCAAAAAAAGAGATCAGATTAGTCTGGCATGACTTGTTTCTCTGAAACCCATGCTGACTTTTTGTGATTATGGCATTGCCTTCTAAATGTTCACAGACTCTCTGTTTAATGATCTGTTCTAGAATCTTCCCTGGTATTGATGTCAGACTAACTGGACGATAGTTGTTGGGATCCTCTTTTTTCCCCTTTTTGAAGATGGGAACAACGTTTGCCCTCCTCCAGTCTGCTGGGACTTCTCCTGTTCTCCAGGAGTTCTCAAATATTATTGCCAATGGCTCTGAGATTATATTTGCCAGCTCTTTTAATACTCTTGGATGTAGTTCATCTGGTCCTGGAGATTTAAATTCATTTAGATTAAGAAGGTATTCCTGTACTACCTCTTTACTTATTTTGAGCTGGATTTCCCCTATTGTGTCCTCTGTTCCATTCTCCTCAGGTTGGTCCTCCTTTTCCTTTTCTGAAAACACTGAGGCAAAGAAGGTGTTGAGTAATTCTGCCTTTTCTCTGTCCCCTGTTAGCATTTTGCCATCTTCTCCACGTAGCGGCCCTATCATTTCCTTCTTCCTCCTTTTGCTGCGGACATACCCAAAAAAACCCTTTTTATTGTTCTTAACCTCCCTAGCAAGCCTGAGCTCATTCTGCGCTTTAGCTTTTCTGACTTTACTCCTACACGTGTTCGCTATCTGTTTGAATTCTTCTTTGGTGATTTCCCCCCCTTTCCATTTCCTATACATGTTCCGTTTAAAACTTAGCTCCATTGAAAGTTCTTTAGTCATCCATCCTGGTTTCTTGAGACACCTCCCATTTTTCTTCCTCAATGGTACTGTTTGAAATTGTGCCTTCAGTATCTCCCTTTTGAGAAAGTCCCATCCGTCTTGAGGTCCCTTCTCTTTTAGTATTCTTGACCATGGGATCATCCCCAGTATTTCCCTGAGTTTATTGAAATCAGCTCTCCTAAAGTCAAGAATGCGTGTCTGACTATGCCTGGCTTCTCCTTTCCATTGTATAACAAACTCCAGGAGAACATGATCACTCTCACCTAAGGATCCCACCACTTGCACCCCATTAACAAGGTCGTCTCTGTTGGTTAGGATCAGATCTAAAATAGCTGACCCCCTTGTTGCCTCTTCCACCTTTTGGACCATGAAATTGTCTTCCAGGCATGTAAGGAATTTGCTAGACCTTGTAGTTTTGGCTGAGTTAGATTGCCAGCAAATATCAGGATAGTTGAAGTCACCCATCACTACTACATCTCTCCTTTCTGCATGTATGTTCATCTGTTCTAGAAAGGCAACATCCAATTCCTCCGTCTGATTTGGGGGTCTGTAGTAGAGTCCCACAATAACATCCCTGTTGTTTCCCTCCCCTTTAATTTTTATCCAGATGCTCTCCACCTGGCTTCCAGTATTGATGTCATGGATCACTTCACTGGTGTAAATATCCCTGACATATAATGCTATTCCTCCTCCTTTCCTGTTTGGCCTGTTTCTCCTATAAAGGTTATACCCCTCTATTCCTACATTCCAATCATGAGACTCGTCCCACCAGGTTTCAGTAACGCCTATTATATCATATTTGTTTTGTAGTGCAAGGAGTTCTAGTTCATCTTGCTTATTTCCCATGCTCTGTGCATTAGTGTAGAGACATCTGAGACCATGTGTTCCCTTTACTTGCTCCCTGTGCAAGTTTTTTTGCCTCCCACTGTTGGGTCCTTGCGCTGTTCGCCTTGTTCCCTCTATGACAGTTTGACTATTTTCTCCAGCCCTTTTGCCTTCCAGAATACTGTCTCCCTCCCCCATTTGACTCAGTTTAAAGCCCTCCTGATCAAATTCTTGAGACTGTTGGCAAAAATGTTTCTGCCAACTGTTGTAAGATGCACCCCATCTCTTGCCAGAAGTCCCCCCGCATGGAAGCGCAGTCCATGATCCAAGAATCCAATTTGTTCCCGGCGACACCATCTACGGAGCCAGTTGTTTACGTCGGCTATTTTCCTCTCCCTTCTTGGACCATGCCCTTCAACTGGCAGAAGAGACGAGATGACCACCTGTGCGTTCATTTCTTTCAGCTTCCTCCCCAGGGCCTCATAATCTCTTCTGATCTTGGGAAAGCTGTGCCTTGCAGTATCATTGGTTCCCACATGGACCAAAAGGAAGGGGTAATGATCTGTAGGCTTGACGAGTCTTGTCAGCCTCTCGGTCACATCACAGATCTTTGCCCCAGGGAGACAACACACCTCCCGAGTCATCTTGTCAGGCCCACATACCACTGCTTCTGTACCCCTCAGCAAGGAGTCCCCCACCACCACCACACGCCTCCGCTGAGGCTTCGCAGCTGCTGTTCCTTGCGGTGGTCCTCTCAAGGTCCCCTGCTCTGCCCCTGAAGTCTGTCCATGCTGTTCTTCCTCGTTGTCCTTGATAAGGGAAAGGGCTTCAAATCGATTCTGTAGCTGCTAGCTGCTGGAAGAATCCCTGGATTTTCTTGTTCTGTGTGTGACATTCCTCCAGCTGTCTACTTCCTGTGTCCGTGAAGTGACCCTCTCCTCCACAGCCACTTCCTCTGTGCGGTCCCCATCCAAGACTGTTCGTTCTGTTCTGTCCAGGAAAACCTCTTGCTCACGAATCTGTTGAAGTGTAGCTACCCGTGTCTCCAGCTGCTGTACTTTTTCCTCCAAGAGGGCTACCAGCTTGCATTTGGTGCATGTGAAGTTCTCCACGTCTGTAGACAAGAATACAAACATCGCACATGTGTTGCAAGTGACTGCTGCAGTCCCCTCAGTGTCCATGATGAGAGCTTTTAGGTAATCTAAGAACTCTTAGTTAACGCTGAGAATGCTAAGCTGTACTTTTAGGTCTGCTGTATTTTTGTTTGGTTACTGCGGCTCTGGCTCTTGAGGGTAAAAGGGCAAGGTCAGAAGTTCAAGCCCCTCAGCAACAAGCAGCCTCTCCCAACAGTTTTTTAAAAAAATTCAATCTCCCCAGTCAGAATGGCTGTTCAGAAGTTGCTTCCTTCTTCTCCCTGGCAGGAAACTGGCAGGAAACTTGCTGTCCAGAAGCTGCTCTCCTTCTCTCTGGCAGGAAACTGAACAACGAAGAAAGAATCACTACCCAGAAACATCACCCAAGGAGACCTTCTGCTGTGCTTTCTGCAACCGGACTTGTTTATCTCGGATTGGCCTTTTTAGTCATCAGCGCGCTTGCAGAAAGCGCGGGATGAGTCCTTCTTGAATCTTCGTTTGTGAAGAAAAGCCAGAGGTGCTAATGTGTTATAGAACTCATTACATGGAATATGTCTGCTCAGTCTAAGAAGAAGTATGATTAACCAATTCTGAAATTTACCTCAGATGAATTTAAAAGTAATACATACCATGCATTATGTATGCATATATGTTAGTACAGATTTGTCATGATTAACTTTTCCATGCTAAGGATGTGGTTAGGAATATTTTGCTGTATACAATAGTAATAAATACAGTTGTCCCTTCACATTCGCGGGGGTTAGGTTCCATAGACCCCCACGAATGTGAAAATTCCGTGAATAATGACAGCCCTCCCCCCGCCCTCCCAGAGTGACCCGGAGGCCTCCAGAGGCCTCCTGGTCGCTCTCCCCGGTCTCCCCCCCGCCCTCCAAGAGCGACCCGGAGGCCTCCGGAGGCCTTGTGCTCCGTCTCCCCGGTCTCCCCCCGCCCTCCCAGAGCGACCCGGAGGCCTCCGGAGGCCTCGTGGTCGCTCTCCCTGGCCTCCCCCTGCCCTCCCAGAGTGACCCGGAGGCCTCCGGAGGCCTCGTGGTCGCTCTCCCTGGCCTCCCCCTGCCCTCCCAGAGCGACCCGGAGGCCTCTGGAGGCCTCGTGGTCGCTCTCCCTGGCCTCCCTCCGCCCTCCCAGAGCGACCCCGGGGGCCCCATGGAGGACTCCTGGTCGCTCTCCCTGGCCTCCCCCCGCCCTCCCAGAGCGACCCGGAGGCCTCCGGAGGCCTCTTGGTCGCTCTCCCCGGTCTCCCCCTGCCCTCCCAGAGCGACCCAGAGGCCTCTGGAGGCCTCATGGTCGCTCTCCCCGCCCTCCCCCTGCCCTCCCAGAGCAACCCGGAGGCCTCCAGAGGCCTCGTGCTCCGTCTCCCCGGTCTCCCCCCGCCCTCCCAGAGCGACCCGGAGGCCTCCGGAGGCCTCCTGGTCGCTCTCCCCGGTCTTCCCCTGCCCTCCCAGAGCGACCCGGAGGCCTCTGGAGGCCTCTTGGTCGCTCTCCCCGCTCTCCCCCGCCCTCCCAGAGCGACCCGGAGGCCTCCGGAGGCCTCCTGGTCACTCTCCCCGGTCTTTCCCCCGCCCTCCCAGAGCGACCCGGAGGCCTCCGGAAGCCTCCTGGTCGCTCTCCCCGGTCTTCCCCCCGCCCTCCCAGAGCGACCCGGAGGCCTCCGGAGGCCTCGTGGTCGCTCTCCCCGGTCTTCCCCCCGCCCTCCCAGAGCGACCCAGAGGCTTCCGGAGGCCTCGTGGTCGCTCTCCCGGCCTCCCCCCGCCCTCCCAGAGCGACCTGGAGACCTCCGGAGGCTTCGTGGTCGCTCTCCCCGGCCTCCCCCCACCCTCCCAGAGCGACCCGGAGGCCTCCGGAGGCCTCGTGGTCACTCTCCCTGGCCTCCCCCTGCCCTCCCAGAGTGACCCGGAGGCCTCCGGGGGCCTCGTGGTCACTCTCCCCGGTCTTCCCCCCGCCCTCCCAGAGCGACCCGGAGGCCTCCTGGTCGCTTTCCCCGGTCTTCCCCCCGCCCTCCCAGGGCGACCCGGAGGCCACATGGAGGCCTCCCCGGCCCTCCCCACCGCCTCCCCGGGCCTTCATGGGGCCTCCGGAGCGTCTCCGGAGGCCCCATGATCGTCTCCCCGGCCCTCCCCACTCCCTCCCCAGGCCTTAATGGGGCCTTCGGAGCATCTCCGATGCCCCATGGGGGCCTCCCCGGCCCTCCCCACCCCCTCCCCGGGCCTTCATGGAGCCTCCGGAGTATCTCCGGGGGCCCCGTGAAGGCCTCCCCGGCCCTCCCCCTCCCTCCCAAGGCCTTCGCGGGGCCTCCGGAGGGTCTCCGAAGGCCCCGTGGAGGCCTCCCCGGCCCTCCCAGCTGCCTCCCAGGGCTTTCACGGGGCCTCTGGAGGCCCCGTGTCGTGGTTTTGGGGGGGCCCGGGGGGGCCCTCCCAAAATCACGAATAAGCAAAACCGCGAATGTCAAGTTCGCGAATGTGGAGGGGCAACTGTATAAACTATCAACACTTACAGTAAATGAGGCTAGATAACAACATGTATATACCTATAAATCAGACTTGTTTATTTGTTAATGTTTTCTATTTTTTTTTATTTCAGCACAACGCCTTGAGCCCAGATTTGCAGCAATTGAGGAATGCCTGCTAAATGCAGAAATTTAATTTTTTTAATTGTGATGACAACCAGTTATTTAAGTTTTATTAACATGTAGATATTTTTATTGATAATTTGTATATATTGTAAATAGCTACATCCAAATCAAAAACCCCCACCATGTTTCATATTTTAAAAAGCTGTCTGGTGTGGTTATTGATCAAAGTGTTAAAAATGCATACCTAACTGTTTAGGTTTAACATTAATATGATTGGATGAGGGTAATAGAACACAATCTGTTCTAATGGTGTTTTCATAAAAACAAAAAGCAGTGCAAAAAGCAAGACAAAACAGTGTTACTTAAAAGTAGTTTAACTTCAAATACATTTTCAAGTAATGATCCAAAAAGTGAGGTTGATTGTTCTGTGCACTAATATAAGTTGTAGCATATTATAGATGTACCTAGCAACTCTAAACATACCTTTAGGTCAAGGAATTGAGAATTAAAGGCTTCTGACCTCTGTTTTTTTAATTTTTCTACTTGGTCTGGACTTTATCAGTGGCACATATGTGCCCAACCCCAGCTTCACTTCTACTAGGCATAGTACTCTGGCTTTCAGAATCAGGTACTATGTATGGCTGTGATGCAGACAGTTTTCTAACCACCCTATGCGCAACAAATGGTCTAGATGCCATTGTCCCTAAATATTGAATCATTTCTGAGAGCAACGATGTTTGTTTTTCCAGGTTTGTTTCTAAAAATGTACTTGTGCGTTCATACATCAAATCCTCAGCTTTGTGTCTATCTTCAGCAGCTCTCTCCAATCTATCTAATCTCTCTTGCTCCCTCCTAGATAAAGCATCCATGTGGCTGAACATTCTATCCATTATCCTGGAAGAATGGAGCATTAATTATGTATGTTCTGAAGGTTTTCGCTCTTTCCTTTTTTTATTTAGAGAAGCCAACGGGATAGATGAAATAGGCACTGCATGGAGAGAGAAAATAGATAGATTACTTGATAGGAACAAGTTAAGAGAAAACATTTACGTTTTTATGTGAGCAGAGCATGAAATGTTCATGTGGTTTCAACTGGGAACCAACCTTCATATATGCTGCTCTGCTGACTGCTCCAAGCAATTTCAAACTCAGTGGACATTCTTTCTGCTGCTATTATCAATTTCTGGATCCTGACTATCCAGCAGTGAAGATGTGGTAGGAGTTGAAGCCCGTGGTAATTCTTCTAGAGTCAAAGTTACTGCTTCTTCATGATCTGAATCTGAAGGCGTCTGTGTTTCTGTCAAAACACATGAGAGAAGACAAATCATTTACAAGATTGGGAACATTATTATATGGGGTGCATAAAGAGAACAATTTAGCTACTAGTTGTCCAGCATGGAGAAGTCAGAGTTCAAAATATGCAGTATTTCTGTAGAAATGCTTTAGGAGCAGCCGAGGGGGGGCTATCACTGCGCATATATCCCAGCTAATTTTAAGAATAATAGTAATGCGCCTTATGTTAATGATCACTCACACAGGTAAGGAGTAGCTCCAAGCAAAGGAAATGTTCCCTTTTGAAATGCAAATTTGCCAGGACCCTGCATGTACTGAGTACTAACAAAGCAATGAATTACTGCATAAAATTCTCCCATGCTTTCTAATTATTTATTTTAAAAACATCGTATACCACTAGGGAAATTATATATATATATATATATATGTGTGTGTGTGTGTGTGTGTGTGTGTGAAAAAACAAATCTTTCTGTTTTACATTCGTTAAATATTTTTTTCAAAAAGCATGCCTTACACAATTCAAAAACGAAAGCAAACGAAAGCAGAGACCATTCACAGTGAATGGGCTGTAAAGTATCTTTTATGGCCCGTTTATTGCCCTAATGTAATGAAGAGGTTGCATGGGATGGAGACCATTTGGGGGAAGCAGATACTTCCTATTGCTACTTGCAATAGGAAAAAAAGTTGGTTGTGGCATGACTGAAAAAGATAACATGGCCCAAGTAATATGTTATCAAAAGTAGTGACCCATGGAGTTATTTATAGCACAATAAGGTCAGGGCTGGTTTAAGGAATTTTGGGGCCCCCTGCAATGCTTTATTTTGGGGGCCTCATATGTTTATCTCAGGTCAATGTAACCTAACCTATTCATGGGTTAGGTTACATTGTACAGGATGTTCAGATTATAGTAGGACCCCTGTATCCATGGATTCATTATCCATGGGACACAAAACAGCACACTTACCATAGAGTCTTCCTAGAAAATGTGTCTTCCCTAGCCCTTTTCTAGGCCCTCCAAGGCAACTCTATGGTATTTTAAACCAGACGTCCCAGTATTTTCAATGGCGTTCACTATTATTCATGGTTTTCAAAATCTACGCCCCCCCCCCGAACCAATCCCCATTGGATAAGAGAGGCCTACTATATTACATAATTTGCCACCAATAATTTAGTTTAAAAACTATATTATAGGCACTAACATAATATTTTTTGTTTATTAGCAATTAATGTAATGGTTTAGATTTCCTCAAAGAAAATAAAGAGTAGACTACAAGCTAAACATGAGTTAGCAGTGTGATGCAGCAGCAAAAAATGCCAATGCGATTCTAGGCTGCATTAATATGACTAGTGTCTAGATCAAGGGAAGTAATAGTATCACTCCATTCTGCTTTGGTCAGACCTCACCTGGAATACCATTTCCAATTCTGGGCACAACAATTCAAGAAAGATACTGAGAAGGATGGTGCGAGGTCTGGAAGTCATTACGCCCTATGAGGAACGGCTTAGGGAGCTGGGTATGCTTAGCCTGGAGAAGAGAAGGTTGAGAGGTGACGTGATAGCCATGTTTAAGTATTTGAAGGGATGTCATACTGAGGATGGAGCAAGCTTGTTTTCTGCTGCTCCAGAGACAAGGACATGGAGCAATCAACTCAGACTACAGGAAAAGAGAATCCACCTAAACATTAGGAAGAACTTCCTGACAGTAAGAGCTGTTCGGAAGTGGAATACACTACCTTAAAGTGTGGTGGAGTCTCCTTCTCTGGGTTTTTTTTTTAAAACATAGGTTGGATGGCCATCTGTCAGGAATGCTTGGATTGTGTGTTCCTGCAGGGCAGAAGCCGATCGGATGGGATCGCTGTTGGAGTACCTTCCAGCCCTATGATTCTAGGCTGCATTTAGAGCATGGGAAAATTACTCTTGGATTACACCTCCCAGAATCCTCCTGCCAGCACCCTTCTCAAGGTCTGGTTGCATTGTTCCTTTTCCAGCATTCTCTAGCCCAGTGGTTCTTAACTTGGGGTCCGCAATGTCCTCACAGGGGGTCCACAAAGGCTTGAAGCCTGCTTGGCCCACCTCCTCCCTGTAGTGGAGTAGCCACGTGACAGGAACCAAGGCAAAGGCTGGCTGGCTTGGCCTGCACATTGCCATTCAATCGACTCCAGCCACAAACTTGCAGGAAGAAGCAAGAGTGTCTCTGAGGGAAAGTTTAATGGATGGTGTAATTGTATTGTTCTTGTTGTTAGCTATTATTATTAGCTATTATTATTAGGGTTTTAAATCTTGAGTTAAGTCTTGGGGCAACAAAAGATATTTAAAGGGGGTCCCTGGTAAAGAAAAGGTTAAGAACCACTGCTCTAGGCCAATGCCTCTCACATAACACTAATGCGATACTGGTGTTTTAGTGACAACAATAAAACCATTGTTCCCAGTAATATTACTCCAAATTTTAATTTATATTCTTTATATTCTTCTGTTAAAAGAGCTAGAGTGTTGTAGAAGTTTCAGCATTGCCCTATGACTGTGGAGACCAGGGTTTGAATCCTTACTCAGCTATGAATACCAACTGGCTGACCTTGGGCAAGTCACACTCTCTCAGCCTCAAAGGAAGTCAAAGGCAGACCCCCTTTGAACAAACCTTCCCTAGAAAACCCCATGGTAGGTTGGCCTTCCTCAGAAATGACTTGAAGGCACATGGGCAAACACACACAAATTTCTTTTGCAGGCTGAACTCAGTTGGCAGCAAGGGGAGGAAGCTGAAGAAGACCAAGGGGGAAAGGGAGGGGAGAGGAACCAAGACATGTTAAAAGCAGCTGGAAAGATGGGCTGGAGGGGATCTATGTGCAAGGAAGGAAAGGGAAGGAAAGGAAAGGAAAGGAAAGGAGAAAGAAAGAAACCCTTTCTGAGGGAGACAACCCTCAAATTCCCTGTCTCTCTCTCACACACACACTCACCCTCTCCGACGTGCCTCTCCCTCCAGCTTCTGCCACGGAGGGCTGCTGTTTCTTTCTCTTTCTCTTTCTCTTTCTCTTTAGTTTTGGAGAGGCTGTTTTGTTTTGTTTTTTTAAAAAGCCAGCAGCAGGAGGCTTTTGGAGGAGGAGGGTAAGAGGGGGCTCCTCCTGGCTGTCTCCTTCATCAGATTAAGGAGGCCAACATGGGGCCCTCTCTTGACCTCGGGCCCTCCTCTTGACCTCGGGGCCCCCTGCCAATGCTGATTTGGCAGACAGGTTAAACCGGCCCTGAGTAAGGTTAATAATTACATCTTTCAGTGTTCAACCAATAATTATTCAGTACAGCAAAACTCCATCATCAACTTTATAAAACACATATAGAATTTAAAGTTACAGAGGCACCTACAACATCTGTAAAATTAAAGTCGCAAAACGAACAATCTCGTTCTTAGCGCTTGATCATGTGTCCCTTCTTTTATAAAATGAGTGCAATCCCTTGTTTTAGAAAGGGAATTTTAAAATCCCTACCCCCACTCATCAAAACAACACTGTTAAGTAGAAATTAAATGCTAAGGTTTAAATTTTTTTTTAAAGTAGGAATAGAAAAAGGCTGTTAACACTCATGAAAAACAACAACAAAGTGCTCTTGTTGTCATGATAAAAAATTAATTAAAGGAAGTATAATAACAAGATTGTTACTGAAAGATCAGTTGTAGTTTTCCAAATACATGAAACCCTATGAAAATGAGGATAGATGAACACATAAGAATTCCTCTTACCTCCTTCTTCATCAAATAAAGGGGGAGAGTTCTCCTCAGTATCCCTTGATGAGCCACTGGAGCTGCTGGAGAGGCTGATGCTTGAGCGCTCAGTGGAAAACGATCTACAATCTGCAGATGAGCTATGAGAAACTCGGTTGGGGTTCAAGCTGCAGTCCCCAGAGAATATTACATGCAATTCTGCAAAGAAGAGCATAGTAGCCGCATCATTACCACTCAATGAGTTGTAGTCTTTCACTTGCCTATATTTCACCCTCAAAGTTTTACTCTTGGATCTACACTCCTCTGCCGTCCGGTCATGCCCTCGCTTACGCATCTCTTTGGCTATCTTTACAAAAATGTCTATGTTACGATGGCTTCTGAGGAGCTGCTCCTGCACCTTCTGTTTGCCCCATAAATCTATCAAGTCAAGAGTTTTGGCATGTCCCCAAGTGATGCTGCGGCCACCCTTTTTTGGTCTGACCGTGGGTGTTGACACCATTGCTTCCTGTACCAAGAAAACAAAAGCGCTTCTGAGGAGATGTGCAATGACTATCTTTTTTTTTTTAAACGAGCGGGCAAAAGGCAAAAGCCACTCCCCTGTCACTGCCCACCTGGCACCAATTTCCGGTGAGGAACATTTTTTGGAACTATCTCGCTATGTGGTTCACATTGCCAATATAGCACTAAGTAGCACTACTTTTGAAATAAATCGGCAAAAGTAGCGACATGTAGTAGCTACATTTGGGTATTTTGCCTTCCCCTCTTCTAAATGAGGCGATACTGTGGTGTGATCCATGGGAACAATGAGCAATCTTAGCGGTATATTTAGGTGAATACTTCCCCTTGTAAACAAGACCCATGACATAATTGTGCTGTTCCCGGGTGTTGTTCTCAGTGGCCACAGCAGTGGCAGTTGGAGTGGAAGGAGGGTTCCAATGTCATTATGGTTGCTTTTATATTACTTCTCAAACTACCCCTTTGAGCTTTGTTGTTGAATTATGCTGTATTTTTTGTTGCTAAATCCAGACAATTTTTGTTATACAATTTTTGTTTTTCCTTTTAAAAAAAGGAGCCTCAATAAATGCATTCTGAGCATCATGCAGGACTACCACAGTTTGGAAAAATTACTCTCTTCTTGCCTGTGGCTCAGTTTCTAGAGAAAGGAAGGGGACAAAGGCCTTCCTTTAGCAATGAGGCAGAGCACAGCACATGCTTTCGGTGTGGAGTTTCTAGGTTCAGTCTCTGGCATCTCTGGGTGGTGCTGAGAAAGACCCCACCTTGTCATCCCAGAGAAACTGAGATCTGTGTGTAAACCCAGTGGTAGGAATGTTGGAAGGTCCATGGACCAATTTCCCTCTGTTGGGACCCTTCCAAGCAGGGCTGTGGAGTCAGTACAGCAAACCTTCAACTCTGACTAGCAACTCCTCTATTTTTCTACTGTCCAACTCCGTCTCCTTCTTGGAATCACAGTATTTGTCTTCATCTGTGTCCTTTGTCCATAGCATCATTAGAGGGGTGCAGACTGCACTAGGTGACACCATCAAAGGGGGTAGCAACAAAATAATTGTCGATAAAATCTTTGTGCAGTGTTTCAGCAGAAATTTATAATTTTTAATAAAAATATCCTTGGCGCTGTGTCCAGCCAGGCGAGCCTTCCTTCTTGTTCCTCTCCCACATGTTGGTTTTCAGTGACTCTTAAAATCGCACACAGATTGCGTAGATTGCTGGGAAATGTGGTTTCCAGAGCTCACTCTTGGTGCTTCGTAATCCAGCTTGCTTTCAAAACAAGTTGTGTGAGGTGTCATTTAGGGAATGCCCCTATGCAATATGAGCAGCAAAATACAGAAGCAGAACTTGGGTCTTGCTCAAATACAGCCGACTTCTTAGGAAGTGTCTTTGACATTGTGAATTTATATTGTTTTAAAATTGTCAATCAAAGTACTTTTTTTCCTGAAAAATAAAACAAGTATAAAGCCAGACCCCCGTATCCACAGAAACAATATCTGCAGTTTCACTTATCTGCTGCTGAAAAAATAGGGATATATACCATAGAATTGTGCTGGAAAATGCCTACAGGGATGTCCTCTCTAGGAATCTCTAGGTCTTATAATGCAACTCTATGGTATGTTTGTACCAGAAGTCCTTTATTGTAATATGGTTCGTTGTTATCCATGGCTTCCTGTAACCACAGGAAGTCCGGGAACCAAACCCCCACAGATATGGGGGTCTGACTGTAAATATGTTTCTATTTTGAAGCCAGAGTCGGAGTTGGTACACTTCTACTGACTCTGACTGCACCTGAAATTGCTTTTGACGCTACAACTTTGAAAACTGCTACTTCTGAAGACTTCCAAAAGGAGAGCAGAAAAATCACATTTTGGTTATTGATATAAATATATATTTCAGCCAGTTGTTCAGGAAGGCTATGAGGGAGGCTGTGGCTGCAAATAAAGCCTTTGAGGGCACAACATTTTGCCCCCCGCCCCCTGTAGACATTATTGAGCTAGATAAGAAAAGGGCTATAACATGGATGTAGTAACTACAGGTCGTGCCCCATATCTGCGGAACCAGTATCCACGGTTTCAGTTATCCATGGCTGAAAAAATAGGAACAAATATCACAGAGTTGTGCTGGAAAATACCTAGAGAGGAGTCCTCTCTAGGAATCACTAGGTCCTCCAACGTGTTTGTCCCACTTTTCACCAATGAAAATACAGGTTGCCCCCCCCCCCACCATGGGATATATATTCCTGGGCTTACAGTTTATAAATGAAACCGTTGATAATAGCAAACCCTATTAAAATGTATGTTTGTATTGGAAGTCCTTTATTTTAATAGGGTTTGCTATTATCAATGATTTCAGGACTTTATCAGACAAGCCCCTTAAAGCTTCATTTTGCTGGGCATTAAAACATCCATTTTTATGCCAGCAAAAGAACGCTCCCTCACCATACTTACCTTGCTTTCCCAGCAAAGGCTTCCCCAGCAATAAAAGAAGAAGTGAATGGAGTTCCATTCACTTCCTCCTTTGAAATCCTGCAATTATCATGAGACTTCATTGCGTGGGAAATTCAAAACAAACAAAAAGAACACACAAAAAGTGACACAGAGCATAAAAACACACTTTAAAGCTTACAAGTAACCCAGGGAGGGTTGTAAAAAGTGCATCACTTACCTTGCTGTCATGATCTCACCCAGACGTGTTTGCGCTGGACCGGCCATTGACACTGCATTGACATGAGTACAATGGCGCAAGGTTTCACATGCTGGCAATGCCGGCACAAAAGCGCCATGGGGATCAATTGATGGCTTTGGCCATCAATTAAAAAGTACAGGTTTTAGCGGGGACATAAATGCAAAAGGGTGACGTTGTGTGGTATGCGCGCCCTTTCGCGTTTATGTGGCATTGTTATGATGCCGTATTTTATCCATCTGATACAGTCCTCATTTATAAACAGTAAGCCCAGGAACCCCATGGATATGGGGGAGGGGGAACCTGTATTTTCATTGGTGAAAAGTGGAACAATCTGAAAAGCAAGCCTAACCTTTGTCTTTGGCAAATTTCCTTCAGATCATTTTCTTGGTCCGTGTGCACCTAGTTCCCTTGAAAGGTCCTTGGATTCACAAGTTTCTTGAGGGTTTTTTTTTTAAGGGTAACTTCATATGAGTCATCAGCCAAATGAGCTTTACTGAAAAGGAAGTCTGCAGATTAATGGATTCAAGATTAAATCAGCAAACTTTTGTGATCCCTTCCAATTCACCACACCCAGGAATATCTGAAAAGGAATCAGTAAAGTTTTGCAAGCAAAGCAACCAGGACACCTATATGACCACACGAGGCTGTTATACTGTATCTCTCATGGTTTTCCCTTGGTGTGGAAATATCCACCAGTACTGGCCTAAGAAAGATCTTCTCTTAGCTGCTGCTGGTGACTTATTTTTCAAAATAATTTTTATTAAAGTTTTAACAGATGTATCATATATCATAAATGTCATACATGAACTATATAAATATATGCAAGATAAATAAAATAAGCTTTAAATATAGGAGATTTTCAGAAGGGAACAAAAAAAGTGTTCCTATCTCACAGTCTCCTCTCGCACCCCTCTCCTGTCCCTGTCCTGGCATGAGAACAAAAACTTACACACCTACGTTTGCAGAGCTTGCCCGGCAGCACCTTTTCACTTACAAGATGTTCTTTACAGAAACGGAATGGGGGATCCATTCATGGCTTAGCCCGTGAATAAAAAGAAATCCTGGCTGTTCTCATTAGAGGATGAGCGGGCAGGAAATTCAAAAATAAAAAGGGAAATAAAGTTTAAAAAGTGGCAGTAAGCACAAATACACACTGAAAACATAACAAGTTACCTGGGGAGGGTCATAAAAAGTATGTCACTTACCTTAATGTCCCAGATGTGTTCTGGCATGGACCTCCCATGACCCTGGCATTGCGCCATGGAAATGGGCACCTTTTCACTTGCAAGATGTTCTTTTACAGAAACAGAATGGGGGATCCATTCATGGCTTAGCCCGTGAATAAAAAGAAGTGTCAGTGTAACAACAGCTGAACGGGAGCATGATGACACAGAGACAACATTATCTGAAAGGAAAGCCCTTTAGCGATCTCCTGGCGTCATCATAATGCTATATTTATGAAAATAAGGGCAAAAATGCTAATTGACAGACTGGCCACAAGAGAAGAACATTGTCATCTGACAATGATGACCCATAATGTCGTTATCACGTCGTTTTGGCCCCTTTTCCCCACATCTGATAAAGTCCATAGTGGCATTATTATACTTATTATTGCACATTGCCATATGACCACCACTAGCATTTTAAGAATGGGGTTTTATTTCTGTGATTTTGCATGGATGAGATTTCAGCGGTTCTTGCAAGAAGACATGACTTCAGTTAAAAACACTAAAAAACCCTTAATTTACAAACGATATCAATACATAAACACTTAAACAATCCTTAAAATGTGCAAACAAAATGGGACAGTTCATTAAAATAAAAAGGGGTTTTTTGGGTATGTCTGCAGCAAAAGGAGGAAGAAGGAAATGATAGGGCCACTACGCGGAGAAGATGGCAAAATGATAACAGGGGACAGAGAAACGGCAGAATTACTCAACACCTTCTTTGCCTCAGTGTTTTCAGAAAAGGAAAAGGGGGACCAACCTGAGGATAAAGGAACAGAGGACACAATAGGGGAAATCCAGCTCAGAATAAGCAAAGAGGTAGTACAGGAATACCTTCTTAATCTAAATAAATTTAAATCTCCAGGACCAGATGAACTACATCCAAGAGTATTAAAAGAGCTGGCAAATATAATCTCAGAGCCATTGGCAATAATCTTTGAGAACTCCTGGAAAACAGGAGAAGTCCCAGCAGACTGGAGGAGGGCAAACGTTGTTCCCATCTTCAAACAGGGGAAAAAAGAAGATCCCAACAATTATCGTCCAGTTAGTCTGACATCAATACCAGGGAAGATTCTAGAGCAGATCATTAAACAGAGAGTCTGTGAACATTTAGAAGGCAATGCCATAACCACAAAAAGTCAACATGGGTTTCAGAGAAACAAGTCATGCCAGACTAATCTGATCTCTTTTTTTGATAAAGTTACCAGCTTGGTAGATAAAGGGAACGCTGTGGACATCGCATACCTTGATTTCAGTAAGGCCTTTGACAAGGTTCCCCATGACATTCTTGCAAACAAGCTTGTAAAAATGTGGGCTAGACAAGTTAACTGTTCAATGGATTTGTAATTGGTTGACCGGCCGAACCCAAAGGGTACTCAGCAATGGCTCCTCTTCATCTTGGAAAGATGTGACCGGTGGGGTGCCACAGGGTTCTGTCCTGGGCCCAGTGCTATTCAACATCTTTATCAATGACTTGGATGATGGAATTAGGGGCATACTTACCAAATTTGCAGATGACACCAAATTAGGAGGAGTAGCTAATACCCTGGAGGACAGGATCAAAATTCAGAATGACCTGGATAGATTGGAGAGCTGGGCCAAAGCTAACAACATGAAATTCAATGCGGAGAAATGTAAGGTACTGTACTTAGGGCGAAAAAATGAAATGCATAGATATAGGATGGGGGAAACCTGGCTGAATGAGACTACGTGCGAAAGGGATCTAGGAGTCCTAATAGACCACAAGTTGAACATGAGTCAACAATGTGATGCGGCAGCTAATAAGGCCAATGCGATTTTGGGCTGTATCAATAGAAGTATAGTGCCTTGGTCAGACCTCACCTAGAATACTGTGTCCAGTTCTGGGCACCACAATTCAAAAAGGATATTGACAAATTGGAGCGTGTCCAGAGAAGGGTGACTAAAATGGTGAAAGGTCTGGAAACGATGCCTTATGAGGAGAGACTTAGGGAGCTGGGTATGTTTAGCCTGGAAAAAAGACGGTTAAGAGGTGATATGATAGCCCTGTTTAGGTATTTGAAGGGGTGTCATGTTGAGGATGGAGCAAGCTTGTTTTCTGCTGCTCCAGAGACTAGAACACAGAGCAATGGATGCAAGCTCCAGGAACAGAGATTCCACCTCAATATTAGGAGGAACTTTCTGACAGTAAGAGCTGTTCGGCAGTGGAACGCACTCCCTCGGAGTGTGGTGGGGTCTCCTTCCTTGGAGGTCTTTAAACAGAGGCTGGATGGCCATCTGCCAGGGATGCTCTGATCAAGATTTCCTGCATGGCAGGGGGTTGGACTGGATGGCCCTTGTGGCCTCTTCCAACTCTGCAATTCTATGATTCTATGATTCTATGATTAGAAGAACATCCGATAGATTGTTTTCACGCTCTCACCTGGATGTTTTCTCGCTGGGAATGGGGACGGGGGAAGAGTACCATCCATTCACAGTGTAATCTCACAATTACAGCAGGACGTGTTTTCATACGTTTTTCAATACCGCAAAAATAGCTATATTGAGAGCTATTGATGGCTTTTCCCTTCAATTAAAAGGGATGAGTTGTTGGCAGCTGGAGCACACAGTAACCACAGGAGAACAACAATGTCACATGATAGCAGGAACCCGTTTGCGCTACCGTGGCATAATCATGCAATTATAGCCTCGTCTGATAAAGTCCCCAGGTTCAAATTCCTGCACAGCCACAAAGTTCACAAACATGAAGCTCACAGGCTCTCAGAATACTCAGCTTCACAGAGATGTTATGAAAAATAAAATGGTGGAAGGAAGCTGTATATAGAGGAAATCTCTCAGAAATACTGCGAAAGAGAAGCCCATCCTGTTAAGAAATCACAGATGATATACTAATAGCACTGTGACCTTTTTTTAATGACAACCTCTTACGTAATCCATTGCTACTTTTTTCATACCTGAAATGTCAAATTTGACTTAGTGAGATTGAGACAGATGGACGAAATCATCTATCAACACGGATGACACTTTTGGTACCCTGAAGGGCTCTGCTGTCATTGCTTTTGTTTCAACCTGGGAAGGCACACTCTACCTGTGTACTACAGTGATAACACCAATCAAATTTGTCACACTGCTGTATTCAAAGAGACAACAATGCCCAAATCAGAGGTCCTACAGACACACAGTTATTAACAAAACAAAAATGCCTCCCCAGTATTTTTTCAATATATGATGAATAAGCTATAAATAATAAATATGCAAAAATGTGATCTGTAGAAACATCATGGGACTTTACACACATATGATGATTATGATGATCATGGTCATGAGGAATACCGGTACAAACCTGTTTCATAGAATCACAGAAACATGGGGAAGGAGACTCCACCAGACTATGAGGCAGTGCATTCCCCTGCCAAACAGCTCTTACTGTCAGAAAGTTCTTCCTAATGTTTAGGTGAAATCTCTTTTCCTGGGGGTCGTTTACACGGGCAAATATTCCCCTAAATATACCGCTAAGATAGCTCATAGTTCCCACGGATCGCAGCACAGCATCGCCTCATTCAGAAGGGGGGAAGGTAAAACACCCAAATATAGTGTGACAGGGGATGTCGCTATTTTTGCAGGAATATTTGCAATGTAGTGCTTTATTGGCAGTGTAAACTAGCATTCCGCTAAGGGTTATAGCACAGCTGCATTGTGATTGGTTGATGATGCAGGGGTGGGCTTAAAAGGGGGGCAGGGAGGAGGCAAAGACAGTAGCCATTAGAGAAGAAACTTGCAAAAATCCTGTCTGCTATTTTGCGAGCCAGTTTGCAAAAAAAAAAAAAAAAAAGGATTCCCAACAACTTCAAAAAAGGATTCCCAACAACTTTCAGGGAGCATTCCTTCTCATTCTCTGCTGTTTTGAAAGTATGTAAAAGCTCGTTCATCACTTTTATCCTGTGCACGGGGGAGGGAGAGAAACCATTTCACAAAGGGCTGTAGCAAGCTGAACTGCTATTTTCCCCCTCTCTCTCTCTGCTTGGGGGAGGGAGGGAGGGGGAAATAGAGAGAGAGAGAGCAGCTGGAAAAACTTGCGATCCACGGCATGGCACAAGGTCTTTTAGCAGAGAGATTACTCTCCCTCTGCTTTATGGAGTGAGTTCATTTACAGGCAGATTTACAGAGACACACTTATTCAAGTCTGAACTTCAAAGCGACATAATTAGAAAAAAAACCTGACTGGCACAGCTGCGGAAAATAATTAAACCGCAAGTTGCCACAATAAATCTGCTGTGTAAACCGGCCCCTGGAGTTTGAGTTCATTGCTCTATGTCCTAGTCTCTGGAGCAGCAGCAAACAACAAACAATCAAACAAACAAAACCAAGCTTGCTCCATCTTAAACATGACATCCCTTCAAATATTTAAACATGGCCATCATGTCATCTCTTAACCTTCTCTTCCCCAGACTGAACATACCCAGCTCCCTAAGCTCCTCATAGGGCATGGCTTCCAGACCTCCCACCATTTTGGTCACCCTCCTGTGGACATGTTCCAGCTTGTTCAAACAATCTTCAAGCCCTGTGGGAGTTAAACCATAGCCGCCAACATTTCACAGATGAAACCTAGGATGTGTGTGGCCAAGCAACACCAGAGTGTGGCTAAGATGGCAAATGTTATTAATGGGCTTGTCTACACAGGCTGCTTAATCCTGAGTCAGACCATCCTCCTTTTCTGTTCTTTTGCTGGCGTAATTTGTGACATTTTTATGCCAGGAAAAGAACCTCCTTTAACACACTTACCTTCCATCCCATCTAAAGAATGGGAGAACAGCTGAAACATGCTAAGGTCCTGCGATAAGGCAAGGTGGGGCATGCTACTTTTGGGTTTCCCTTCCACTTCCCTTCCTTCGTACAATATGTCCCTTATAATTGTTTTTAAAATCTTATATTTATACTTTTATTTTTACTTCTGTATTGTTTTTACCTTGTATTGTCCTAAATATATTGTTAACTGACTTGAGTCCCATTGTTGGGAGAAAGGTGGGATATAAATGAATAATAATAGTCGATCCTCTGTGTCCACGGATTTGGCACCCACAGATTCCACCATGCACAGCTTGAAAATATCCCCTCCCCAAATAATAAATTCCAAGAAGGAAACCTTGATTTTGCCATGTTATATAAGGAAGACTATTTTACTATATCAGTGGCTCTTAACCTTTTCTTTACCAGGGATCCCCTTTAAATATCTTTTGTTGCTGTGGCCCGCCCAAGACTTAACTCAAGAATTAAAACCTTAATATTAATATTAATTGATGATGATAATAATAATACAACTACACCATCCATTAAATTTTCCCTCAGAGGTACTGGAGGGGAAGGAAAGGCATGTCTCTTGCTTCTTCCTGCAAGTTTATGGCAATGTGCAGGCCAAGCCAGCCAGCCTTTGCCTTTGCTCCTGTCATGTGGCCACTTCACTGTGTAGAGGTGGGCCAAGCAGCCTTCAAAGCTTTGTGGACCCCCTGTGAGGACACCAGGGTCCCCAGGCAGTCCGTCGACCGCAGGTTAAGAACCACTGTACTATGCCATTGTATATAATGGGACTTGAGCATCCACAGATTTTGGTATCCATGGGGGATCCTGGAACCAAACCCCAGTGGATACCAAGGGCCCACTGTGATGATGATGATGATGATGACAATGATGGCAATAACTTCCATGTCAGCAGGGCATTGAATCCATACAGGGTTTTCATATAAACCTACAGGCCCACACAGCAGCGCCTAACGTCCTGCTTTGCAACAGCTGCAGAGCTGTTTGGGCTAGAAGTCAACCTGAAGAAAACAGAAGTTCTTTACCAGCCTGCACCACAGGACGAACACCACCATCCCCACATTGCCGTCGGCAAATCTGTGCTCAAGTCCGTTCAGCAGTTCACCTACCTGGGAAGCATCATCTCCTCAGATGCCAAGATTGACAAAGAGATCGATCACAGATTGGCAAAGGCATATAGTGCATTTGGAAGACTTTACAAAAGAGTCTGGAGCAATAAACACCTGAGGCAAAGCACAAAAATCAGTGTGTATAGAGCCATCATACTGTCTATCCTCCTTTATGGATCTGAAACATGGGTCACCTATCGCCACCACCTATGACTCCTCAAGCGCTTTCATCAGCGCTGTCTACGCACAATCCTAAATATACACAGGACTGACTATGTGACCAATGTTGCTGTCCTTGAGCAAGCAGGGATCACCAGCATTGAGGCCATGATATTGAGAACACAGCTGCGCTGGGCAGGGCACGTTTCTAGGATGGAGGACCATCGCCTCCCAAAAATACTACTCTACGGTGAACTCGCCACGGGTCAGCGTAAGAGGGGCGCTCCAAAAAAGCGATACAAAGATTCCCTGAAACAACATCTTAGGCTTGGCCAAATTGATCATCAACAGTGGTCCGCCCTGGCCTCACATCGGGAGGCATGGAGACGCACTATCCACAATGCTGCAGCCTTATTTGAGAACTCACGCCGAACAAGTCTTGAAGAGAAACGACAACGCAGAAAGAATCACAACCCAAAAACATCACCCAAGGAGACCTTCTGCTGTGCTTTTTGCAACCGGACTTGTTTATCTCGGATTGGCTTTTTTAGTCATCAGTGCGCTTGCAGAAAGCGCGGGATGAGTCCTTCCTGGATCTTCGTTTGCGAAGAAAAGCCAGAGAGAGAGAGACAGGCATTATCCTATGTAAAGCCTATGGCACTATATAAATAAACGTAATCATCATCATCATCATCCAAAGTGTGGCACCCCACCCACCTAAACCGGTTCAGCATCTTGAATTGCTCCTTTAAAGTCCAAAGGCCTGGATTCAATGCTTCACTGGCACAAGAACCACTACCTGGCACTGAGAAAGATTATATAAAATGGCTTGTAAATTATTTGGAGTTTTATCAGAGAAGAATTCTTCCTCCAAATTTTCTGCTTTAACTGAAGAGCAGGATATCAGCTTGGTAACATTAAATAAATAGGAGTATTTTTATAGTAGAAGGAAGCAGGAAGAAAAGTAGCAAATATTAAGAATGGATTTTTAGAATATAAATAAACATTAAAAAGCAGGATTTGGTAAGGAAATTGCCTAAGGCATCTGCATAAGTGGCGGATGAAGGTACTAAGTCAACAATCCATTTTCACACAGTTGCTGGCCTTGTGAATGTTTTTTCCCCCACACAAGAACAAAACTAAATAAAAACAAGTCCTGTGGTTTAAGAGGATGACAACCTCTTGCCCCAAGAGATGTTTGCTTTGTTGGCATTACTGGGAGGCCACACGCCTGACTGTGAAAAAGGCCCCTTGCCTCAGCATTAACCACCATCCCTGAACTCCTGGCTGAAGTTTTAAAAGTGGGTCCAGAGGCCTGAGGCTATAGAATTCACACTATAGAATTATAGCACTATGATTTCACTTTAACTGCCATGGTTTCATCTTATCGAATCCTGGGGTTTGTAGTTTGGTGAAGCACCAGAGCTCTCTCCCTGAAGGCGCACAGATTTAAAAATGCAAGTAATTCATAGATTTTCCTTGGGATTTTTTTGGGCTGTGAGGCCATGTTCTGGAAGAGTTTACTTCTTTCATAGGGACCACTAAATGCAGTGTGCAAACACAAATCAAGGAACGTGAGAGATACTGCAGACTGGGCCAGCTAGGAAAATCAACAGTAGCAGAACATGTTATAAACCAACCTGAACACAAAATGCTATTTGAAAACACAGAAATTCTGGACCAGGCCAACAACTATCATGTCAGAATGCACAGAGAAGCTATTGAAATCCACAAACACCTGGGAGATTTTCAGACTACACTGTTATAGTATTACTATTCCACTTTAACTGCTCTGGCTTCCTGCTGTGGAATTCTGGGGTTTGTAGTTTAGTGAGGCTTAAGAGCTCTCTGGCTGAGAGTTGCAAATGCCCCTCCCTAAACTGCAAATCCCAGGATTCAACAGGAGGCAGCCATAGCAAATATAGTGGAATAGTAACACTATAACAGTGTTGTCTGAAAATCTAGCTGGACAACTTCAACAGAAAAGAAGAAACCCCCAAAGTAAACAAAATCTGGCTCCCAGTTTTGAAGAACAATACAATCAAAACTCAACACTTAAAAAGGAATTCGACCCAGGGACAGGGGGATTCCCAGCAGATAATGGCCCACCAACCAACCATTAGCCAAACAGACACTAACGAGACCTGTGCTGGGCAGGGCACATTTCTAGGATGGAGGACCATCGCTTCCCAAAAATAGTACTCTATGGTGAACTCGCCACAGGTCAGCATAAGAGGGGCACTCCAAAAAAGCAATACAAGGATTCTCTGAAACAGCATCTCAGGCTCGGCCAAATTGATCAAAAATGGTCCGCCCTGGCTTCATATCGGGAGGCGTGGAGATGCACTATCCACAATGCTGCAGCTTTATTTGAGAACTCATGCCGAACAAGTCTTGAAGAGAAATGACAACGCAGAAAGTATCACAACCCGGAAACATCACCCAAGGAGACCCTCTGCTGTGCTTTCTGCAACTGGACTTGTTTATCTTCCATCTTTCTTCATGATAAGGAAGTACCTCGAGAAGAAGCAGAGGTGGTGAAGTCTGGGGTTTACGGGTTTGATGGCCCCTTTCTGCAGCAAAGTCTGCACCTCCTTGAGGAGGGGAGGGGAAGGTGGTGTAGGTCGAACCCGACCCGTCGGAGGCAGTGTGTCGAATTCGATCCAATAGCCATGCCGAACAATGCGAAGCACCCAGTGGTCCGATGTTATCAAGGACCAGACATCTTGGAACGATGATATACGGTCTCCGAACATGAGAGTCTAAAAGAAAGAAAGAATCAGAATGAAGATAGGCAGCCTCAAAATTGTATCCTGCCCTAGTCTTTGGGCTTCTGTTTGGAGGGTGGTTGGTAATGGGAGGTTGACCCTTGGCTCCTCACCAAAGGGGGACCGTTGGGGTGGGCGGAGTTACTGCCAAAAATGTATCAATGCACATTCTGCCTAGCGATTCTAGAAGGTTCTGAATGCTCTGCGTAGGTGCAGGAATAACCCAGCTGTGTGACTCACAGAGACCACAAAGAAGATTTACATATATATATATATATATATATATGGTTTTTGCTTGTTGGAGGAATGAGAGGAGATATAACTTCTTGTAGAAGGGAGTTCCACAACATGGGAGCAGCCCTCTTCATGTCCTCATCAAATGTGGCTGTGATGGTGGAGGAACCTAAAGAGAGCCCTTCCTTGAGAATTTTAGGATCATGGCAGGCTTATACAGGAAGTAGCTTCCTACCAAAGAAACTCAGTGACAGGAGATTCAGAAACTGATTAAACTGGAAGGGATCCCCAAAGGTCATCTAGCCTAACCCACCACCAATCCAAGAAAGCCCTTCAGATGTTTTTCAAAGAAGGCTGTCCTATCACTTCTTGATCCCCACTTCTCCAAACTAAACATACCTCCTACAACCATCCATAAAAAGGCTTGCTTTCAGCACAGTGCATATACAGACAGATCAATTAATTTACAAAATTCCTATTAGTGGTCATGCTGGAATTTGGGAGTTGTAGACCAACATGTTTCCCACCTGTGAATCGAACCCACATAACTTGTGTGGGAAAATTGGTAGAAATTGCAAAGAGGGACAAGTTAACTAACCTCATTAAACCTCATCAAAGGAAACACAACACAGAATTTCATATAAACATGGAGATCTTTTATAGATTTTATGAAAGTTTATCAAGGAGAGGTAGCTACCTATGGCTTTGACATATAAACAGAGAAGTGTAGTATAATTGTTTTTGTAGAAAGTAATGTTGAGAAATGATTATTTCTTGGATTATTTGCCACAACACAATTCAGCACAATTATTTGTGTTGAAATTTAATAGTGGTGTGTAGTTTATACCACAAAATTAGATTTAACAATTTATACTTCAATTTATACTTCAAACCATAAAAACGCAAGGGGTATCTAGGCTTGTTATGTGAAGGTACAGAAAAGTGGGAAGCTCGCATAAAATCGTGCATCGAAAACAGATTAACTAACTAATCCAGAAAAGGAGAGAGAAGGAATAAAGCCTGACACAAAAATAAGGACATACTAAATTGAGCCAGCCTGATGTAGTGGTAAAAGGGTTGGCTTAGGACTTTGGAGACCAGCCAAATCTACAGTATGCAAATTATGCAGTTTGAAACTGGATTATTTGCCATGGCTCCTTCCAATGGAATCCTGAGATTTGTAGTTTGGTGAGGCACCAGCACTTTTTGGCAGAGACAGCTAAAGATCTTGTAAAACTCCAAATCCCAGGATGCAATAGGAAGGAGCCATGGCAAATAATCCAAACTCAAACTGCATTATTTGTGTAGAGAGAAGTGGGAAGTTCACATTTTAAAGGGGAGGAGGGATAGGTGAACTATAAGTGTATTGTATGTGTTTGTAGGTATACTTGTAAATTTCTCTCGTTTTCTACATACTTTTTTCCTTTTAATGGATTTGGGTTTTTTAATTGATGTTATTTTATTTTATTTATATGCCGCCTTTCTCCCAGAATGGGACCCAAGGTGGCTCACAACTCATAAAAAAAATTAAAATACAACACTTAAAAGTTAAAAGCAATTAAAATCGTTACAATTCAAAATTATATAAAATAATGCCAGTACTGTAAGTCACCACATTGTAAGTTTGATTCCAGAGGGCTCCAAGGTTTATTCAGCCTTCCATCCTTTTGTAGGTTAGTAAAATGAGTACCTGGCTTGTGGGGGCAATTAGTTAAAACACATTGGAATCTGCTTAATGCAGTGTAGATGTGTAAATTGCTATTGCTTAAAACAAATTGTAAGCCACTCTGATAGCCTTTGTGGCTGAAGAGCAGGGTATAAATACCTATTTTTTTTTTAAAAAAGCACATCCCAATAAAAGCCTCTGTGCCTGCAGCTACGAATTAAAGGCCTGTTCACTATACAATACAAGGGGAGAATCCACAAGACAAAAATAATCAAGTTTGAAACTGGATTATTTGCATACCTCCTTCCTTTGGAATCCTGGGATCTATAGTTTTACAAGGTCTTTAGCCTTCTCTGACAAAGAGTGGTGGTGTCTCCCAGAAGCATGCTTTCATATTGTACTCTTTGACAACAGCTACAAAAATCATAGCCTAGTGCAGGCTTGGGGCACCGTTAAAAGGTTTTTTTTTTTAACTTTTTAAAATGTATTTTTTATTTCCATCATATAATACACCAAAGAACATAAAGAATTTAATGCTACAATGTACTGTTAAAAATAATAATATACATTTTTCCGCATTTTCATTCATTCATTCATTTATATAGCATTATTATAATCATACATTTTATTTATAAAACAAAAAGTAAATAACATTAAAAATATAAGAAAAAAGTATGTTATATCTTTCTAATATTTGTGTTTCTTCTGTCTTCTTTCCCTTTCACCTCTTCCTTCATAACCATCCAACATTGTCCGCTAATTACTACTTGTACTCTTTACCTCTCTCTTTTATATTGTGACTTGCTATACTCATAAGTCTTTATTTAATCTATATCTATCAGTTGTACTGTCTATCAATTTATTTTATTTTTCTAAATTACTCCAGAAATCATTACCTTATTTAAATTTATTATTTATTATTTAAATTTATTAATAAATTAAACCTTATTTTAATTTAAATTAAAAGGTTTTTTGTGGGGCTCCATTAAAAGGTTTTCGTGGTGAAGGTTTAATAAAGTTTACTTTCAATAAACCCACACAACTTGCAACTAACACAACCTGGGAGAGTGGAGCAGGAAGCAAGAAAGTGAAACCAGGCAAAGCACCAGCGGGACTGGCAGCCAAATATATATATATATATATACACACACATACACACACTAGCTGGACCAGGTGTACCATACGCCATTAAAACAGTCCCCCCAAAATGCCCAGTCTACCTCATGGCAACCCTTTGAGGTAGACTGGTTAAGTTGCCCCATGCCATTGCTCCTGCCCCCTCCCATGGCGCTGGTCCTGGCCCCCCCCCCACGGCACTGGCTCTGTCCCCTCCTATGCTGCTTGTACCCCCCACGCCGCTCATCCTGCCCCCTCCCATGATGGTGGTCCTGCCCCCCACTGCCCGTTCTGCCCCCTCCCATGCCTCTCTCCCCGCCCACGCTGCCTGTCCTGCCCATTCCCACGCCACCCATGTGCTCGTCCCCCCTCCCACAGTGCCTTTCCCCAATGCCACCCGTCCAGCCCCCTCCCACACCGTCCCTCCCCCATGCCACCCATCCACCCCTCCCACACTACTCATCCCCACCACCACCCGTCGTGCCCCCTCCCATGCCGCTCGTCCTGTCCCCCATGCTACTCCCTCTCCCTCTCCAGCCATGTTTCAGATCTACATGGTCCCGCCCCCAGTGTGCTGATTGGCTGCCCACCAGACCTGTGATTGGTTGGTCAGGTCCCTAAGCAGCGAATCAACACACTGGAAATGGCAACATACCCAAGAGAATTATATATATATATATATATATATATATAGTTCGAGAAGCTCCAGAACCACAAACTTCCAGAGGCATTCCGAATTGGTGGGCGGGCGACTGACGACTCACCCAACAATCCAACTGCGACTGTGCAGCTGCCACCCCCGCGCCTGCAGGCAGAGTTCTGAAAGCGAAAGAGAGCCAGGCGGGGTTGGGATGTCCCAAGGGAGCCAATCCAGGGATAGAGGCAGGATTTAGGAGGCCGCCCATCTCCCTCCAAAGAACTCCTCCATTGGTGAAAGTGACAAAAAGGCAGGGCAATTGAAAAGCCTTTGGGTTTGCTTTTGAGAAAGTGCGGGAAGGCAGTGGGGTTTCACTTTTGGGCGCACTTGAGTGGGAGTCAGGGAGGCCACTGGTGGGGTAGCAGTGTGAGCTGCGTTAAACTCCCACTCTGGAGTTGTTGTTGCCTTCAATGGCAACCCGAAGGAGTTTTATTGGCAAGATTTGTTCAGAGGGGTTTTTGCCTTTGCCTTCCTCAGAGGCTGAGAGAGTGTGACTTCTCCAAGGGAACCCAGTGTGTTTACATGACTGGGCATGGATTCAAACCCTGGTCTCCAAAGCTGTAGTCCAGCGCTCACACTACAACACCACGCTGGGTCTAGGAAAAATGAGTCCTCCATGTTTATCACACTACGAGTAGATTATTCCACTTTAACTGCTCTGGCTGCCTCCTGGGGAATCCTGGGGTTTGTAGTTTAGTGAGGCCTAAGAGCTCTCTGGCAGAGAATGCTAAATGCCCCTCCCTAAACTGCAAATCCCAGGATTCCACAGGAGGCAGCCAGAGCAGTTAAAGTGGAATAATAAACTCAGGGTGGAATTCTTCTCTATAGCTCTGACCCTTTTCTGGCTCCCACGTGAAAATAACCCTGTGCCTTGATATTAATGGGAAGCCTTGGGCTTCTTCTCTAGCTATTTGGCTTTTCTTGACCTTTTTCTACTAATAAAGCAACCATCTTTTGGGGATCTTGAGACATATACAGTAGGACCCCCTTATCCGGTGGGGATTGCTGTTTTGCATCCCATGGATAATTGAATCAGTGGATAATGAATCAGGGGATATGGGGGTCCTACTGTATCTTGTTTCTTCTGTGGGCTCTCCATCTTATCCACCATCAAAAAAAATTATCTCCTTGGTACTATAACAAACTGGAAAAAGATGGGGAAAGCTCTGAGTTTCCTGTGAAGACTTATACAGGCATACCTCTGTTTAGGAGGGGTAGTGTGCTGTAGTGATCTGAGTATTGCACTATGACGCTGGAAATGGGTTTGAATCCCTGCTTGGCCATCGAAGCCTGCTGGGTAATCTTGGGCAAGTCACACCCTCTCTGCCTCAGAGCAAGGCAAAGGTGACCTCCCTCGGAACAAATCTTGTGAAGAAAACCCCTTGATAGGTTCACTTTAGGGTCCCCATAAGTCGGAAAGAACTTGCAGTCACACAACAAAAACAACCACCTCTGTCAACAAAGCCTCTGACAAAGAAGTTCCTTTTTGCAAAGTCTTTTTTCAGCCCACCCAACCCTCCTCTTTTCTTCCTTGTTCTCTGTCTAGCAGGAAGGTTTTTTAACAGCATTGGTATTGGGGAGGTGATGAAAGGCTGGAAAACACAGGCATTCAGCCTCCAGGTTGCAGCAGCATGTCCTCAAAACAGTGCAGAAAAGCTTGAGCTGAGAAAGAATGGGATAACTCTCAGGCAATCCTCTAGTTGCTTGCATCTGCCTACAACAGGCAAAGTAGCAGCAGCTGCCTCTAGTACCCCTCTCTGAGATGAGCATGCATGAAAGGAAAACAGAGAGGAAAGGGGAAACCAGATTTATCTTCATCACCCGCTACCCCCTCCAGCATGTAAAAAAAAAATAGACCATTAAGTTTAGCCACAAAAAGGGAAATTGTAAGAAAAGTGGATCTCTGAATGCATTTTTAAAAGCTTTTAAGTGGCCTCCTAGAAGGTTCAAAAGGTTTTGTTTATGCAAGACTTATCTGAACCACGTGCATATTACTAGTTTTGAATAAAATGTTAGCTGAAACATGTTAAACTTCTCTTCTTTTTCACATATATGAACGTTCCTATTCTTTCCATGTTCTTTCTACATCTGATACCAAATTTTATGTTAAAGAAGTAATGCCCAGGAAAATAACTACATCGTTAACTGAGGTATATGTGTACATTTTCTCTCTGTCTCTTTCTCTCTCTCTCTGGTTTTTCTTCGCAAACGAAGATTCAGGAAGGACTCGACCGCGTTTTCTGCAAGCGCGCTGATGACTAAAAAGGCCAATCTGAGATAGACAAGTCTGGTTGCAGAAAGCACAGCAGAAGGTTTCCTTGGGTGATGTTTCCGGGTTGTGATTCTTTCTGCGTTGTCGTTTCTCTTCAAGACTTGTTCGGTGTGAGTTCTCAAATAAGGCTGCAGCATTGTGGATAGTGCGTCTCCATGCCTCCCGATGTGAGGCCAGGGCAGACCATCATTGGTGATCAATTTGGCCGAGCCTGAGATGTTGTTTCAGGGAGTCCTTGTATCGCTTTATTGGAGCACCCCTCTTACGCTGACCCGTGGCGAGTTCACCGTAGAGTACTATTTTGGGGAGGCGATGGTCCTCCATCCTAGAAATGTGCCCTGCCCAGCACAGCTGTATTCTCAATATCATGGCCTCAATGCTGCTGTCCTTGAGTACCTTTTACAAGCTTAAGAAATATTCATAGACATTTTCATACAGTACTTTCCCCTCTCCATTGAATAACTCTCTAAGAACATCAGGTCTGGATGTACTTGTAGATTCAGGTCTGAGCCTGGAAGCCCAGGGTGCCAGTTACATGGCAATTTTTGTCACGGGGTGTACCAGGACTTCCTGATCCTGTATTCATCCCGCGCTGTTTAAACAATTTTTGTCCCTCTTTAGGAAATTCTGGAAGATCCCATGATTCATATTTACACGGCATGAGGTCCCATATTTTTTCATTTATCCCACACTCTTATATCCCATGCTTTTGCTGTTTACACATGTTTAGCATACCAGGATTTATTTATTTTTTTTGCTGTCAATCAAGGATACGATTACTCGTTTTTTCACATTTTGAACTACGTGTTTCCGGTTGATCTTCACACCACAGATGCAGCGATTGGCTACCTTTTGAACAAAGAAGGACATCCTCATGTGCTTTTGAAGTACTTTTACTCCCATCCAGCCATTCTGGAAACATGGAGGTGAGCACATCTACAGCTCTGGCTACCACTGCCCGCTTGAGGGGATCTCTTGCAGCTCTGAAAAGATGGGTTATCATCAGACACAGAAGAAGGATGCTTCTTATTTTTAAGATCCTTTTCCATTCACAAATGATGGCATCGACTTACTTTCGTCCAGAGTGTATGCACTTCGCAGCCATTGATCCCCCCGAGGTACGGATGCATCTTCGCCCACATCGCCGGCTGCGGCAGTGGTGGGTGTACCCACAACAGAGGAGTGGTGGGAGAAATTTGTGATGAACATCTGGTCAGACGAACGATGGATACTGTACTTCAGGATGCCGCAGTACCTCTTTATGCATCTTGTGGAAATACTCCATCCAGAGATTGCAAAGTCGGACACCAACATGAGGAAAGCCATCCCTGTGGAGAAGAGATTCGCAATAGCCATTTTCCTTCTCACCCACCATTGCTCCTATGGGGCTGTATCTCAGTTATTTGGTGTTGGAAGAGCCACGGTGTGTAAGATTTTTGTGGAGGTCATCCTCGCGATAGAGAAGTTACTTCTGAAGTGGACAGTTTTCCTTAGAGACCACAGAAAGGTAATTTTTTTTTTACTGTTTTAGTTTGTGAAAATATGGCTAGTCGCATCCCTTCTTCAAAGTTTAATTCAAACAAGCTTGAATGTAATGCCAATGTAATAAAATATAAACCTCAACATATAGTATGCAATTGAAAACCAATACCATGGATAAACAGCATTTAAATATCTCTATGTACAGATGTGTTTAATCGAATACTCGTGTTTGCATGATCTGATATCTACCTTTTTGGATTTTATTTCCTTTTTGTTAACATACAGGTGATGGATGGATTCGCGGCTATGGGATACCCACAAGTGATCGCTTGTTTAGATGGTTGCCATGTTAACATAATCCCCCCCCCCCGTTCGTCAGGGAGATGAATTTATCAACAGGAAGAATAGGTACAGTGTTCTTCTGCAAGGAACTTGTGATCACAGGGGAGTGTTTATTGACATGAGATCGGTTGGAGCAGCAAGAATCACGATGCTCGAATGTTAAGGAACTCTGTTTTTTTCGAGACTATGGAGGAGGGGATCTTTGTGCCTGGAAATCCCACCATAACAATTATGGGACAGCAGATTGCCCCACTCACACTGGTTGATGGTGCATATCCAATTAGGAATTGGCTGCTGACACCTTATCGAGGGACAACAAAAGCTAAACAGAGACTGTACAATAGGTACCATAACAAAATTTGTTTGACGGTGGAGAGGTGCTTCAGCCGCTTGAAATCTAGGTGGAGGGCATTAAGATTTTGTATTGAGGTTGCAGAGGAAAATGTATGTTCAGTGATATGTGCATGTGTTATTCTGCACAATATCTGCAAAACCAAAGGTACTATCCTTGATGGTCCAAAGCAGCGTGTGCAAAGATTTGTTCTTGACACACTGGGAGCTCCAATGGTTAATAATGATGTTGCAGAGAAAGCCCGGGGGGAGGCTGTGCGCAACACTTTAAAAGAATATTTCTGGCACAAACATCACCGGGGGGGGGGAATAACATTGGTACCTATTCCTTTTAAATCATTCCGTTATATTGATACTTGTTTGTGTAATAAAAGCCTCTTATTTTCCCTTGTCATACTGCAGTTGCTTTGTCCTTTTGTTAATGTAACACAAACTGCCCCAGCTCCATTTTTCAAATCTACTTGTCCATAATAAAATCAATATATGAATAAATCTGTAGGGCCAATTGGTATATTTTCTCAACAGTAGGACAAGCTGGTTACAAATCTAATTTAAAACTAACAGCAACATCTGATACCATGTTGCAGTTTTTGTTGGTTGAAGCAATTGGTGGGCTTTTCCCAGGGATTATGCTTTCTCGTAAAGGTTCCAGACACCACCGAATTTCTAAACATAGGTGCCTCTGCTACTTAACCAATAGATTATGGTACTCAATTTAAAACTTTGAAAATCAAGGGTTTTCCAAGCATCATAGGTTTGTTTTAAAATAAAACGCTCAACTCAAAAACTAATAAACTCGAGTTTCTGCATCCCACCACATGGTGTTACGATGGCCGAAGGGGGGAGAGGACGTGTCAGGCTGGGTCGGTGCATTGCCTACTGGGGCACCAGGGAGACCAACCTCTTTTTTTAAAAGCCTGTTTACTTTAGAGAAATGGAATTTTAAAACTTCAAATTTTCACATAAGTAATAGTTATTCCCTTTTTTGGGAAAATGAAATGAAACATGAAAAATAACATGGTAATTACCGGCTCAAGTTAAATACATTAAATGCAGTATATTGCCATGAGAATATTTAAAATGGCAACACCTATTTCCATTGGTCTAACCTTGAAAACTGAGTACATAGTTAATCGAGTTTTCACATAATGCAAACTATATTTTTTAAAAATAAAATATTGAAGCTTACCTAGAGGACTTGAGAAAAGTTCCTCAGAGTATCCCTGCAGCATCTCCTGGCATGATGGGGGCAATCCCACGTCTTCTTCAGGGAGGGGAGCGTGATGGGGAGTCACTGACCCACGTGGAACACGCACAATGTCGGTTGTGCTCCCCAGCCGCTTCAGGTGGTAGTTGGCATCACTGCCGAGAATTGCATGGAGTTCTTTATAAAAGGGCATCATGGTCACATTGTTGCCACTTTTGGAGTTGTGGTCATTGACCTGGCGATAATTTTTACGCATCAGTTTCGTCTTCGTCCTGCATTCCTCAGCAGTTCGATCATGCCCTTTGGTTTTCATTTCGGCAGCAATTTTTTTCAAAGAGGTCGATATTTCTATGGGACCCCTTCAGCTGCTCCTGCACCTTTTCCTTGCCCCATATCGCCAAAAGGTCTATGGTCTAATTGTAGGAGATCCCACGGCCGCCTTTCCTAGGGCGAGGAGCGGTTTCGGCATCCATCTCTGTAAATGCTAAGGTAAAGGGCAGGAGAACAATGGAGATGCATCTAAAATTTGGGATATTAAAAAAAAGGGGCAGGTAGACCTCCCACTTACTGGCCAGTGCTTGCCCATGGTCAAGACAATTTCCAGTCATCTCCTGGATCCGTGATATCTTATCCCGGGCTGTGTACATTTCCGATTTTCCGAATCCTCCCGTGACTTTTTTAAAAACTGGCACAAACCGTGGGACTGAAAGTCCCATGGATCGAGGGACAAATGGGGGCCCCCCTACCAAAAAACATGTGTCCGACACGATGTACATGTAAACAGCTGGGGTTCCACACGAATTCATCCCACTACATTTTCATCGTGTAAACGGCACCTAGGTTTCAGCAGTGAGCAGGAGTGATTTCACACAATAATGCTAGTGTGCCAACTGCACTGCTGCAACATGAAACTGCTGGGAGCGGTTGTCCAGGATTTTGGAGTCAGGTGTCTCCAGTATTCTGATGATACCCAGCTCTATGACTCCTTTCCGCCTAATTCCAAGGAAGGTGTTCCTGGGCTAAACTGGTGCCTGGCAGCTGTATCAGACTGGATGAAGGCAAACAAATTGAAGCTTAATCTAAACAAGACAAAGGTGCTCCTGGGGCCCATTTACAGGGCAAAAATTATCTGAGAAGAAATTGGGAAGAATCCCATTGGTTCTCATGCTCATCCAGAGCATGAGATGAGTATTCGGTACCGGAAGGGGTACCGGACTCACGGTATTCAGTACCGGAAGGGGAGTTGCCACCCCCCCCCAAATACATGACTTTTCATCCCACTATTTGTCGCAGGTTTTCTTTAAAAGTGTGGGACAACCCATACTATTGGTTGTCTGATCAATCAGCAACCATCTCGGATAAAGGGCACACAGCAAAGCTGGACTGTGATTGGTTGGGCCTCAGAGGGAGCAGGCTTGCAAGGGATGCCTTGCAACTGTGGATTGCCAATGTTGAACGGTTGCAGCGGCTTCTATGAACGAGTGCCTGTACCTTGTGCCTCCCCACCTCCAGGCTCTGCTCCCCCCCCAGCCTCTGTTCCTTTCTCAGCCTCTGCGTAATGAGCCCTCCCTCCCCCCACAAGCCAAAGCCCAAGAAACATCCGGGGGTGCTCTGGCAAGGGCTCCAAACAGCCAGAAATGGAGCACAAGCCAGCCACGAAGCCATGGAGGGAGGGCAAGTCAGTTGCATGGATGAGAGGAGAGAGTCAGCCAGCTGAGCGGCCAAGCAGGGACCATCAGTATTCCTCCTCCATGACTAACAGCTGGCGGGGAGGCGCAAGGTATGGGTCTTTGGTTGCAGAAGCTGGTTGTCAGTCATGGAGCAACCAAGGACCCGTACCTCGTGCCTCCCCGCCAGCTGTCAGTCATGGAGGAGGAATGCAGTTGGTTCCAGCTGTCCACGCGACAGACTTGCCCTCCCTCTGCACTTCGCGGCAGGCTTGCACTCCCTTCCCGGCCACTTGGAGTCCTTGCCAGAGCTGCCTGGCCACTTCTTGAGCTTGCTCAGCTTTGGGGGTAGGGAGGACTTGTAACACAGGGGGCTGGGACAGAAGTGGAGGCTGGGAAGGTTTGTTGCGCACAGGCTGGGGAAGGAACAGAAGCTGGGAGGGAAGCAGAGGCTAGTGGCGGGGAGGCATGAGGTATGGGCGTGTAAACAACAAATCCGGGGCTTTACTACCCAAGACAAATTGTGGCTACAGTGGGTGACAGAATTGAGTTCTCTGTTTCTCACATCTTCTCGTTGTAAAAATGCTGTGTAAATGGGCCCCCAGTCAGTTGAAAGACAGATCTGGAAACTGTGTTACATTCAGATGGGTTGCACTCCATCTGAAAACACAGGTTCAGTTTGGGGATATTCCTGGATTCAGCTTTGAGCCTGGAGGCCCAGCTCTCAGCGGTGAGCAGGAGTGCTTTTACACAGTGAACACTAATGTGCCAACTGTGCCCATTCCTGGAGAAGTTTGATCTGGCCACAGTGGTACATGCCTTGGTTACATCCTGTTTGGATTACTGTAACACTCTATGTGGAGCTGCCTTTGAAAAGTGCTCAGAAACTTCAGCTGAACCAGAGTAGCAGCTGGGCTAGGTACAGGGAACACACAACCCTTGTTGCAACAGTTCTAGTGGCTGCCAGTCCATTTCCAGGCACAATTCAAAGTTCTGCTTTTGACCTATAAAGCAGTATATGGCTTGGGCCCAGGCTATTTGAAGGACGGTATCTCCCTGTATGGGTCCAGTACAGCCATTAGATCATCTGGAGTGGCCCTTCTCTCTGTCCCACCATCCCCTCAGGCTCATTTGGTGGGAATGAGGGAGAGGGCCTTGTTGGTGGCTGCCCCCAGACTTTGGAACTCCCTCCCTAGAGAGGCCAGGAGGGCCCCGTCTCTGCTCTTTTTGCCAACAGGTAAAAACATTCTTGTATCATCAGGCATTTGCAATCTGATTGAGGTTGGGCTTACAAATGCTGTGTGATTTAGGTTTTAAAGTCCTCATAGTCTTACCACATTTTAATATTTTTTAAAATTTATTTTTTTATTAGTTACATATACATATACAGTGTAAAATCCACAACTTATTGTAAAACAATTCACCACATAACCATTTTTTTAAAAAATAAAACACATTCATCACAAAGCTGTAACGTGTATTTTCTTTTTTTCCTTTTTTGTATATCGTAACCCATTCTTTGTTTGTTTTACTTCCCCCTTTAGTCGTATGTAATACATTCTAACTTAATTCTATTCAGTTTTCTCTTTTTTATATGTTATCGATGCTACTGTGCTTATCTATCTTAAATTAGCATATTATTCTATTCTAATAGTTTCCTTATTCTAATTGCTTATTTGTATATATATATATACATATGTATATATGTGTATATATGCCACAACCGTATATATTTAAATATATCTCCCAATGCGTTTATATGTGATTATTTGTTTATACGTTTTCTATATCCCCTCAGATATTTTTTTGAAAGAAGCGTTTTATTCCTAGATTACAACATCCCATTTCTCTCTCCATAATTTCTTAATTGATTTCCACTCTTTCTCTATGATTCAGAGATCTGTTATGTAAACTGGCTGTTAGTCTATCTGCTTCAAGATTATCATGCAATTTTATAAGCCATTCCTCTACGTTTGGAGTCATTGATTCTTTCCAAGTTTTGGCATATAAAATTCTTGCCGTAGTGATCATGTAGAGAAGAATCTTTTTCTTTTTATCAGTATCTTTCCTATTTTCTCCCTGTATCTTGTCCATCATATTAAGCAGGTAGATCTCTGGTTTCATAGCATACTCTATCATTAACATCTTACTAATCATTATATGAATATTCTTCCAATATACTTTTGCTTTCGGACACCTCCACCATAAGTGATATAGCGTCCCATCGACCTTGCCACATTTCCAGCATGAAGATTTCCTGGTTTTATACATCTTATCCAATTTCACCGGAGTGAGGTACCATTGGTAGAGCATTTTTATGTAATTTTCTTTCAGATTTTGAGCTAGCGTAAATTTTTGTATATGAACCCAAGCTTTTTTCCATCTTTCCAATTCTATGGAATGCCCTATATCTTTCACCCATTTTATCATCATATCTTTGACTGTTTCATTCCCTAGTTCTCTTTCTATTAGGGCTCTGTAATATTTTTTAATGTGATGTTTCCCCAAATCAAAGATTATTTTGTCTATCTCATTATGAGTCATTTGGAAATTTGTTAATTTATGATCAATTTTAAATCTTTCATTCAATTGCTTATAAAGAAATCAATTCATAATGTGACCTTCTTCTTCCAGCATTTCCCTAGTCTTCATCTTTATTTCGTTTTGTGGACCTTTTGATAGGATATCATAATATTTTATCCATTCTTGCCTAGTGTTTTTTGATTTGCCAAGTAAAGTCTCCTGCGGAATTTCATGATAAAATTTAGATTTCAAGTTGTACCATACATTTAGCAGGGACCTCGTACGGTAATGATTCTCCACAGCTTTGTGATCTCTCCTTTTGCCGTACCAAAGGTAGGCATGCCAACCAAATACTAAATCATGGCCTTCCAGGGCCAATAGCTTAGTGTTCTTCAGGCTAAACCATTCTTCCATCCACACTAATGAGCACGCCTGATAGTATAATTGAAGATTTGGTAAATCACATTCCCCATGTTCTTTTTTATATGTCAGGAGTTTATATTTTATATACGCCTTCTTCCCTTCCCATATAAATTTAAGTATTTCCTTATTCCAGATTTTGAAACATTTGTTATTGACTATAATTGGAATAGTCTGAAAAAGATATAGCAGTTTTGGTAACACCCTCATCTTTACCACCGCTATCCTCCCCAGCAGAGACAAATGAAGTTTAGACCAATTAATTAATTCTTTTCTTATGCTTTCCCAAACTGGCTTATAATTATTAACAAAAAGATCTGCATTCCTTTTTGTCACCCATATTCCTAAATATTTTGTCTTCTTCTCTATTTTAAAGCCTGATATTGAACTAATCTGATCTTCTTTTTTGCTAATATTTTTTGTTATCACTGCTGTCTTATAAACATTGACTTTAAAGCCAGAGATCTTAGCAAAGTCTTCTAAGATTCCCTTTATTTCTTTTAGTTGTGATATAGGATCTTCCAATATAATAGCTAAATCATTCGCATAAGCCTTTAATTTAATTTCATATCCTTTTATTCTGATTCCCTTAATGTTACTGTTTTCTCTTATGTTGTTATTTAATACCTCAATCAATATAATGAATAACAATGGTGACAAAGGGCACCCTTGACGCGTGCCCTTCCTTATCTGATCTTTTTCTGTTCTTTCTCCATTTACCAACACTTGAGCTTCTTGCTTCGTATATACAGTCGCCCCTCCACATTCGTGAATCTAACATTCGCGGTTTTGATTATTCGCGGTTTTGGGAGGCCCCCCCGGGGTCCCCCAAAACCGCGACACGGGGCCTCCGGAGGCCCTGTGAAAGCCCTGGGAGGGAGCAGGGAGGGCCGGGGAGGCCTCCACGGGGCCTTCGGAGACCCTCCGGAGGCCCCGCAAAGGCCTTGGAAGGGAGGGGGGAGGGCTGGGGAGGCCTCCGCGGGGCCTTCGGAGACCCTCCGGAGGCCCCACGAAGGCCTTGGGAAGGAGGGGGAGGGCCAGGGAGGCCTTCACGGGGCCCCCGGAGACGCTCCGGAGGCCCCATGAAGGCCTGGGGAAGGGCCGGGGAGGGCCAGGGAGGCCTCCATGGGACCTCCAGAGACGCTCCAGAGGCCCCATGAAGGCCCGGGGAGGGAGGGGGAGGGCCGGCAGAGGCCTCCGCAGGGCCTCCGGAGTGTCTCTGGAGGCCCCACGAAGGCCCGGGGAGGGAGGGGGAGGGCCGGGGGAGGCCTCTGCAGGGCCTTGCTAGGCCCCACGAAGGCCCGGGAAGGGAGGGGGAGGGCCGAGAGAGGCCTCCGCGGGGCCTTGCTAGGCCCCACAAAGGCCTGGGGAGGGAGGAGGGAGGGCCGGGAGAGGCCTCTGCGGGGCCTCTGGAGCATCTCTGGAGGCCCCACAAAGGCCCGGGGAGGGAGGGGGGAGGGCCAGGGAAGCCTCCGCCGGGCCCCGCTAAGGCCTTGGGAGGGGGGAGGGCTGGGGAGGCCTCCGCAGGGCCCCGCTAAGGCCTTGGGGGGAGTGGGGAGGGCCAGGGAGGCATCCACGGGGCCTCGGGAGGGTCTCCGGAGGCCCTGGGAAGGCCTAGGAAGGGAGTGGGGAGGCTGGGGAAAGCGACTATGGGGCCTCCAGAGGCCCCATGGTCGCTATGGTGGGGGAGGGGGAGGGCAGTCGTTATTCGCGGATTTTTCACATTCGCCGGGGTCCGTGGAACGTAACCCCCGCGAATGTGAAGGGATGACTGTATTGCTTCAAACCATTTCATAAAGTCATCCCCTATTTCCATTCTCTGTAATGTAGCTGTTAAAAAATACCATTTCGTGTTGTCGAACGCTTTTTCTGCATCTAAGAAGATTCCTAGCTTCTTTTCATTATGGCATTCATAATATTCTATTATATCTATGATGGTCCACCAATTATCCTGGATTTGTCTGTTTGGGAGAAACCCATTTTGATCTGTATATATAATTGTTTTTAATATGTTTTTGAGTCTAGAAGCTAAGATGGATGTGAAAATCTTACAATCTAGATTCAAAAGTGAAATTGGTCTGTAGTTTTTGGGATCCGTCTTATCTCATCCTTCCTTAGGAATTATAGTAATATAAGCTTTTTTCCGGGAGTCAGCTATACCATCCCTTTTTATGGCACTGAAAGTTTTTTGAAGTGGAGTAACTAGATTCTCTCCCAACTTCTTGTAGTAAATTGAAGTGAAGCCGTCTGGACCTGGTGCTTTATCGGAACCTAATCTTTTAATGGCTTCAAAAATTCCCATTGCTGTAAAGTCTCTATTTAATTCTACTCTTTGCATTTTGGTTAATATTTTTATCTTTTGGTTATTTAGGTAATCATTAGTTTTATTTAACAGAGATTTTGTCTTTGGTGTTTCATGACATAGATTTGAATAGAATTCTTGGAAACATTTTTTATTAATTTCGAATCTGTAACTATCTGCTTATTATGTTTTATCTCTGTAATAATCTTTTTATCTTTAAATTTTTTTTAGTTTCTGTGATAGCCATTTCCCCGGCTTGTTGGCTTGTTCAAAATGTATTTGTTTCATAGTTCTCATCTTATTATCAATTTCTTTTGCCATCACAGATTGAGCCTTTTTCCTTAGTAAATCCACTTCATATCTTAAACTCTTATCATTCGGGGCCTTCTTTAATTTCTCTTCCCTGTTAGTTATTTCATCTAGAAGTTGTTGCATTTCCTTAATTTCTTGTTTTTTCTTTTCAAATGCCTGTTTCATAAAATGGCCTCTCATAAGAGCCTTACTAGCTTCCCAGATTGTCTTTATTGTAATATCTGTAGTTGTATTTTCCTCAAAATACAGTTCAAGTACTTTCCGGGCTTTCTCTATGCTCTCATCATCATTTAAAAGACTGTTATTCAACCGCCATGTTAATTCTTTTTTTCTCCCTTTCAAGACAATTTCTAGAGGATTATGGTCCAAAATCCATCTCGGCATAATTTCTATTGTCTTGACTTTTGGTATAAGGCTTTTTGATGAAAAGAACATGCCAATCCTTGAGGAAGACTGGTGTACACCAGAATAAAATGTACAACCACTTTTCCCCTTATGTTTCCATTTCCAGATATCAATCAGATCCAATTCTTTCATCATTTCAAAAAATGTCCTGGGTAATCTCCCCTGATTTTTCTTTATATTTTTCAATGATAGTCTATCATTTCTTGGATCAATCACTCCATTCCAGTCTCCAATCAGCAGAATGTTGTCATAATTGTAGCTATGGTTTACTAATACCTTTTTCAAACTACTATAATTTTTTTCTTGTACTTGTATAGGAGAATAAACTCCCACTATAAGTAAATTAAGATCTTGAATCTTTGCACCTATACCAACATAGGATCCCTCTTGATCTTTAAAAATTAATTTTGCTGGTATTTTCTTGTTGACATATATGACCACACCTTCCCCCCCCTTTCATTAGCAGATATAAAGCAGTGTCCTAGTTTAGGATTTTTCAAATATTTTATGTCTTTTTCTCTTATACGCGCCTCTTGGAGACAAATGATGTCCTTTTTAGATTTTTCTAGGTAATGAAAGATATGTCTTCTTTTGAAATCAGTATTCAAACCTTTTATGTTCCATGTCATTAAGCTAGTATACATCATCCTATTAGTTACTTGTAAATTTATATCTTTGCTGGATTTAAAGAATCTAATCTTCTTCTCCTTCCTCCACACCCTCTTCTTCCTGCTCACTATCCGCAATACTCTCTCTCCTTGGTTCTCATCTGGTTCTTCTTCTCCCTTCTCACCTGACTCTATTGCTTTTACTTTTAAATAGTTTTTCTCCTTTTCCTCTTCGTCCTCAACTTTCCTTCTTGTCTGTCTTCCCTTTGTCCTTTCTTTTTTTATTTTTGTTGTCTTTTGACAGTTTTTTTTACAAAAGTCCTTTGCTTTTTGTAACAAATTAATTCTGTATCTCTTATAACGATATGTGAAGGAGTCTCCCTCTAACCTCTCCCACCTGTAATTAATCTTATTATCATTCAACACTCGAGTTAAGAATTTGTATTCTCTTTTTTTCTTTAGAATTGCAGGTGGGATGTCTTTGTAAATCTTCATCTCTTTACCTTCTATTACCAAGTTTTTATTATAGCATTTCTGTATAATTTGATCTCTTAACATTGATCTTGTAAAACATACCAATACATCCCTCGGAATCTTTTTCTCTTTGGCCAAGACTGAGTTAATTCTGAACACTTTGTCCAGATGAAGCTCTAATTTCTCTTCAGCGTGTCCAGAGAAGGGCAACTAAAATGGTGAAAGGTCTGGAAATGATGCCATATGAGGAAAGACTTCGGGAGCTGGTTATGTTTAGCCTGGAAAAAAGACGGTTAAGAGGCGATATGATAGCCCTGTTTAAGTATTTGAAGGGATGTCACGCTGAGGATGGAGCAGGCTTGTTTTCTGCTGCTCCAGAGACTGGAACACGGAGCAATGGGTGCAAGCTCCAGGAACAGAGATTCCACCTCAACATGAGGAGGAACTTTTTGACAGTAAGAGCTGTTCGGCAGTGGAACACACTCCCTCGGAGCGTGGTGGGGTCTCCTTCCTTGGAGGTCTTTAAACAGAGGCTGGATTGCCATCTGTCGGGGATGCTTTGATCAAGATTTCCTGCGTGGCAGGGGGGTTGGACTGGATGGCCCTCGTGGTCTCTTCCAAATCTGCAATTCTATGATTCTATGATCTCCATAAAGTTTGCTAAAGGTGAGATTATCCTTTCAGTAAGGTCTTCATTCTCTACTTCTGGAAAACCTCTTATTTTGATGCATTTTTCTCTAGATCTGAGTTCATTTGTCATTAACATGCTTTCTTCTTGCTCTCGATCTAGAGATAACTTTTCCATTCTTTCTTCCAATATCTGAGTTTTAGTTTTATTTCTTGAACCTTCTTTTTAATTTGTATCACATCTGCCGTCAGTTTATCCAATTCCCCCGCAAAAAACTATTCAATTCTTTTTAAAAATCTGCTTTCATTTCAGCTCTTATTGCTTTCATCTCCTCTCATACTTCCTAATATTTTAAAATGTTTTTAACTCTATACAGTTGTCCCTTCATATTCGCTGGGGTTAGGGGTGGAGCACCACCACAAAAATGAAAAAAACAATGCAAATAAGTTAAGCCCTGCCCCAACATGTATACTACACTACAGTATTGTAGACTCCTCTCCCACCAACAGGACTGCCAATACCTGCCACTGTGGTAGTGACACCTACCCCCGGGCACACAAACCATGCCCTTCACCTACAGTCGCCTCCCTGCCAGCTCTCCCTCCCTCTGCCCTGCCAACAACACAACTCCAGCTTGCTTTCTTACCTTGCACCAAAACAGAGCTGCCCATTTAAAACAGTAAGGTTTAAAGTAATGGGCAGTGATGTTTTGGTGCAAGGTAGGAAAGCGATTTGGAGTGTTTTGTTGCCAGGACAGGAGGAGAGGGGAGGAGGGTGGGGTCTTGGAGCTTGAGTTAGTTGAGCAGCAGCTACAAACCGCAAATATGCAAAATCACAAATATGAAATATGCAAATATGAAGGGACAACTGTACATTGTTTGATTTGTTTTTTAAATTTCATGTTTATACTCTTAATGTTTGTGTATCATTTTAATTTGTGTTGTTTTAAACCCATGTTAGCTGCCTTGAGTCTCCATATTGGGAGAAAGGCAGGATATAATTAAATATAAGAACAACAACAACAACAGAATAAAGTTTTCCCCTGGTGAGTATTGTAACTTCCCTTACTTGAGATTTCACAAGTTCTCTTTCTAACATTAGATGCAGATCCAAGACAGCAAAAGCTTCCAAATAATTCAAACATTTATTCAACCACCCTGTAATCTATTAAAAACATAGGTTTTAAAAGCAGAATTTGCACTGAGGGAGAAAACATTGCTACTTGTATAATGTGAAGAATGTACACATAAACACCAAAGTCCAAGTGGATGCTTCTCAACTGAAACAAAAGACACCAGTGGGCTTTGAAACCATGGATAACTGAACAGAATCTCCATCATCAGAGGCAGCATATCTCACAATGCAAGGTGTTTGGGTGATATAGATGGGAAAGAGTTCTCCCTTTCAAGTCCTGCTTGTGTGTTTCTCAGAAACCTGTGTCTGGCCAATGTTGGAAGTAGGATGTTTGTCTGTCTGGGTCAGAGTGGACACTCCTTTTTGCTCCATAAAAAATGTAGGGTTATCAATACTCTTTCTGTATTTCTAGCACTTATAATACGGCTTCCCTTTCTAGAGACTATGATGACTCAGAAATAACAAATTGCAATAAAATAATTTCCCACCCTCTGTACCTTCAAAAGGGTTTTTTTTTTTGTTTTTGTTTTTTGCAGCACAGTGTTTCTGATGGTTTGTAAAATGTGCTTGGCCAAAAAAATACCTCCCAAACTGAGCACTTGAGAGGATTGTCTCATGGGTTGATTTACTGCTGTATTCTCCAACCTGAGTGTTGACCAAAACATTTCCCACATCAGGGATTATTATGGCATTACTCTCTTGCAGGAGTCCTCTGGCATCTCTTCAGGAGCAGAAAGTGGGCAAAGTTTGTTCCACACTCCAAGTGAACCCTCTTGTGAATCACGAGGTGTGCCTTTTGGGTAAAATGTTTCCACACTTGCAGCATTTGTAGGGCCTCTTGCCAACATGGAGATATAAGTGTGATCCAAATGTTGGTCCAAAGGGTTTCTTTGCAGTGCAGTGTTTTTGGCGGCTTCTAAAATAGGTTTGGCCAAGAATATACCACCCAAACTTGAGTTTTATTAAGGATTCTCTCCTGAGTTGATTTACTTCTGGAATCTCCAACCTGATTGTTGACCGAATGTTCCCACAACAGCATCATTGTAGCATTACTCTCTTCTATGAGTCTTCTGGTGTCTCTTCAGATGGAGGAAGTGGGCAAAGCTTTTCCCACACTCTAAACCTCTATACAGTTTCTCATCTAGGTTAACCCTCTTGTGAATCACAAGGTGTGCCTTTTTGGTGAAACATTTTCCACAGATGGCACATTTATAAGACCTCTTTCTAACATGGTGATGCAAGTATGGTCCAAATGTTGAGTCTCCTGGTTCACGAGGAAAGATTTTCTTGTACTGGCAAGATCAATGTTCTAAATGGGTCCTCTCGTGGCATCCAAGCCTGGATCTTTGAGCAAACCATTTTCCACCACAAGGGCCTCAGTAGATTCTCTCTATTGCATGGGCTCTCTGATGAATCACAAGGTTTTGTGACGGGCTCTCTGATGAATCACAAAACATTTCCCACACTCCTGGCATTTGTATGGTTTCTCTCCTGTGTGGACTCTCTGATGCATCACAAGGTGTGATTTTTGAGTAAAACATTTCTCACACTCCTGGCATTTGTATGGTCTCTCTCCTGTGTGGACTCTCTGATGCTGTATGAGGTTTGATTTTTTGGCAAAACATTTCCCACACTCCTGGCATTTGTGTGGTTTCTCTCCTGTGTGGACTACCTGGTGCATCGCAAGGTTTGCTTTTTGAGTAAAACATTTTCCACACTCCTGGCATTTGTATGGTTTCTCTCCTGTGTGGAGTCTCTTATGAGACACCGGGTTTGAATTTTCAGCAAAACCTTTCCCACACTCCTGGCATTTGTGTGGCTTCTCTCCTGTGTGGACTACCTGGTGCATTGCAAGGTTTGCTTTTTGAGTAAAACATTTTCCACACTCCTGACATTTGTATGGTTTCTCTCCTGTGTGGACTACCTGGTGCATCGCAAGGTGTGATTTTTGAGTAAAACATTTCTCACACTCCTGGCATTTGTATGGTCTCTCTCCTGTGTGGACTCTCTGATGCATCACAAGGTGTGATTTTTGAATAAAACATTTCTCACACTCCTGGCATTTGTATGGTCTCTCTCCTGTGTGGACTCTCTGATGCTGTATGAGGTTTGATTTTTTGGCAAAACATTTACCACAATCCTGGCATTTGTGTGGTTTCTCTCCTGTGTGAACTCTCTGATGCTTCACAAGGTCTGAATTTTGAGCAAAACATTTTCCACACTCCTGGCATTTGTATGGTCTCTCTCCTGTGTCGACTCTCTGATGCCTTATGAGATTTGATTTTTTGGCAAAACATTTCCCACAATCCTGGCATTTGTATGGTTTTTCTCCCGTGTGGACTCTCTGATGCCATATGAGGTTTGATTTTTTGGCAAAATATTTTCCACACTCCTGGTATTTGTATGGGTTCTCTCCTGAGTGGACTTTCTGATGCTTCCCAAGGTCTGATTTTTGTACAAAACATTTCCCCCACTCCTGGCATTTGTGTGGTTTCTCTCCTATGTGGACTCTCAGATGCTCCATGAGGCTGGCTTTTTGTGTAAAATGTTTTCTACGTATCTGGCACTTGTATGGTTTCTCTCCTGTGTGGACTGTCTGATGAGTCACCAGGTTTGAATGAGAAGAAAAACCTTTCCTGCATTCTTGGCATTTGAATAGATTCTCTCCGGTGTGAACTCTCCAGTGGTCCACCAGTGTATCACTGTGAGAAAAATATTTCCCACACTCTTTGCATCTGAAGCATTTCTTTCTCTTGTATTTTAAACATTTCCTGGCCTTCTCTCTGCTATGATGCTCCTCTTCTTCAGTTGTTCTCTGGTGTGTGGAAAGATCTGTTTCATCCATAACAGAGGTCCCACATCTGCCACATTCTCTTATTTCACTCCATTCACGTTCTAGGAAGAAGAATCGACAGGGAAAAGACTGACTCTCAAGTATGAAAGAGAAAGACCTCATGGAGCAAATATGAAGCTGAGCAAACAAATGGGATGCTAAACTATGGAGAACATTTTTTAAAAGAGCAGGTGTTGTGTTTTCCCTGCCCTTGGTGAGTATTAATCATGATAACTAACGGAAACCACTTCATACATCTGAATTCAAGAAGTAGAGACAAACAACAACCTGGAAGGACCATTGCTTTCAGGCCAGCTTTGCAGCCTTTCCACAAACATTTCCTGAATGCAGCTGCTGGACTGTCAACAACAGACGTAATAGGAATATCTAGAGATAAGGGCCAGTATTCTCTGTCAGCTGCTTAGTTAAGTATGTAGAAGTAAATAACCTCTTCTGGTTTGACCCTCCCAAACCTGATGGAAACGCCATTCGCACATGCTCTGACTGCTGGCAGAATGGACCTTCTTCCTCCCATGCAGCTGATGCCCAATAAAGTAGGTGGAGGGGATAGTTACAGTGACGCAATTGTGATCACAAATATGGAAAAGGTGCCTAGATTTGCTCATCCATAATTGGAACTTTCAGACCTTGTGATGTCTGTAAGTTAGAAGGACCCTTCCAGGCAGCAGGGCTTTGTTGCTTAGATGTGTCTGTCTACCTAACTTCAATTATGACTTAACCTTTCTAGTACAGTAGGATCCCCTGTATTTGTGAGGGATTGGTTCCAGGCCACACCGTGGATAACGAAATCCACGGATAATAGTGAACACCACCACCGGAACACACACACTCCAGCAGAGACCACAGAATTTCCCACTATTTCCCACTAGCTTGCTATTTGATAGGAGACTATGTCAGTAATTTGGCTTGAAAGAGTTCCCTTTTGTCATGTCATGTTTCTCTGCTTGGTGAGTTGGAGCAGGTCCTAATGCACCCAGTGTTGAGCTTTTGCCCCATGCCGCAGACAGCATGATCTCTTGGGCTTCCCTGTGTAGCGTGAAGGAGAAAGTAAATAGATCTTTATAGATTATTCTATCTGGGGCAAAAGAATATGTAATTAGATCTTTGTAGATTATTCTATTTCGGCCCAAAAGAAGAGACTATGACCTTTGGTCTTGTAGACTACAGGTTTTCTTTTGATTTTTTTCCAATGTTGTTTTAACCAATATATCCTTTCCTGAGGATGCGTGGGCCAGATATGGGAATGGATTAAGATGGAAGCCAAGATCCTTACCGAGAGAGGACACATTCTCAAAGTTTTCCATCATCACTTGAATGTACAAAGATCGTTGGTTCAGATCCAGAAGGTCCCACTCCTCCTTGCTGAAATATACAGCAACATCCTTAAAGGTCACCAGCTCCTGCAACCAGCAAAGAGCCCATGTTCAGAAAGGTGGAATCACAGCAATGGACACAGTCCTAACCAGACTGGACCACTTCCAAATACTTGGGTGAGGGCTGTATCACATCTTTAAATGCTCCTCCATCCCCCATCATGTCGAGCAATAACCAGGGAAAAGAAAAAGCCACAGCCCTCATCTCAGGTGGAGCTAGGTTTCCTATGGGAAGGGAGGGGTGCCAGTGTTCCATTCTGACTGGGTCTTACCTGGATTCCAGGAATGTCACCCAGGATCCAGCCTGGGTTCCATCTTGTATAAGCAACACTGCTGTGAAATTCTTGCTAAGAAACAAGTCTTCCTCTACCTTTCAGGCATAAGGGAAAGGGAGAATGCTGTGGGAGGGGTTGAGCACAAGAAGCAAGGAAGAGGTACATTGCAAAGGTTTGAGCTGAAACAAGGGAGGGAATAGGAGGGCAAGTAAAGTGAGCAGTTCAAACAGCAGAGTGACAGAAGCCAAGAAGGGGAGCATAGCAAGGGTGCCATGAAAGGGGAAGAAGAAGGAAAGGGGGATGTGCAGGACCACCAGCAGCATCTAAGAAGCCTGGGAAGGGTGCATGGCATGGGTCCAAAGTGAGGGGAGGGAGGGAAGCGAGAGCGAGCAGTGGGGTGCAAGAAGCCAGGGAGAGATACCTTGTGAAGCTGTGAGGAGAGGCAAGAGAGGGAGTAGGGGAGGAGAGCAGTGAGTGGTGGCAGAGGATCATCTTAGAGAAAAGGGAGGGAGGCACTACAAGGACACGCTGTAAGGGGGGGAAGGAGGGAAGGGAGAGTGACTGGTGTGAGTGGCAGAGGCAAGAAGCAAGGGACCTATTAGACTGGTTTACAGAGGCAGAATAATGTACATAATATACAAATTAGATGCCTGGATTTTTTAAAGTGGAAATGGCATCCCTGTGTGAAGGGAGATTTTTACTCAAAAAGTGGGAGCTTCTTGTCTCCACCCACATTCTGCACTACATCCTAGACCATCCTTTCCCAAACTGCTGCCCTGGAGATGTTTGAGGCTCCACCTCCAATCATCCTAACAATCCCAAGGGCTCAATTGCAGGAGGGGAACGGAGACATGAACCTCCACCTGATTCAAGGGCATCTTTCATGGGTTTCCCCAGCTGCTTCTTCCAGGGGGAAGACCTTGAGGTAGACTCTCTTCTCTCCCCACCTCTGATGACTAAATGGGCCTCTTCAGGATCTTGGCACACCTGCAGAAAATACAGATGGAGGTGATTCAGGCCTGCAGAAATTCACATGTTTAGAATCACAGAGTTTGAAGAAACAACAAGGGCTATCCAGCCCAACCCCTGACCACAGGAATACGTAATCAAAGCACTCCCAACAGATGACCATCCAGACTCTATTTAAAAACCTCCAAACAAAGAGACTCCACCACACTCTGAGGCAGTGCATTCAACGGTCAAACAGTTTTTACAGTTAGTTCTTCTCAATATTTAAATGGACTCTCTTTTCCTGTAGTTTGAATCCACTGCTCTGTATCCTAGTTTCTGAAGCAGCAGAAAATAAGCTTGCTCCCTCTTCAATATGACATCTTTTCAAATACAGTTGTCCCTCCACATTTGCGAACTTGACATTCGCGGTTTTGATTATTCGCGGTTTTGGGAGGGCCCCCCCGGGCCCCCCAAAACCGCAACATGGGGCCTCCGGAGGCCCTGTGAAAGCCCTCGGACAGAGCGGGGAGGGCTGGGAAGACCCTCCGGAGGCCCCGCGAAGGTCTTGGGAGGGAGGGGGAAGGACCGGGGAGGCCTCCGCGGGGCCTTGCGAGCCCCCACGAAGGCCTTGGGGAGTACTGGGGAGGCCTCCGCGGGGCCCCGTGAAGGCCTTGGGAGGGAGGGGGGAGGGCTGGGAAAACCTCCGTGGGGCCCCGCTAGGCCCCGCGAAGGCCTTGGGGGGAGGGGGAGGACCGGGGAGGCCTCTGTGGGGTCCCGCTAGGCCCCGCGAAGGCCTTGGGGGGAGGGGGGAGGACTGGAGAGGCCTTCACGGAGCCTTGGAAGGCTCCTTGAAGGCCTGGGGTGGGAGGGGGGAGGCCCGGAGAGGCCTTCATGGAGCCTTGGAAGGCTCCATGAAGGCCCAGGATGGGAGGGGGGAGGCCCGGAGAGACCTTCACGGAGCCTTGGAAGGCTCCTTGACGGCCTGGGGAGGGAGGGGGGAGGCCCGCGGAGGCCTCCACGGGGCCTCGGGAGGGAATCAGTATTTGCGGATTTTTGACATTCGCAGGGGTCCGTGGAACCTAACCCCCGCGAATGTGAAGGGACAACTGTATTTAAATATGGCTGTGATATCATCTCTTAACCTTCTCTTCCCCTGGCTAAACATACCTAGCTCCCTAAGCCACTCCTCATAGGGCATGGCTTCAGACCATGCACCATTGATTCAACTGCTAAAGGGGTATCAACACTATGGGAAATCTCACTGATTCTGAAGGTTTACTCTATTTCAAGCTAACAAGAGAACTCAGGTCATAGACTTTATGCCTCTGCTATCTAGCGTTCTCTTTTCCCATTGCAAAACCTTCATCAGCTGAAGAGAACGTCTCACCTGAACGGCTCTTGCTGTCCTTTTCTCCTCCTCCTTGCTCATGACACAGACCTCGTTGTGCCCCTTGGAAAGGGAGGAAGAGAAAGACTAGAAAGGCACTGCTGGCTTGGGAGAAAAGGTTTCATGGGAGAGAAGAAAATCTGGGCAAAAGAAAGGCTCAGTCTTTCACAGATCTCCTTTTAGCTAACAAGCAGGGATAAACCCATCCTCGAATCCTTTTCAAATTCATGTGAGGCTTATGGCTCTTACAGCACTTGATAAACTGATTGCCAGCTCTCTGTGCAAAGAAATACTGCAGGTTCTTTTTGTCAATCTAAGCAGAGCTTGTTTCTTCAAATGTTTCTGGACTGCAGCTCCCAACATTCCTCCTCATTGGCCATGCTGGTTGGGGCATCTGGAAGCTGCAGCTCAGCAACACCTGAAGGACCACACCTTGCCCATTCCTGACCAAAAGATTATTGCTACATGTAAACAAATATTTTAAAATTTCACTGTAAATACCTCTATTGGTATTTGCAAACAGGACAGTTATTTTGCCAGAGTGAAAGTCCATCTTGACTCACCAGCTCCAGGAGTAGAGAGGACAGAAAATGGCTGCCGAAGAAGAAGAAGGCAAGACAGGGAAGCATGGAAACAACAGGAGCTCAGAAGGGACAGATCTCTCTAGGATCAAATTACCAACAGGGGTGCCTATGATCTTGTTGCTTAGTTGCAAACTAAGGGTGGGGGGAGAAAGAGAGATTGCAAAATGGAGGGAATCCTGCCCTACCTATTACACCCTTGCCCTAATGGCAGCAAAGTGTGTGAGGAGAGAGAAATCTGAGTTTTTCCAACACGCACCCCACTGTCACACACACACCAACACTGTCAGGTTGTCTGTCTGCACTAGGCCTCATTAGCCTAAGTCCAGCCAGAGACCTGCCACGCGCACGAAGCATTTATATTTACATTTAATTACATTACATTTAATTAAATGTAAGGAGTTTAATAGGATAATTCTTTCTTTGTATAAATATGATGAATAATGTATGGCTATATATGTTTGGTTATATGGATACAAATTATGTAATAAAAACAAATTATTATTATTATTATTATTGAGTGGGTGAGTTTGAATTATTTTTAAACTGTTGCAAGAGTGCTTGTTTCTGAAGGGGTGGAGCTTCTGTGAGTTTGAATTTTTTTAAACTCTTGGGAGAGGCTGCTTGTTGCAGAGGGGTGGGGTTTTTGTGACAGCATACTTAAAAGTACAGCATAGAGTTTTCAGCATTAACTAAGAGTTCTTAGATTACCTAAAAGCTCTCACCATGGACACTGAGGGGACTGCTGCTGGTCACCTGTAACACTTGTGGGATGTTTGTCTTCTTGTCTACACATATGGGGAACTTCACATGCACCAAGTGCAAGTTGGTAGCCCTCTTGGAGGAGAAAGTCCAGCAGCTGGAGACTAGGGAAGCTACACTTCAACATACAGTTGTCCCTCCACATTCGCGAACTTGACATTCGCGGTTTCGGTTATTCGCGGTTTTGGGAGGGCCCCCCCGGGCCCCCCCAAAACCGCGACACGGGGCCTCCAGAGGCCCCGTGAAATACCTGGGGAGGGGTGGGGAGGCCTTCGCGGGACGCCCGGAGGCCCTCCGGAGGCCCCGCGAAGGCCTGGGGAGGGGTGGGGAGGCCTTCACGGGATGCCCAGAGGCCCTCCGGAGGCCCCGCGAAGGCCTGGGGAGGGGTGGGGAGGCCTTTGCGGGATGCCCGGAGGCCCCGCGAAGGCCTGGGGAGGGGTGGGGAGGCCTTCGCGGGACGCCCGGAGGCCCTCCGGAGGCCCCGCGAAGGCCTGGGGAGGGGTGGGGAGGCCTTCGCGGGACCCCCGGAGGCCCTCCGGAGGCCCCACGAAGGCCTGGGGAGGGGTGGGGAGGCCTTCGTGGGACGCCCGGAGGCCCTCCGGAGGCCCCGCGAAGGCCTGGGGAGGGGTGGGGAGGCCTTCGCGGGACCCCCGGAGGCCCTCCGGAGGCCCCGCGAAGGCCTGGGGAGGGGTGGGGAGGCCTTCGCAGGACGCCCGGAGGCCCTCCGGAGGCCCCGCGAAGGCCTGGGGAGGGGTGGGGAGGCCTTCACGGGGGCTAGGAAGGCCCTGCGAAGGCCTGGGGAGGGAGGGAGGGAGGGCCGGGGAGACCTCCGTGGGGCCTAGCAAGGCCCCGCGAAGGCCTGGGGAGGGAGGGAGGGAGGGAGGGCCGGGGAGGCCTCCGCGGGGCCTAGCAAGGCCCCGTGAAGGCCTGGTGAGGGAGGGAGGGAGGGCCGGGGAGGCCTCCGCGGGAACTAGGAAGGCCCCGCAAAGGCCTGGGCAGGGAGGGAGGGAGGGCCAGGGAGGCCTCCACGGGGCCTAGCAAGGCCCCGCGAAGGCCTGGGGAGGGAGGGAGGGAGGGAGGGCCGGGCCTGGGCAGGAAGGGAGGGAGGGCTGGGGAGGCCTCCGCGGGGCCTAGCAAGGCCCCGCGAAGGCCTGGGCAGGGAGGGAGGGCCGGGGAGGCCTCCACGGGAACTAGGAAGGCCCCGCAAAGGCCTGGGCAGGGAGGGAGGGAGGGCCAGGGAGGCCTCCGCGGGGCCTAGCAAGGCCCTGCGAAGGCCTGGGGAGGGAGGGCCGGGCCTGGGCAGGAAGGGAGGGAGGGCCGGGGAGGCCTCCGCGGGGCCTAGCAAGGCCCCGCGAAGGCCTGGGGAGGGAGGGAGGGAGGGCCGGGGAGACCTCCGCGGGGCCTAGCAAGGCCCCGCGAAGGCCTGGGGAGGGAGGGGGAGGGGTGTTTGTTATTCGCAGATTTTTCACATTCGCGGGGGTCCGCGGAACGGAACCCCCGCGAATGTGAAGGGACGACTGTATTTGGGAGCAAGAGGTTTTCCTGGACAGGACAGAACGAACAGTCTTGGGCGGGGACCACACAGAGGAACTGGCTGGGGAGGAGAGGGTCACTCCACAGACACAGAAGGTAGACAGGTGGAAGAATGTCACACACAGAACAAGAAAATCCAGGGATTCTTGGAGCAGCTTGCAGCTACAGAATCGATTCGAAGCCCTCTCCCGTATCAAGGACAATGAGGAAGAACAGATGGACAGACTTCAGGGGCAGAGCAGGGGACCTTGAGAGTACCACCGCAAGGAACAGCAGCTGCGAAGCCTCGGGGGAGGTGTGTAGTGGTGGTGGGAGACTCCTTGCTGCAGGGTACAGAAGCAGTGATTTGTGGGCCTGACAGGATGTCTCAGGAGGTGTGTTGTCTCCCTGGGGCAAAGATCCGTGATGTGACGGAGAGGCTAACAAGACTCGTCAAGCCTACAGATCATTACCCCTTCCTTTTGGTCCATGTGGGAACCAATGATACTGCAAGGCACAGCTTTCCGAAGATCAGAAGAGATTATGAGGCTCTGGGGAGGAAGCTGAAAGAAATGGATGCACAGGTTGCCATCTTGTCTCTTCTGCCAGTTGAAGGGCATGGTCCAGGAAGGGAGAGGAAAATAGCCAATGTAAACAACTGGCTCCATAGATGGTATTGCCGAGAATGATTTGAATTCTTGGATCATGGGCTGCGGTTCCATGAGGGAGGACTTCTGGCAAGGGATGGGGTGCATCTCACACCAGTTGGCAGAAACATTTTTGCCAACAGTCCCAAGAATTTGATCAGGAGGGCTTTAAACTGAGTCATGGGGGGAGGGAGACAGTATTCTGGAAGGCAAAAGGGCTGGAGAAAATAGTCAAACTGTCATAGAGGGAACAAGGCAAACAGCGCAAGGACCCAACAGTGGGAGGCAAAAAAACTTGCACAGGCAGCAAGTAAAGGGAACGCATGGTCTTAGATGTCTCTACACTAATAAACAGAGCATGGGGAAAAAGCAAGATGAACTTGAACTCCTAGCACAACAAAGCAAATATGATATAATAGGCATTACTGAAACCTGCTGGGATGAGTTGCATGATTGGAATGTAGGAATAGAGGGGTATAACCTTTATTAGAGAAACAGACGAAACAGGAAAGGGGGAGGAATAGCATTATATGTCAGGGATATTTATACCAGTGAAGAGATCCATGACATCAGTACTGGATGCCAGGTGGAGAGCATCTGGATAAAAATTAAAGGGGAGGGAAACAACAGGGATGTTATTGCGGGACTCTACTACAGACCCCCAAGTCAGATGGAGGAATTGGATGATGTCTTTCTAGAACAGATGACCACACACGCAGAAAGGAGAGATGTAGTAGTGATGGGTGACTTCAACTATCTTGATATTTGCTGGAAATCTAACTCAACCAAAACTTCAAGGTCTAGCAAATTCCTTACTTGCCTGGAAGATAATTTCATGGTCCCAAAGGTGGAAGAGGCAACAAGGGGGTCAGCTATTTTAGATCTGATCCTAACCAACAGGGATGACCTGGTTAATGGGGCGTAAGTGGTGGGATCCTTAGGTGAGAGTGATCATGTTCTCCTGGAGTTTATTATACAGTGGAAAGGAGAAGCCAGGCATAGTCAGGTACGCATTCTCAACTTTAGGAGAGCTGATTTCAATAAACTCAGGGAAATACTGGGGGTGATCCCATGGTCAGGAATACTAAAAGAGAAGAGACCTCAAGATGGATGGGACTTTCTCAAAAGGGAGATACTGAAGGCACAATTTCAAACAGTACCATTGAGGAAGAAAAATGGGAGGTGTCTCAAGAAACCAGGATGGATGACTAATGAACTTTCAATGGAGCTAAGTTTTAAGCGGAACATGTATAGGAAATGGAAAAAGGGGGAAATCACCAAAGAAGAATTCAAACAGATAGCGAACACGTGTAGGAGTAAAGTCAGAAAAGCTAAAGTGCAGAATGAGCTCAGGCTTGCTAGAGAGGTTAAGAACAATTAAAAGGGTTTTTTTGGGTATGTCCGCAGCAAAAAGAGGAAAAAGGAAATGGTAGGGCCACTAAGCGGAGAAGATGGCAAAATGCTAACAGGGGACAGAGAAAAGGCAGAATTACTCAACACCTTCTTTGCCTCAGTGTTTTCAGAAAAGGAAAAGGGAGACCAACCTGAGGATAAAGGAACAGAGGACACAATAGAGGAAATCCAGCTCAGAATAAGCAAAGAGGTAGTACAGGAATACCTTCTTAATCTAAATGAATTTAAATCTCCAGGACCAGATGAACTACATCCAAGAGTATTAAAAGAGCTGGCAAATATTATCTCAGAGCCATTGGCAATAATCTTTGAGAACTCCTGGAAAACAGGAGAAGTCCCAGCAGACTGGAGGAGGGCAAACGTTGTTCCCATCTTCAAACAGGGGGAAAAAGAAGATCCCAACAATTATCGTCCAGTTAGTCTGACATCAATACCAGGGAAGATTCTAGAGCAGATCATTAAACAGAGAGTCTGTGAACATTTAGAAGGCAATGCCATAACCACAAAAAGTCAACATGGGTTTCAGAGAAACAAGTCATGCCAGACTAATCTGATCTCTTTTTTTGATAAAGTTACCAGCTTGGTAGATGAAGGGAATGCTGTGGACATCGCATACCTTGATTTCAGTAAGGCCTTTGACAAGGTTCCCCATGATATTCTTGCAAACAAGCTTGTAAAATGTGGGCTAGACAAGTTAACTGTTCAATGGATTTGTAAATGGTTGACTGGCCGAACCCAAAGGGTGCTCAGCAATGGCTCCTCTTCATCTTGGAAAGATGTGACCAGTGGGGTGCCACAGTGTTCTGTCCTGGGCCCAGTGCTATTCAACATCTTTATCAATGACTTGGATGATGGAATTAGGGGCATACTTACCAAATTTGCAGATGACACCAAATTAGGAGGAGTAGCTAATACCCTGGAGGACAGGATCAAAATTCAAATTGACGTGGATAAACTGGAGAGCTGGGCCAAAGCTAACAAAATGAAATTCAATACGGAGAAATGTAAGGTACTGCACTTAGGGCGAAAAAATGAAATGCATAGATATAGGATGGGGGAAACCTGGCTGAATGAGACTACGTGCGAAAGAGATCTAGGAGTCCTAGTAGACCACAAGTTGAACATGAGTCAACAGTGTGATGCGGCAGCTAATAAGGCCAATGTGATTTTGGGCTGCATCAATAGAAGTATAGTATCCAGATCAAGGGAAGTAATAGTGCCGCTCTATTCTGCCTTGGTCAGACCTCACCTAGAATACTGTGTCCAGTTCTGAGCACCATAATTCAAAAAGGATATTGACAAGTTGGAGCGTGTCCAGAGAAGGGCGACTAAAATGGTGAAAGGTCTGGAAACAATGCCTTATGAGGAGAGACTTAGGGAGCTGGGTATGTTTAGCCTGGAAAAAAGACGGTTAAGAGGCGATATGATAGCCCTGTTTAAGTATTTGAAGGGATGTCATGCTGAGGATGGAGCAGGCTTGTTTTCTGCTGCTCCAGGGACTGGAACACGGAGCAATGGATGCAAGCTCCAGGAACAGAGATTCCACCTCAACATTAGGAGGAACTTTTTGACAGTCAGAGCTGTTTGGCAGTGGAACGCACTCCCTCGGAGCATGGTGGGGTCTCCTTCCTTGGAGGTCTTTAAACAGAGGCTGGATGGCCATCTGTCGGGGATGCTTTGATCGTGATTTCCTGCATGGCAGGGGGTTGGACTGGATGGCCCTCGTGGTCTCTTCCAGCTCTGCAATTCTATGATTCTATGATTCTATGAATTTATTTCTTACCCACCTCTCCCCAAGGCTCAAGCTGGGGTACAATATGAATTAAAACACAATATATAACATAAAATCATTAAAACACACAAGTAAAAATACTTAAGATTAAAATAAGCATTGCATTAAAATCATCCATACAAATTTAAAATTCATAGATTAAAATTAACTGGGTAGGCCTGTCGGAAGAGATAAGTCTTTAATAATGTTTTAAATTCCAACAGTGTATTAGGTGTTGAATCTCTTCCGGCAGGCCATTCCACAGTCTGGGAGCGGCTGACAAAGGTCCTCTGGGTGACAGAAGAAAGAGCTTCTTCTAGCAAAGGAACCTGGAGGTGTACTTCCTCTGAAGATTTTAAGGGATAATAATAATAATAATAACAATTACTTTATTTTTGTACCCCGCCTTTTGCCTATTAGGCAATCAAGGTGGCTCACAACAATTGAATATAAAACAAACAAATCCATAACAACAGTAATAGCTTAAAACAGTTTACCCCCTTATAATTACATATAATAATACATATATTTAAAAATAATTGGCGAATTCACCAATAATATAAAATACTACTCTAAAACTTTAAACTATAACATAAAAACATAAGCATAAAGCATAAAAACATAAAACATAAAAACATAAAAAGAGGGAGAAGCATCTATTAAAATGGTTTATTCTATTCAAGGAAGGCCTGTCAGAAGAGATCCGTTTTGATGGCTTTTTTGAAATTCTCCAAGCTGGTTGCTTGATGGATCTCTTCCGGCAAGGCATTCCATAGTCTGGGAGCAGTGACAGAAAAAGATCTCTGGGAGGTTATTGTTGATCTAGAACTCATTGGTTGCAATAAACCCCTCCCAGAAAATCTAAGGGTATGGGGGTGGATTATATGGGAGAAGGCGATCCCTTAGGTAGGTTGAACCTAGACCATGTAGGGCTTTATAGGTCATTACCAACACCTTATACTGTGCTCGGAAACTGATTGGCAGCCAGTGAAGGGATTGCAAGATTGGAGTAATATGCTCCCTTCTCGATTTCCCGGTGATTAACCTGGCCGCCATATTTTGCACCAGTTGTAGTTTCCGAACTAGGTATAAGGGTAGCCCCATGTAGAGAGCATTACAGAAATTAAGTCATGAGGTTACCAGTGCGTACACTACAGTTTCTAGGTCCTTTGTCTCAAGGTAAGGACGCAGTTGGTGTATCTGCCGAAGATGATAACAGGCGCTCCTGACTGTCACGTTCACCTGAGCAGTCATGTGAAGCAATGAGTCTAGGAGCACCCCCAAACTGTGAACACAGTCCTTAGCGGAGAGCATGACCCCCCCCCCAGGACTGGCGGTTGCAATCCGATACCAGGTTTAGGGGCCCCTACTGTAAGCACCTCCATTTTCGCTGGATTCAGTTTGAGTCGATTTTTCCTCATCCAGTCCATTACGAGAAATACCATCTGTCGTCATGGCTGATGACCGAGACATGGAAAAATATATTTGGGTGTCATCAGCGTACTGATAACACCCCGCCCCATGTCTCTGGATGATTTCTCCCAGTGGTTTCATATAGATATTAAAGAGCATCTGAGAGACGCCACAATTAAGCTCTATTTTTGATGAGCAACTGTCCCCGAGCATCACCCTCTAGAATCTACCTGAGAGGAAGGAATGGAACCATTGAAGTACAGTGCCTCCAATCCTCAACTCTTTCAGGCATTCCAAGAGGATGCCATGATCTATCGTATCGAAAGCCGCTGAGAGATCCAAAAGCACCAACTGGATCACATTTCCCCTGTCAATGTTTTGGTGAAGGTCATCTACCAGAGCAACCATGGCAGTCTCCATCCCAAATCCCGGTCTGAAGCTGGTTTGAAATGGCTCTAGAAAATTCATTTTCATCCAAGATCCCTTGGAGCTGAGAAGCAATGGCCCGCTCAATCACCTTGCTCAAAAATGGCAGATGGAATTCTGTATATCTTTATTCCAGTTATCAAAGATTTTTTCATTATTCACAATAGGCAAATTTTGAAAAAGAAATAATATTTTTGGGAGTGCCACCATTTTTATTGCTGCAATTTTACCGAGCAAAGGTAGATTTAATTTGGCCCATCTTTCCATGTCCTTCTTTATCTCTGTCCATCTTTTTTTATAATTATTTTCAAACAGGTCAATGTTTCTTTTTGTTAACCATATCCCTAAATATCTTGCCTTTTTGCCTATGTTACATCCTGATTTATCCCTTAGATCTTCTTCTTCTTTCCCTGTCATGTTTTTGGTAATTATGATGGTTTTATCTCTATTGAGTTTGAATCCAGAGTGTACCCCAAATTCATTAATCGTATTTAAACATGTTTCAATTTGATCTTTGGGTTCCTCCATAAATATAATCAAATCATCTGCAAAAGCTTTTAGTTTATATATGAGCAGGGCCAGTTTAAGGAATTTGGGGGCCCCCTGCAATTGTTTGTTTTGGGGCCCCCTATGTTTATCCCAGTGTCCGGGAAAACTATATACCAGTAAAGTATAAACAGCAAAGTCTGGGAAGGTAGTCAACTGTTTAATTAGCTCACAGGAATGCAAACACAATCAAGCAAAAATTTAGTCCAGTAACATAGTCCAAAAAGTCAGGGACTTATAGCAATCAGTCATTGTGGGTCCAAAACAAGGCCATGTGGGTCAACAGGAACAGGCAGCAGAGTAGTCAGGAACAGTCCAAGGTCTAAACACGAGTCAAGGTAACAGGACTCAAGGAACTGAAGTCAGCAGGAAGCTTTCTCCAGGAAGACCAGTTGATCTCTGACAAAGACTCCATCATTTCCCAAAGCGTACTTATAGCAGTCAATGCCAATGTAACCTAACCTATTCAAAGTACAGGATGTTCAGATTATTACATAATTTGTCACCAATAATTTAGTTTAAAAACTGTATTATAGGCACTAATGTCATATTGGTGTAGATTTCCTCAGCCAAACAAAATACAAACATATTATGAAACACTTTAATATAACATTCTCCTAATATTTAAAGTAGATCATTTCTGTTAAACAAATCTCAAAAGATTAGCCTATTCACACTACATAGTTTTAAATTATATCATTTATAAAATGGACTTTTTCTTTTCTAGCTTCTTTGAATTAGAAAAAAATTACTCACCTAAAACTTAACTTTTCTTGCTCTTTGAGCAGCAAACACCTTCACCAACTTTTCTGTATCTAAGGCACGTGCTATCTGCCTTTCCACAGCTATTACAGAAAGGTCTCTTAGTCGTCCCTCACTCATAGAAGATCGCAGGTAACTTTTTATTAACTTCAACTTAGAAAAGTTCTGTTCTGCAGAGGCCACTGACACCGGCATGCACAAAAATATTCTCAATGCAATTGACACATTTGGGAAAATTTCTTGTAAATACTTTTCGTGGATATACTGAAGTACTGTTAGAAAACTATTGGAATGTTGTGGTAACACGGGGGATAGTAGTTCTAACTCATAAGCAAGTTCTGATGCACATATATCTCCTGAGTTTTGTTTGGGGTCTTTAAGAGCATCTGCAAGCTTCTTGCAACTGTTATTCAGATCTTCCTTGTTTCTTGTCAAATTCTTAATGTCACAAATAACACTGAACACATCAGAGCAATGACATAACTGTTCAAATCTTTCTCTCAAAGACATAACTGCAGTGTCTATTACAACATTGAAGAAGTTTATTCGTAGATGAGTTTCTTCTCCTAAAATGGGCTCATCCTCGCTTTCGTATGAAAACTGCCTTTTTACAGTTCCAGATCTGGCATCTTTATATTGAATAACACTCCCTATAGATGTAATCAATTGTTTTGCTTCTTCTTTAGCTTTTTCAAAACCATTGGTCCATAGTGTTTCAATAATACCTATTGTTGCATTTATCAGTTTTGCTGTTGCATCCAATTGCATGCCTTCCTGTTGAACTGCTTTATTAACTTTATTGACATGACTAAGGATATCGTACCAGACCACAAGGCGCAAAGAAAACTTGAATGTTGCTATATTTTTTAGCAAATTGCCTGACTCAATGAAACACATGGGTTCTCCTTTAGAATTTTCTTTCAACTCTTCTAAAGCATGTTTTATGTTCTTAAGCCCATACCTAACAGCTTTAACACTTTCAATCCTAGCCTCCCATCGAGTTTCACAGAGAGGTTTCAGTCTCAAATTTACATGAGTAGTCAGAATTTTCCAGCGTTTTACAGATGCAGAAAATAAAGCGAACAATTTCTGTACTATACCAAAGAAATGTACTGCAATTACTGAAGATTTAACTGCATCACTAACAACCAAGTTCATACTATGAGCACAGCAAGGTATATAACGAGCTCTTTGGTTTTCTTGAAGGATACGAGCTTGTGTTCCACTGTTTTTCCCTTTCATGTTGCTTCCATTGTCGTATGATTGTCCACGACAATCTTCAAGAGGTATCTCAACTTCAGATAGTATCTGAAGTACTAATTCGGTGAGACCTTTCCCAGTAGTATCTCCAACTTCATAAAACCCAAAAAAGTATTCTTCAATGGTAACTGGTCTAGAAAACACATCCACTGTTCTTAAAACCACACTCAACTGTTCTTTGTGACTTAGGTCTGGTGTACAATCTAGAATTATAGAATAATATTTGTATCTCAGTATGTTATTTTTCATAACAGATATAATTTCTTTTGAAATAATCATAATTATTTCATTTTGAATGTCCTTGCTAAGGTATGTAACCAGTCTTCCAGGTTTTGCTGCTTGCTGAACATGTTCATTTAATACAGCATCATATTTAGCCATTAACTCAACTTGTCCTAGAAAGTTCCCATTAGCTGGATTTCCCAATTCCTCTTGGTCACCCCTTAAAGGAAGATTCCTTTCAGCCAGAAACACAACAATAGAAAACAATCTCTCCAAAACTAGCCTCCATCTTCTTTCTTCCTTTTCAATTTGATCTTGTGTTACCTGGTCCACTAATGCTAAGCTTTGAATTCTTTCAGAGAGTTCTTTCCATTTGAACATTTGTTCTATATGATTGTGAGACAGTTCATGGTTAGAGAGAATCTTAGAGAGTCCTTTCCAGTCTCTACATCCTCTTCCCGTTAGAGAGCCACAACTGGAGTTGAACAATTTGGAACAAAAGCAATATACAGCATCTTTTTCTTCTGAGTATACAAGCCAACGACGTTTTACCTTTTCATCATTTGGAAGTTGGCGAAAGCAGTGATATACAGTAAAACAACGTCTGGTTTTTTTGTCTACTGGAAATATCAAGTTCTTAGCACAAATATCTATAGGCCCTTCCTTAACTAACCTAATTCTAAAATTATTCTCTACAATGCCTGGCCAAGTTCCTGGATCACTTGAATCTAATACACACTGCAGGTCTTGTACTTCTGATGGTTTCTCTTCCTTTTCATGAAGTTGAAAGGTAGCTGAAGTATCCTTTTCATGACACAGAACTGAAACTGAAGTTGATTCTACTACTTCGTTAGTCTCCTCTACATTCACATTCATGTTTAATACTGGTGTTACATTTCCCAGTTCCATGGCACTATCTTCTAATTGTACATTGTCCTTATTTAAAACTAAACCTGATGGATTTTCACTACACTCAGTTGTTGGGGGTAACATTCTACATTCATTTGATGTATTCCCTGTATCGCGTTGTTCATTTACAGCCACATCATCATCTTGTGTTCTCTTTAAAAATTTGTTTATTGTGCCTTTTTGTCATGATGTTTCTTCCAACAACTCTTTCTTACGCTTTCTCTTTCGAGAACCTGATAAGTACTTCCTATCCATTTTATGTTACTTTTCAACATTCTTTTTGCTGCTCTGATGGCATATATTCATCAAAATGTAATGCTTGGTCATCAGTGGCTATCTCATGACATTTGTTAATGCCCTAGAAAGAAGCAAAACCAGATTTTTCTCAGAAGTTAAAGCAGTGCAAGTTGTGTGCTCAGAATCCAAGTTATTCCTTCCACAAAGACACTGTCATCTGAAAACTGCTAGATCTTATTCACCACTTAAGCAGCAAATCTTTTCAAAGTTCAGACCCTCAAAGACATCCATATATGCATCTTTTTAAAATTAACACAGGAAAGCGCAAGTTAACTCTGGATATAACCTATTGTGAAGTCACAATATTGGGGAGCCAATTTTGGATTTCCCTGTAATTCTATTGTATAAATCACACAGTATTAATCATCTATTTTACAGTCTTACATATTGTTACATATTCTTATTCAAACCATTGCTGTCTCATCCCAAGTAGTTTAGGGGCCTGAAGACAGATGGCACTTACATTAACGCAGGTGAGGTTTTAATAATCTAGCACTTCTAGGATGTGCTCCAGAAAGCTCTTCAGCCAGGCTTTTTCCTGTTTTTTTTTTCCATACAAAAGACGAGTGTCAGGAATGCTCCAAACGTCACTTCCTCTTAAATACTTTAAGATATATTTATACATGCTTTGAATACTGCTACCTTCACATACCTCCTTCTCTCCCCCTCCCCATCAGCTATTCTGCATTTTTTTAAAAAAAATATATTGCTGCTATTGTTTTCAAGAGGTAAGAAGTACTTCAGAGGAAAGATATGCTCCTCTTTTAGCCAAGTTGCAGGAAGGGTGTGAAGTTGTTCCTTTTGCAAACTGCAAACCTGACCCTTTATAAATAAATGGTTTCCTCTACACCTTAATAATTATTGAAAGGCAAACATACACACACAAGCAGAATGAGGATTTAGTGCCATTTAGAAACCCAAGGCACCCACAGCACCCATAGCCACAAAGGGCCCCTGTTGTGCTTGTCTTTGGGTTTCCTAGATGAGTAATTTCCCAGATTTTTATTAATGGCTACACTGCATGGAAGACCACATGTTGACCCAATTATTAAATATTGCCAATTATTACTATAGATGTTACTATAGATATGGTGCTGGGGGTGTCAGGGTAGGTAACAAAACTGAATAACAAACTGACTCATCATTAGATCAAGGGAAGTAATAGTGCCACTGTATTCTGCTTTGGTCAGACCTCACCTGGAAGTCTGTGTCCAGTTCTGGGCACCACAATTCAGGGAGGATATTGAGAAGCTGGAACGTGTCCAGAGGAGGGTGACCAGGATGGTGGGAGGTCTGGAAGCCATGATGCCCTATGAGGAGCAGCTTAGGGAGCTGGGCATGTTTAGTCTGGAGAAGAGAAGGCTGAGAGGGGACATGATAGCCATGTTTAAATATTTGAAGGGATGTCATACTGAGGATGGGGCAAGCTTGTTTTCTGCTGCTCCAGAGACTAGGACACGGAGCAATGGAATCAAACTACAGGAAAAGAGATTCCACCTAAACATTAGGAAGACCTTCCTGACAGTAAGAACTGTTTGACAATGGAATCTGCTGCTGCCTGGGAATGTGGTGGAGTCTCCTTCTTTAGAGGTTTTTAAACAGAGGCTGGATAGCCATCTGTCAGGAGTGATTTAATTGTGTATTCTTGCCTGGCAGGGGGTTAGACTGGGTGGCTCTTGAGGTCTCTTCCAACTCTGTGATTTATAGGATGGGAAGGATGAAGAGGACAAAAATTAAGTAACCACAACATGAGAGTGTTTTGCCACTGTAATAATTACATCTTCATGTGTGCAGAAAGAAAAATATTTCTGAGTATCTGAAACATTTACAGCCTTTATCTAAAGAATATGATGTGTGTGAGTTCTGTGTTCATTTTTCAACTTTGGAAAACAGTCTAGAAGATGTACACTTCATGCTACAATGCTATTTAGTGCAGCTGATTTTGCTTTAGGTATTATGCTACAAATAAGAATACATAAGGTAGTTATGTAAGGTAATCAAACTAGCCACGGAAAAAAATCTCTGCAGCTTGCTTGGCTGCTAGGGTTTTCACCCTCTCTTCTCACACATAGAAAGGGGAGGGAACAAAAACAGAGAGAGAGAGAGAGAGAGAGAGAGAGAGAGAGAGAGAAAGACTAGAAAAGGCTACCTGGGGAATTTGTAAGCAAACCGGATCTCAGCAGAAAGAATGAACACACACACACACACAGACCCGAAAAGGCTAGCTGCGGATTCTTCAGCAGCTTGTAGCAAACAAGCAGGAAGATACCAAGGAGAGAGGGAGGGAAAGTCTCTTGACTCCAGCAACAAGTTAAAAAGTAAAATAACCACCCCATTGTGCATGGCAGCCCCCCCCCAAGATCCCCCGTGGCCCCCTGAAGACAGTCACTCACTCACTCACTCACTCACACAACCAGCTTCTCTCCCTTTTCTCCTTCACAGCAATGCAAAAGCCAGGGACTGTCTCCAAATTACAATTTACCAAGAGCAAATCCTTTCTCTATCTCCAGCACTAGCTCAGTCCTACTGCCACGCCCTGCCTGAGAAGGGAGGGGGAAGGGGCTCCAAAGGAGCGGAGGAGCCGGCTGCTGTCTCCTGGCTGTCTCCTTCATCAGATAAGGTCAGCACTCAGCAGGGGGGGGCATCACCCCCGGGGCCCCCCGCCAATGCTGATCTGGCAGACTGGTTAAACCGGCCCTGTATATGAGTCCTCTAATCATGACTCCTGGGATTTCCTTACTAGCTCTTATCCTTCTATTTAATACCTCTAGTACCAGGATAAATAACAGAGGCGAGATAGGGCATCCCTGCCTTGTACCTTTATTTATTGTAAATGTCTCTGTCCTCTCTCCATTGACGATAAGTTGCGCTGATTGTTCAGTGTAAATTTTTTCAATTCTCTTACAGAATCTTTCACCCAATCCTGATCTTCTCATTACCTCCATCATAAAGTCCCATTCTACGTTGTCAAAAGCTTTTTCTGCATCTACCATCATTAAAGCTAATTTTTTTCTCATTATGGACTTCAAAATATTCTAGTATATTTATCACTGTTCTGATGTTATCACTTATTTTTCTCCCTGGTATAAAACCGTTTTGATCGTCAGTAACTAATTCTGTTATTATTTGTTTTAACCTGTGGGCCAAAATCGTAGTGTAGATTTTATAATCTATATTTAGTAAGGAGATGGGCCGATAACTACTAACTTCCCTACTATCCTTTCCTTCTTTCAGTATTAAAGATATATTGGCGTTTTTCCAGGTCTCGGGAATCCCTTCAGCTTCTATCAGATTAAACAGTTTATAGAGTGGCAGTGCAAGTTCCGTTTCAAATTTTTTATAAAACAGTGCCGAGAAACTGTCTGGTCCTGGTACTTTATTCTCCTTTAATTCTTGAATTGTTTTAGAAATTTCTGCCATTGAGATTGTATTATTCAATATTTGCAAGTGTTCTTCACCCAAGACTTTGAAGCCTTGTTTGTTTAAATATGTTGTCATGTTCTGTGTTTCTTCTTGACTTTTTGTTTTTCCACTAAATAGCTCGCTATAGTATGTTTTAAACTCTTCTTTAGTCTCATTTTGTTTTGTTGTTACCAGCTTTCCTCATCTTATTTCTGTAATCATTTTTTTCTCAAATTCTTTCTTTAGTCTATAAGCTAGCCATTTACTTGACTTGATCGCATATTCGAAGTTAATTTGTCTTATTTTTCTCATGTTCCTTTCGAGTATGGGTATAGTTTTCATATTTAGTTGCATTTGAATAAGTTTGATTTGGCGTAATGTTTTTTCCTTAGTTGGATCTTCTCTCAATATTTCCTCTCTCTTTTTCAATTCTTTAATCAGAAAGTTGTGCCTCTCTGTATTTTGTTTCTTAACTTCTGCACCTCTTTTGATCAATAATCCCCTGAAAACGGCTTTTCCCGCATCCCAAATAGTTTTTAGTTTGCATTCTTTATTATCGTTTTCTTCTAAGTATAAAGTAATGTCCTTTTTTAACTTCTGAACAAACGCTTCGTCCTTTATCAAATTCTCATTTAATCTCCAGCTCATTATCTTTTTAACCACACTCAATGTCAATTTAATTGGATTATGATCTGACACTGTCCTGGCCATAATTTCCATGTCCGAAATAATTGGCCACAGATTTTTGGAAACTAAGAACATGTCAATCCGTGACATGGATTTATGTCTTTTGGAGAAAAATGTGAAGCCCTTCTCCCTACCATATATTTTTGTCCAGGTGTCATCTAACCCATATTCCTCTATAATATCAAAAAAGCTTAAAGGTAATTTATTTTGGGCTCCCTTTCCTTTTTTGTATGATCTGTCAACTTTTGGGTCAAGGACTCCATTAAAATCTCCTAAAAGAATCATAGATCCTTTCACATACTTTTCAATCTGTTGATGGAGTTTTTTATAAAAATTTTCTTGTCTCATATTAGGAGCATACACTCCTATTATGATTGTTTTCAGGTTTTGAAAAGTTATCTCAACTCCTATATATTCACCCTCCTCGTCTTTAAATAATTCTTTTGCCACGTACTTCTGATTTATATATAACACTATTCCTCTCTTTTTCTTTTTCTTGTTAGCCGAGTAAAACAGTTGACCTAGTTTGTCATTCCTTAAAAATCTACAATCCTCTTTTTTTATCTTAGTTTCTTGGATGCAAATTATATCATTTTTTTGTTTTACTAGATCGTGAAAGATCCGTCTTCTTTTATATTCTGAGTTTAGTCCCTTCACATTCCATGAACACATTTTAAATGTCATTTTCACTGTGTTTAAATCGTTCTAATTCCTCTTCGCTCTCTATGTTTTCTCCTAATTCTTCCTCTTCTTCTTTTTCCAGATCCAACTCTTCCTCCTCTACATCTACCTTCTCCTGTTTCTCTGGTTCTTGTTGTTTTTCCTCTAATTCTTGTTGTTTTTCCTCTAATTCTTGTTGTTTTTCTCCGTTTAAACCCGTATCCTTTTGGTTCCGTATCTTTCTTGCTTCCTGAGCTACCTTTTCTGGTTGTTCTTTCTGTCGTCTTTCCTTTCCTTTTTCAAATTTTTTACAAAATTCTTCTGCCTTTTGGGCTGAGTCTATTTTATACCTCCTTTGTCTGAATGTGAAGGAGACCCCTTCTATTTTATTCCACCTATAATATATTCCATTTTTAGATAATAGCTGTGTAATCATTTTATAATTTTGTCTTTTTTTCAGAATTACAGTTGGTATATCCTTAAAGATCTTTAGTTCTTCTCCTCCAACCTTAAATGAGTCTCTATAGCTTTGTTGCAATATTCTGTCCCTTATTTTAATTTTGCTAAACTGAATCACTATATCTCTTGGGAGTTTCTTTTCTTTGGCAATCGTTGAGTTAATTCGGAACATCTTTTCCGTCTCCTCCTCCAAATACTCCTCATCCAAATCTATGAATTTTGCCAAGTCTGGTATCAGCCGCTCAAATAGGTTTTCATTCACTTTTTCTGATAATCCTCTTAATTTTAAACATTTTTCTCTATATCTAATTTCTTGATTTAGCATAAATTCCTCCCCTTTATTTTGTTTTTCTCGCATCTGTGTTGTAATCCTTTCCACCTCCTGAGATTTTCCCTTTAACGTTTCTATTTCTTTCTTCATTCCTTCCATCTCTTTATTTATTTTATCTAATTTTTTCCCTAGAATCTCTGTTTCTTTTTATAGTCTTGTTTAATTTCTCTTCTAATATCTTTTAATTCACTTCTTATCTCCTGTTTAAAGTTCCTAAGTTCTGTTCTCAATTCTTCCAGGATTAAATTTTGTATTTCTGGTAATTTCGGTGCTTCCTGTGATCCCCTCCTTGTTGTAATCATCTGAACCTGCAATTGCGCTGTCGCTTTTCTTGTACTGTAAGCCATTTCCTTTTATTTTGATTTTTTTCCTTTATTTCCCCCCCCCTCGGCTGCTAGCTTCCTGTTCTATTTGTTTAACCGTTTATTTTCTTCTTGATTTTCAACATTACGCTAGAACTTATGACTTCCTGTTTTGAACTTTCGTCTGTTCTTATTACTATACTGTCTCAGTTATTTCGTTCTGTGCTAATTTCCTCTTTAACTATTTTACTTCTTCTTTTAAGGTGGGACCCTCCCTATCTTATTTTCCCTTATATTTCTTAAACCAGCTATAAAGTATAATATTTCAATAATATTTCAATTACACTACCTCCACAATCGTAACACCAATTCATTAAATATAAAATAAATGAGATCCCCAAATTCATTCAATTTTTTCCGCTTCCATAAGAAACAATGAATACTGAATAGTTAATAATCAAAAAATCAAGCATCAATTAAATCAACCAGTTAATCAATCAATATTTCATTTGAACTCATCACCCTAATCATAGATCTAATTCATACAACATACAAATTCATTAAGCATACCGTTTATACTAATCAATTTTTTTTCTCAATTTCATTCAATTCAAATTTTATTTGGTTTTTCTACTAATTTCTTTGGATTTCATTTAATTTTGGCCTCGAGATCATTAAATTAAATTAATTAATTAATTAGTCCTAATTATGTTTATGGTTCAATCAGAATTACCAAATTTAGGTTAGACTATAACAATTTCCCCCTCTGTCTCTGTCCCCTTTTTGTATAATTAACATATAAACAAAATAATCACAATATTTGCATTTCCTTTTTTTTCTTTCCCTTCTCTCCCCTTCCCTCCCTTTCCCTCCCTTTCCCTCTTGCTTGCAGTTGTTTTGTCTTGGATCTTCTTTCTTCTATCTTCCTTCTTCTTCCTCTTCCTCTTTCTTTTCTATGTTTGTTGCCCTCCCCTACTATAATTCTACAGCTTCCGTCCCATTCAATCTCTTTAAGTTCTTAGGTTCTTCCTTTCAAATTTCAAATGTTAAATATATGGTACGGAAGTGTGCTATGGTCTTGCTTTCTTGTCTACTCCCGTCCAGCTGATCCTCATTAACTGTCTCTCCCACGTCTGTATTAGTTTTCTGGTCTCTCTATAACCCAAGTCTTATCCAGCAAACTTAAATTTAAAGCATATGATTTAATCTCCGTTTCGTTCAAAAAGAAGAGCAGGATGTTAATATGCTGTTTTATGTCCGTAATTGTTCCTTATATTCCTTTTAAGGAGAGGTAAGAGGGAAGCCCAATGTACTTAAATCCTAAAGGGAGGGGAAACCACGGAGGACTTGACTGCTTCAGTATCTTTCCCCCGCTATTCTCCCAAATAATAATTTTCTGAGGCTTCTCCACAGTTGTCCTTTCTCCTTTTACCCTTCCTCCTCCTCCTCCTCCTTACTTTTATTCCCAGATTTCAAATTTACCTCCAGAGCCGCTTTCTTGTTAAAGTAACTCTTTGAATCCTCTTTCGTCAGAACAAGCCAGTTCCACCTTATTTGTTCTTCAGCTTTCTCTTTTCAAAAGAAAAAGCCACTCCGTGTTTTGAGTTGGAGCGCGGGATAGCTAATAGCCCATATCGGGCTCTGCTGCGCCTCCGGAGTTCCCCTTCTCCGCACCCCCAAAGGCAGGAGGAACCTCTGTTCCTGCATGCCCTGGGACAATTGCAGAGACTTCGAGGGGTTCCTCTTGCTCCCCTATCCTTCCCCGGGTGGGGAAAGCCTTCGGAAGGTTGTCTCTGAAGCACTGGAAGCTGCAGTAGAACGGGGCTGGAACGGAGCTCAGCCTCCAGCGTCCGTCACCTCCGCACTCGCAACTGGAAGTCCACTCGCAACCGGAAGTTGCTCGCAACCGGAAGGAACGCATTGATGGTCCTCTTGAGAAAGGCCAACAATGCACCACCCCCCTGGACAACCAGCCATGATGGGCAAGGGTTGAGAGGGCATGTCGTCTTTCTCACTTTTCCCAGGATCTTGTCCATGCCATCGTACTCACCGGCTCAAACTGATCCAATCTAATCTCAGCAATGGGTTTACTGGACACCTCATCAGTCGACTCTGCTATAAACCCAGCGTCCAAGTCAGCTCTTATCTGAGAGAGTTTATCTGCAAAGTAGTTACTAAACACATCACAGCAGGCTGCTGTCGGGTTAAGCAGAGGATTCTGTACAGGTGGAGCCTATGTAAGCTCCCTTACCACCCTAAACAGCTCTGCTGGATGGGACTCTGCAGACACAATACGTGCAGAGTAGAAAGATTTCTGTGCTGCACGTATTGCCTCTTGATAGGAATAAAGAAAATTCCTATGACAAGTCTTGTCAGATAAGAGTCGAGTTTTCCACCAGGTGCACTCTAGTCGTTGTCCAGCCCGCTTCATTTTCCTAAGTTTGTCTGTGAACCATGGTTGTTTATTTGAAGCGGGTTGGAAAGGACACCTAGGAGCGATCGTGTCGATGGCCCTAGTGAGATCGTTGTTCCAAGTGTCAACCAGAGCTTCAGCAGAATCACCAGCATTACCAATCAAAGAACCCTCCAAGGCTTTCTGAAGACCTATTGGTTCCATTAGCCTCTGAGGGCAGACCATTCTAATCGGTCCTCCATCCCCAGTGGGGTGGACATTGGCTCTAAGTCCGACCGTAACCAGGAAATCATCCGTCCATGACAGTGTGGTGGTACTCATTACCTCCACCCACGGATATACCTGCTCTGTACTTTGAGCAGGTTTATGAAGACTGCATTGAGAGTGTGGCCCACACAGTGTGTTGGCCCAGAAACCAATTGGGATAGGCCCATGTCTGTCATGGAATCCATGAACTGCCGAGCCACACCTGTTAAACTGGTCTCGAATGGGATGTTGAAGTCACCCAAAACTAAAAGTCTGGGCGATTCCAACAGTAGCTATGAGACCAGTTGCGTCAGCTCGGATAGGGAGTCTGTTAGACAACGGGGTGGACGGTATACCAACAGAATCCCTATATTCTCCCTGGTTTTCAAGCTTAGATACACACACTCGAAGTGGTCTATTTTCCGGATAGGTATCCTGGTCAGGCTAAGGTTCTCTCTATGGGCCAGGGCCACTCCGTCCTTCCCACCCACTTTCCCATACCTACTCATTAACGGAATAGCTGGCTGGAAGAGCCTGATTCCAAGTGATGGCACTGTCCTCTCCCAGCCAGGTTTCCGTGAAGCAAGCCAGGTCTGCCTTTTCATCCACGAGTAAATCGTGGATGATGTGGGTTTTGTTCTTTATCGACCTGGCGTTGCAGAGAAGCAAGGTAAGGTTCTGTGGCATGGTTGATAAGCTCCCCAGCCTACTTTGGGTAACAGAATGGACTGAAGGCGGGATCACTTTCAAACATCAAGCCCGCCTTCTTTTGTAACAATATTCCATTCTGTTATCGGCATACCTTCCTTTGCCCTGTACCACCTGAATCGCTGTTCCCGATAAGACCTTTGCTAGCTCTCCCTCACTGCCTTCCATCTGGGTAGTTGTTTTAACAGTCCCAGCGTTCGTAAACAGAGCATAATTGGAAGGGTATAACTAAGCAGCTGCGGTAGGAGTTAAGACCCCAATTGGGTTGAGACCTCACTCTTAAGCCCTTCCTGGCTAGCTCACTGGCTGATAGGTATTCCTGTGGTGGTGGTGGTGGAGTGACTTTTTGAAGCCAGCCACTCCTAGCCACACCCCAACTTCCTGCTCAGCTGTCTCAGCTGCCTTTTGCCCAGTGTAATGGGGGAAGGAAGGCTTCTTCGCAGTCCTCTAGAGTCCTCCGGCTGGCTGGTTGGCTAGTAGGTGTTCCTGGGGTGGGGGGTGGGGAAGTGACTTTTAAGGCCAGCCACTCCTAACCATACCCCAACTCCCTGCTCAGTTATCTCAGCTGTCTTTTACCCCGGTGTAATGGGGGAAGGAAGGCTTCTTCTAGAGTCCTCCAGCTGGCTGGCTGGCTGACTGGCTGGCTGGTAGGTGTTCCTAGGATGGGGCAGATTGGTGGAGGACAGAGGTAAGCAATTACCCTCGATCTGGAGACTACGCACCACTCTCCACCTAGAACAGCTGGAGTTGCAGTCCAACAACATCTGTAGGGCTCCATGATTCCCACTCTTGGTTTAAGGCCCATGGGGAGTAATTTTGCCATATTTTTTGGACCCACTGGGCCCATGATTTATATCTGAGGAGCATTGCTCCCAAACTGGTTTTGAAAAAAGCCACACACACACAAACACACACACACACACACACCAAACTGCTCGAAGCTGGCAAAAATCTAGCAAACTTGTCCCCACTCGCAGCAGGAGTGGATATGTGCAGAGGCCAGTTTTGGCACTGTGGACTCACAGCAGGCCCTGTTGTTCCACAACTGGATGGCAATCACAATGGAAAGTGAGTTCTGGTTGCAACTACTTGGTTTTCCCAGGCATTTTGGCAGGGAGGATTGGGAGGTGCCTTAAAGGTATTTAAGTAAACCGCAGTTCCTGGAGACTTCTGGGAGTGGTAATCAACAGTTTGTGGACAATTTTGAAAGGGGGGGGGGAAACAGATGAAAAATTTTCAGGAGAGGGTATACAGGCAAACTTAGTTACCACTGAAGCTGAGGTCAGCTGGGGGGGGGGTAGAAAACAGCCCATACGGGAGATTGAAGTTTAAGGGTTCTCGCACCCCTAGAAATGCAAGTGGCCTTTTCCAGTAAATTATTTTTAACCCTTACCTTCCTTATTGTGATGCTGAAAACTGCACTCACCCAGGGTGCATCTACACTGTATAAATAATGAAGTTTGACACCACTTTAATTGCCATGATCCATCCTACAGAAGCCTGGGATGTGTAGTTTTGTGAGGCACCAGCACTCTGGCAGAGAAGGCTAAATAACTTGTAAAACTACAAATCCCAGATTCCATAGGATTGAGCTACAGCACTTAAAGTGGTGTCAAACTGCATTATTTATACAGTGTAGATGCACTCCAATAAAAAATTCCCTATAAAAAAAAAATTCCCACTTTCCTCCATCCATATCCTTCAGTTCCTATCAGCTATACGCAGGGAGCCTCCATTGGAGATGCCATGAACCTTCAGAGCCACCCGAGGGCGCCACCACTCTTTTTAGCAATCTTTTCCCTTTCTTAAAGAGGGTGCTAAGTGACAGATACTCTAACATTTCATCAGCAGGTGGAAACCACAGCTTGCTGTCATAAAAACCCACAGTTTGGCAGACCTGAAAGCTATTTGATCAGCAGAAGCAGGGGTTGGTGCTGGACGAAGGCACAAGATCCACCGCTCTGGGAAGAACTGCATCCTGTAGCAAAGGGCCTGTCATGGACTGGTGCTCTACTTGTTAAAAAAGGAAACACAGGAGTGTTTTAAAATAGCTTTAGGTTCAATTGTGACTTAATATTAAAATAAGCTGAATTTGTGGTTTACTATCACAGCATCTAATATTTTTCTCTTCTCCTTATCTGTACCTATTTAATCTTGTTGCAAGTTGCCTTGAATGCCAGTTTTGGGAGAAAAGTGGAATGTTAACTCAAATAGAGCCGTATGTATGTGATTTCCAGTTGCCTGTTGGTTTATGGGAACCCCATGAATTCTACTGGGTTTTCTTAGGCCATTGCCTTCATCTGAAACTTGGCCTACAGCACCTGGTGTTCATTAGCAGTCTCTCATCCAAGTACTAAACAGAGATGGCACTGCTTAGCTTCTAAGATCAGACAGCACCTGGTGCCTTCAGGATATTTAGGTCCAAATATAATTAACAAATATTAATTAATTAATTATAGAATGGTGGTGAGCTAAGGCTGATGACACACTGTAGAAATAATGCAGTTCAACACTGCTTTAACTGTCATGGCTCAATGCTATGGAATTCTGGGATTTGCAGTTTTGTGAGACATTTAGCCTTCGCGCTCTGGTGCCAGAATGAACTACAAATAATCCAGGTTGAAACTGGATCATATGCCATAGCTCCTTCCAATGGAATCCTGGGATTTGCAGTTTTACAAGGTCTTTGACCTTCTCTGCCGAAGAGTGCTGGTGCTTCACCAACAAACCCTGGGATTCCATAGGAAAAAGCTATGGCAAATAATCCAGTTTCAAACTGGATTATTTGCATAGTGTGGATCTGGCCTAAATTTTTCTCTCTCTCAACAGCTACTTGCCCCTGCCATGTTTTCACACTGCAGATTGTGGTTATGCTACCGCAGTGGTGAGGAAACTGTAGGCCATTGGGCTCAGTTGGCCCCAGGGGAATTTGTGTGCCCTCCTGGCTCACTCTGGACTCCACAAATCCCTCCCTTAACCACTGGTGAATCCCCCGCCCCCTGCATCTGCCCTCAAAATAGCAAACCACTGTTTTTAGAGTGGTTTCTCACCTTTATTCACAACTCCAGCCCACCCAAAGCTATTTAAGAAGCACCATCATTTCACAGTTGAAGAACAAAGCGCATGTAGTCAAGCAACATCAAGGCGTGTTCAAGATGGCCAAAGTTATGAATGAGAAAGAACAAACAAGCTAAGAGAATCTGTAGCAGTCTGCTTTTGCCTGACCCTACTGGGAAGGGCAAGATTCCGCCCCTCCTGTTCTCTTCCCTTGCTGAGTTGTGTGCAAAGTACTTTTGCACATCAAGCTCAGTTTACAGCAAGGACTTTATCAGACATGAAAATGTGGCATCATCAGGACGCCGCATAACCGTGAAAGGTAGTGCAGATCAGATGACGTTGCCCTTTCGCAGTCAAAAACAGACCAAAACCTGTTGCTTTTAATTGACGGCTTAAGCCATCAATAGATTCCCCTGCTACTTTTTTGCTGGCATTGCCAGCATGCGATGCCCCGTCCCTTTAAATCTTGTACTTACCCCAACAATGCCCTCTACGACGCGAACACTTCCGGGTCAGATTGGGACACCCAGGTAAGTGACTTTTTTTTTTAACTTCTCTGGATTACTTGGGACCTTTAAGGTGTGTGTGTGCTTTGTGCAACTTTAAACGTAGTTTTCTTGTTTTTATTTTTGAATTTCCTGTGCGACGAAATTGCATGAGATTTCAAGTGAGGAAGTGAACGGGGCTCCATTCACTTCCTCTTTATTGCCAGGGAGCCTTTGCCGGGAAAGGAGGTAAGTGCAGGGGAAAGCATTCTTTTGTCGGCATAGAAATGGGTTTTTCTATGCCGGCAAAAGAATGTTTTACAACTTGTAGTCTGATAAAGTCCCAACTGAAGTGAGCTGAGGATGAAGGAGGTAATGGGAGAGGGGATAGAGAAACTGGGACATTTCAAAAGCAGCCTCAAAATCAGGAAGGAAGAGGATTAATTGGGACTGTCTCCTCCAGATCAGGATGGTTGGAAGGTATGAAGCACCTACACTAAACCAGAAGCTGCTACCTGAAATGATTTCTTAGCAGCGGGGAGAGGAGCATGTGGGGGTAAAATTGGACCCCACCCTCTCCATAGTTTCCACCCTTATTTCTGCTGTGGGTATCTAGTGGTTAGTGCCCATGACAGAACTGGTGACCAGCAACATAACTGAGCTCCCTTTCTACATGTTGGCACCATTTAAAAAGAATTTTTAAATTAAATATATCCTATGTTTAACATTCTGGGTGTTGTCCACAGCCCTGGTGGCGCACTAGTTAAATGCCAGTACTGCACTGCAAGCCACAACGTTATGAATTCACTCCCAGTGAGCTCCAAGGTTGACTCAGTCTTCCATCCTTCCGTAGTTTGGTAAAATAGGAATAGATGAGGTCTTTTGTTGGAGGGGAGCAGGAGAGGAAGGACCTATTTTACAAGCATTAAGGACTCTTGCTTGAGTGGATTAGTGAATGACTCACCTCCAGGTGTTAAGTCCTGATCTGAGTATTTGGTTTTGGGGGGATTTCCAAAGGCCCTCCCTTGGTCTTGCATGAATCCGTCTTTGGTATTTGGGGGGCTCTGGTTTACCTGCAACCACATGGATGGCCACCTTAAGCCAAATTATTAAATATAGCCAATTATTTGATATTCCAAGATGGGGTCTATCAGGATAGGTAACAGCACTCCTTCTTTAGAAACCTTTTTGGCAACAATTTTTAAAACAGACTCCATATTCTGAACAGAGACAACAATGGCACACTGGTTTTACTGTCACCCAAAAAGGGGAAGTGTACCTTCAAAGAAGAGGACAAGACATGAAATTGAATAAAATATATATGCAAATACATTTGTGAAAATATAAAAATAAGTACAATACAACCCCCGTATCTGCGGGTGATATGTTCCCAGACTTATGTGGAAACGTGAGACCACAGATAACGGTGAACTCTATTGAAATGAATTACTTCCAGCCTAACTTCTAAAGGAAGCATATCATAGAATCACAGTGGAGAACCTAGAAAATGCATAGAGAGGACATGTTTTTTTTCAGATGTGGGTAAGTGAAATCACAGATACCGGTCCTGTGGATACAGGGGTCGTACTGTACTATGCACAATTTGTCTGACCCTTAATGATAAGTACTGTGACCAGGTATACTATATACATACTATACTATACACAATATACTATACACACTATACAATTATAACTCTGCCATGACAACATCCTATGGAATCCTGGGATTTGCAGTTTAGGGAGGGGCACTTAGAATACTCTAGTGCTTCCGCAAAGTATACAGTTGGCCCTCCACAGTCACTGGAGTTAGGGGCACAGGATTCCCGCAAAAGTTGTAAACCATGAATATCTCTAGGTCCCCTAAACCAATGCCTCTTAAGCTTTTCGTTACCAGGGATCCCCTTTAAATATCTTTTTTTGCCACAGACCCCCAAGACTTAACTCACAATTTAAAACCCTAACAACAACAATACAATCACACTGTCCATTAACCCTTCCCTCAGAGGCACTAGAGGGGAGGGAAGACTTTTCTCCTGCTTCTTCCTGAAAATTTGTGGCTGGAGTGGATTGAAGAGCAAAACAAAATACTCAAGTAAGACTCAACACCTGAAGGTGAGTCAATCACTAATCCACTCAGTGATAGCAGGAGACCTTACTGTTTGTGAAATGGGATTTTCCACTCCTGCTCCCATCCAACAAAAGACCTTGCCTGCTTCCTATTCAATTCCAAAAGTATTGATCACTAACAATTGTTAACTCTTGAGTACTCTTTTTTTGTCCTGGGAACTTCTGAGAGTCATTGTATTTCACTCAGAACTCCTGTCCCTTCAGGGGAATTATTTCATATAAATGTGATCTCAAAACATCACCAAAGTGTGCACAGATTCTGTTCCTTTTGTCTCCATATCAGTCTGTATATCCAGATGCACATACTGTATTCCCTTCCTGTTGAATCCATGTCACACTGTGTAGCCAGTCCATTACCTAGACCTCCTCGCTGTCAGTTTACTTCGCGATCTCTGCTCTGCAGGATTGGTGCAGTATAACTTGCTACCCTCTTACTCTATTTCACTATTTCCTACTACTTTTGATAGTCTTGTGTGAGTGCCTGAAACCTAAGTCTGTGTGTGAATGCTGTTACTGTTAATTTCCAATAAAGACCACTTAATTGTATCTTTTGGCTTAGAGGTTCCTCCTTAGTACTGGTATACATAGCTTAAAAGCTTCCATTGTTGCCCGTCCTCTTGCTGCCATAATTGATCTAATTAAACATTCCCCATTTTAATATTTGGACATCAGAGGGTCCTCACATATCCCACACAATTTGGATAACAGTGCTGGAGACCCAAATGACCAAACTCCAATACTATATTTTGCTTTTCATGTGATTAAAACAAAGACTTTTCCAGTTAAGCTTTAGTTCTTTATCTTCGCTCCCCTCCATTCAGTAGGCAGCTCTAAATGGAAACTGAAATTTTTTGGCATTATATACAACTTCAGGATTGTAAAGAACCATGATAAACCTGCTTTTATTTCCTTAAATAAAATGGCAGTTCTGCCCACAGTTATTAGGGAGCTACGCTCAAGTGGCACCTACTTCTGAATAAACATGCTCAGGACTGAGTAAACATAGCTGCAGTCTAGATCCTAGCATTGTTTATAAGTTGTTAGAGCAACTGTGTGAAGTCCTGGCCTGCCAGATTCAGTTTCCTGCAAGCTGCTTTTTCTCAGTTCAGACAGATTCATAAGAGAGAATAGTGAAACAGAAAACCCGAGGTAGGAGAATCATCATGTGAATCACTGCAAGTTCAAATTAGATGTATCTGCTTATCTACAAAATCTGAGAAAACTGGATTTATTCTCATTCTGATTGAACAAGGTTAAGATATTTCCATAGAAAAGCACTTCTGGATGACTACTGTATAAAGCATCTCCCAAATTGGGCCAAATTAAATGTTAAAATGCAAGGACTGATGAAGTACAATGCTGTTTTGAGCCTTGGGGAACTGGATGCCCCCAGCTCCCCAGTTTGCCTTTCTGAAAAACAAGTGAATGGTATCTCCTAGAAGCCTCCTGGCAATTCCCCTGTTACATAGGGGATTGTCTAAACAGCTAAAATAATCCTCACAGAATGGGAGGAGAATATGATGTGTCTAAATGGGATTCTGCATAGTTTTGCCATATTCTGACAGGGGGCGGCAGCTAAAAACAGCACATACTCCGCAACAAAAGCCTTCACAGCTTTTTCTGGAGTATTTCTCAAAAGATTGGGGACAAGCAATTTGCTTACCCAAATGAGCAGAAGCTGAGAGCTGATTGGCTGGATTAGCACGGAGGTGGGACTTGCTAACAAGGCAAATGCCCAGAGAACCACGTTGGTTTTTCGCCTTAGCGAATGAGAGCTAAGGTAATAAGATGGTGTGTTTTTTTTTTGTTTGTTTGTTTTGTTAAGGTGAAATATTGCTTTATACTATATGGGCATAGTTGTTTTTTTTTAAAAAAAAATGCTGTTTGGCGGCTGCAAATTGGTAAGTAAAAACGTGAATAATTCACTCACAGCCTCCATCTTGATTTGCAGGCATGCCCGTTTGCACAGCAAACACGGATAGCAAAAAACCCAAAAAACTGTTAAGACAAATATCAGCTGCTGCGAATTGCCATTACTGTGGAGCAATCCACATGTTTTCATCTCGTATAGACAAGCCCTAGGTCATACACACACATTGTTTAACATTAAAAACCATAGTGATTTAAAACCAGAAATGGACTTCTGGACTTTTATTCTTTTCTCTCTATGTGTGGGGAGGGAATTTTGGTAGTTCTGTTTCTTGGGTAAATGAAGGGGGCAGAGCCTCAGATTTTTGTATGATGGGGGAAGAGACAGAAGGATGGGCCCTGGTGGTGATGGTGGGCTAGAGCAGACACACAGAGATAAATGATACATAATAGGTTATCATTTAATCACCTTTGTAAAGTCCCTGTAACATTCATCACAAGCAAGCTGGTGAAAATATGGGCTTCTAACCTAATCTTTAAGTCTTACGGATCTATCTGTTCATTTAAGTCAGGAATGGGCAACTACGGAAGACTAGAGGGTTGCATTAGCTCTGACTTTGGGTGGCTGCACCTACCACCACCAGACCAAACACCCTCTAGGGAATATGAGGGCAGGTTTTGGGGCCTTCCTGGGCCCCTAAAGGGCATTTGGAGGCAAAAAAATGGGGTGCCTTTCTTTGGGGGAAAATGACTTTGACCCTTGCTAGAGGGTTCTGGGGGCTCCAAACATTGCCTAGAGAGGTGGTGGGGTCTCCTTCTCTGGATATCTTCAAAAAGAGGCTGGAAAGCTACCTGCTGGGCATGCTGTAGCTGGAGATGCTGCATTGAGCAGGGAGTTGGACTCAGTGGCCCATGAGCCTCCTTCCAACTCTATGATTCTTTCTTTTAGGCCTACAGCTCCAAGTGGAGCATAATTACGTCCATGACAACTGATTCTTGCTTCTTCCATGAGGAAGCTGTAGGCCTCAAAGCCCTGGTAGCTGATGGTTTCCATGTGAGTGAGGATGGTGAAGCAGCTTTGGAAGCTCTTTTGAAATTCAGACTAAAACCCAGAGCACATTCATCTCCTTACTGCCATGGAAGCTATCAGCTGCCACTAACGAAAAAGTAACATGTCCAAACTCTGAAATATGGAATACAGTTGGACCCATATATCCGTGGGGGTTTCGGTTCCTGTACTTACCACAGATACCAGAAACTGCAGATAACAGCAAATTCTATTAAAATAAAGGATTTCCCAATAAAACATACCATAGAGTTGCATTGGAGGACTTAAAAGATGTCTAGAGAAGATGCCTCACTAGGCATTTTCTAGGATGACTCTATGGTATACACCCCTGTTTTGTGTCCTGTGGATAACTGGAACCGTGGATATTGGTTCCACAGAAACGGGGGTCCTACAATATATTGAAAATTATTTAATTTCTCTCCACTGTATTTCTGATACAGTAAAGAGTTCCCTGTGTTATGAAAGGGCCTTTTATGGTTTAACACAGTCTAAATAGCACTACCTTTCTGTGGTGGTGGGATTGTGTGCTCTTGCAAAGCATAAGGTTATGCTGAAGTCAGCAGTGCTGATGGCAGAGTCTCCCATGTCAGACAGGCTTTTGCTGAGGAGCCAGACTAAGGAGATTATCGCACGTACAAAAACCTCATCAGAAGATTGTGAGAAGAAGAGGAAGGGGCGAGATTATCAGATGACAATGTCCTCCAGCATCCCTGGGTTATAATTTGGCCGTAAGTAAGGTGTCCCTTTCTATTAGCAGCTTGCCTCTGTCAATACGAAAGGGAAGCCTCATCTGTGGCAGCGCTACAACCCAGGGACGGCTGAAGGATGTGGGCGTCTGATAATGTCACCCTTTCTGTTCCTGTCATGTTCTTCTGACATGGTTTGGAATGCAGTTTTTTGCTGCATTCCACCACGTCTGATAATCTCCTAAATGTGCCAAACAGCCACTGAGCAGCAGCAGTGGTGGTGGGTGACACTGGTGGAGGATCTCTCAGAGACAACGGCAGTGGCACCATAGCTAAGACTTGTTCATACTGTACAGAAGGAGGCATGGTCAATTTCTTTTTGAATATTGTTTACCAGTAAAACCCTCTGATGAGACAATCAAAAACAAAACAAGAGATAGTTCCAGAAGATGAGACTCCCAGGTTGGAAGGCACTGAGGAAGAGCAGAGGACAACCATGAGTAGGAATTGGGCTAATGATGCAACTGGACTCAAGCTATGTTGTAGGGACATGGAATGTGAGAAGCCATGTCCGTGAGTCTGCAAGACCTGAGCTGGGCTGTTGAGCATAGGATGATCTGGAAGTGTTTCATTCATAAGGTCGCCATAAGTCGAAGTTGACTTGACAGCAGTTAACAATAAACATAACATAAAGTTTTTATAGTTCCATAATTATCACTTTTAAAAGTGATTTATATACTTAGAGGGGTATTACTTCAAGCAGGCAGTTAACTACTGCTTGTGTAGGAAACAGAGGTGCCAGTTCCACGACAGGATAAAGTTCGCAAAATTCCGGATTACCGTTCTTTCACATCAGGAGTGCATAATTCACACGAATTCTTGCTTATTTGGAAGATGCGGCAAGTTTTGGTTTTCATTAGTTTACACAGGCAAAGGTTGGGGGGCATGGCCTCCAAATGATTAAAGCCAGGCAGGAGGCGGGGAGGGAGCAAGGAGGGGGTAATGGAGAGGCAAAAATAGACCGTAAATAATGAGAGGGAAGAAAAGCACAAACAAACAAAAGAATGACAGAGTGATCTGTCAAGTTCCCGATCATCTTCCCTGGCCCGAAAGCCTTGAATAAAGACAAAAGAGTGAAGGGAAGCACAAACAAACAAAAGCACGATGGAGCGATCGGCCGGTTGCAGCACACACACACACACAAACACCACCCAAGCAGGGGCTAGCCCCATTCCCGATCGTCTTCCCTGCCCCCAAAGGAAGGCCCTCCAAAGCCTTCCTTTGAAACAGACAGGAAGGGCTCAGAGCAGATTTCCCAAAGTGGGCTGCAAGCAGAAGGGGCAAATGGCAGGCTCGGTGGATTTCCCTCTCCAACCCCTCCGTCTATTTGGAGAAGGCACAATAGTCACTCCAACCAATCAGGATTCAGCTCTGCTCATGCTAATTAGAAAAGGTCACTGCAAGTTCACACAGACATTTGCGAATGGTAAGTTCACATGACCAATTGTGCGCTTTTTTGCAAACTTTATAAAAAAATTTGGGAAAACTAGCAAAAGCTGATACAGCATGACTTATGGGTTTTTCGCTCCCCCTCCTTCTGAAAAGGGCACTGTGGCTTCGAAATGCATGGGAACTAGCAGGCTTCTTGTCACATTCTTTGAGGATTTATTTTGCCGTGTAAACGGCACCAGAGATTACTTATCTCTGGGACATTTGGGGTTGTTCCATTTAGATACTCCCAGGAGCTATACTGTATTTTCATCTCAGTACATTGCTTCTACTAACTCCTGCCTTGTTTTGTTTCCACCTGAATATAATTCAGATGATTTCCTTTAAGATCAAAACCAATATAAATCTCTGACAAAGCTGCTTTTGTTTACCCTGGAAGCTCAGAAAGAGAGATGGAGTTTTTCAAAGATTAACCCTGTCAACTGTTCAGGTGAACTACGTCAACTGAACCTATTGGTTTGGCTTAATGCATTCTTGTCTCTGAGCCATGGTTATACATGGTTTTATATATTGCATAAGTAAGGCCTCTTGTTAAAGGGACAGAAGCAGGTTCTAAAATCTGACTTATTAGGCAGAGAACAGCCAACTGCATGTGGGCTAAAGGAGATTGAAAGCATGTCAGTCTTGAAAAATATTATTTATTTATTTATTTATTTAAGTAACATGTATTTCCTGCTTTTCTTCCAATGAGCTGAAGGTGCTTTTTCTGGCCTAAAACAACCTGGGGAATATTGTATTTAAATGCCAAATCATGCTTCTTAAGACTTAAGGGGGCACACAGTGGACCCTCAGGATCCACTGGAGTTCAGTTCCAGTACCCCACCCCACCCCCTCATGGATACCAAAATATGTGAATGCTCAAGTCCCATGATATACAATGGAGCAGTAAAATGGTGTCCCTTATTTAAAGTGATGAACAGCAAGGTTGCTTTCTTTTCTTTTTTCTGAATATTTTCGAGCCGTGCTTGGTTGAATCTGTGGATGCAGAACCCATGGATGCGGAGGGCCTACTGTCATTTGCAAATCTGGATGCATTGGGGGAGTTCTGGGCAGGGAGAGCTACATTGGAGCCTCAAGTCAACCTCTGTTCTCCTACAAGAACAAGACAACATAGGAGTTCCACATGGGAGAAAAGCAGGATAATAAATAAATAATATAACATAAAACCTGACAAATCCCAACTCCAACCATACACAATCAAGTCTAGTGCCATCTAGGAACCAAACCATGTAATTACACCATCCACCCAGATGTGTCATTGGCCAAATTCAGCTCAGAGTACCTGGGGGAGACTGATTCAAAGCAGTGGCATGCCAGGGAAAAATGGGAACCACATCGCAATAGACAGGATCATGGCAGCACCCTGGACAGATCACTATGGGATGTCCTAACTGGCTCTCACCCAAAGAGAGTTGTTCTCTCAGCAATATACAGAGACCTTCTGATGCCTACTGGAGTCAGGCTGGTGTGGATGTGGTCTTAACCTCACCCTCTCTGAAGAGCTGTCTGTATTTCTTACAGAGGCCTTGCTAGATTTTCCTGACACTATCATGGTTTCCTCCAATTTAACCCAGTATGATTTTACCAATGCCTACATTTTAAGTTTGCTTTTCTTTCATTCCAAATATAAACCTGACAAGCAGTTTCACAGTCCTTAACAATCATAGGAAACTTCTGTTGTCATCTTTTCTATTCTAGCTACTAAGGAAATTCCCTTGAAGTACTTAAAAGGAAAGTGTGAGAAGTATTAGGAACACGGGGTACTACCATAACAGTGAAGATTCAGTCAGGCTTGTAACAGCTGAAGCTTCCAATTCCATCTCCATGGGTCCCTCGCATAAAATGCGTTGTAGTAATCCAGTTGTGCGATTACTGGAGCGTGGATCAACCTGACCAAACCAAGTTTTTAATGAGCAAGACTTATTTAGGAAGGAAACAATTTTAGTACTGATAAAGCCGAGAAAAGTTACTCTTTGGATTACAAGGACATTTTCAGACAATCCTTGCAGTGCAAGGATCAAGCAGGAGAGATTCGTAGCAGCAGCGCGGCAGGGGGTCCATTTTGGACGACACTATCCCTGCGGCGAAATCGTCCATCTCTCTTCCATTTAGGGTTGCAGCCTGCCGCGCCATATTCAGCCAGATTTTATTCATGGACAACCTCCGTGAATAAAATCTGGCTGAATATGGCACGGCAGGCTCCAATGCTAAACGGAAGAGAGACAGACGATTTCACCGCAGGGACGGCATCATCCAAAATGGACCCCCTGCCATTTGGACCGAAATGGACCCCCTGCCACTGAAAAATGTCCCAAGTCTCAGAAATCCCCAGGCAGTATGGCCACTAGCTTTTTGGGAGTTGAGGTCCAAAAAGCCCTAGAACTTCCAGACTGTTACACTAGGTGACATGTGACATAAATATGATTGTAATTTAATAAGGGATAGCTGCCCTCTTTTTTCATAGTATCTGTACAGTGTTTCATTTTGATTATTTAGGTGATGATATAAACAAGAAAAGAGTGCCTTTCTTACTACAGGCCAGTCACTTGTAGCTTCCAGATTTCTAAAAAAAGTAATTAGCATACTTACCTTTAGACAGGCTTAGAACTAGAACAGTAACTAATTACTTTTTAAATATGACTTTCCACACTCTGATAAATCTGCTTCCAAATTTCAACATTATTTATTTATTATTTACAACATAATAGGTTGTTGCTGTTGTGTGCCTTCAAGTCATTCCAGACTTACGGTGACCCTAAGGCAAACCTATCACAGAATTTTCTTGGCAAAATTTCTTCAGAGGGGGTTTGCCCTTGCCTTCTCTGAGGCTGAGAGAGTGGAGACACCTGGTCCTAAAACAATAGAGGTTTGCCTGAGACCATTCAGTTTTAATGTTCCAATCATTCATAATCATTAACACATCCAGAGAATCCATTGTCCAACCTTGGGGAACTCAGATGGACATTGTATTGTACTCAATATCACTCCTTCAGGGGGAAATTGACTATAAATATCACCCTAAAACACAGCCAAGGTGTGCACAGCTTCTCTTCCTCCCATCACTCTGTCCATCTGCTATGTGACCCCCTGAGCTCTGTTTCAGTATCTTCTGCTGCACAAATCTCTGCTCTTCAGATAGGTATAGTATAGCCCATCATCCCTAACTCTATTCCTCTATCCCAATACTTCCTACTTTCTTCATTAGCCTTGTGTGACTGCTTGAAGCCTGAGTGTATGCATGTGTGTGTTCCCTTGATTATTTTTCAATAAAAACAAATTTTTATTTCATCCCCTGGCTTGGAGTCTCCTCGGTTACTCCTGGTTACATAGGTCAAAAGTTTCCACAGTTACCCAACTTCTCTCAGCCACTATTTGAGCTAATTAACATTCCCCATAGAAATATCAATTTTTGGTAGACATATGTGGAATTTCCATGGACCTCAGCAATTTGGGTAACACATGGATGGCATGCAGGCCCCAGAGATGCTTTTTTGCAACATTTTTGGCTTTTTTTTTTTTTTTTGGCTCCATAATGTGTAGAACTGTTCTTTAAGGGTTGTTGAGGGCATTACAATCACATTTATAACCTCACCCCTGGGATTAAATGAAATCTTGCGGGGAAGACAGAAAAATACTATTAATTGCCTCAAAATGCCCCCCAAATACCCTCATGAAGGTGCCAAAACATGCCCCCATGTCCCTCTGAGGGCATTTAGAAGCCCTAAGAATGTTTCAAACCATTTTTGGGAATGTTGAGATAAGGAAGGGTTTCTTTCTTCATATGTGGTAGATTTGTAAGAAGACAAAAAATTATCAATCCAAGATTTATATGTTAATTCAAAAAAAAATCTTAAAAAGATAGATTTTGCAATGTTACCAGAAATTTTTCTGCTCGGCATTACTCATAAAGATTTGGACAATAAACATGGATGATAACAGTGGCAAGAACATTGCTTAATCTTGGAAATGGACTGAAGCACCTATGATGGAAGAATGGGTTGTTAAGATTGCTAAATTAGCCCCAGTTGCAAGACTAATATTGGTTTTAAAGGATAAGCCAACTGAAAATGTTTTGAAAACCATCTCTGGACTTTTTCAGCAATACGAAAACTAACAATGTAATAGTCAGTGGTTATGGTTATTAGTAATTCTAGTAGGATTATTTAGCTGGATCTGTAATGGTAGAACAGTATGTTTCTTTTTAAACTGTCTTTTCACTCCAGTTACGACGGGGGCGGGGATCAGAGCCCTATCTGTTTGTTTCTTTGTCTGTTTTCTGTCTCTCTCTTCTTTCTCCATTCTTTGGTTTTTTCCTTTTTTTTTCTGTTTCCTTGCTTTTTGATGTATTCTTCAAATGTATATTATCTTAGTTTTGACTGTTCATAGAATCATAGAGTTGGAAGAGACCACAAGGGCCATCCAGTCCAACTCCCTGTCCTGCAGGAGTACACAATCAAAGCATTCCCAACAGCGATCCAGCCTCTTTAAAAATCTCCAAAGAAGGAGACTCCACCACACTCTGAGGCAGTGTATTCCACTTCAAAACAGCTCTTACTGTCAGGAAGTTCTTCCTAATGTTTAGGTGGAATCTCTTTTCCTGTAGTTTCAACCCATTGTTCTGTGTCCTAGTCTCAGGAGCAGCAGAAAACAAGCTTGCGCCATCCTCAGTGACATCCCTTCAAATATTTAAACATGGCTATCATGTCCCCTCTCAACCTTCTCTTCTCCAGACTAAACATGCCCAGCTCCCTAAGCCGCTCCGCATAGGGTGTGGCCTCTAGACCACCCACCATCCTGGTTGCCCTCCTCTGGACACGTTCCAGCTTGTCAATATCCTCCTTGAATTGTGGTTCCCAGAACTGGACACAGTATTCCAGGTGAGGTCTGACCAAAGCAGAATACAGTGGCACTATTACTCCCTTAATCTAGAAACTATACTCCTATTAATGCAGCCTAGAATTGCATTGTCTTTTTTAGCTGTTGCATCACACTGCTGACTCATGTTCAGCTTGTGGTCCACTAAGACTCCTAGATCCTTTCTGCATGTACTGCCACCAAGCCAGGTGTCACCCATCCTATAGCTATGCATTTCATTTTTACTGCCCAAGTGTAGTATCCTACATTTTTCACTGTTGAAATTCATTTTGTTAGCATTGACTCAGCTTTCTAATCTGTTGATGTCATTTTGAATTCTGATCCTGTCCTCTGGGGTATTTGCTACCCCTCCTAATTTGATATCATCTTCAAACTTGATAAGTATGCCCTCTGTTCCCTCATCCAAGTTAGTGTTAAATCAATCAATGAATCAATAAATTGCAGGAAAAAATGCTGCTGCTACTGCTCCTCCTCCTCCTCCTCATTATTATTATTATTATTCGTCCCCCCATATCTGTGGGGGATATGTTAATGGGCTTAGGACTTTATCAGACGAGCATCTAAAAACACTGTAATTCTGCTATTGAGGAAAGTGGAAACATAGTGCCATGATCACAGTAATTATCACATGTTGCTGTAAATTGCATGATACTATCAGTACAGAATGATCACACAACCACCACTAGCAGTTTAAGAATGGGATTTCAGCTTGCACTATAGTAACACTTCTCTTCACAGTGCCTTCTAATGATAGAGTATTAATGTTTTGTGCTGGCCAGTGCTTGCGTCTTTCAGAAAATGTTTCTTTTACTTCTGTGATTTTTGCCAGGGTGAAATTTCAAGTATTTTCGCAAGAAGACACAACTTCAGTTAAAAACACCAAAAACAAATACATAATGAAAGAACTTCACAAATAAACACTTAAACAAACATTAAAATGTACCATGCAAAGGTGACAGTTTATTAAAACATCCTGTTGGTCCCTTTCATGTTCTCCTCTGGAAGTTTAATTATGTGTTTTTGTTGGGAAAGTGGAGGGGAAAAGAGGACTACATCTTCACACTGTAATTGCATGATTACAATGGAACATGATTTCGCACATTCATCAATACTACAAAAAGAGCGATATTGAGGGCTATTGATAGGTTTTGCCTGTCAATGAAAATTTACATGTAATTAACAGGTAGAACACACACGAACCACAGGAGGAGGATGACAACAGGAACCCATATGTTCTACTATCCTGTCGTGATTGTGCAATTTCAACCTCGTGTGATAAAGTCCTTACTGTGTATAAGTGAAACCACAGATAATAGGAAACATCATTAAAATAAAGATACCATAAAGTTACATTGGAGGACCTAGTGATTCCTAGAGAGGACAACTCCCTAGGCATTTTCCAGTCCAACTCTATGGTACGTGTCCCCTATTTTGGGTCTGTCAGAAAACTGAAACCATGGCTATTGGTTCTGTGAATATGGGGGGGGGGTTTGACCTGTATCATCATCATCCTCATCTTCATTGACACCTCTGAGAGTTTGTCCTAACAAAACCTCCTGAATTCTGCTCCTCTGTAAGCTCTGTTTTGGCTTAAGAAGGACAGAGACAGTGAAGTCATGGTTATAGGGAGTGACAACTGCACTCATATGAATTCCTGAAAGAGAATTGTCATTGTGGTGATCAGTGTTATTCAAAGCAGTCCAGGACTGATTCAGACCTCTGGTCCATCTAGCCTCTTCTGACCTGCATCTCTTCTCTAGCATCACAGGCAAGGGCTTTTTTCCATCACTGCTAACTTGAGATGTTTCTCCTTATTGCTGCTGGGGAATGAACCAGGGACTTTCTGGATGCAAAAAGCATGTGCCTCTCCCCTGAGCTACACCTTTCCCCCAAAAGGGGTAGTGGTGGTTCTGTGGGGATTTTAAAGAGAGAATTGTCTGGTGTTTGAGACAACTGTACTTCAGTTCATGGGATTCTTTGGAAGAAGCCCACATTTCTGGTGTGGGTGTGTGTCAAGCAGAACTTGGAGAGTTCCTTTTTTCTGACTTTGTTTGTCTTTGTATGTGCCTTCAAGTCACTTGTCAACTTATGGTGAACCCATGAATTGGTTTTCTTAAGCAAGGAATAGTCAGCGGTGGTTTTGCCAGTTCCTTCCTCTGAAATATAGCCTACAGCACTTGCTATTCATTGGCAGTCTCCCATCCACATACTAACCAGGACTGACCCTGTTTAGCTTCCATTATCAGACAGGATCTGGTGGCTTTAGGGTGTTTAGGCCCTTCATGCACAGGACCAAAATGCCCCATTACTGCCCCGCCACCTCCTCTCCCGTTCCTGCCACGGAATAACGTAATTCTTTCACACACTTACCTTAATTCCGCGGTAGAAACGGGCTCCCCCTCCCCTTGCTGGCCGGCCGTAAATACAACCATTGTAAGGCTGCTTTTACGACTGGCCGTCTGAAACGTTATCACGTTATCACGTGATAATGGCCAGGCGGTTATCACGTGATAATGGCCAGGCGGTAAATTTAAAAAATAAAACTCCTCAAACATAAAATCAGTTGACCAAGCACAAAAACACACTTTAAATCACACAATCAAAACAGGGTGGGTAAAATAAAGGGTCCCATTTACCTGGATGTCCAGATTGTACCAGGAAGTGCTTGGAACGGACCTCCCCTCCGCGGCTGTCATTTCAGAACAGGAACGGGGCTCCTGTACTCGCACCCATGATAGCGACGGAATGGGAGGTCTATTCACGATGAAAAGTCGTGATTACATTGTTCCGGAACAGTCATGGGAGGAGGATGGATGCAGGACAGAATGGGGTCAACGTCATCTGAAAGGGAAAACCTTTCCCGACCCTGTTCTGTTCCTGCCATGGGATATATAGCCCGTGTGCAAATCTCCGCACTTTAGAACCCACAAAAATCAAACATCTCTGACTCTTTGTAAACTTGCATTGCTGGTTGTACCTTTGAAAATACAATAAAATCCAAAATCCGCAAAAGAGCAATACCTTTATTGGCGAACCAAAATGCACAAAACACTTCATGCAAGCTTTTGAAGTGCCACTAGCTTCTTCATCAGGCAAAAGATGTTAAAAATCATACAGGAGAAGAGAAGAAAAGTGACGGTGTTGGAGTCACAGGCCTACATTTTGCATCAAATGTTGTTTTTGTTATAGTTCAGTTGGTCTGAAGGGATCTCAATGCAGGCAGTGGCCACTCCCCTTTTTTTGGCCATGTGGGGACAGAGTTAAAGGACAGTAAAATTTAAACTCCATTAGCAGCAGTAAAACAATTCCTTTTGGGATACAGGGTGTCTCTGGCAGCTGCCATGCTGCAGAAATAATGCAGTTTGACACTAACTATCATGGTTCCATCCGATGGAATCCTGGGATTTGTAGTTTTTTGTGGTATCAGAGCCCTCTGACAAAGAAGGCTAAATATCTCACAAAACTACCAACCCCAGAATTCCATAGCACTGAGCCATAGCAGTTAAAATGCTGTCAAACTGCATTATTTCTGTAGTGTGGCAACAGTCTCTGTCTCCTGTGAACCCACAGACCTCTTGCCCAGGCAGAGAACCCTGAATTTCTCAAGAAGTCTCTGTATTGTTAAACTTGGAAAAAAAAAAAAACCTTTGGGTGCTGTACAGTGTATGAACAGAGAGCTTTGTGGACACAAAGTCAAATGTGCAATGAACTGACTTCTCTATGGGTACATCTACACTGTAGAAACAATGCAGTCTGACACCACCTTTACTGCCATGGCTCCATCCGACAGAAACCTGGGATTTGTAGTTTTGTGAGGCACCAGCATGCTTCAGCAGGGCAGGTTAAAGACCTTGTAAAACTACAAACCCCAGGATTCCATAGGATGGAGCTACAGCACTTAAAGTGGTATCAAACTGCATTATTTATATAGTGTAGGTACGTACATCCTAGGAAGCATTAGAGGACTTCAACAGACTAGCGTCTAAAAAGTTGTAATTCCACGAATGAGGAAAGCAGAAATATACTGGCATTATTACACATATTATCTCACCTTGCTGTAATCGTGTGAAAGAACCACCACAGAATTATTGCATGACCACCACCACTACTACTACTACTAATAATAATATTTATTTTTACCCCACCTCTCTGTTAAAAACAATCAGGGCGGCTTACAACAGTTAAAATACAACAATACAGACTAAAATCCCTAAGCCCCACCCACCCCAACCCTTCCCCATAAAAAGATATTAAACTAGTATCAAATTAAAATCCACCTAACTTAAAATCACATAAATAAACAAATACAAAAATCAACAGCCAGCAAGTCAGGGTAAAGGACTAAATGAGGCCAGGAGGCGCAGCTCCTGAGGCCGGGATCTAATCAGGAATGGCGTGCCCAAAGAGATCTGTCTTTATTGCTTTTTACTGGAGTTATATGCTCTCTCCGAGATGTTCCCAAGACCACTCTGGCTGCCATATTTTGTACCAACTGAAGTTTCTGGACCAAGCACGAGGGTAGCCCCATGTAGAGCGCATTGCAGAAATCTAGACGAGAGGTTACCAGTGCGTGCACCACAGTCTCGAGGTCCCTTTCTTCCAGGAAAGGGTGCAGCTGGCGTATCAGCCGAAGCTGATAACAGGCACTCCTGACCATCGCATTCACCTGACTAGTCATCTGAAGGGATGAATCAAGGAGCACCCCCAGACAGCGAACATAGTCAGAGAGCATGACCCTGTCCAGGATCCACTTAACAGAGACCTTGACCCTGTCCAGGACTGGAAATTGCAACCCAACTCCTGGTTTCAGAACCGCTACCGTGAGCACCTCCGTTTTGTCCGGATTTAATCTCAATCTGTTTTTCCTCATCCAGTCCATTACTGCCTTAAGACAGTCATTAAGAGGAGAGACACCATCGGAATTCGAGGCCAACGATCGAGACAAGAAGAAATAGATCTGGGTATCAACTGCGTACTGATAACACCCAGCCCCATAACTCTGAATAATCTCACCCAGCAGCTTCATATAGATGTTAAACAGCATTGGGGACAGGATGGCTTCTTGCGGAACATCACAAGTAAGCTCCTTTTTGCTGGAGCAGCTGTCCCTGAGCAGCACCCTCTGGGACCTGCCCAAGAGGAAGGACCGGAACCACTGGAGCGCAGTGCCTCTGATTCCTAACCCACTCAGGCGATCCAGGAGGATGCTATGATCTATCATATTGAAAGCTTCTGAGAGGTCTAGAAGCACCAACAGGGACACATTACCCGTGTCGATGCTTAGATGCAGGTCATTGGTCAAGGCAACCACGGCAGTCTCGACTCCAAATCCCGTCCTAAAGCCAGTTTGAAATGGGTCTAGATAATCAGTTTCATCCAAGACCACTTGAAGTTGAAGAGCAACCACCCTCTTGATCACTTTGCTCAAGAATGGTAACATAGAAACCGGCTTATAGTTGTTCATGTCTAGGGGGTCTGGGGAAGGTTTTTTTTCAGGAGCGGCCTAACTGCCACTTCCTTTAAACAGGATGGAACACCCCCTTCCCTGAGGGATGCATTGATGACGTCCTTAAGGAACACCATCAAGGCACGCCCTCATGGATGGCCAGCCATGAAGGGCAAGGATCGAGAGGGCAGGTCGTCTTCCTCACTCTACCAAGTAGCTTGTCCACATCCTTGGTACTCACGGATTGAAATTGATCCAGTAAACTTACATCAACGGAGTTGCTGGACACCTCGACAATTGTTTCTGTCAAAATACTGGCATCTAAGTCGGCTCTTATCTGAGAGATTTTATCTGCAAAGTAGTTGTTAAACACGTCACAGCAGGCTGTTGGATTAAGCAACAGGTTCTGCGCAGGTATAACCTGCGTCATCTCCCTTACCACTATAAAAAACAGCTGTGCTGGATGGGACTCTGCAGACGCAATACGTGCAGAGGAGAAGGATCTCTGCGCTGCATGTATTGCCTCTCGATAGGACCAAAGAAAGTTCTTATGACAAATTCTGTTGGATAAGAGTCAGGTTTTCTGCCAGTTACACTCTAGTCGTTGTCCAACCAGCTTCATTTTCCTAAGCTCTGATGTATACCATGGCTTATGGTTTGGAGCAGGTTAGAAAGGATGCTTGGGAGTGATCATGTTGATAGCCTTGGTAAGGTCGGTGTTCCAGGTATTAACCAAAGCTTCGACAGGGTTACCGGCGTTACCAACCATTAAACCCTCCAAGGCTTTCTGGAATCCTATTGGTTCCATTAGCCTTCGAGGGCGGACCATTCTAATGGGTCCACCACCCCCGTTGGGGTGGGAAGAGACTCTTAGTTCAGTCTTGACCAGGAAATGATCCGTCCATGACAATGCAGTGGTTTTAATAACCTCCGCCCACAGATATTCCTGTTATACCCTTGTGAGGGTATGACCCACACAATGTGTGGGCCTGACGACCATTTGGGATAGGCCCATGTTTGTCATGGTTTCCATGAACTCCCGAGCAGCACTAGTCAGATTTGTCAAACTGGTCTCGAGTGGAATGTTGAAGTCTCCCAAAACTAAAAGTCTGGGTGACTCCAAGAGCAACTCTGAGATCAGCTGTGTCAGCTCGGTTAGGGAGTCTGCTAGACAACGGGGTGGTCGTTATACTAGCAGAATCCCCAAACTATCCCTGGTCCTCAGGCTAAGGTACATAAACTTGAAGTGGACCGTGTTCCGGACAGGTATCCTGGCCAAAGTCAGATTGTTCTTAAAAACCAGAGCCACTCTGCCCCCCACCCACTTCCCCTCACCTGCTCACTGACAGAATACCCGGCTGGGAGGGCCTGCGTCCACGTGACAGCGCTATCCTCTCCCAGCCAGGTTTCTGTGAAGCAAGCCAGGTCGACATCCTCATCCAAAAGATTGTAAATAATGTGTGTGTTTTTTAACAGACCTGGCATTGCAGAGGAGCAAAGTAAGGTTCTGTGGAATGGTTGGTACGCTCTCCAATCCATTCCGGAAAATAGGGTGAACTGAAGGTGGGATAGCTAACAAACAGCGATCCCACTTTCTTTTGTAACATCTGTTCACTCCGTTACGACCATACCTCCCTTTCCCCAGCACAAGTCCAATTTCCGCCCCCACTCCATTCCCGGTCTCAGCTGACTCCAATTCAAAATGAAGTTACCACTGTTGCCAGTGGACGGGCTAGCAAGTGGAGCATCCTTTCAAGGCTCTCTTTGGTGTTAAGATGTTAAAGAGTTCCTTCTGCAGCCTTCTAGCCTGGTGGAGTGGGGGAAAAGAGGCTGCTGTAGGCTTGGGGTCTTCCTGGCTGGCAAGCTGGTGTTCCTGAGGGGTGTGGGAGTGGCTTATAAGGCCAGCCACTCCTAGCCACGCCCCCTCTCACTGCTGCCCTGCTCCTGGAGGTCCTCAGGTCTTTCTGCAGCCCTCTAGCCCCGGTGGAGTGGGGGGAAAGAGGCTGCTGCAGGCTTAGGTCTTCCTGGCTAGCACTTTAAGAATGGGACTTTAGTTTCTTGATTTAGCATGGGCAAGAGTTCAGGTGTTCTCACAAGAAGACTCGTGTGCTTAAAAACAGCAAAAAAAACCACACCTTAATTTACAAAGTAAATGTGATGAACCAGTCAAACTTCGATCACGCAGACAACAAACATTAAGTTGAATGCTTTATTGCAAAGGCATAGAAGTAAACGGTAGCATGTCATTGACAGCTCTGAAGCAATTCCTGCCAAACCATCTCTTTCAGTCCTTCGTGCCTTTTACAGTAATTAAAAAAAAAAAGTGAGAGGGGTGCTCATTCTTGCTCATTAGGACAAATGATTTGCTTTGGATCACTTTCCCATATGAGAGGAAGTGCAAAGCTGATTGGCTGGGTGAGCGCGGGGGCAGGGCTTGCTAACAGGGCAAGTGCCCACTGCCACCATGCCTTAGTGAGCGATCACTGGTGATAAAATGGGGTGTGTGTTTTTTTTTGTTTTGCTGTCCTTTTAATCCGAAAAATTGCTCTACCACTCCAGTACCCCTTAAGCAACGTTTTTAAAAAAGAAAGTTTGGCGGCAGTGAAGCACTAACACAAGTAAATCGCTCTCAGCTGCCATCTGTCATGCAAAGCTTCTGGGGCCAAAAACACTGTTAAGACAAGTTGCTGCTGCTGCAAAATGCCGTTACTGTGAGGTACTCTGTCCCCACCCCACCCCCCCGCCGTATAGACGAGACCTTGGAAGTGGTGGCTTCTAAGGGAGTGGGGTAATAAATCCATTCCAGGTTCCAATCCATACTTGAAAGGGACTGTCAGAGGTGTTGAAGCTATTTTAGGGTAGGATTTAGTAGCTTAAATAGTGCCTTTAAAGTTACACCTACAGTCATCCCTCCACATTTGCAGATCAAGCATTCACGGATTGGTTATTTGTAGATTATTTAATATGTTCTCTCTAGGCATTTCCTAGGTCCTTCATAATGATTCATAATGGCATGCTTCTGCCAGATGTTGACCACAGAGTTGCACTGGAGGACCTTGAGATTCTGAGGGAAAACAGTTCTCTAGACATTTGTAGGTCTTCCAGTGTGATTCTTTGGTCAACTTCTGCTGGAGGTTGACTGTAGAATCACACTGGAGGACCTACAAATGCCTAGAGAAATGTTTTCTCTGGTAAAAAATAAAAATATATAAATAGCAGGCCTATATTCACGGTTTTCCCATTTTCACGGGAGTTCTCTGCCCTAACTCCTATGAAAGTTGAGGGTTGACTATACTACCTGGAGTGGCTTCCCCTCCTTCCTGATAGGGAAGTTCCCAACTGTCCCTGCCTTCCCCACATCCATTGGGGAGAATGCAGGGCGGAGGAAAGACAGCTAAGGGGAATCTTTGCTGTGACAGAATGCGGATGCAGCCATTCTTCCTTTGTTCTCTACATTTGGCCAGGACCTTTGATCCACCTTAAAAATCTCTCTCTTACACTCTTATAGCATAAACTGGGTCCATAACCTGATAGATAAATGCATGCATGCATGTAGTGGTCAATTAGAGATTCTGTCTTAAGGAGCAAAGACACCAGTGGCTTTAGAGAAACAGATTAAGGTTTTTATTGTAGGAGTTCTATTCTAAGATAGGAAAGTTACTCAGGGTGCTATCCTATCTACATCTCTAGGGAGGGCTGAGAGAGTTCTGGATAAGAGAAGAGGTGGAAACATCTCTTAGAGTATCAGTTTACATCACAGAGGGAGCAGAATAGCTAGACAAGCAGCAAGGACTGTGGGTCACTCAAACTATTTAACCCTAATACTACTGCCCACTCAGGCATTCTTAACTCGGAGAATTAAGATTGTTTTAACAGAGGGGCAGGGTATAAATAAATTTTATTATATTATTATTATAACTTTTTCAGTGCTAAGGAGTGTTGTACTTTCAGCATACTGTTATATCTAGTCAGTTGGACCAGCACTAGTGAGTCATCATGACCAAAACACTGGAATGTCTGTTCAGGATTTCAGCCAGCCATTCCCTCTTTTCCAGGCCATCCCATTCTATTCCCTCTATTCTGGAAAAGTCAGCAAGTGTTTTGTGCTCACTGAGCATGCTCAGTCCACTTTTGGTTATTTTTTTAAAAATCAGCAGGTTCCCATCACCTTAGGACACCCCCCCCCTCGATGTTTTGTACTTCTGCAAATATCTGGAGTTTTCTGCAGCTTGTGTGTAGATTGGGGTGGACAACCTGTTGCCTTGACAATATTGTCAACATATAATTCCCCTCTATATCGCCAATGAGGAATGATGGGAGTTGCAGTCCAGCAACATCTGTTGTCCAAGCTGTTGACCACGTTGTCCAAGTGTAGTTGGCACCATCTCTGAGAATGACTTTACTATTAATATATTGAATGTTGATGCTTCTTCCCTGTTTTAGCTCCAACAAAGGTCCAGAAGAAGCCATCACACCACAGAGTGAACTAATATAGAACAAGCAGGAAGTGATAACCACAGTTTCCTGTCTAGCAAATGTTTCAAGAGTCTCCACTCCCTTTCCCCCTCATATGTTGGTCTAGTCTAGGAGGCCTCATCCCTTCTTTATAGTGCTGAGGTTTCCCATTAGAAGACAACAAATCTAACCCATCTGCAGAGGGTTCTAAATCACAATGTGAAGCCAACCATGCTGAATTTGATCTTATAGCGGCAGCCATAACATGACTCACAGTTACAGAGTGACCCTATGTGTTGTAAAGAGCTCTGAAGTTGGAACCTTTCCATAATCTGATGCCCAGCTAATGCAGGTAAAACAGAGCAGAATACAGGGAAGGGAGGAATTCCACTTCTCTGCTCTCCCCTGTTTGTTTTTTGTTTTTAATTTTATACATTCCTTTCATAGAATCACAGAAGCTTAGATTTGGAAGGAGTGGTAAAGGCCATCTAGTCCAACCCCCTGCCATGCAGGAATACATCAGCTGAAATCCTGCATCATCTACTAAGTTACGTATACTCAGTTAAGTATATAGTCAGACCCCCATATCTGTGGGGGTTTGGTTCCTAGGCTTACTGTGGATACCAAAACCTGCAGATATCAGTGAACCCTATTAAAATAAAGGGCTTCCAGTAAAAACATACCATAGAGTTGTGTTGGAGGACCTAGAAGATGCCTAGAAAGGGCACCTCTCTAGGCATTTTCCAGCATGACTCTAGGATATGTGTCCCCTACGTTGTGTCCCGTGGATCAATGAAACTGTGGGTACTGGTTCCGTGGATATGGGGACCCGATTGTACTCAACCTCTCCTGCCATGACCCCACCAAACCTGATAGAAACATCATTCAACCATGCTCCAATCACCAACAGAGTGAAATGTCTTCTCCCCATGCAGCTGGTACTGGATAAAGTAAGTTGAGAGGAGTTACGATTGTGGCAATAGTGTTCAAATGGTGACTAAGTACACTGTAGTTATTATGATTATGGAACAGTTACCTAAATTTACTCATCCATAACTATAGCATATTCCTAATTGCTACTTAGTCAAGATTTTGACACAATTGCCACAACTGTAACTCTCCCACAACCTATTTTACCGGGCATCAGCTGCACAGAGAGAAGGAGATACATTCCACTGGTGAGCGAAGCATGGTTGAATGGTGTTTCCATCAGGTTTCCATCAGGTTTGGGGCCTCAGTTAAGTATACTCAATATACTTAACTGAGGCCCCATCTACACGAGGGGAAAATATACGTACAGGGGGTAAAAAAATCTGAAAAGGCAGGTGTTCAAATGTGAATGCTCTGCCTACACAATTTTTTACCCCCCCCAATAAAGTCCACATGGCCTGGAAAGGGGGAGGACGATAGAGGCGGCAATGGGGCTGGGAAGGGAGCCAGGGTCCAGAGGAGGAGGACTGGGGATGGAGGAGGAGAGTGGTGGTGACAGTGGGGCTGGGAAGGGGGGCAGGGTCCAGAGGAGGAGGATGGAGGGTGGAGGACAATGGACGAGAGCAGTGGCAGCAGTGGGGCTGGGAAGGGACCAGACGAAGGAGGAGGAGGTGGACAGAGGAGGCAGCATGGACCGCTTACCTTTAAAAAAAAATGGCAGCTGCCGCTGATTCCTCTCTTTCCAAGCCCAGCCCCCTCTATCCTGCCAGCCAATCAGGTTGCACTCCTGTTCGTGTCTATGTGAGCAAGAGTGTACAGATGACCAATCAATCGAAAGCTGTCTGGAGTAAACCCTGGGATCCGGATGAAAAGCTGGATCCCCTGGACACAGACTAAAAGGTGAGTTTTACATCCCCTCTCTGAATAACACATATTTATTTGAATGGCAGTCTGTACAGATCACCAATTTTTTGAATAAATTCATGTTATTTTTCACCTTGTAGATGGGCCCTAAGTAGCTAATACACAATTCTTACATTATTACATTTCTAAAAGGTTACAATACTTCTAAAAGATGCCCATATACCCTCTGTTTAAAGACCTCCAAAGATGGAGAATCCACCACCCTCCGAGGCAGTCTATTCCACTGTCAAACAGCTCTTACAGTAAAGTTCTTTCTAATGTTTAGGTGGAATCTCTTTTCTTTTAATTTGAATCTATTGTTTCATGCTCTAATCCCTGGAGCAGCAGAAAACAAGCTTGCTGCATCTTCTACATGACATCCCTTCATATATTTAAAGACGTCTCTCATGTCACCTCTTCACCTTCGCTTCTCCAAGCTAAACATAACCAGCTCCCTAAATTACTCCTCATAAGGCTTGGTTTCCAGACCTCTGATCATCTTTCTTGCCTGTCTCTGGACACATTCCAGCTTGTCAATATCCTTTTTGAACTGTGGTGCCTAAAACTAGACATATTATTCCAGGTAAGAGCTGACCAAGGCAATATAGGAGATTATCAGACACTCTAAATATGGTGTGATAATGACACCAGGAGATCACTAAAGGGCTTCCCTTTCAGACTACATTGTTCCTGACTCGTCATGCTCCCATTCTGTTATCGTTACACCACTGCTTCTTTTTATTCATGAGATGAAAAGCTGGATCCCCCATTCTGTTTCTGTGATGGAATTGACAGCGAGTGAAAAGGTGCCCATTTCACTGGTGTGATCTCTATGTCAATGGGAGGTCTGTGCCAGAACACTTCCAGGTGAGATAGGGACATCCAGGTAGGTGACACACTATTTTGTACCCTCCCCGGGTTACTTGGAATGTTTTTAGTGTGTTTAGGTGCTTGGTGTAACTTTTTGTCTTTTACTTTGCTTTTTATTTTTGAATTTCCCATGGTTTCATCTTCTCACGAGAGCGGCCGAGATTTCAAATCAGGAAGTGAGTGGAACTCTATTAGGGCTCCATTCACTCCTGGGCTGCTAGGCAAGCATGAAAAGGGTAGCTCTGAAAACTTTTTCTTTTTATCATTACAGGGGCAGGAGAGGAGATTGCAAGATGGGAACGCTTCTTTTGTTTCTGTCTGATAATCTCCATAGAGTGGCACTAATTCTTCCCTTGGCCTGAATGCATCAAAACTAATGCCACCTGCATCACCAGCTCCTCTCTGGATAGTCATTTGGAAGTACGTGGTTTCTGGGGATTTAGGAGATTATCACACAAGGCTAGAAAAGCAGAATTAATGCAGGATAGTAGTGTCTATGGTTGAACCTTATCACACAATGTTGTGACTGTCCTGTAGTTGGCATGTATTCGAACCATTACTGTGGCATCCCTTTTTATTGATGGGAAAAGCTTGGCAATAGCTCTAAATGTAACTGTTGTTCTGCTGCGATAGGTCCCTTTGCTTCAATTCTGGCATTACAGCAGTCAGTGCCATGAGGAGGCGTGATTCTCCGCCTCTCCCCGTTGCTATTCTAAAGCAGGCTAACTCCATGCCAGTCAGGGTTTTTAAAAAATTTTATCTTTGTTGTGTTTATATACTTACAGCAAAATGATAAAATAGAAATAATTTTCAATCATTTTTGGCGTATTTACGCAAACACCGCAAAGATTTTTTTTAAAAAAACCTGACAGGCACAGAGTTAGCCTGCTTTGGAATAGTGAATGGGAGTGGGAGAGAGCAGGAGAGGAGGAGAATCAGACCCCTTGATGGCACGGACTGCTGGAATGCTGGAACTTCAGCAAAGAGACTTATCACACCAGGATTGGTTTTTTTTCCGAAGCAGTGCAGTTTGTGAAACAAGAGAGATGTGATAAGGAATGTTTCCAAAGTGGTATGTTCCTGTTTCCTTTCATAATGCGATTGCCCTACGACACTAGCCTTTTGTGACAATCTCCTTAGACTTTGGCCCTGAGCAGACATATCCCCCAGAAGGTCACAAGTGAAAAGGAAGCAGGAGAGGGGGCTTTGCTTGTAACAGCTCCATTTCTTATAAGAAATGAGAAAACCAATCAGCTTTTCCTTTCTACCACATTTTTTTAAACCTTCAATTTCTTTCTATCCTAAATATGAAGGAATGTGCATTTTTTGATATAATTTCCTCTGAAAAATGAACTGCAACTATAACTTCCCCCATTTGCACTTCTGGAATCCAGCCAACACAGTTGCTCTTCACATGGAAAGAACTGTGTGTTGCATCTGCCTGCCTTGTAGCTGTGGAAGATGAGGAACCTGTCAGAAAAACAAAGGTGGCAATCCCAACACAGTGCTGACATGTTTGATCCAGCTGATGGAAGCCCACATTTTAAAGAGTAATGCGCCCAAACCCCTGGTGTAGGACAATAAATAAATCAGCCTGTTTTAGTTCACATTGAACAAGTTCTTTCTATCTGAAACATGAAAAAATGGCAAATTTTCTGAGATTCTTATAAAAAATGAACTGAAAGAAAAAGGTCATCCATCTCATTCCTTCATCACTGTTTAATGTTGCCTAAGATTCTGTTCCTCCACTTGCTTTACACTGTGTTAATTTTCTGTGCAAATTGCCTCGTAGTTGTGTCCTTCCTCTGGTGCACTGTGGGAGCAAGAAGACCCAATGAAGAAGGAATCTCTGCTGTCATGAGAAAAGACCCAACCCTCTGACTGCTCGAAAAAAGAGACTTTGGCTGGAAGGAATTCAGTAAGGGACTTACATCTGTGGGAAATAGAATTGAACAGATTTGCAACAGTTCAGCAAGGGGCTGCCGTGTTGTTACTCCATAAGAGAGCCAGTGAAGTGACCATTAACATTGGTTCTGATGTGCAACAGGTACTCAACACCCATTGGGACACCTGCACCTTTAAGAATAACAATCAAACAAATCTCTTATAAATAAATATATTGTCATTGTCATTATGTGCTGTCACATTGGCTTTGACTTATGGCAACCCTATGAATGAGAGACTTCCAAGAGATTTGATCTGCCACCATCTTTCTCAGGTCTTGCAGACTCAGAGATGTGGCCTCTTCAATTGATTTAATCCACCTGTAATGATGTCTTTCTCTTTTCCTACTACAATTTTACCAAATATTATTATCTTTCCCAGTAAGTAATGTCCTCTCATATTTCTAAAGTACAAGAGACTTTATCACACTAGCCTGTTGTCTCACAGCAATTGCATTGTTTAAGCAAATAGAAACATAAGAGATTTTCACACGGGCTATATATCCTGTGGCAGGAACAGAACAGGGGCGGGAAAGGTTTTCCCTTTCGGACGACGTTGACCCCGTTCTGTCCTGCATCCATCCTACTCCCGTGACTGTTCCAGAACAATGTAATCACGATTTTTCATCGTGAATAGACCTCCTGTTCTGTCACTATCATGCAATCATGGGTGTGCGAACAGGAGCCCCGTTCCTGTTCCGAAAAGACAGCCGTGGAGGGGAGGTCCGTTCTGAGCACTTCCTGGTACGATCTGGACATCCAGGTAAATGGGACCCTTTATTTTACCCTCCCTGTTTTGATTATGTGATTTAAAGAGTGATTTTGTGCTTGGTGAACTGATTTTATGTTTGGGGGAGTTTTATTTTTTAAATTTACTGTCCGGCGTTATCACGTGATAACGTGATAACGTTTCAGACGGCTGGTCGTAAAAGCAGCCTTACGACGGCTGCATTTACAGCCAGCCAGCAAGGGGAGGGGGAGCCCGTTCCTGCTGCGGAATTAAGGTGAGTGTGTGAAAGATTTATGTTATTCCATGGCAGGAACGGGAGAGGAGGTAGCGGGACAGTAACGGGGCATTTTGGCCCCGTGTGAAAATCTCCATACTGGTATGGCAACAATCACTTCCACACCTTCTCTCCAATAGTGCAAGGGTACCATTTTGGTGATGCACATTCCCACAATCAGTCTTCCATACCGCCTTGCTTGACCCAGCCTTCCTACTTGTGTCCGCACTATGTAGTGCATGCACACGGTTTACTTTTTTCTTTTTAAAATGAGGCAATTGTGCTGCTTTGACACTTCTCATAAACGGAGGGTGCTTTTGTAATTGTGCCATGCTGGTGACCTGCCACATTTGTGCATTTGTGGCAAAACAAATAAAAAATAAAATAAAACCAGGAGGATGGAGTAAAAGCAATGTTGTTCCTGTGCACCATGAAGTTTTCTTTGTCTGGACTCTAGAAGTGGAGTGACCTCACCCAGCTTGAGGACAGGGAGGGGTAGAAGAGGAGAACCACACTCCCTAACACCACATGACTGCTGGAATATCGGAAACACAGTGGAAAGAAATGATAGCACCAGAAACAATAGTTGAAAAGCAGCGATATTGGAGCCCTTTTCCTAGTGGAGCTCTCGATGGAGCCAGTGAGATAGTGATGAGGAGGAAGTATTAGCAGGCAAAAGAGAAATCCGCAGACATTTTTAAAAATCTGCCCAAACAGAAATTTTAGCTGTGAAAAAGAGGATATGTTCAGGAAAAGGCAGACATATGGTAACCCTACTTTAAAAGTCTAGGAGAAATGGTGCGGGTTTACTCCACCTGACAAGCTGCACCTGATGAAACTTCCACTTTTGTTTAACCAAAGACCACAGTCCTTTTCTGCTTCTTACAAACAACCATGCAAAGGCTGAAACTTTAGGTACACTTACTTGGGAAGTACGAGTAAGTCTTATAAGTCTTGTAGGTCTCACCGCCCACAGAAAGAAAGTAAATAGACATTAGACTGGGCCTTAGTGATAGTGAAGGTCTCTGTAATGACATTCACTAGAATGTCATCATACTCTACCATACATAGCTTCCTGGACTTCGATTGCAAAAGTGTTTCTCAGTTCTGTTTTCAGCAGAAAAAAACCCCAAAGAAACAAACAAAACCCAGATGCATTTTGATGACCTTCCTATTGAATGTGAAAAAGCACTCTGGAGTCCAGGAAACTAACTCTTTAGAATGAGAAAATCTATCTTTGAATTTTGTACTATATCTTGCGTGTTTTCTCCCATTCAGATTTTTAAGATCCCAAGTTCTATTCATCTAATATATGGGGGGAGGGGGAATGCAAGCTTGGGAACTGATTCAAAATCAAACTGAAATGAAATGCTCCCCTATTTACACTAGCAAAATTTAATTGTAACAGTCATGCTCAGTTGAAAGGACCATACTGCTCCTCTGTGCCGAACAGGTGTTATAAGGATGATGATGACCCTTAACAAGAAAAAAGGTGGTGACCATAATTCTGTGGTAACATGGCTGAGTACACAGGGACTCAAAGACAATTATACATAAAGCACTCAGAGACCAAAGGGATATCAGCACTGGTTCCTCAAACAATCAGACTTTTTTAAAAAAAATCTCTTTTCTTTCCCAAGTTGGGAAGAAATTACAAGTCATCTTCCATTTCCATGCAACCAATATCTGCAGTTTCAGTTATTCATGGCTGAAAAAATAGGGATGCATACCATAGAATTGCACTGGAAAATGCCTATAGAGGTGTCCTCTCTAGGAATTGCTAAGTCCTCCAGCACAACTCTATGGTATGTTTGTACCAGAAGTCCTTTATTTTAATAAGGTTTGCTATTATCTATGGTTTCATTGATAAATAGTAAGTCTAGGAGCATATCCTCCGTGGATACGGAAGTGGGTGGATGAGCAATACTATAATTTTTTAAAAAAATCAAAAACACACTAAAATGTGTTTGCTCATCTTCACTTTAACTACCATGGCAACTTCATGTAGAATCTTGAGATTTGTAGTCTGGAGAGCTCTCTGGCTGAGAATTCAAAATAAATAAAATCAACCTGAAGTCCATTCAGATATAATTACTATTAAAAAATGAAACCACCCTAATGATTTGAAATCTCTTTAAGATTACATTTAATTTTTTATTTAATTCATATTACTGTAGCTGATATGTTATTGACTATGAGATTGACTGGGGAATATGATACTATATTATTGACTGTCCCATTGATTTACAGATCAAAACCCACAAAATTATTCATTGGCTATGGTACATTTAGCAATTTGCCATTGAATGTCACCAGCAAACCACAATGTCTTTTTTTTAAAAAAAAAAAGTCTGGTGAATACTGGAGCATAGGGACCATAAAAAGGAACGGGGACCATATCTGCTGCAATTTACTCACTTCTATTGTGCGGCCAAGGCCTAAATACCCTAAAGGCACCAGATCCCATCTGATCTTGGAAGCTAAGCAGAGTCAGCCTTGGATAGTACTTGGATGGGAGCCTGCCAACAAATAACAGGTGCTGTAGGCTCTATTTCAGAGGAAGGAACTGGAAAAATCACCTCTGAGTATTCTTTGCTGAAGAAAACCCTATGAAATTCATGGGGTCGCCATAAATTGACAGGCGACTTGAAGGCACATACACACATTGTACAGCCATAATTTCCCAGAGATCTAGGCTGGGCTATATCCAGAACCCATTCTCAAGTGTGGTGATCATCTGAGGCAGAAGAATTTCAGTATCAGGAAAATCTTTGCAAATTGTTAGGAATTTTTTTACCCTTTTATTTTTAATGTCAGTAACTGCAGAAGGGGAACTTACAGGATTTTCTGCCCAAGGCAGCCAAATAATTTGGCTGTCCTTGGATACTATCCAACTTGGCCTGAGATTTGTGCGGGGTAGGGAGCCATTTGCCCCTCTGTCTCAGGCAGCAAAATGCCTTGGCCTGATTGTGTCTCTACACTGACTGGCAAACCTCTGTTCAACATTGTGCAATGTGTGAAGCAGCCCCACATCATAAATTTTTGAGCAATGAAAACACGGCACTGTGCTGCAGATGCTGAAATTTCTACACAACCCTTGAATATGTTGTCTTTTGCATCTGGCTACACTATTTGCCACTTCAGAATGGAGCCTGTCTCAGAGCTGAGAGACAGCATTCTTAATGCCTCTCGTGAACAAACCTCTGGCCTCCCTCACCTCCCCAGTCCTGCCAGCACGTTTTCTGTCCTAGTTCTTCTAGCATTGTGGTTGGGTGGAAACATCTGTTGTTTCATTTCTGGTTTTGTGTGATGGCTCTGAATTTCCTGGTGGAAGAAGCAGAAGTGTGCAGCTAGTTCTTGACGTGAGTGACGTCTTGTCAGCAGAAGATCTCTGGCCGGTGGAAAGGACAGAGAAACCAGGCAAAGAGGACAGATGCTTCACTTGACCGGTTGTGGGCCGAACTGGATAATTATTTGGAAGGAGGTAAGAAGGGATTCCACTGAACCCATAAACTGCCTGGGATTTGGATGAGTGAGATTATGGAGGGAGGCCAGAGAATTTACAAGGGCAGAAGGGAATGGCCAATGTGTTGTAATGGCTCAAGTGCTGACATGGGACTCGCGAGATTCAAATTCAAGTTCCCACTAAGCCATAAAACTTATTGGGTGACCTCGGGCCAACTCTCTCTCTCTCTCTCTCTTTCTCTCTCTCTCACCTACCTCACAGGGTGCTTGTGAGGGTAAAGTGAGGAGGAAGAAGACAGCCATGTACACTGCGTTTTGCTCATTGGAGTCTAGAAATGAAATGAATGAATACATAACAATGGGAATATGAAGCAAAACATTGATTTATTCCTTCTGAGGTCTTGGTGGTTTTTTTCTGTGTATAAAAATAGATTTATATTTCCTCCTTCCTTCCTGGAACTCAAAGTGATAGCCACAGGACTCTGAAGTAGCCTCCCATCTTGGCCACAGTTAGACAACTAGTCGGGTATCAGCAAAGGGTCTGTGCTATCTACCCTCAAGTCAGGCCCTTCCTGGGTTATTTGCTCTCTGGGCACTTATCGCGCTACTGGATAAGAGCCTTATCCACTTTAATTGCTATGGCTGTGTCCGGTGGAATTCTGGGGTTTGTAGTTTAGTGAGGCCTAAGAGCTCTCTGGCTGAGAATGCTAAATGCCCCTCCCTAAACTGCAAATCCCAGGATTCCACAGGAGGCAGCCAGAGCAGTTACTAAAGGGGAAAAAAAAGAAGTACACACTTTTGAGTCCAAGGAATATTTGAATCATACTTGGCTGGGGAATGGGGGAGCATGTACTCTTAAATAAAAGGAGCAATGTAAGATTTCCCCCTCCCAAAAGAAGCAGGGAAGGAAATGGGTTGTAGTCAAAACAGCACAAGTGGGTCCTGCAACAGAGTGCTCCCATGGAGACATGCATCCACATGCATGCTCACACCCACCATGGGCTTGTCTACATGGGGGGCAAATACTGCAAATGGAGCTTTGCCTGCATGCCTCTGCATTCCCCCCCAAAGCCCTGTGCATTATTATTCTCCACAGGGACATGTCTTCGCTGTCCCTGCAGAGTTTTTACCCACCGCAGCTGCCATTGCCGCCACTGCCGCCACCACCACCACATCCAGTTTTAAAGTTCTGTAGCCAGTTCCCAGCAGAAGGGAAAGGTTTTCTCCCTTCCCCTGGCTTGGCAGCACTGCTTCCACCCACTCTCCTGCTCGTCTGTTGCTTTTTTGAAGTGCTTCCATTGATCTTTTTTCAAAGCGCGTTTTCGTGCGATGGGCAAGCAGGAGAGTGGGCAGAGGCAGCACTGCCAAGCCAGGGGAAAAAGAAAACCTCTCGCTTCAACCAGGAACTGGCTCCAGAGATTTAAAATTGGATGTGGTGTTGTCAGTGGTGGTGGTGGTGGCCGCGGCAGCAGCAGTGGCCGTGATAGCAGGCAAAACTTTGCAGAAAACCCTGAATCCTACATATTGTGCATTCTGGAAGGAAAACCTGAAATGCTTCAAATCAGGGCAATGACACATGTGGCTGGTTAGGCCCAGATTCAGCGAATAGGTCCTGCCACGTGTGACCTGATTTGCAGCAGCTTCGGGAGCATTTGCATGAGGATTCGGGATATTTGATGATGTCAACAAGCCCCGTATTTTATTTGTCTTTTCCAAACATTTATTCTACATTTGGGTAAATTACATTTTATTTAGTTTGTTTTTTCAGTTTGGATTTTTCATCCTTTCCGTTTAAAAAAAGAAGAAGCTTTTTCCTCTGTCTACTTCTGCAAATGCTGGAGTCCTTGCAAATGTGTTGATCTGTCCTTCTTGCTTCTTAGCACCCTCACAGGGGACTGAGCTGGCTATAAGGACTGCATAGCAATTGTGGTTATCTGAGAATGCATTGCAGGAGTCACCATGACATCATCACCAGCGTCAGGGCTTATTTCTTTTTAATCCATATCTGATTTAATTATACGTGTGAGCCATAATCCTGTAAGGTCCAGCAGAGTGTAGTAGTTCCACATATGGAACTTTGATACAGCTGACCATTCAACGACCCATGGACCTACCGCTGAAGACTCCCTCCTGTGGCCATTCTGTGCCTGGTGAGAGCTGTGTGTGTGTGTGTGTGTGTCCGGAGAAAGGTCTGGCTATGTCCCTGTAGCCAGACGTGAAATGGTTACTATGATGTTATGGACTTTTCAGGGGAAATGTTTCATTTATTGGGTATAGTAAGGTAAAGTGTAGTTATGTATGCGCTGTGCATTAGATGTTATAAGGTAAGGCTCTGTCAGAGGGGTGTGAGAATGGAACGTTGGGCATGAGTGGTGAATTGGGGGGATGTCTGAGGGGATTTTGAAAAGGCTGGGGTATGATGGTCAGGGAGGAGAGTGGAGTCTGTCAAGATTAGGAATTAGTGAGGTTTAGGAGTCTGAGCAGTTAGGAGAGTTAGGATGAGAGATTAGTTAGAATCAGGGTCAGAGTTAGCAAGGAGATGAGTGTGAGAGATGTGTATTAGAGTTAGTGTCAGTCAGGGTCTATATGCATTAAATAAATAACCTGTGATGTTATGTTCCATTTCTGTTTAATAAACCATCATGTTTGTATTATACACTTGAGCCTCTGAGAACTCTATTGCAGTGGTTCTTAACCTGGGGTATGTGGACCCCAGGGGTCCGCAGTGTCCTCACAGGGGTCCTCAAAGGCTTGAAAGTTGCTTGGCCTACCTCCTCCCTGCAGTGGAGTGGCCATGTGACAGGAGCTAAGGCGCTGGCTGGCTTGGCCTGCATATTGCCATTCAATCCAGCCACAAATTTGCAGGAAGAAGCAGGAGGAAAGTCTTCCCTCCCCTTCCAGTGCCTCTGAGGGAAGATTTAATGGATGGTGTAGTTATATCTTCATCATCATCATCAGGTGGTATTGTCGTTGTTGTTATTGTTATTATTGTTTTGAATCCTGAGTTACGTCTTGGGGATCTGCAGAAACAAAATATATTTAAAGGGGAACCTGGTAAAGAAAAGGTTAAGAACCACTGTGCTATTGGAAAGCTTACTTTCAGACATCCAGTGTCTGTGGTGGCAGCAGTTAATCAAGTGTGGTGGTGTCCAGTGGGGAGATAAGATGAATAAAATCTCACACAGAGACCACAAGAGCATCTAAAGGTCCCCACATTTGATGCCATAGTAGTGGGACAGGAGGAGGTCCTCACATTTAGTGGCAGGAACAATGGGATTAGTGAAAGTCCACCCATTCGTGGCAAAGCTGAGAATAAGTGAGAGCCCCCAAAATTATATCCTCAACTGGGGTCCTCAGGAGGTCTCAGTGGATTATGCAATCATTTCATTTCTGGCTACAGGCACATAGCCAGACACTTTTCCAGTTCCCCTCCTCTCCACTGGGCATGGAATGGTGGCAGCGGCAGTCTCAGTCTCAGTCTCAGTCTCTCTCTCTCTCTGTGTGTGTGTGTGTGTGTGTGTGTGTGTGTGTGTGTGTACTGACTCTGTGGTAAGTCTGGGTGACCTTGATCAATGTGGGGGGAAGAAGGGCATACAGTACTAACCTCCACGGTGACAAAAAAGACATATGCATGTGTAAGGCTGGCTTATGCCTGTATATGTCACAAACATGATGCCTGCCGTGGTGTATTATAATGGTTAAACATCTATGTTAAGTTCCTTGGTAAAACTGTTATCTCATCTATAAAAACTTGCTGAGTGACTATTCTGGCTTCAAGAAAGAGAGGTTACCTCTGTGGCTTTACTTTCACAGAGCTCAAGAGCTCCGTGAAAGCAATCTCCAAGTGCTAGCCACTCTCTCTGAAGTCAGAACAGGTGGCTAGCCTCCTGATGTGGGGGGGGCATCCGTTCTGGCTTCAAGATAGAGAGGTTGTTGTTGTGGCTTTGCTTTCACGGAGCTCAAGAGCTCCATGAAAGCAACCCCCAAGCACTAGCCACTCTCTCTGAAGCCAGAACAGACGGCACACACACCCTCCTCATTGGGAGGCCATCCATCCATTCTCCCTGAAGCCGCTGGCTCAGCATTTGCCAATATTAAAGTCACTCCACTGACTGCCAATTAGGAGATTATCAGACAGGAACGAAAAAAGTGTTCCTGTCCCACAATCTTCACTATGGCCTTGTCCTGTCCCAGTCCCACCACAATCACCCTCCCCACCACACTTACCTTCTCTTCCAACGACAGGACAGCCCAGGAGTGAAAGGAGCTCTAATGGAGTTCTGTTCACTTCCTGGATTCCTCTCTCTCTCTCTCTCTCTCTGGCTTTTCTTCGCAAATGAAGATTCAGGAAGGACTCATCCCGCGCTTTCTGCAAGCGTGCTGATGACTAAAAAGGCCAATCCGAGATAGACAAGTCCGGTTGCAAACAGCACAGCAGAAGGTCTCCTTGGGTGATGTTTCTGGGTTGTGATTCTTTCTGCGTTGTCGTTTCTCTTCAAGACTTGTTCGGCGTGAGTTCTCAAATAAGGCTGCAGCATTGTGGATAGTGCGTCTCCATGCCTCCCGATGTGAGGCCAGGGCGGACCACTGTTGGTGATCAATTTGGCCAAGCCTGAGATGTTGTTTCAGGGAGTCTTTGTATCGCTTTTTTGGAGCGCCTCTCTTAAGCTGACCCGTGGCGAGTTCACCGTAGAGTAGTATTTTTGGGAGGCGATGATCCTCCATCCTAGAAACGTGCCCTGCCCAGCGCAGCTGTGTTCTCAATATCATGGCCTCAATGCTGGTGATCCCTGCTTGCTCAAGGACAGCAACATTTTCTCACAAGAAGACACAAGCGCAGGAAATGAAAAAATACAAATAAAAAGAACATTAAAAAGTGACAGCAAGCACAAAAACACACTTTAAAATGTTCAAGTAACCTGGGGAGGGTCATAACGTAGATTGCGGTAGAGAATTCTGGCCAATATAAGTAAAGTTCAGGACAACCAGGTCTTGCTCCTACTAGTTATCAGGGATGGTTCTACCACTAGGCACAGTGAGAAGGTTGCCTCAAGAAGAAAATTTTGGGTGTCCTAAAAGGAAAGGAAAGTATTTATTACTTACTTTGTCACTGTTGCATTGTGCAGTGGGCCCTTGGTATCCACTAGGGTTTGGTGCCAGCATCTCCCATGGATAGCAAAATCCCTGGATCTCAAGTCTCATTATATATACAGTGGCGTAATAAAATGATGCCCATTATATAAAATGGCAAAATCAAATTTGCTTTTTGAAATTAAAAAAAAAAAAACCTTTCTAGCTGTTGATGGTTGAATCCATGGGTGCTGAAGCTGTGGATATGGGGGACCAACTGTACTTTTACTGCCAGGAATGGAGATGTGGGCTTGTGGGATTTAATACTTCATGTGCCAAAATAACCAGGCTGGCATACTGTGTGCCTTGACTTGCGTGTGTGGGGACAGAGGCACCCTTACCTGCTCTGCCCCAGGCAACCCAGTGTATTGGGCCTGCCCTGGTAAGGGTAGGCACAAGTTTTTCTGAAATACTGTATAACTTTCCCCACCCTCCCCACCACCCTCCCCATGACATAGACTTGTTTCTTATTTGTTTTTGTTTTTCTTTTCCCTCTTAGAACTTCCACATCTCTAATTTTGGCAATGGTTTTTCCTGCATGTGATAATGCTGGAGGTAGGTGCATTTCAGCTTTTGAGGCCAAATGCTTTCATCAACAGCTGGGAAGGGTAATCCAGAATGGGGGGGGCGTGGGTGGCATGGGCCCCAGAGTCCTTCCAAGTGATTGCGTGTGGTTGTGTATGAAGGACTGTTGTCGCTCAAACACTGGTTAAAAAAAATAAATCAACAACAATCCTTCAGCTTCCTCTTTGGAAGTGAAAACTGCTTGTACCTTAGCACACTCATAAAGTCAAGATTTGGCTTTGGAGGGGTGGGGGTGGAGGTAGGGTTGAGGCCCTGAAGCTTCTGGGCCCAAACTGAGACCTATGGTCTCTGGTGATGTGATTAAGGGTTATGCATTAAATACCAACTGTAGTTGTTCACTGTGTGTTATTCAAACACACACACAACAAACTTATTTTCACATTTGGAAATTCATACAAAAGTCTTAGGGCTCATCTATATGAGCCCCTCCCCCAAAAAAACCCTCTGCATGCCCTCTATTTAAGATGGCAGCCACAAGTGAATTACTTGAGTTTTTAAGGACTTTTTCGGACGTCTTAAATGTAACGGAAGCAGCCTCGCCACGTTGCGAGGCTGCTGCGCTGAAGGGCGTCCCTTTCGCATGACGCCCATCCCTGTCGGTACTGTTGCGGTACCGCAGGGACATTTGAGTGTTATATTTCGGCGATTTTTACTCATGAAAGTTGATCGTGAGTAAAAATCGCTGAAATATAACACTCAAATGTCCCTGCGGTACCGCAACAGTACCAGCAGGGACGGGCGTCATGCGAAAGGGATGCCCTTCAGTGCAGCAGCCTCGCAACGTGGCGAGGCTGCTTCCGTTACATTTAAGATGTCTGAAAAAGTCCTAAATCTGCTGTCACTGAACTTTTTTTTTAAAAAAAACCTATTTCCATGGTTCACATAAGCAATATTTCACCTTTACACACACAAAAATGAAAAAATGAAAAAAAAAACCACCCCATTTTATCGCATTAACAATTGCTCGCTAAGGTGAAAATCCAACATGTCGGCTCTGCCCCCCCCCCATGCTTGTCGAGCCAATCAGTTTGTGCTTTATTTGTTTATTTAATTATTTATTTATTTATTAGAGCATTTATACCCCACTCTTCAGCGACAAAGGATCTCAGAGCGGCTTACACATTGTTTTAGCAATAGCAATTGCACATCTACACTGCTTTATAGCACTCTAGACCCTCTAAGCAGTTTCCAATGTGTGTTAGCTAATTGCCCCCACAAGCTGGCTACTCATTTTACTGACTTATGAAAGGATGGAAGGCTGAGTGAACTATGGAGACTTGCAGAATCAAACTCACAACACTGTCGCTGCAGTACCGGCATTTAATCACTGCACCACCAGGGTGCCATTTACACAATGAAAATGTAGTGGGAAGAATTCGTGTCAAACCCTGATTGTTTACATGTATATCAGGTCAGGTACGTGATTTTCGGAAGGGGGCCCACCTTTTATCCCTCAACCTGCGGGACTTCCAGTCCTGCGGTTTGTGCTGTTTTTTTTAAAAAGTCACTGGAGGATTCTGAAAATCGGAAATGTAAACAGCCCGGGACAAGCTATCTCGGTACTAGGTGATGACCGGAAATGGTGACTGGGGGCGGGCTCAGAGATCAGCGACCAGAAAAGGAGGGGTCAGTCACCCGTTCAACAGATCCAGTCTCACCAGCTGAAAACAAAGGCATCCCTTCCAGCTGCACGAAGGTTTGTGTGTGTGTGCGTGTACTAAATCACCTTTTTAAATGGATTTCTACACTGCAAATCCTTCAGCTTTAACCTCTTCCTCAACTGCATGTTACAAAGAGATTGTGGTGGGCAGAGGGTCGCCCATTCATTCCCTGCCTGGATCCCCTCCCTGGGTCTGAACGGATAATCAAACATTCATCACCCCCCAAAGGCACATTAAAATATGCCAGCGTCTGAGCAAATGAACACACTTTTCATTCATCCCCCCCCCAAGAAGGCAGAGTAAAAAAAATGCCTTGTGTGTCACTGGCTTGAAACTCCACAGCTGCCTCTGCTTTAAGGGTTAACATTTTAAAGAGACAAGGGCAATTGCAAGCCTCTGCCCCCTGATCTCCCCCCCCACTGAGCCAGCCAATAGCATCACTCGTGGAGCAGAACTCTAAAGGAAGTACGTTACCAAGGTTGTGAAAACACGAGTAATCGCATCCTTGATTGACAGCCAAAAAAATAAATAAATAAATCCCGGTACGCTAAACATGTGTAAACAGCAAAAGCACAGGCTATAAGAGTGCGTGATAAATGAAAAATTACGGGACCTGATGTTGTGTAAATATGAATCACGGGATCTTCCGGAATTTCCATAAGAGGGATAAAAATCGTTTAAACAGTGCGGTACAAATACGGGATCAGGAAGTCCCGGTACGCCCCACGACAAAAACTGTCGTGTAACTGGCACCCAGGGCTCCCTCTCCTATGGGAAAGCAATTCAAATCAAATCGCTTGTCCCAAAGAGTGGGAATGCACATTTCCTTTCCCTTTGCAGTTTTTGACATTTTTGGCCCCCTCCTTCTGAATATGGCAAAGCCATATTCTCCTCACATTCTGTGCGGAGTATTTTCTCCGTTTAGACAACCCCTTCGCTTTAAAAAAAAAAAAAAGGCTGGTTCCCAGATCAATATGAAATGAGGGGATTATTCTTTCTCAGTTGTTTAGGAAGATGGGGCAACAAACATTTAATCTCGCCTACTTGCTTCTCCCTATATATCTCCCTACATTGGCCTCTCAGAGCTCTAAAATCTTTGGCAAAGGCCCTTCTCTCAGTCCAACTGCCTCCTCATGCATGTTTGGTGGTTACAAGAGATAGGACCATCTTAATGGCTGCTTTTAATGACTTTGGAGTGCCCTCCCCAGGGAAGCTGGAATGGCTCCCTCCTTGCTTTCGTTCCACCATCAATAGGCTTTCTTCCCTACTCCAACAGGCTTTTAGGAATCGACAGCAATGGGATTTTAATGGTGTGCTGTTTTGTTGGTTTTATATCCTGTCTTTTAACACATTTTAGAGTGGTTTTAATTCTGTGGATTGTTTAATTGCCTTTAAAAATAACATATACTTTTACCCGTTTTTAAATTTTTTAAATTGCTTTTGGTTCTAATAATCTGTAAGCCACCTTGACTCTTAATATTGGAAAAAGGGCAGGGTATAAATGAATAAAGCAGCAGCAACTACTACTGCTACTACTACCATCATCCTCTCAATAGACAGAAAAGCAGTGGTAGTTGGGGGACTGACATACTCCAACGTTTATAACTTGAGGTGATTGTCTCAATTGTCTCATTGTAAGGCTGGCCCTGAACACTCCACACAGAGATTTTGGCCGGACAGCAATCCCAATGGCATGACAACATACAGTATTTGTTTTATGCATTTAGTTATTACTGCTATTTGTAATAGGCTGCTTTTCAGCAAATCCCCAAAAGAGTGTACAACTAAACAAACAAGAATGAAATACAATAGGAATAGTATGACCCCCGTATCCACAGGAGATATGTTCCTGGACTTCCTAGAGAGAACACCTTTCTAGGAATCTCTAGATCCTCCAGAATGACTCTGTGATCTCAATTTCTAGTGGAAGCATGCCACAGAATCATGCTGGAAGTCTAGAAAATGCCTAGAGAAGTGGTTCTTAACCTGTGGTCTGGGGAACCCCAGGGATTTGCAATGTCCTCACAGGGGGTCATAGATCATAGATCATAGATCATAGAATCATAGAGTTGAAAGAGACCACAAGGGCCATCCAGTCCAACCCCCTGCCATGCAGGAATATACAACCAAAGCACCCATGACAGCTGGCCATCCAGCTTCTGTTTAAAAACCTACAAAGAAGGAAAATATGGGATTTTTTCCCCCATAGCTTCAAAATTTCCAGAATTTTACACCTCTACAGAGGAGGTCTTCTGAATATCAATATGAGGCTGAGTAGAGTTGTTGTTGTTGCTGCTGTAGTTGTTGTTCTGTGCTTTTAAGTCATTTCTGACTAATGGTTGACCTTAAGGCAACTCAGGTTTTTCTTCACAAGATTTATTCAGAGGGGCTTTGCCATTGCCTTCATCTAAGGCTGAGAGGGTGCGACTTGCCCAAGATCACCCAGTGGGTTTTTATTTTAAAGCCTTGGAGGCTGCTTGGCCCACCTCCTCCCCACAGTGGAGCAGCCATGTGATAGGAGCCAAGGCAAAGGCTGGCTGGCTTGGCCTGTGCATTGCCATTCAATTCACTCCAGCCACAAACTTCCAGCAAAAAGCAAGAGAAAAGTCTTCCCTCACCCTCCAGTGCCTCTGAGGGAAGGTTTAATGGACAGTGTAACTGTATTATTATTATTCTCATTATCAGATGTTGTTATTATCTATCTATCTATCTATCTATCTATCTATCTATCTATAACTCCTGGGTTTGTTTCCTTTCCCAGTGTGCTGATTGTCCACTTACCAAACCAATTCCCTCAGTCACTTACCACCCACATGCAAAACAATGCAATATTTTAGAAATTTAGAAAGATTATTAAAGTGTGTTTTCTGGGGCTAAAAAATAGTGTGTAAATTAACTGTGTGAACCTTTCAAATCTACTATAACAGCGTATGTTACGCTGGGTCAGCTAGCTGTTATTATTATTATTATTATTATTATTAGGATTTTAAATCTTGAGTTAAGTCTTGGGGGTCCATGGCAACAAAATATATTTAAAGAGGGTCCCTGGTAAAGAAAAGGTTAAGAGCTGCTGGCCTAGAGAGAACATATCTTTTCAGATGTGGGTAAGTGAAACTGCAGGTCCCGGTCCCATGGATACAGGGGTCATACTTTAATAAAAGTGAGCTGAGGAGCAAACCGAGAGAGAGAGAAAGTTCTAACTAGTTTGGTGTTCAGACAATGTTGTATATTGCAGGGTGTGCTACATAACCATTGTCCTACATAACCATTGAATTACCACTTAGAGCACTTAACATTTTTACTACAATTATCATCATCATCATCATCATTGTTTATTTATATAGCACCATTTATGTACATAAAACAAGCAAAACCAACAACATTTGGTCCTGCCAAAGGCGTACAATCTAAAATAAACTGTATACCTAAACACACACAGAGTGAAGGAAGGAATAATAAATGTAAAACTATAAAATATAATTGTGAAACAAATTATTCAGATAACTACAAAAAAAAAAACCAAAACACACCCACATCCCAATATAGCATGAAACAGCAAGAAAATATTAAAAAGAAAACAAACTGACCAATACCTGTGATCAAATATAAAACATCAATATATATGTATATATAATAGAAAACGAACTGACCAATACATGTCATCAAAACATACAAGATAACAAAACAGTATCAAACTGTTGTGTTTGGCTGTAGGAATTTGAGAGTTGTCGTTAAAAATAAAACAGAATTAAGTCCTGCAACTTTCTACTTCAGACTAGAGGTGCTGGCAAAATTCTCTTCAGCCAGGAAATGATCTTTATTGATAATGGGAACGGCTCACCTGAGGGCACCATGAAGCAAGTTTATGGGATGCAGAAGAGGCCATTTGGCACACAGTGTGTGGTGGTGGTGGTGGTGGGAATGGCCAGAGGACTCAGGAGAAACAAATAAGAGGTCTTGTGTCCTTACTAACCCCTAGCACAGTGATGGGCAACCTGTTGAGCTTGGTGTGTCAAACTTTGCCAAAAAACTGAGCATAACTCGGGTGGTGTGTCACTTTGAGGAAAAACATGTATGCGTGCAGGATTCCCGCTTTGGGGAGGGTGGGAGGGTGGAAGAAAGTGGGACCAGGGCTTTGAAGCCCCGATCACCACTTTAGGGAGGGTGGGGGGTGTAGGAAAGTGGCAACCAGTCGCCACTTTAGGGAGGGTGGGGTGGGGTTGAGGAAAGTGGCGACCGGGGCTTCGGAAGCCCTGATCGCCACTTTAGGGAGGGTGGTGAGGTTGCGGGTGGGGGGGAGGAGGCCTACAGCCGTGTGTCATCAGAAATGGCTACGTGTGTCAGTGCTGACACGCATGTCAAAGGTTCGCCATCACTGTCCTAGCATCTGCTGCCCGAAGCAGTTGTCTCACTCTACCTAATGATAGAGTTGGCCCTGTGGAACTAGAGAAGATATAATGGAGGAGGAGGAGGAAGGACTTGGCTACCCAGAACTGATGATAATGATGCTGTATCTAGTTTCAGGTCGCTGTGTTCCAGACTTGGTACTCATTGGTTTAGCAGCTGTTATCTTCGTGATGCTGTTGACGATCCTTATCCTCTCCATCTGCCTTTGCCGGGTCTGCAAAAGAAGTGAGTACTACAATAATAAATGTGTTTGAATATGTATATGCATGTGTGTGTGTTAAATATTTGGAGGAGGCACTTTAAATGGGGTGAAAGAATATCAAACCCACTAAAGAAGCTTCTGGGGATGAAGGACATTCCAACTTCCAATTTAAAAACAAAACAAAGGGGTTGTTTAGATGGTGAAAATTATGCTAATAGAATTTACAGAGAATACCTTTTGTCCCAATGAGATCCGGTGGAGATTTGCAGTTTTCGGTAGGAGAGGGAGCCACAAACTCTATTTACTGTGTGGGAAAAGCCTTTGTGGCTTTTCCTAAGTTTTTTTTTTTTTTTTTTAATATTGCAGCACATTCTTGGTGAGAGCAGAAATGGAAAGCTGATTGGTAGGACATGTGCGGGGGCGGGTGGGCTTGCAAGCAACGAAGTGGCCGGAAGCACTATTTTGGAGTTTCGCAGCATTGATCATGTTTGTTTGTTTGTTGTTTTTGTTTTTGCTGTGCTGAGGCAACCAAACAGCTTTTTTAAGCAGAAAGATCATACTTGCACACCTTTGATTTGCAATTTTTAAGAAAATTCTGTGCAGCCGAGACAATTTGTGGAGAGTAATAATGTGAGTAATTCACTCTCAGCCATGATCTTGATTCACAGGCATGGCTACGTGTGCATTTCAAACACGGATAGCTTCACATGCCAGCTATTTTGTCAAAGGACTGTGGAGACAAATGAACACTGCTGCAAATTTGCATTAATGCGCAGCAATTCACATTATATCTTCTCGTCTAGAAAAGCCCAAAGAATTTAATATTTTTATTTTTTTTACAATATATTTATTAAAACACACATATTTTTGTACATATCTAAAACACAAAACATAACATTCCAATTAAATGACCAAATTATTTGTACATAATTAACATTAAGCAAAATGAAAGAAAAAAAGAAAATACTGTATACACATACAGATAGAAAATAAAAAAAATGAAACTGAAATCTAACACTACAATGATTTTTTACCACTAGCTGGAGACTATTTTAATCAGATTTCTTCTCTAATTCCTAGGTTTTTTTAAAAAAAAATGTACTTTTGGTGCTTAATGATTATATTTCTCAAATTCCTATATCTATTTTTCACTGGACTGACTATGTGACGAATGTTGCTGTCCTTGAGCAAGCAGGGATCACCAGCATTGAGGCCATGATATTGAGAACACAGCTGCGCTGGGCAGGGCATGTTTCTAGGATGGAGGACCATCGCCGCCCAAAAATAGTAATCTACGGTGAACTCGCCACGGGTCAGCGTAAGAGGGGCGCTCCAAAAAAAGAGGGGCGCTCCTGAATCTTCATTTGCAAAGAAAAGCCAGAGAAAGAGAGAGAGAGAGAGAGAGAGATCTATTTTTTAACTTTCTAAGCAAGAAAATTGAATAATTTTTAGAAAGAGATATAGTGAGATGAGAAGTCTGATCTGGTTACCAAGCCTCCACAAAGTCTGAAACCTCTGTGAAGTTGAAGGCTTTTATGGCCGGTATCCATAGGTTTTTCGTGTTTTTTCCCCCCCTGGGCTGTGTGGCCAGCTCACAGAACACAGCCTCATAGCCCAGAAAAAAACCACAAAAAACCTCTGAAACCTCTGTTCCCTTATAGCCCCTGAACACAAGAGTGGGAAAAGGGCCATCCTGGGATCCCAAGCGGCCCCCAGGGTTGTCCGTCCCCCCCACCTCATATAAGCCTGCCCATATTTTGAGATGTTCTGGGGAAGCCCTTGTCTCTGAGACCTGGCACCAGAACAACTAGGAGGGAAGGAGGAAGCTAACTAAGATCTCGTCTATAGAACTGGGAAAAATACAAACACATCTGAAAAAGCAGGCATTCACAATGATGCAACCTGTCTTCACAGTCAAAAGACCTCCTTCTAAACTCCGCATGACCCCCTAGCCAAGATGGCATCCATGAGTGATTTTCTCAGGATTTTAATTCTGCTGCCACCAATTTTTTAAAAAAAACAGTTTACCATGGTGTGCATGTGCGATATTTCGTATTTTAGAAAAAGTAAAAAAGAGAGTATAAGATTGCTGTTTGATTGATTTACCAGACCCTCACTTAGCTGAAAATTCAACATGGCAGCAGCAGTCACTTTCTCTGTTTGCTAGCCCTGCCCCCTGCTCATCCAGCCAATCAGATTGTGCTGCCTGTTTGTATCTGTGCAATGCACATGGACTTTGTGGTGGATTTGTCTGCCCCCTTCCTAATGACACATATTTGTGCAAATGTCCGTATGAACAGATTGCCTTCCGTTAGACCGTTTGTATTATTTTTCCTGTTTAGACAGGACTGTAAATACAGTCAGACCCCCGTATCCATGGAACCAATATCCATGGTTTCAGTTATCCACAGCTGGAAAAAATAGGGACACATACCATAGAGTAATACTGGAAAATGCCTAGAAAAGCATCCTCTCTAAGCAGCTTCTAGGTCCTCCAATACAACTCTATGGTGTGTGTTTGTACTGGAAACTCTTTATTTTAATAGGGTTTGCTGTTATCAAGGGATTCTGGCATCCACAGTGAGTCTGGGAACCGAACCCCTGCAGATATGGGTGTCCGCCTATTAGGGGATGAGAGGACATTCAACCCGCAACAGAAGCCAAAAACTGTCTCAGCAGACTTGGTAACAACCCTTTCCCAAGAATACTCACACACAGAGTGTTTGGTGTCCAGAAAACAGGAGGTGCTTTAATCTTCAAAGTAGTTTCAGCTATTCACAATATTTACAGACAAAGTGCTATGTCAGGCATCAGAGGATCATAGGAAGAGAATGAACACTGATCTGGCTCTCTTATATACATCTCAGCACAGCATTGGCTTAACCAAGCACATGGTTACATTGCATCAGATTTCCAGACTACATGGCTTTGTACTTTAGTAACTCTTCTTCTGATGTAACCCTTCTCATGCAGCTCTGGCATGATTAGCATGACTGGCAGTTCATGGAGTCATGGAGTCAGTCATCATGACTCAGCATGATTTCTGCAGTTGTTTGGCCATTTCAAAACTTAGGGTTCAGTCACCAGCTCCTGACACATCCCCTCCAAAATGGTCAAACTACTGAGCAGGTCACATGTTATCACTGCAACATAACATCATTCACATACATTGTTAGACATCAATCGTCTGTCGGTTGACCTTTCCCTTTTTTGACCTTTCCCTTTACACACTGGTGACACGGCCCAGCCTCTTTGCCATCTCCTCATGACTTCCTGCTGGAAGGGCTTTTGTGAGCAGGTCTACAACATTGTCCTCTGATGGACAGTACTTCAGATACAGGACACCTTCCTGTATCAACTGCCTCACATTTTCGTAATGTATCGCAATGTATTTTGTCCTGCATTTCAGGTTTTCTGCTTCTGCCATCGGTATGCAGGCTTGTGAGTCCTCATGCACCTCAACAGGCATTTGGCATGGCTCCCCAAGATCTGCAAGCATTTGCCTTACCCACTGCACCTCACTTACCATCTCAGACAAGGCTGTGAATTCAGCTTCAGTGGTACTAATGGCTACACAGTTCTGCTTCCTTGATCTCCACACTACGGGACTTTCTGCATACCTGACCACCAACCCGGTCACTGCCTTCCTGTCTAAAGTCTCTGCAGCAAATGAACTGTCCACATAGCATTCCAGAGTCACCTGACTTCCTGTCAGCTTCAAGCTCATGTCCCTGGTTCCCTTGAGAAATCTAACTACTCTCTCTAGGGCTTCCCAATCCACCCTCCTTGGCTTGGAGACCCTTCTCCTGAGCACCCCAGCTGCAAAACTGATGTCAGACCTTGTGTTGTCTGCAATAAACAACAGACTGCCTACCACTGAATGGTACAAGTCTGGCTTCTCAAACTCCTGTTATGCCTCTAAGTTCACAAAATCAGTGGTCATTGGTGTCCTGACCACTTTGGCCTCACTTAACCCACACTTGGCAACCAAATTGTCGATCTTCTTCTTCTGACTGAGGAAAAATTCTCCATTACCAGTTCTTTTTACCTCTACGCCTAAATAACACCTCAGGTTGCCTAACTCCTTTAACTCGAACCAGCTTTCTAACTCCACCTCCACTTTCTTGACATCTTTGGCACTGTTTGCTGCCACACAGAGGTTGTCCACATAGATGACAAGCACAACAGCACTATCTCCTGCCCCCCTGGTGTACACACAGGCATCTGCTATGCTCCTTGTGTACCCTAATGACACCAACACTTGGTATGCACTTGTTCCAGCACCTGGCACTTTGCTTCAAGACATAGAGTGCTTTGCGCAACAAGTACACCTTACTCTCAACTGCACTGTCATACCCTGGGGCCTGTTCCATGAACACTGTCTCCTCAAGATCAGCATTCAGGTATGCTGTCTCAAAGTCAAAGTGTTGCACAACCATCTTCCTCTTGGCTGCTACAACTAACACTAACCTAAGACTTTCTGGCTTTGTGTGGGTGAAAAAGTTTTGTCAAAATTTGTGTAGCGCTCCTGCGAAAAGCCTTTCACAACCAAGCATGCCTTACACTTTTGTGTCTCATCAGGCATGTCCTTCAGCTTATAGACCCACCTGCAACCAACAACCTTCTGGTCTTTGGGCCTCTCAACTACCTGGAACACTTTCCTCTCCACCAGTGACTTGAACTCAGAGTCCATGGCTGAGTTCCACTTTTCCTGTTCTTATTGGGGAAATTTTAGGAGAGCCTGAAAACTTGCAGGCTTCTCTGCTATGACATTGCACAATCTGGCCTCCTAATCAGCAAATCTGTCAGGAGCCTTTTTGACCCTCCTTGACCTTCTGGGGATGATCACCCTAGTTCTCCCTGACTCATCTTCACTTGCACTACTGCTAGTTTGTCTCCTTGTGTCAGGCTCCCTCTTCAAAAACATGTTGGGCTCAATGTTTGTTTGTGTGTGTGTTGAAGTATTAGGCTTTTCCTCCTCAGCCTCCCCTTCATCATCATCAGTTTCAACCACCCCTCCATTTGTGGGACTTTTGGAATTTGTTGGCACATCCCTCCCTAAGGGAACAAAAACCTCCTGATTGCAGTGCAATCTATCCCACCCTGAGTGCATTTCAAAATTTGCACTCCTGGAATATGTCACCATACTAGGAGAGAGGGAAAATATGTACTTATTACCCTCATAGCCAAGGAAACGCAGTCTCCTGGTCTTAGGCTGCCCAGGCTTCCTTAAGCTAGGGTGAATGAGTACATTTGCAAATTGCTCAAAAATCCTCAGGTGCTTGAGGTTTGGTGCTCTACCATACAATAGACAATATGGGGTCTGATTGACACTTGGCATCCACAGTCTATTCATATGGTAAGCAGCAGTTCTCACTGCCTCCCCCCACAGCCCAGCTGGGGCTTGTGCATCTTCCATCATGCACTCCATCATACACTTTAACATCCCAATTTTCCTTTCAGCAAGCCCATCCTTCTCTGGAGACACTGGGTTTGTGGTCTTGTGCCTGATGCCCCTCCTACGCATCAGTTCTGTAGATTGTTGGATAAGAATTCCCCTGCTCTATCAGTCACTAGACTGAAAACCTTAAGAGAAGGGAATTCCTGTTCCACCATGTTCATCCACTCACAGAACTTCTCTGCAGCTTGACTTTTCTCCTTTAGTAAAGACACGTAGGTTTACCGAGTGTGTCTGTCCACAATTACAAATAACGATTACCCCCTACAGTGGGTTTATAGGAGCCTGCCAAATCGGCATGTACAACCTCTAAGGGTCTTTTGGTGACACACTGGGTCTTTTTGGCAAGTGGGAAATCCTTCACCTTACATAAATGCCTTGGAGTCTTTGAAGGTTGCAGCAACGAATGAATGTTGTCGTTGTTAATTGCCATCCTGTCTGCGACTTATGAAGACCCTGTGAATGGGGGACCTCCAAGACACCGTGCCATCAACAACTCAATTAAGCTTTGTAAATGATAGCAAGCTGCTGCCCTACTAGTTGAGCTGAAGATTTGCCCAATGACCTTTGCTCTTGTCTGGAGCTGAGCCCTCTCACAAATGGAGAATTTCCAACCTTGTCTCCCAGCTGGGGATGATCCAGAGTAACTGGGGACTCAGGGTCAAGGTCAAGCCCTGAGATCTGATAACCCTATATGAGAGGGCCTTCTCGGTGGCTGCTCCCAGGTTGTGGAACTCTATCCCACAGAAAGCTAAGCCAGCTTCCTTTCTACTTTCTTTCTACTGCCAAGCAAAGGCATGTTTATTTAGAAAATGTTTTGATAATTAAATGCTTATACATACAGGTCTTTTAATGGCTTGTGTGTTTCAAATGTTGTTTTAAATAGGATAGGTTTTTATTTCCTCCCACTTTTTACTATAATAAACGGGAGTACCTATATTCAGTTTTAATCTATGCTGTGAACTGCCTTTGGTGCCATGTTTGGAAAAAGGTGGAATATTGATCAATTAACATGATCACCTACATCAGTACCCAGGGGTGTCATTCTAAGCCGTGCAATACCTCTTCCAAGGCCTAGCCACAGAGGCAGTAAGAGCTTTAAGTTAAATTATGCTGTTAGATTTGGTTCCCCTTTTGGCTGCTGTGTCACCTAAGGCTGGTGTCACCCCTTCCCCCAACAGCATCACCGGTACCTCTGGGCCTCTCCTCACCACCCCCCATGCCGCCACTGTTTGACTGTGCCCACCAAATGCCCTCTTTTTAAAGAACTTCCCTAAAACTGAATTGAGTGCAGAAAGAGCTTTCCCAGTTCCCACCCCTTTTGTGCAGCACTGTGATATGAAAGCAAATGTATATACAATTGTCCCTCTGTATCCACGGATTTGGTATCCACAGATTTAAGTATTTACAGCTTGAAAATATTCTTTAAAAAATCATAATCCAAAAAGCAAACCTTGATTTGGCCATCTTATATAAGGGACACCATTTTGCATATAATGGGACTTAAGTATTCACGGATTTTGATATCCATGGGGGGGTCCTGGAACCAAACCCTAGTGAATATGAAGGGACAACTGTAGTGTTGAAGAGATAGGCCTTTGAGCTGTAAGAGGGAGAGGGAGAGGGGAAAGGAGGGAAATTTGTCCTTGGTGGACGTGATGCATCTTGCTTTGTTTCTCTTGCAGGAAAGAAGCAAAAACTGACAGAGGTAAGTAAGTAGGCAGGTACAGAGGTGTGTGTGTGTGTTATCCTGTCATTCACCTACCAAGGATGGAGAACCTTTGGCCTTCCAGGCATTTTGGACTATAATCCCCATAATTTCACACCACTGGCCATGCTAGCTATGACTTGTGGGAGTTGAAGTCCAAAACGTCTAGAAGGCCAAACAAAATAATCCTAAAAAATCAACAAAATAATCCTGAGCCCAGTCCTGCCTGAAGATTGGAGAGGGAAGGAAGGAAGGAAGATAGAGAGATTGACAGATGTGTGTGTGTGTGTGTGAATTTGAGAGATCCAAGGGGGAATAGAGGGAAGTACATTGGCTGATGGGAGAGGGAAAGTGGAAACTATGTTTCAAAAAGCACTGGGACTTTTTTGTTTTTACAGTCAGACCCCTGTATCTGTGGAACCAATATCTGCGGTTTCAGCTATCTGCGGCTGAAAAAATAGGGACACATACCATAGAGTCATGCTGGAAAATGCCTAGAGAGGTGTCCTCTCTAGGAATTGCTAGGTCCTCCAATGCAACTCTCTAGTGTGTTTGTAACAAAAGGCCTTTATTTTAATAGGGTTCGCTATTACCCGTGGTTTCCAGTATCCATGGTAAGCCTGGGGACCAAACCCCAAAGATATAGGGGTCCCAATTGTATTTTAAAATAAATTAAAATAAATGAGGAAAAAGACCCACTTGGGCAGTGGGAATGTAAAAACACTAGGGTATTGCCAGGATGTTATGCAAACTACTTTGGTACAAGTAAAACATTTTTTGGTAAGTATAGGAACGTATTCCCAGACACTAAGAACCATTGTTGTATAGCGGTCTGAATGTTGGGCTATGACTCTGGAGACCAGGCTTCAAATTCCCCCTCAGCCATGGAAACCCACTGGGTGGCCTTGGTCAAGTCACACTGTCAGTCTCAGAGGAAGATAATGGGGCCAAGCCTCCTCTGAATAAATCTTGCCAGGACAGCCCTAGGATAGGGGTCACCATAAGTTGGAATCAGCTTGAAGGCATAAAACAACAAAGAACAACAAAATACAGGAGCAAGAGCTGGCATTTCTGGAGACATTTGGCTCATTTGGAAGAGCCCTGTGCCGAGGATGGGTTGTTGTTGAACCACAAATCCCATCATGCCTGTGGCCACAGTTTTCAATAGTGAGGAGTGCTGTGGCTGTAGTCCAAAGATGTCTGGATGGTTGTGTGATTCCCAACCCAGTTTTAAAATTAAGCCTGCTTTTATTTTGAAGCAGCTGCCTCAGGAGGCAGATGCAGTAGGTGGAAGAACAAGTGGCGAGCAGCCCCATCAGCCATTTCTTCTGAGCTTCCCCCACAGCAGTCCTGCAGAATGACCAAAAAAACACAACACCTGCTGCCTTCAGGTGTAGAATCAGATACTCTCCCGCGTTTGCCATTTTTGAAGTATGATTAAATTGCCAGTCGTCTTTTTTTCCTTTCTAACTTGAGAGTCAGCAAAAGGGGCTTCATCCAGATTTTGACTTCACCACAGGAGTTGAGAATCATGCTGCTTTCCAGATGTTTTGGACTAAAATCTCATCAGCCCAGGCCAACATATCCAATGGTGAGGAATGCTGAGAGCTGCATTCCATCTGGAGGGCTGTGTGATTCTCACCCCATCTTGAGGAAGATATTGTTTTTGTGTGACTTCAAGTAATAGAATCATAGAGTTGGAAGAGACCAGGAGGGCCATCCAGGTCAACTCCTGGCCTTGTAGGAACACACAATCAGTCATCCTAGACTTATGACCTAAAGTGACCCTCTCCTAGGGGATTTCTTGGCAAGATTTGTTCAGAAGGGATTTGCCATTGCTTTCCTCTGAGGATGAGAGAGCATAGCTTGCCCAATGGGTTTCCATGGCCAAGCAGTGATTTGAACCCTGCTCTCCCAGAGTCCTGAAGCACTATTCCGTTAATTTATATTGCAAGATAGTGATCCTTTTGTTCAATAGATTGCTATTTTTCCAGCATAAATAACAGGCCGGATGTCAGATCTGGCATGTGACTGTAGTAGGAGAAATAGGGTGAAGCCACCCTCCCCCAGCTAGGGTCCCAATCCAGATCATTTATCTTTACTCGGTAGTGAGAAAAGAAAAAGATATACAGCTGTCCCTCCGTATCCACAGATTTGGTATTCATGGATTTAAGTATTCACGGCTTGAAAATATTCTTTAAAAAATAATAATCCAAAAAGCAAACCTTGATTTTGCCATCTTATATAAGGGACACCATTTTGCTATGCCATTGCATATAATGGGACTTGAGTAGTCACGGAGTTTGGTATCCACAGGGGCAGCGGGGGGGGGGGCTGGAACCAAACCTCAGCTAATATGAAGGGACAACTGTAGCTGTTAGTTATGCCTTTACAATAATTTGTTCTCCTCCCTCTCCACCGCTACTGCCCAACTCTGCCTAATGGTACGGCCAGCCCTCACCTGAATGGTGATGTGGAGAAAGGAGGGAGGTGTGATAAAGTAAGCCAAGGATAGGTTGCTAGGGTTGCCAGAATGAAAACTGGAGAGGGCTCCTGTAACTTTGTGTGGAAGGAATTTTCGTCAGATGTGACTTTTTACCTGGTGGCATGATAAGCAACACATGCTGAAATTTCCTCTTCTACACAACAGGAGCCCGCTCTAATTTTCAAGCTGGCAACTCTAGTTGCTATGGCCCTTCAGATGTTGCTGGACTACAACTCCCACCATCCCTAACCATTAGTTATACCTCCTGGCTAGAGTTGGTTCCAGTAACATCTGGAAGACCACAGGTCCCCTTGTACCTGAAGTAGGCCATGTTGTGAAAAGGAGGAACCCAAGACAAGAGCTGATGAGAAAATACTAGGCTGGAAGACAGAAGAATGAAGGCAGCATGTGGCCTTGGCAGTGCATTACTGTCAGGAAGGAAGTGGTCAGGCTAGGGAGGGAGCTACAGGTTTGCTGCTTCAAGAGTTCAAACCTTGCAGGCAAATTCCTCCAGGTTGTACCTTTAGGCCTCACTGGAAGGTTGTAACTAGGCAACCTCAAGGAATTTTTTTAAAAACCAAACAGGAATGCACAGCAGGGCTCAATTCCATAGACTGTTTTGAATTAACCAAATAATTCTTGAGCTACCATCTTTTAGTATGAGTAAATGTAAACTATAGCATAGGAATAGTTACTTTTTGGGGACAACCAACTCCCAGAATTGCATGGCCAATAGCAGGCTATTCAGTAGCCAACCCTCCTTTTGAGAACTACAATTTCCAGAAACCTGGCTGAGTCTTGGGAGTTGTAGTGGGGGGGGGAGAAGGAACATCCTCAAGTACCCAGTTGTAATCTCTTGCTTAATTCTTTCCCATTATCAGGGTATGGCTACTGATAACTCTGATGAAGCCGATTTGCATTATGCTGAATTGCAGAACCTTCCAGCTTCCAACAGGGAGCAGTGTGATGGGGGGACTTGCGCAGCCCCTGCGACAGCTCAAAACAGTGACTACGCTACAGTGGCAGAATTAAAAGGACCTGAGGATGGCTGCTGCAACGAGGAGCAAAAAGAAGATGACGGTGCAGATTGTGGGGTGAGGGAGAATGAATCATTGGTGGAAGCAAAGTGAACCTTAGTTGGACTAGAATGGGGCAACCTTTGGAGGGACAGGAGCTGTGTTTGACATGGACGGTGTTCCTGTTATGTTCAAATTCTGTCACCAGAGAAGCAAAACTCTGCAACTGGATTGTTTTAGTAGTATATTCAGGCTGAAGCATATTCACATACATCCACTTTCCGTACTTTCCACCAGGGGCTTTATCGCACAAGGCAGGTAAATCACAATCACATTGGGGTAACAGTGCCTTCAGTTGGAGTTTGTTGCATGGTGTCTTTCCTCTTTAGTTGTTCTCCCCTGGGAGACCATTTGGAAAGTGTTTTTTTATTAACACAAAAAATCCATTAATGGTTTCTCCCTGCATTTGTTGTGCTAAGATTTCTAGTGCGAAAGTTCAGTTGCACTTTTATGCTAATTTTGGGTGGCGGGGGTGGTGGTGGTCAGAGGGCATGCTTTGGGTGGGGAAACGTCAGTCACCTCCAGTGATCAGGGGAGAAGGAGTGGACATTTCAGTTTGAATTCCTTTCAATCAACAGAAAGTTAATTAAGTAACTTTCAAAGTAATTCCTTTCAAAGTAACAGAAAGTTTTTTTAAAAAATTCTCTATAGAAAAAAATTCCATTGCCAAATGACTCCCCCCAACCCCGCCAACTGGGACTAGTTAGAGAAGCCAAAACTTTGCTCACTGCTCCTTCTCCCAGCCCCATTCTGGAGTCGCTCTTTTTCTCACACACTCACTCACACATGCCTGGAAATGTAAGAGGAAAAGAGCCTTAGAGTTTAAAAAAGCATTTATTTCATTAACCCAGTACAGTTGGCTTTCCACATTTGCCTGGGTTAGGGGCGTAGGACCCCCACAAAAGTGGAAAAACCACTAAAATCTCTAGCCCCCCCCCAAACCATATTTAACATACAAAAAAGTATGATCCATAGATTCAACCCACTGCAGATTCCTTCAAGGTGGTGGGGTTCCTTCACAAGGCAGAAGTGGACAGCTGGTGGGGCTTGCCGCTGCCTCTGCTGCTGCCCTATGCAATTTTTAATAGGCAATTACAAGCCTCACCATGCATTCACAGTCTTTCTCAGTCTCATGAGGCTTGCAGTCCCTATTAAAAATGGCATAGGCCAACAGCAAAGGCAAATAATCAAATCGTAAAAGTTAAACCCACAAATGTGAGGGCCAGCTGTAATTCTTGCTTTCTTTTAGCTTCCGACTTAATTAATCACTGGCAGATGAAAGCCAGGATCAGGATAGATCAGACAGACAGGTCAGTAGCTTCAGGCTTTCATTTATCAGTGATAAGTTAAGTCTGAGAAGTGTTATCTGAGAAGCTGGAAGGTGTCCAGAGGAGGGCAACCAAGATGGTGGGAGGTCTGAAAGCCATGCCCTATGAGGAGCGGCTTAGGGAGCTGGGCGTGTTTAGGCTGGAGAAGAGAAGAGAAGAGAAGAGAAGAGAAGAGAAGAGAAGAGAAGAGAAGGTTGAAAGGGGACATGATAGCCATGTTTAAATATTTGAAGGGATGTCATACTGAGGATGGGGCAAGCTTGTTTTCTGCTGCTCCAGAGACTAGGACACAGAGCAATGGGTTCAAACTACAGGAAAAGAGATTCCACCTAAACATTAGGAAGAACTTCATGGCAGTAAGAGTTGTTCAGCAGTGGAAAGGACTGCCTCGGAGTGTGTTGGAGTCTTCTTCTTGGGCGGTTTTTAAACAGAGGCTGGATGGCCATCTGTCAGGAGTGCTTTGATTGTGTATTCCTGCATGGCTGGGGTTGGACTGGATGGCCCTTGTGGTCTCTTCCAACTCTATGATTCTATGATCTGTCCAGATCAGGAAGCCCCCTCCCCTTCCAGAGGATAAAAAGGCATTTTTAAATATGAGACTGTTTTCATTAATATTTCGTGTGTGTGTGTGTGTGTGGTGTCTGTGTGTGTTGTGTGCATGTGTACCAAAGTAGGAAATGGGTTGACAATAATGTCTTGGGGGAAGTAGTGGGTGGGCAGTTCCAAATGATGCATGCTTTTAGTGCCAATGAACACTGTAATCCTGCAGTGTTTCCCAAGATGTGCAAAGAAAGAGAGCAATCCCAATTGAGTACTGTTTTTAGAAACAACATTATTTTAACGGGAGAAGAGCCTTGTACAATAAAGCCCCAGGTGAGCTGGCCTCTAGTTCCCATCATGTACAACCATTGACCATGCTTACTGGGAATGATAGAGATTGTAGTTTGTAGCCAATTGAGAAGAGGAGAATCAGGTAAATATGCAAAGAAGTGTGTACACTGTTAATTAAACTCTATGTCTATAGTCAATACACAATTCTCACATAGAGGTAAGTGTATAATATATATCTATGTATAATGAAAATTAAATCCTGTTTATACAGTTGCCAAAATGCTATATGTTACACAAAAATACAAAGGAAAAATGCAATAACACAACATGGTCAATCAACTCTGTCTGATATACAATATAGAACAATGTATGCATTTAAACTGATACACAAACAACTTCACTCCAGAGATTCTCTACATTGTTTTGTGGTCACTTCTTCAGTGTGTATCTAAAATAAATATGTTGTTACAATAGAACCATGTATTATATCAAATAAAACCATTTTTATTTTAATTGTTTGTTGAGGAAAGAAATGCTGAGCTCACCTCATGAAAGTAACTTTTTCATAAATCCTGTGTGAATGTGTTTTCAACAATTTATATAAAGAAAAAAGTTTTAATCTCAAGTATATGTATTATTGCTAATTCTAATTGTTATATAAACTATAGGTGCAGCCAATGGGCTCACCTTTATGATTTAACTGTATTTAGGAAGGAGCAATCTGTTGCTTCTTTAAATAGGTTCTGCAAAGTAAATGTATAGTATTTTTATATAGTACTAGTACTATACTATACTATATATATTTTAAATTCATAGTCCTATGTGTATTTTAAATTACAACTAATGATAAATGTGAACCATTTTAAACCATACAAACTCACCTCTATGTCTACCTGAATATATTTCCTAAATATATTTCACCAAAATGTAATCCCTATGGAATGCATTCTCTCTGTCTAAAAAAGACAATTGAGAATATTTAATAATACTAATAGTAAGGAAATTAGTGTAAAGCACAAGAACAAGGCTTACCTACAACTGCCTTGGGTAATTTCCAATGATGCAGGCATAAACAGAATACTCATAGATGTTATATAGTATGTTAAATGTAACTGAGTTCATTTAATGTTAATTCATTTAAAGGAGAAGTGTAAGAAAAACTTCCAAGGAGGTGAAGCCTCCATTCAGAATACCCTGGGTATAGAGCTGAATGTCTCAATATAATAATACTGTTTCTAAGAATCCAAAGTTCTAATTCATCTATAGAAAAGAAGAAAAAATCAAAATGCCCATTAAGCCCTTGGGGAACTGTAGTTTGCAATCTATAAATCAAAAAGGATTCTCTTTGGAGCAATCTCCTTTGTGTGGATCCTCCCTGGTACAATCGAGGGCGTACAGCTTCCAATGCAAAAAATCTTAAGGTTTCCGCTGGATGGCGGAATTGAATACAATGAGCTACCAGAGGATAGTCCAGATGCCTCATCCTGATATGACTTAGATGTTCAGAAATTCTTTGAGATAAGCACCTAGCTGTTTGCCCAACATAAATCTTTTTACAAGGGCGCAAGATGGCATATACTACAGATTCCAAACTGTAAGCGTATTAAAAGGGAACTTTTCTTGTGTAACTGAATGTACAAAAAACTTAATTTTAAAAGATTTTGGGCATCGGGCACAGTGGCCACATGGATGATGCCCAGAAACAGTGTCATCTTTATGATTGTCTAATTGTAAATCTGTATGTACCAATACATCTTGTAAATTTCTTGGTTGGCGGAAAGCAACAAGCGGAATGCAACTGCCTCCTGGAATATGCTGCACCAAATGCCAGTGTTTAACTATGATGTCACGGATCTGATTGAAAACCAGATTGAAAGTGAACACTCCCACTAATCTATCCATCTGCACCTGAACTTTTTGTTCAAATAAGGATGATCTATCATTAGCTGAGGCTCGTTTTCTAGCTTGTTTAATAATATAATTGGGATAGCCTCTAGCCAGTAACTCATGGTGATAAGTGTCTGCTGCACTCTGGTAGTCTTGCTCACAAGTAGAATTTCTGCGCAGCCGGAGAAACTGAGCAAATGGTAAATTACATTTGAGTCTGAAAGGATGATAACTGTCATAATGTAGGAGGGAATTTTGGTCTATGGGTTTCCGATAACATCGGACTCCCCACCTTTGATCTTTAATATATACCATAGTGTCCAAAAAGGGAACTTCTTGCATACTGATATAACTTTTATATTTAATGTGAGGAATTATGGAATTCATCCAGTTGCAGAACTGCTGAGCAATCAATTTTTTTTGTAAAAATAATAAAAATGTCATCAATGTACATCCCATAAAATAAACAAAATCCATGAAAAGGGTTAATGATAGGGTTATTAATGTGATTATTATTAGTCTGACACATCTGGAGAACACCACGTTAGAAAAGGGTAACACACTTCCTTCTGCTTCCATGATTCATGTACCGGTACTCAAACAATTTGAATTTATTTTCTCCACTCAGGCATCCGGTTTAGCAGGATAGCTTTGGATACGTCATTAGCACAATTTGGAATTTATTTTAACCACAGCGCTCATCATCCCCAGTCAGCATGGCCTGTGGACTTTTACAGTCCAAAAATAGTTTTCCTAAACACGTGATTGCCATGTCTGCAATCATGAGTTCTTTCAGGCAAAGGGTGAGATACAAACATGATAGAATGTCACTTTGAATCATGAGGACTAGAAGTGTACTTCAAAGAAAACAATTGATTCTGTGCCAGTAAGAAGACTCTGTACTTGTGCTCCAATAACTTATCATATCTTTTAACTATTCAGAGACAAAAATTGGGACACCCTTTTGTATTTGTATCACTCCTGTTCTCATACTGTATTTCCCTATCCCATTATACATAGCTGAAAACCTTTGTTCATTTATTGTGTTCTAAACCATGAGCCAGCATGGTGTAGTGATTTGGGTGTTGGATTATGACTCTGAAGACCAGGTTTCAAATCCCTGCTCAGCCATGGAAACCCGTGGGGTGGCCTTAGACCAGTCACACTCCTCAGCCTCAGAAGAAGGCAAGGCAAAGGCAAACCCCTCTGAACAAATCTTGCCAAGAAAATTCTATGATAGGCTCACCTTAAGATTGCCATAAGTTAGATACAAAAACAACAAACTAATCTACTGTTGTCTGTCTTTTTCTGCTCCCTGATGTTCAAAGAGTATCAGGAAAATGGACTGTGACAGTTTCCTTTTTTTTTTTTAACTTAAAAAAAATCATCTCACATTGGATGGAGGTGAATTATTGTAGTCAAGTGAAACTCATTCAACCGCATTTAGTCAGCAGTACAGAAAACAACTCAAGGTGAGGAAAGAATGAAGGAACTGCGTGTGTTGAGGTTGCAGAAGAGAAGACCAAGATGGAAAGGACATGTCAGGGACATGATGGCATTCTCCAGTTATCCAAAGCACTTGCACACATAGTCCATTCTCTGCTGCCCCAGACAACATACAGAGATGTGTGCAGTTACAGAAGAGGTTAAGATAAAGGATTTTGGCTGAACATTAGGAGAAATGTCCTGACTTTTAAGCTTCAAGTTCTTTCCCTCCCAAATGTGAAAAAGAAATGCAAATTTTGTCAATTTTTATCAAAAATGAACTGAAATGAAATCCTCATCCATCCACACTAGTCAAATTGAAAAGTGATTGCCAGTGCTATCATGGTCCTTGCCTACCTGTAAGCGCATCAACCTATCATGATGGGGGAAATAGAGGTGGCAACCCTAATTCAGCACTGAGCCAGTTAGTTTTTCTCAGTAAAATGTAGACACTTTTAAAGGTGTTTAAAGTCCATCTTCTGTGCTCCCACCAGTGAATAACAGAGCAAATAGTATGAAGACATATTTCAGAAAAATAAGGTGAGTGTAAAACCACACACCCAAAATACCTTCCTTACAATGACAAAGAAGGAACCTCTGCTGTTGGGTTTTTTGCTCTGCCCTTCTTTCTCCTGCCAAGAAAGCTCTTTGGGTTAGTTTAAAAGGAAGTCTTCACTCTTCTTCTCTCTTCTTACTTGAAGGAGGAAGTTGTTAAAAAGGAGAGGAAACATCTGACACTTCTCCCCTCTCATCACTCACTCTTTCTCACACATGCAGGCACACCATGAAGAGAAGTCTGATATACTAGCTATACCCAGCGTAACATACCCCCATTCTCTATACTGTACGTATAAAATGCTTCGGTATGTTTCTGATCCCACTCTGCTGATTGGTTGCTTAGGAAACATGTCAAGAGTACGATCATTTGACGCATTAATATATAACCTTTCAAAACAACTATAATGGCTTATGTTACGCTGGGTACAGTTAGTTTCATACCGAGAGCCCCTCCGCTGCCGTCATGTAACCACATATACACAGACACACACACACACACAGAGAGAGAGAGAGAGAGAGAGAGAGAAACAATGCTACACACACACACACCATGTGTGGTAGGATGCAAGAGCCCCTCTGCCGCCACCATGCAACAGCACATACATACACACACCATGCTACACCCACACACCACATTCGCCAGGACACGAGAGCGTCTCCACCACCACCATGCAACTGCACAAAACACACACACACCATGCTACATACACACCACACTACACACACATGTCCGAAAAAGCAGCCAGATGCCAGCAAAGTATAAACAAACAGCAAGATCTGGGAAGGTAGCCAACTGTTAATTTGCACAAAGCAGTGGAAACACAGTTCTCGCAAAGAAGAGTCCAGCAAAACAGTCCAAAGAGCCAGGGGGTTTCAGAAGTCAGAAGAGGTCCAGAGCAAGTCCATAGGTCACAGGATCAGGCAAACAGAGTAGTCAGAGTCAGTCCAAGGTCTAAGCAGGGATCAAGTTGATCGTGAGTAAAAAATGATGGTAGAAGAAACAATATCACGGTCAAATGTCCCAGCGGTACTGCAACAGTACCGCTGGGAAGGAGCATCATATGAAACTGATGCCCTCTTGCGCTGCAGCGTCGCAACCTGGCGACGCTGCTAGCGTTATTTTTACATTGTCCGAAAAAGTCCAAAGATAACCAACAGGAAGCTTTCACCAGGAAGATCAGTTGATCTCTGACAAAGACTCCATAACTCCCCAAGGCATATATATAGCAAGCAAGGCTTTGCCAGGTGCTCCTTGATGAGCCAATGTTTCTGATAAAGCCTCAGCAATTTTCTTTGAGCTTTCTTTTGGGATCTCTGCTGGCTGAATGATGGTGGAGCTAAGCCTGTCTCTTCTTCTTCATCCTTATCTGAATTGGCAGGACTCTCTGCTGGGACTGGTGCCAACCCACTAGGACCAGGCTCATATTCTGCTCGAGCCTCCAGGTTGGCAAGGTTACCTGCTGGCATAGGTGTAGATAAACCTGTGCCAGGGTCCCTAGGGCCATTCCCTACCATGTCCTCATCCTCTTCTGATTCTATACCCTCATCAGACTCATGATGCATGACAACACACCATGCTTGTCAGGACACGAAGCCCCTCCGCTGCCACCATGCAACCTCACACTACACACACACACCACACTACACACACACCATGCTACATACACACACACTCACCATGCTACACACACACCACACTACACACACACAGACACACCACGCTTACACACATACTATGTGCACTAGGATGCAAGAGCTACTCCGCCGCCACCATGTAACTGTGCACACATACACACACACCATGCATGCCAGGACGCAAGAACCCCTCCGCCACTGCTGTGTAACCACACGTACACACATACACCACACCATGCTAAACACACCACCCTACACGAGCACACACACATCACATACACCATGATGCGAGACCTCCCTCTGCCACCGCCTTAAGAGCTTTGATTAGTTGGGAAGTTTCCTAAGCAGCCAATCAGCACACTGGGAACAGCAACATATCCCAAAGAATTATATATATAGATACCCAAGGGAAATAGATAGATAGATAGATAGATAGATAGATAGATAGATAGATACTTGAAGTTGTTGTTGTGTGCCTTCAAGTGACCCTAAGACAGGGTTTCTCAACTAGGGTTTCCCAGAACGCTAGGGTTCCACAAGACGTTGCTAAGGGTTCAATGAGATATTGTGATTGTGAAACAATTTTTTAAAAACTGTAGATATAATATTTTTTAGGCAGGGGTTCCCTGAGACCTGAAAAATGTTTCAAGGATTCCACCAGGCTAAAAAAGGTTGAGAAAGGCTGCCCTAAGATAAACGTATCATGGGATTTTCTTGGCAAGATTTGTTCAGAGCGGGTTTGTCTTTGCTCTTGGAGGAAGCTCCACAAAAGGGGCCAGGTCCTTGCCTTAAGATTGGGCAACTGCTCCAGATCTTACTCCAGAAAAGAACTTAAAAATGGGACCAAGTTCCAGGGAGCATAGCCAGCATAGCCAGCATAGCCAGTGCTGTTTCTGGGTGGGGAATTTGGGGTGCTGTTGTCTAAAAAGTTATGTGGTTGGAGATTCTGGGAGATGTAGTTGTATGGTTGTGAAAGCTGGAGAGTTAAAAAAAATCTTAACAGGAAGAGAATCAACTCATTTTAAATGTGGTGCTGGAAGAGAGTTCTACAGATACCATCGGTTGTCAAAAAGATAAATCAAAGGATCTAAGATCAAATCAAGCCTCAAGTCACACTGTAAGTCAAAAATCACTAATCTCAGGCTATCGTACTTTGGACATACCATGAAATGACAAGATTTGTTAGGAAAGGCAGCTTGGTAAAGTTGAAGGCAGTAGAAAAAGAGGAGGACCGCATCATAAGTGGACTGATTCAATCAAGGAAGCCATGGCTCTCAGTTTGCAAAGATCTTGACAGGCATATTGATGTCAGAGTGACTTGGAGGTCTCTCTTTCACAGGAATGTCATAAGTTGACATCCATTTGACAGCAAAAAATAAGAGCAAGTTAAAAAAAAGAAGTCATTCTTCCAAGCCATGCTTCAGACATGCACATGTTAGGTGCAGGTTTCTGCCGGAGAAAAGCCTATGTAGTCCTCCTCTAAATGCACTTTGATTTCCCAGGAGCAGGAACTCTGCATATCCATGTAAACACCTTCATACATAGCAGTTGTGGGAATTGTGCAGCCTATGGGGCACAAGTGGCCCTCCAGGGGCTTCTGCCCCCAATCTTTGCCCAGATCCCCCAAAAATTTTAGACTACACCCCCCAAAAATCAATATTTCAGGTTTCTTTATTCCCTCTCCTCAAGGAGTAGTACATCACCTTAAAAAGTGCAGCTTCCCCCAAACCCCCAGGAAGAAGCCATAGATTCCTGAAATTACAAATGGAAGTCATTCTGGGTTAGAATTTATTGGGGCCAAAATAGAATAGTGTGGTTCACTATAGGGGCGGACATGGATTGTGCACATGGATTGATTGTACATGGATCTTTTCAAAAACCTGAGGCACAAATACGGCTCCTGATGAATATATAGATTGTGAGGATCAGAAAGGTATGCCATTGCTGCTGCTGAGCACCACCCAGACAATGCCACGAAGGACAACATGGGGTGTGCTGCTGACTCCACTCTTCACCCAAGAAGCACCACTCATCTTAGCTTGGGTATTTCCTTGGCATTCGTCCATCTCACTGTGTGCTCTTCACCAGGTTCCTCCACCCTCTGTCACCTAGGTTTTATTTCTCCCTACATTACTGGAAGTAGAACTGGTCCTAACATTAGGCAGTGTGAAATCATTACCACAGGCAACAGAAGGGGGGTATCATGAAAAGGCAGCGCTTTGTTAATCACTTCCTTGGTGGTTGCTGAATGTCACTCACAATGGAGAGAGGTGCTTGTCAGTGGCAGCTGAAGCTTTCTTGTCAGTAAATTCACTCTATACTGTCTACACTGAGGGCAAATGTGGATTCACCCTGAATCCATTGCTGGTATTCCAGACGACATAACCGCTACTTCTGGGGAAGATCTGTTTTTGTTTGCCTTTAACCTGTCTTTGCTTTGCGCTAAGCAAAGCCAGGGAAAATCTCAGGGTTTTCCAGAAACTCCAGAGTGACTTCGGGGTCTTTTGCCATTTAATTTGGCCTGATCCAGTTGTCCACACACAAATGTAGCACCATCTCCCTTACCCTGTGCATTGATAATTAGTGTGGATGTTCTCTTATCCTCCTTACCAGCATACTATTGGTATTTATCAGCCAGGAACAGCATTATCAGCATATCAGAGACAGCTGTGTTTATGTTGGAGGCTGTTATATAAATAGCTTGATTCTGCTCTCTTAGGAGATGGCTTTTATACTGTCTTCAGTCTCTATCTGCCCAATCAGAGATGGGTTTCACTAGACCTTGGTAACATAAAAAAAGAGTTTCGCTTCCACTCAGTGACTAATTATTTGCAAATGCCACTATCCATACTGTCTCACTGCCTGCCATCAGATTACATCAGGCTGATTTAAGGAGAGTACATCAGTCATTAGATGTCAGTAACCTTTTGCAGTATGAGGTGTCCCCCCTCTGTTTCTTTGTTACACACCAGTCATTTGTTTACACTTTCCCTCTCAAACTATTTTCTCCTTATCTCTTTGTTTTGAGTTAGATGGCTTGATGCCCAGAACTAGCCAGTAAACTTGCGCTCTTAATGTTATGCTTTCTGACACACAAACAACCTACTTTTTATTTTACACAGACACACTTATTTCCTTAACCTTGAAATTTCAGGTGCTTGAATTTGGCAAAATATATTCCAAATTAGCACTCAGCCTGTTACAGTAAGACCTCTGCCTCTTGCTCCATTATGGAGTCACAGTGCTTTCCCACCACACTTGAAATAATTCCTTTCTGTTTTAAATGGCCAGCTTTCTGCAGGCACATAGACCTGACCATGAAGCAGGTTGCAGGAACTCTTAACGCTTTCTGCAGATATTTTTTAAAAAGCTATTTTGGGTGTATGTGCCTTTTTTTAAAAAAAGTGAGTTCAATCCAGGGTATTTTTTTCAGGGGTGTGATGTCTGTTGTGGAGTAGAGGACTTGGAGGATCCAGGTTCTATTTTCTAACTAGACCATGAAACTTACTGGGTCACTTTTGGAGAGGCATACACTCTATGTCCATCTGCCCAACCCACCTCACAGGGTTGTTGTGAGGAAACAGTGGCGAGGAAGGGACCCATTTACATTGCTTTGAGTTCATTGGAGGAATAAGCAGGATATAAATATAACAGATAAATAAATAAATACAGTACATACAAATTAAAACCTTGGTGGTGGTGGGGACAAGCATGGAGCTAGATCAGGAGTGGGGAAAGTGTCCACAGCTGATTTAGATCCTAAAGGAAATGCACTTAGAGAAAGAAACCAGACTTAGAGTCTGGCTCCCTGCTTCATCCTGCAACAGAAGTGGGGAATAGTGGGGCTCACAAGATACTGTTGGACTGCATGTCCCATTAGCCCTAGCCAGCAAAGCCTATGAGGAAGGCCTATGGGAGTGCAGTGCAAAAACACAGGAAGGCCACACTTTCCCCATTCCTGCCCAACAACCAGTGCTTGGAAACATTACTTCTTAGACTACAACTCCCAGAATCCCCCAGCTGGGATAGTCAGGTTACATTGACTGGAGGATTCTGGGAGGTGAAACTCCCAAAGACAGCTTTCTGGCTAAAGCATGAAGTGGTGTGCGCAGGGCTGTAGCTATGGGGGCAGAGGGATTAGGACATTGTCCCCCAAATAGGAGCTTGTCTACATAAGCAAAAACAAAAAAAATGTACTCACCTCGTAGTTGCAGTGCAGTTGCCACATGACGCTTGTGATGATTTGCATCTTCATTGGGGGTTGTGAAGGAAAACCCAGGTATGAAAGATTTGTGGTTTGCTCTGCATTTGAGGAAAAACCTGGATTATTGGCTGTATTTTGGCCACTGATTGGCTTTAGAGTGAAGTCGAGGGTGGAGCTTCCGGTAGATGGGACTCCATTCTGGTGCTTTTTAATTAATTTTTCCCCAGTTGTGTGCATATCTGGATCTCCGCTTATCCAGTAAGACGGATAAACATATATTCGCATGCATGAGTGAACAGAAAAATAAAACCGGAGCAGCCCTGGCCCTGTGGCTGGAAACCATGCGACATATAGGACACATGATCAGTGTTGGACCACCCCTTTACATTGATGTGAGTTTGCCTGCTTTTACAGTGTAATGATATACTCCGGAGAAGCCCCAGTGAATGTGGCATTTAGGGGGACACTGCGGATCAAAATCATCTGCGGGGCTACAAGGCAGATTTGGGGTTTCCTGCCAGTATACAGAAGCCCTAAGTATACTGCCCCCTCAACAAAATTTTTCTTCACTCTCCAAATTTCTAGCACTGCAGTACTTAGTTGAGCACTTAGAAATACAGTGTAGGCATTCAAAGAAAAGGGACAGGCTTTGTTTCTAAGGGAGTGTGAATACAGCAAACAGAAGAGGTCTAGGTGTGAGCTATTTTAATGTCTCACTCTCTTTACAATGCCAGAAATTTGGGGACTGAAAGAAAATTTCAAGGAAGGGGTGGAATTCTTATTTGGGGCAGCAATGCCCCTTCATCCACCCCACCCCACCTCCCACAGCTATACCCCTCAGTAGGCTCAATGACAAGGGTGCCAGTTACACGACAATATTTGTTGCGGAGCTTACCATGACTTCCTGATCCCAGATTGGTCCCACACTGTTTAGACGATTTTTGTCACTCTTTAGGAAATGCTGTGATTGATATTTACACGTCAAAAGTTCCATTTCTTTTTATAGGTCCCATGCTCTTATATCCCGTGCTTTTGTTGTTTACACATGTTTAGCCTACCGGGATTTTTTTTTTTTTTTGGCTGTCAATCAAGGATGCGATTACTCGTGTTTTCACAACCTCGGTGACGTACTTCCTTTAGAGTTCCGTGCCACGAGTGATGCTATTGGCTGGCTGTGGGGGAGAGAGGGGCAGAGGCTTGTGTTTATCCTGTCTCTTAAAAATGTTAACTCTTTAAGCAGAGGAGAAGGCATTTTGAAAGACCAAGAATGTGATCTTTCACTCAGATGGAGGAACAATTAAACCATGTCCATGCCACGAGCGATGCTATTGGCTGGCTGGGAGGGGCGAAGGAGGGGGCAGAGGCTTGTGTTTATCCTGTCTCTTAAAAATGTTAACCCTTTAAGCAGAGGAGAAGGCATTTTGAAAGACCAAGAATGTGATTTTTCACTCAGACGGAGGAACAATTAAACCATGTCCTTTCCTTTTGAAATCAAGCAGAGTAGTGCAGGGGGGAGGAGAGGCTTGGGATTTCTTTTACAATGTTGATGCTTAAAGCAGAGGGAGCTGCAGAGTGAAGATTTCAAGCCAGTGTCACACAAGGCATTTTGGTTGGCCTTTTTTTACTGTCCCTTTGGGGGGAGTTATGAATGTTTGATTATCCATTCAGACCCAAAGAGGGGATCCAGGCAGGGAATGAATGGATTACTCTCTGCCCACCACAATCTCTTTGTAACATGCAGTTGAGGAAGAGGTTAAAGGTGAAGGGTTTGCAGTGTAGAAATCCATTTAAAAAGGTGATTGAGTACACGTGCGCACACACACACCAACCTACGTGCAGCTGGAAGGGATGCCTTTATTTTCAGCTGGTGAGGCTGGATCTGTTGAACGGGTGACTGACCCCTCCTTTTCTGGTCGCCGAGCTCTAAGCCCGTCCCCAGTCACCATTTCTGGTCATCCCCTAGTACCGAGATATTTTGTCCCAGGAGGTTTACATTTCCGATTTTCCGAATCCTCCAATGACTTTTTTAAAAAACGGCACAATCCACTGGACTGGGGTGCCATTTACACGATGAAAACGTCCCGGGAAGAATTCGTGTCGATCCCTGGCAGTTTACATGTACATCAGGTTGGGTATGTGATTTTCAGAAGGGGGACCACCTTTTATCCCTCAACCTGCAGGACATCTAGTCCCACAGGTTGTGCCGGTTTTTAAAAAAGTCACTGGAGGATTCGGAAAATTGGAAATGTAAACAGCCTGGGACAAAATATCTCGGTACTAGGGGATGACCGGAAGTGGTGACTGGGGGCGGGCTTAGAGATCAGCGACCAGAAAAGGAGGGGTCAGTCACCCGTTCAACAGATCCAGCCTCACCAGCTGAAAATAAAGGCATCCCTTCCAGCTGCACGAAGGTTGATGTGTGTGTGTGCGCGTGCACGTGTACTCAATCACCTTTTTTAATGGATTTCTACACTGCAAACCCTTCAGCTTTAACCTCTTCCTCAAATGCATGTTACAAAGAGATTGTGGTGGGCAGAGGGTCGCCCATTCATCCCCTGCCTGGATCCCATCTCTGGGTCTGAATGGATAGTCAAACATTCATAAACCACCACGCCCAAGGCACAGTAAAATATTCCAGCGTCTGAGCGAATGAACACACTTTCATTTCCCCCCCAAGGCACAGTAAAAAAATGCCAACCAAAATGCTTTGTGTGACACTGGCTTGAAATCTTCACTCTGAAGCTCCCTCTGCTTTAAGCGTCAACATTGTAAAAGAAATCCCAAGCCTCTCCCCCCACCCCCACTCGGCTTGATTTCAAAAGGAAAGGACATGGTTTAATTGTTCCTCCATCTGAGCGAAAGATCATATTCTTGGTCTTTCAAAATGCCTTCTGCCTCTGCTTAAAGGGTTAACATTTTTAAGAGACAGGATAAACACAAGCCTCTGCCCCCTCCTTCCCCCCTCCCAGCCAGCCAATAGCATTGCTTGTGGCATGGAACTCTAAAGGAAGTACGTCACCGAGGTTGTGAAAACACGAGTAATCGCATCCTTGATTGACAGCCAAAAAAAAAATATCCCGGTAGGCTAAACATGTGTAAACAACAAAAACACAGGATATAAGAGCACGGGACCTATAAAAAGAAACGGAACTTTTGACGTGTAAATATCAATCACGGCATTTCCTAAAGAGTGACAAAAATCGTCTAAACAGCGTGGCACCAATCCGAGATCAGGAAGTCATGGTAAGCCCCGCGACAAAAATTGTCATGTAACTGGCACCTGGGAGTCCTGCAGGTTGAGGGATAAAAGGTGCCCCCCCTTCTGAATATCATGTACCCAACCCGATGTACTTGTAAACTGCCAGGGATCGACACAAATTCTTCCCGGGACATTTTCATCGTGTAAACGGCACCAAGAAGTCTCCTTCAGAGTTTCTGCTTTGGTCAGACTTCACATGGAATACTGTGTCCAGTTTTGAGCACCACATTTCAAGAAGGATATTGAGAAGCTGGAGCATGTCCAGAGGAAGGAGACCAAAATAGTAAAAAGTGTGGAAGCCATGCCCTATGAGAAGTGGCTTAGGGAACTGGGTATGTTTAGTCAAGAGAAAAGAATGTTAAGAGGGGACATGATGGCCATGTTTAAATCCATGAAAGGATGTCATATTGAAGAGGCGGTAAGGTTGTTTTCTGCTGCTCCAGAGACTAGAACACAGAGCAATGGATTCAAACTACAGGAAGAGATTCCACCTAAATATTAGGAAGAACATCCTGATGGTGAAATGTGTCTGATGGTGGAATAGGCTGCGTCGGTGTGTGGTGGCATCTTCTTCTTTGGAGGTTTTCAAATAGAGGCTGGATGGCCATCTGCTGGGAGTATTTTGATTGAGTATTCCTGCAGGGCAGGGGGTTGGACTGGATGGCCGTTGAGGTCCCTTCCATTTCTATGATTCTATGAGTTATCATAATGCTCCAAACTGCACTGAGCTCTGCCTACCTAAAATGCCCTCTAGGGGATGTTTTTCCCCAAAATAATTACTACCCTTGTTGTTAGTATTTGTTGTCAAGTTGTCTTCAGCTTATGGTAACCCTATGGATGAGAGACCTCCAACAGCCTCAGTAGGAGCCCTGCTCAGGTCTTGTAGATGCAGGGCTGTGACTTCCTTGATTGAATTAATCCACATGACATATGTCCTTATAGAGCCAGCATGGTGTAGTTGTTTGAGCACTGGACTAGGACTCTGGAAGATCCCTGGCCTCCCAGAGTGGCCATGGAACCCTACTGGGTGACCTTGGGCAAGTCACACTCTCTCAACCTTAGAGGAAGGCAATGGGTAAACCTCTGGAAAAAAAATTGCCTAGGAAACCCTAGGATAGCTTGACTCTATGGTCACCATAAATGGGAAACTTTTTAAAGATGCATGATAACAACATGCTCTTCCCCTTTTCCTATAGCCTTCCACATTTCCCAATTTTAATTTATTTTTTTCTGAGACATATTTTCTCATAATATGCCCAAAGTATGATAGCCTCATCTTAATAATTCTGGCTTCTAGTGAAAATTCAAGCATAATTTTCTCTAGGACCCATTGATAATTAATTTTGAAGGAATTGATACTTTTTTCCTGCCAGCTTTCCACATTGTCCAGCTTCATTATTAGCATACACTTAAGTGTGTGTGTGTGTGTGTAAGAGGGGGAGACTTTCGTTCAGCGAGGCCCTCAAGATGATGTCACCCATTGGCTATGCTAGAAGGGCTGCTGGACTCACAGTCCAATAATGTCTGGAGGGCCAGAGATCTGGCCCACCCTTGCTTCAGTTGCTTTGACTATGAACACAGCAGGGTGCTGAAATGGAAGAGGTGAGGGGTAACTTAGAATGCAACTTGAAGCACCCTGACCTGGGAGTAATTTCCACTGAGCCCTGTAAGTTGACACACCTTACAGGAAATGGAACTTCCTCCCACTGTTAAGGAAGTTATGACTTATTTGGGGGAAGGCATCAGCTGCAAACTGGTTTGAAAAAAAGCTCTGAATTTAAAAATAGCTATCCTTATTCAAATTATACATTTCCTGACACCAGCAGATCAAATTGACTTGGGTTTGGTGAGCGGTTCTATTAGTTGTGAAATCACTGGTTAGCCATTCATTGCTAGAGTGGGGAAGGCATATAAGACAGTCCCATTGAGGAAGGGATATCAGTTATAGAGCCCTGGGGCTTTCCACAATGTTCTTCTGCAGAAGCTCGGTGGATGGTTGAAGGGAAGGTACAGCAGTACACCAGTGACTCTCAGCCTAACTGAATCCACTGTCACCCTTAAACCAAGTTCCTGTTCATAAAATCATGGAAATTTAGAGTTGGAAGTGACCACAAAGGCCATCTAGTCCAGGAATACACAACTACAGCACTCCTAAAAGATGTCCATCCTACTTCTGCTTGAAGACCGCCTAAGATGGAGGGTTCATCATCCTCCAAGGCAATCTATTCCACTGTCAAATTGCTCTTACAGCAAAAAAAAAAAAAAAAAAAAAAAACTTCCTAATGTTCAGGTGGAAGCTCTTTTCTTGTACTTTGCACCCGTTGGTTCATGTTCTAGTCTCTAGAGAAGCAGAAAACAAGCTTGCCTCATCTTCTCCATGGCATTCCTTCAAATATTTAAAGATGGCTATCAGATTACCTTGTGGTCTTTTCCAAGCTAAAGATACCCAGCTCCATCAGTCATTCCTCACAAGGCTTGGCTTCCAGACCTTTGATCATCTTGTCTGTCCTTCTCTGGACAGGTTTTAGCTTGTTAATATCCTTGAAATGTGATGCCCAGAACTTGACACAGTATTCCAGGTGAAGTCTGATCAAAGCAGAATAGAATGGCACTAATACTTCCTTTGAATGAGACACTATACTCCTGTTGATGAAGCCCAGAATTGCATTGGGTTTTTTGGCTGGCGCATCATACTGTTGACTCTTGTTTAGATTGTCATCTACTAAGGCCCCTAAATCCTAGTAGATTTGAGCTGAGTTGAGGTTGTCAGTATTAAATAGTTATATTATTAGTTACATTTATAGCCTACCTATCATGGCAAATCTGTGCCAAGTCCGTTCAGCAGTTCACCTACCTGGGAAGCATCATCTCCTCAGATGCCAAGATTGACAAAGAGATCGATCACAGATTAGCAAAGGCATATAGCACATTTGGAAGACTTCACAAAGAGTCTGGAGTAATAAACACCTGAGGCGAAGCACAAAAACCAGTGTGTATAGAGCCATTGTACTGTCTATTCTCCTTTATGGATCTGAAACATGGGTCACCTGTCACCACCACCTATGACTCCTCGAATGCTTTCATCAGTGCTGTATACACACAATCCTAAATATACACTGGACTGACTTTGTGATGAATGTTGCTGTCCTTGAGCAAGCAGGGATCACCAGCATTGAGGCCATGATATTGAGAACACAGCTACGCTGGGCAGGGCACGTTTCTAGGATGGAGGACCATCGCCTTCCCAAAATAGTACTCTATGGTGAACTCGCCACGGGTCAGCGTAAGAGGGGCGCTCCAAAAAAGGTACAAGGACTCCCTGAAACAACATCTCAGGCTCAGCCAAATTGATCACCAACAATGGTCCGTCCTGACCTCACATCGGGAGGCATGGAGACGTACTATCCACAATGCTGCAGGCTTATTTGAGAACTCACGCCGAACAAGTCTTGAAGAGAAACGACAACGCAGAAAGAATCACAACCCAGAAACATCACCCAAGGAGACCTTCTGCTGTGCTTTCTGCAACCGGACTTGTTTATCTCAGATTGGCCTTTTTAGTCATCAGCGCGCTTGCAGGATGAGTCCTTCTTGAATCTTCGTTTGCAAAGAAAAGCCAGAGAGAGAGCCTACGTATCATCTAAAGTAGTCAGGGTGACACACAATATATGATAGTCCTCTCTTGCTCCAGTTCCCACAACAAACCTGTAAGGTAGGCTAGGCTGAGAGTGAATGACTGGCCTAAAGCCACCCAGTGAGCTTCATGGCTCAATGGGGACTTGGAAGTTCAGTTTCCCAAGCCCAAGTCTAACACCCTGCCCACTATGCTACACTGGATCACTCTAACCAAGAAAGAACAGAGTCTCTTAGCTCTCAGGTGTTAGAACTGGTGGTCCTCCAGATGTTGTTGGATTGCCAACAACATGGCCAGTAGCTACAGATGATGGGAGTTGCAGTCTCACGACATCTGAAGGGTCACAGGATCCCAAACTCTGTCCCAGCTGCTCAAAGCAGAGAGCAACCTTAGCTTGCAAGTCTTCATAGAGAGCAGGCGGTATCATGGTCTGGAAGCCATGTCCTATGAGGAGTGGCTTAAGGAGCTGAGTATGATTAGCCTGGAGAAGAGAAGGTTAACAGGTGACATGATAGCTGTTTTAAATACTTGAAAGGATGCCATATTGAAGATGGAGCAAGCTTGTATTCTGCTGCTCCAGAGACTAGGACACAGAGCAATGGATTCAAAGTACAGGAAAAAAGATTCTACCTAAATTTTCCTTGTTGTTTTTTTTTTTTTTCTGGGCTGTGAGGCCGTGTTCTGGAAGAGTTTAGTTCTGACATTTCGCCTGCATCTGTGGCTGGCATCTTCAGAGTTCTCTGAAGATGCCAGCCACAGATGTAGGCGAAACATCAGAACTAAACTCTTCCAGAACATGGTTTCACAACCCGGGAAAAACCCAAGGAAAATCTATGGATGCTGGCCATGAAAGCCTTCGACTTCACATTCCACCTAAACATTAGGAAGAACTTTCTGACAGTAAGAGATGTTCGGTAGTGGAATACACTGCCTTGGAGTGTGGTGGAGTCTCCTTTGGAGGTCTTTAAACAGAGGCTGGATGGCCATCTGTCGGGGATGCTTTGATCATGTTTTCTTGCATGGCATGGCATTGGAATGAATGGCCCTTGTGATCTCTTTCAACTCTATGATTCTATGTACAGGATGACCTCCGTATCCACAGATTCTGTATCTACAGTTTCACTTATCCATGTCTGAAAAAAAAGTTCTCTCTAGGCATTACTAGGTCCTCCATGGCCAACTCCCAATATTTGTATCATTGAAAATAAAATGCTTCCCTATTATCCACCGTTTCTGGTATCCACAGGGGTATTCGACCTATAATCTGCAGTGGGTGTTTTTTTTTTTAAAGGGTGTTCTTGGCTGTAGTTGCTTACTTTGGCCAGAAGGTGGCAAACTTGGCCAGTCTCCAACTGCCTTCCTTGAAGTCACATCAGGTTCAGGACTCAATGCCAGGTCAAGCCCTGACCCCAAAGTTATTTCCAGCTAGGGAATATTTACAATATGTGGCTCCCCAATGCACCTTTAAGTGTAGAGGCAACAATTATGGCAGAACACATTGTGAGAAAACATAAATCAAAAGATGGATCCCTCCCATGTGTAGAGACGGGTGGAGTTGCCAGGCTGGATATGGGATTATAATTTAATCATGAACAGATTGAGGTACCATCAAGCAGGATGAAGGTACCTGTCCTCTCTCACTTTCCAAACCCCAATTTTCAGCCACAGCTGTCCCCTCCCAACATGGCTGTTGCTTTCTGCCGCTCCAGAGACTGGAACACGGAGCAATGGATGCAAGCTCCAGGAACAGAGATTCCACCTCAACATTAGGAGGAACTTTTTGACAGTAAGAGCTGTTTGGCAGTGGAACACGCTCCCTCGGAGCGTGGTGGGGTCTCCTTCCTTGGAGGTCTTTAAACAGAGGCTGGATTGCCATCTGTCGGGGATGCTTTGATCAAGATTTCCTGCATGGCAGGGGGTTGGACTGGATGGCCCTCGTGGTCTCTTCCAACTCTACAATTCTATGATTCTATGATTCTCAGTGGAGATTGGAGGGAGAGGGCATGGAGGAAAGCCCAGCTCTGTTGGATTCCTTTGATGTTTTTCCACTTGCTCCACTGCTCCCTTCTTGCAGGCAAACAGTCATTTTAGGAGGAGACAACTGTGGCTGAAAGTTGGACTTTGGAAGGTAAGGGGAAATTTATGGTACCTCATCCTATCCCACAATCTGTTCAGGATTAAAGTTACAGAAGCCCTGTCCCTGATCCAATGTGGTAACCCTAAACACGGGTGTTGAAAGATGCATCCATATGGACCTATTTTATCCACGCAGCTGCAAGCAACACCTCTGTACACACAGCAACCAGGTTTGCAACATAACTCGGGATCACCAACAAATATCAGGTGACAAACTCCCTCCATCTGTTATTTTTAAACCAATTTAACCAATCCAGAACCAAGTGTGGACCTGGAGATGCAATTTACAGTTAGAAATCCTTACATGTCTGGCCTTTCAATACCTTGTACAGAACAGAAGAATGCCCTAGGCAACATGCCCACATTTTTTAGATACACAAAGAAAATTGTGCATATTTCTAAAATGTGCAAAAAAAAAACCCACTTTAGGCAAACTGCCTACATTTGGAAACATGTTTACAAAAATGCAGGCTGATTTTTGCACATGGATGCATGCACATGCACACACACACACACACACACACACACACAGAGGAAAATGAGAACCTAGGCAAGATCAGGCTCAAGAGCTCTGGCTATCTGTACATGTAACATGCCTAGTTTACATAACAGCTCTGTCCATAACATTGTGTGCTTTCAGGTCATTTCTGACTTATGGTGACCCTAAGACAACCCTATCATGGGGCTTTCTTGGCAGAATTTGTTCAGAGAGGGGTTGCCTTTGCCTTCCTCTGAGGCTGAGTGTGACTTGCCCAAGGCCATCCAGTAGGTTTCCATGCCTGAGGGGGAATTTGAACCCTGGTCTCCCAGTGTCCTAAGTCCAACACTCAAATCACTACACCATACTGGCCTGTAGTCCAGCCCTTCAGGAGGGTACCAAGTTAGGAAGGTGGCTTGATAATGGCTCTGGGTATACATAACATACCCAGAGCCATTATCAAGCTGCCTTCCTAACTTGGTACCTTCCTGAAAGGTTGGACTACAATTTCTACCATGCAGTCAGCTGGGTGGGAATGATGGGGGCTACAATCCACCCCATCTGGTGGGGAAGGCTGCTCTAGAGCCATCCAGTAGTTCTCAAACCCACTCGGAACTTGATGGATGGGTGTGTGACATCCTCTAGTGGATCTCTGAGTCATGGTGTTTCCATAAAATAAATATTATGAGAGGGTAAAGATGACAAGTGTTTAAAACCTTCCACATCTGAAGGGAAGAAAACACCAAACAAGCTCCACCGAAGGAGAATTTACTTGGTAGCTGGGTTCATCTTGGGGCTAGGCAGAAACAGTGGGTGGCCTGGGGTGTGTATACATGAGTATTCTCTCAGTGAAGGCAGGAAGGAGACTGCATATTGCCACTAGGTAGTTGAGACAAGGGTGGCAATGGAGCCATGTCCAGTGCCATTGGAGCCAAGAGTTTCCTGAGCTATCTTCTTGTTACTGTTTGAGAGAGAGGAGAAAGAGTGAGAGTTCTTGTCTAGCTTCCTCTCTGGTGGCCATAAGAGTGGGGAGCTGGTGGTCCTACAGATGTTGGTCAACTACTACTCCCATCCGCCACACCATTGTCTAGGGTGGGTGGGAGCTGGAGTTCAACAATATCTAGAGGGTCAGAGGTTCTTCACCAAATCATCATCCAACCCCAGCATCTCTGATGTTACCTGACAGAACTATAGTCTTGAAATTGAAGACGGCAGTGTAATCGTAAGAGTTCAAAGAGTCACCAATGCTCATGTAGTCCAACCCACTGCTGCTGAAGGAAATCCACAGCTGCATCATTTGCTGGTGCTGTTCTGTCATCCAGTCCAGGTCAGAGAACAGATTTCTATATTATTTTTTTTTAACCAGGGTTGGCCAACCCAAAGGCTCAGGATTCCAGGCAATGGCTGGAGCTGATCTAGTACATCAGGGGTAAGAATTGTGCAGCTCTCCAGCTGTTGCTGGACTGAACATCCAAGCATTCCTCCCCATTGACTATGCTGGCTAGGGCTGCTAGGAGTTGTAGTCCAACAACATCTGGCAGGACACCTAAATCCCACCCTGCTATACATCTTTGTTTCCAAAGAGGCTTCTAAGGCTGGAGCACAGAGAGACCCTGGAAACTCAGAAGAGGAACTCCCAGGATACAATGGGGTCACCCACTTGAGGAATGGTGAGAGATTCTACAAAGCCCCAATACCCTAAAGGCACCAGATCCTGTCAGATCTTGGAAGCTAAGCAGGGTCAGCCCTGGTCAGTACATGGATGGGAGACCACCGACATATACCAGGAGCTATAGGCTATATTTCAGAGGAAGGAATTGGCAAAGCCACTTCTGAGTATCCCTTGCCTAAGAAAACCTTATCAAAAAATTCATGGGGTTGCCATAATTCAACAGGTGACTTGAAGGTACATGTACACACAAAAAGAAGTAGCTCATTATTACACTGTAGAATTTACTATCACTAGATGTAGTGATGTCTGACATCTTGGATGGTTTTGAAAGGGGAGGAGACATGACATTCATAAAGGACAGTGCCATAGTGGCTACTAGTCACAAGGGATATATACAGTTGTCCCTCCACATTTGTGGATTAAGCATTTGTGGACTTGATTATTTGCAGATTACCAAATATGTTCTATCTAGGCATTTTCTAGGTCCTCCAGCATGATTCTATGCATGCTTCCACCACTGGAGAACCTAAAGATTCCTAGAGAGAACATTTCTCTAGGCATTTGTAGGTCCTCCTGTTGGGATATGTAGTTTGCAATCCAATGAGTTGAAATGTTGTTACTACTAAAGGGTTAACTGATAGAAGCAAACAGGATGTATGATGTAACTTCCTACTTAATTGTGATTGGGCTTCTAGGGAAAGAGGAGTGTCCAAGTGCTTCTTCTTTGTATATAGACACTAGCCATGAGGCTCGCAGTCGCCATGATTTTTCTCTGAGAAACAGGATGTGCACTGCAGTCCTGCAGATATTTGTAACCATGTAGTTTTTAGTCATTTTTGGTAGTTCTAGGAGATTTTCAGACTACACTGTTATAGTATTACTATTCCACTTTAGTAATGTTCAGAGGGGGGTTACACTCCGGCTACACACTTTACTGGTCTGGCAAACGCAAAACCGAAAAACATCTGTCAGGAGTAGGCTTTATGATTAAAAACTCCATTGCCTCCAAACTCGAAACCTTGCCAACAGGACACTCTGATCGCATTATTTCCTTATGCCTCCCACATGTTGTTCTCTTTAGTATATATGCCCTAACTATGCAAGCCGACCCTGTAGAGAAAGACAAATTCTACACAGACCTACACCAACTCATACAAAAAGTCCCTGTAGAAGATAAAATTATTATCCTTGGTGACTTCAATGCCAGAGTAGGAAAGAACTCCGAAGCCTGGAAAGGTGTCTTAGGCAAGCATGGTGTTGGAAATTGCAATGATAACGGACGCCTCCTGCTAGAGTTCTGTGCAGAACAACAGCTGACTATTACAAACACTATCTTTCAGCAGAAAGATAGCTTGAAGACAACCTGGATGCATCCCCGATCCAAACATTGGCACCTCATTGACTACGTTCTAGTCCGTCAGAGAGACATTCGTGATGTCCGTCATACACAAGTGATGCCCAGTGCAGAATGCCAAACAGATCATCGCCTTGTCAGATGTAAACTAAATCTTCATCTTAAGTTCAAACCTAAGAGGGGTGGCATCTTAAAGAAGAGGCTCTAAGTCAACAATCTTCAACAAGCTACCATGAGAGACAACCTCCAGGCAAATCTACAAACGAAACTTGAAGACCATCCTACAGATCCTTCTCCTACAGTGCTTTGGCAACATATCAAAAACAGTATCCTCCAGTCTGCAGAAGAATCCCTTGGCTTCTCCCACAAGAAAAATCAAGACTGGTTTGATGAAAACAACCAAGAGATCCAGGAGCTGTTGGCAAGGAAGAGAGCTGCTCACCAGGCATACCTCGCCCAGCCAACCTGTCATGTAAGAAAAGCAGCTTTCCGCCTCACATGTAGCAAACTACAACAAAAACTCCGAGACATGCAGAACAAGTGGTGGATCAATATAGCAGAAAAGACACAATGCTGTGCAGATCTGGGTGATCATAGAGGATTTTATGAAGCTCTTAAAGCAGTGTTTGGACCTACTTATCAGGTCAAAGCTCCTTATACAGTACAGATGGTCAAACATTAATTACTGATAAAGCCTCCATCCTAAATCGTTGGGCTGAACATTTTCAAAGTCTCTTTAGCGCCAACCGAGTAGTCCAAGCCTCAGCTATCCAATATATGATACAAAAACCAATGAAAAATGAATTGGACATAGCTCCCACTTTGGAAGAGACCCTTAAGGCCATACAGCAGATGAAAAACGGCAAGGCAGCTGGGATTGATGGAATCCCACCTGAAGTTTGGAAACACGGAGGTCATGCACTCCACGAAAAATTCCACGAATTCCTTGTGAATTGCTGGGAAAAAGGGGAACTGCCATCAGACCTCCGAGATGCAGTCATCATCACCCTGTACAAGAAAAAAGGAGCAAAATCCGATTGCTCAAACTATCGAGGCATAACACTGCTCTCTATTGCTGGAAAAATCCTTGCAAGGATACTCCTGAACAGGTTAGTTCCTGCTATTGCAGAAGAACTTCTCCCTGAAAGCCAATGTGGCTTCAGAGCCAATAGGAGCACTACAGACATGGTATTTGCCCTTAGGCAACTGCAAGAAAAATGTAGGGAGCAGAACAAGGGTCTCTATGTAACATTTGTTGACCTCACCAAAGCCTTTGACACTGTAAGTAGAAAAGGTCTGTGGCAGAACCTGGAAAGACTAGGATGTCCCCCCAAATTCCTTAAAATGATTATCTTGCTACACGAGGGACAGCATGGTCAAGTCAGATATGGCGACGCTCTTTCAGAGCCCTTTCTAATAACTAATGGAGTGAAGCAAGGTTGTGTTCTTGCACCAACTTTATTTACAATCTTCTTTAGCACGATGCTCCAAAGGGCTATGGCAGAGCTTGAAGAAGACGACGGCATCTATATACGCTACCGTACTGATGGTAGCTTGTTTAACTTAAGCCGTCTGAGGGCTCACACTAAGACTCTAAACTATCTAGTCCGTGAGCTGCTCTTCGCCGATGATGCTGCCCTTGTTGCCCACACAGAAGCAGCTCTGCAGCGCCTAACATCCTGCTTTGCAACAGCTGCAGAGCTGTTTGGGCTAGAAGTCAACCTGAAGAAAACAGAAGTTCTTTACCAGCCTGCACCACAGGACGAACACCACCATCCCCACATTGCCGTCGGCAAATCAGTGCTCAAGTCCGTTCAGCAGTTCACCTACCTGGGAAGCATCATCTCCTCAGATGCCAAGATTGACAAAGAGATCGATCACAGATTAGCAAAGGCATATAGTGCATTTGGAAGACTTCACAAAAGAGTTTGGAGCAATAAACACCTGAGGCAAAGCACAAAAATCAGTGTGTATAGAGCCATCGTACTGTCTATCCTCCTTTATGGATCTGAAACATGGGTCACCTATCGCCACCACCTACGACTCCTCGAGCGCTTTCATCAGCGCTCTCTACGCACAATCCTAAATATACACTGGACTGACTATGTGATGAATGTTGCTGTCCTTGAGCAAGCAGGGATCACCAGCATTGAGGCCATGATATTGAGAACACAGCTGCGCTGGGCAGGGCACGTTTCTAGGATGGAGGACCATCGCCTCCCAAAAATACTACTCTACGGTGAACTCGCCACGGGTTGGTGTAAGAGGGGAACTCCAAAAAAGTGATACAAGGACTCCCTGAAACAACATCTCAGGCTCAACCAAATTGATCACCAACAATGGTCCACCCTGGCCTCACATCGGGAGGCATGGAGACGCACTATCCACAATGCTGCAGCCTTATTTGAGAACTCACGACGAACAAGTCTTGAAGAGAAACGACAACGCAGAAAGAATCACAACCCAAAAACATCACCCAAGGAGACCTTCTGCTGTGCTTTTTGCAACTGGACTTGTTTATCTCGGATTGGCCTTTTTAGTCATCAGCGCACTTGCAGAAAGCGTGGGATGAGTCCTTCCTGAATCTTCGTTTGCGAAGAAAAGCCAGAGATTCCACTTTAACTGCTCTGGCTGCCTCCTGTGGAATTCTGGGGTTTGTAGTTTAGTGAGGCCTAAGATCTCTCTGGCTGAGAGTTGTAAATGCCCCTCCCTAAACTGCAAATCCCAGGATTCCACAGGAGGCAGCCATAGCAAATAAAGTGGAATAGTAACACTTTAACAGTGTAGTGTGAAAATCTCCAAAGTCTACTTTTATCAAGATGCTGCTGTTCTTCTATATGAGATTCTCGGAGTATGTGAGTGAATAAAGTTTTTGTACTTTTATACTACATTTAAGTGTTTCTGAGTCTTTGGGGAAACAAAAAGGTGTGTGGTTATCTTAGTGTGTTTGCATTCCTGGAATCATACACGCAACCATTGCAAGTGTACCGTATTTTAAACACTTAAACTCTGCTAACTTGCTGTAATTCCAAAGGGAGTTAAATTGCTATCCATTTTTTAGCAGCCTGTTTTCTAAGGTGCTCTCAGTGAAGTGCAGTGCAGGAACATTGTGGACTGTTCCACATATTTCCCAATACCTCCAGTGTGATTCTATGGTCAATGTCTGATGGAAGCTGACCATAGAACTGTGCTGGAGGACCTACAAATGCCTACAGCAGTGTTCTCTCAGGGGGAAAAAAGCCCCCTTGGATATGCTTTTAAAAAAATATTGTAAGGCTGTGCAACTGGTGACAATAAAAATGCAAGTAATTCACTCGCGCCCACCATCTTGATTTGCAGGCGTGCCCGTTTGAACAACGAATGCAGATAGCTTTGCATGCCTGCAATCTTGCAAAAAAAAAAACAAACAACCCATTGAGACAAATGAAAGCTGCTGCAAATCGGCGTTAGTGCGCATCAATCCACATTTTACAGCCTCATACAGACAAGGCCTTCTTGTCACTGAGAGGCCCTGGGGGGCCACAAATATGTCCCTGAAGGCTTCATGTAGTCTATGGCCCACATTTGCCCACCTTTGACTTAGAAGCCACACTTTTGCCTATATGTAGAACCCGCCTTCTCTCTGATTGCTACAAATTCTCCATTTGTACAGTAAGAACTGGGAGGGGACTGTAGTTCAGGGGAAGAGCCCCCCCCCCAATTTCAGTGCAGAAGGTGCCAGCCCCAGTCTCTCTCCAGTTACAAGCATCAGCTAAACAGAAAGCGGGGAAAGTGTTTGCCTGGTACTCTGAATTGATGCTTCCATTCAAGTATTAAAATGGATAAAAAGACTGGCCTGAGGCTAGTTCCAGGCTTGAGGAGTCTATTGGCATAAGTGTCATCTGGGTGTGCCTGATCCTCTAAACCAGAGTCTGATGAGTTATTTATATTTTTAGACTACACCTCTCAGAATTCCCAAGCCAGCATAGTAGGGAATTTGGAAGTTGTAGTCTAAAAGAGTAACATTTGCCAAACTCTGATCTAATTCCTTTTCAACCAGGCCTGTGCAGTGGCAGTACACTTCTGACTGGGACCGGCAGGTGGGCAACCATTTTGGTTTTTCACCTGGGACAATGTCCTGTCAGAGGTATCGTGAGAAATGTGAAGGAGCAGTTTCCCAGCTGTTTAGAGCTGACTACCAAAACAGTGCCCTTTTTTTGAAAGAAGGGCTGGGGATAGATTTTTCTAGGGCACTCGCAACTACTCAAAGATGCTGCATTGTGACATTAAGACTGGTCTGACCTTGTATAAGGCAGCTTCCACTCTTCAGGCTTGATCCCCACAGAAGAACAAGACCAGGCACAGATCAGTCAATGATTCTAGAATTCTAATATTATTTTATATCAGTCCACAAAAACCTGCTGTGCCAAACAGGCAAAGTGCCAACTTTCTGTACTCTCTTTTATCCACACAAAATGTTGTTTATCTACATAACAAGTCCACAGTCTTGCCAACATTGGTCACTGGTGTCAGAAAACCAGATAAATCCACTTCCTTCACGTACTTTTGGGCTGTGCGGGTCCTAAACAGGTGAGTAGGGGAACTCCAGGCTGAAAACAGAGGTGTCTCCTTTTTTCCTTGATCGATCCTATGAGAAAATGAAGGCAAATCCAGCTGGTTTACACAGGCCCATTGGGCTGTTGTCTGTTGGGGTGCACCAAGGCTTGGTAAACAAGGGAACGGAGGAATCTGGGGTATGAGTCCTTCTCCATCAGGCCAAAGATGCGCCTCTGGGCCTGCTCAAAGCAAGAGCGGGTAGGGAGCAAAATGTTCCGATTGGTAATATCCCGGGTCTGGGAATCGAGGTTCACCTGCAAGAGGCGATACAACAAATGGTCACATACAATGCAAAATAATAATAATAATAATAATAATAATAATAATAGATTTCTACTGGAATTGTTATTATATTTAGTGTGTATATATATTCAGGATGGGAGGCATGTCATTTGGAGATAAATATTTTTTAAAACTTTGATCAGAACAGATACAAAAAACATCAAACCCCAAGGCTTTTTATCAGTCTGGATAAACCCAGAGTTGAAAAAAAGAGGAACATTTCCAAAGCTCTGCCTCTGAAGTATAGCAGGCCCTTGGTATCTTCTGGGTTTGGTTCCAGGGCCCCCCATGGATACCAAAGTCTGTGGATGCTCAAGCCCCATTATATACAATGGCATAAGAACATGGTATCCCTTAAATAAAATGGCAAAATCAAAAGTTTGCTTCTTGAATTTTTTGGGGGGTGGGGGGGTTTCATGTCATGGATGGTGGAATCTTCGGATGCAGAATCCATGGATACGGAGGACCAACTGTAGTTGTAACAGAAGAAAAGAACCAGAGTTTGAAAAGTCCAGTCCTGTGGGGCCAAGGTTTAAGAGCCAAGGCTGCCCAAAGCTGTGACAGTGGGGAGTCAGTAAACAACAGTGAAATCTATATTAATCCACAACATAACTATTATGTAGAACAGGGATTTAAAAAAAAACCGAGGAAAATGTAGCCTAGATCTGGCTGGACAACCTTCACTTAGCTCAACCTCTTCTATTGGCCTCATTGGCTGAAGGGGAACATTAATTTATCCAGAGAGATGTGAGAAGTATTTAAATAGGCATAGTCATCAGGGCGCTTGCAGAAAGAGTGGGATGAGTCCTTCCTGAGTCTTCGTTTGCAAAGAAAAGCCAGAGAGAGATACATTCATCAAACTGTGCTCTCTGCTAAACAGGTCTGGTAGGCTTTTGTACAGTAGTTCTTCATGGGGAAAATACTTGCAAAACCTGTTTGACCAGAGCCTACAGCAAGACCAGGTCTGCATACACAGAGCATGAGCCACAGTCCCTGTTGTATCACTCTCAACCCGCAATTCCCCTCCCTGTTCTCACTCTCTGCAAGAATTTCAAATAGGAAAGCAAATGCTCAGAAACACACCCACAAATATCCTGTGATTTCCATCTCAAGAGAGATAGGAAAAGATGGGTTGAAGTTTCTCAGCTCAAGCATCAGCATGTTATTGGTGTCAGTTGAGTAAGAGTATAAGGAGAATGATGTGTCCCTCTGTCAGGGGGTGTAGCTACTGGGAGGGTTGTGCAAAATGAGACCCTTCTCTCTCCAAATAAGAATTCTGTCCCCACCCACAATTAGATTTTCCTTATGTCCCCACATATCCAGTATTGCAGAGGACCTGACACAACGAAAATCAGTCACATCTAGAATTCTTCTATTTGTAGTGTTACTCCTTTGTTCACTTTGCCTTTCCCTTTTCTTTGGATGCCCAAACTGTACAGTATAATGTGAAGTCGAAGGCTTTCACAGCCAGCATCCATAGATTTTCCTTGGTTTTTTTCCGGGCTGTGAGGCCGTGTTCTGGAATAGTTTCTTTCTGACGTTTTGCCTGCATCTGTGGCTGGCATCTTCCGAAAATGTTGGGTAGGAGCATGTCTGGGGTTTATATGCTGTGAACGCCTGTTGGGGAGTATATGTAAATTTGTGTAACTGAATGGTTAGTTTCTGGGTATAGAAATGCAAGGCTCGTTAGTGTCTGTTTGGCTGATGGTTGGTTGATGGACCATTATCTGCTGGGAATCCCCCTGTCCCTGGGTGGAATTCCTTTGTAATTCCTTTGGCTCCCAGTTTTGAAATACAATAGAATTAAAACTCAACACTTACAAACAATATAACTCCCATATCTGCAGAACTGGCACCTGCAATTTCAGTTACCTGCATCTGAAAAAATACATTCACTCTAGGCATGTTCCAAGTCCTCCAACATGATCCTATGGCATGCTTCCACCAGAAATTGACCATAGAGTCACACTGGAGGACATAGAAAATACCTAAAGAGGTGATCTCTCTAGGTCCTCCAATGCAACTCTATGGCATGTTTGGGCCAGATGTCATTCATTTCAATAGGGTTCACTAATATCTGAGGTTTTGTGTTTCCAGGTTAAGTCCAGGACCGTATTCCCTGTGGATATGGGGGTTGTACTGTATCTGTAAATGTTCAACTGAAGCTTTAAGTAATTACAATGCTAGAAATTTGGGAAGTGAAGGAAAATTTCACTTGGAGAGCAAAACAATGTCCTCATTTTGCTTTCCCTCCCCCTCACAATAGCTATACCCTTGCTTCTGCCCTATAGAAACATCTCTCTCTAGACCCAGCACTTTAATGGAGTTAAGAGTTTCGTAGGGAAGGCTTTTGGTCTATGTTCCACTTCTGAAGTCCAGGAGGATTTCTAAAACTTATTTCAGAGGTGAACCACTAGTGATGCAATGGGAAAGTACACTGGGAAATTCTGTGTATTTGTATGTGTTTACCCACACAGATGAACACATACATGTAAAGCACCCTGTGACGTTATGCATATGTGTGCATACACATGTGTGTGCATATGTGTACATACACATGCACCAGAGTTGGGCAACATATGGCTCATGGCCCTTAACAGCCACCCCGAAAACCGGACAGCTGAAATTTGGTGTCTTTCATGAAAAAGGTTTGGATTTTTAATGGGAAAGGGAAAGGATTTTTAAGGCTAGCTTTAACATTGTTTAGTGGTTCACTGTCAACATCTGGCAGCAGTTTGCGGTCCTCCAGTAATGGCTGGGGGGGGCACACAGGGCACTTTCACACACACACACACACACACACACGTGCGCGCACGCACACACATCCACAACTCTTCAGGTACTCAGTAGTGCCTATTTCTGACTGCATAAAACACATTAAGCTTTTAACAAGTGCTCTTCTGCCAGCTGAAGCACATTTTTTAGCTTGTAGTTAAAAATGCAAATAGTCTTGTAATGAGGCACTTTAGCATTTAAACTGCTGGTGTGAAGTAGGAATCCCATTGGTTTAAAAAAGGCAGCATCCCCTCCTTGCTTGATTACTTCTTTCATTCTCTGGTTTCCTTTTATGCTAATCTATCTCAAGCACCACTAAAAGATGAAAGCCTCATTAACACCCCAGATTACTCGCCAGACCAAGGAGAGTCTGTTACCCTGGCCCTCTGCCAGATGACATTAAAATTTGTAGTCCCTTGTGCTCCATTCCCCAAAGCTTGTGGTAACTCCTTTTTTTGTGTGTGTGTGTGAACTATAGCTCGGCCAAATTGATCACCAACAATGGTCTGCCCTGGCCTCACATCGGGAGGCATGGAGACACACTATCCACAATGCTGCAGCTTTGAGAACTCACGCCGAACAAGTCTTGAAGAGAAACGACAACGCAGAAAGAATCACAACCCGGTAACATCACCCAAGGAAACCTTCTGCTGTGCTTTCTGCAACTGGACTTGTCTATCTCGGATTGGCCTTTTTAGTCATCAGCGCGCTTGCGGAAAGTGCAGGATGAGTCCTTCCTGAATCTTCGTTTGCGAAGAAAAGCCAGAGAGAGAGAGAGAGAGTTCCCAGAATTTGCCGGCCACTATGGCTAGGGGCTGATTCCCGGAGCTGCAGTCCAAAAAGGGGGAACTTCCCCATACAGTCCCACTTGTACTTCACAGCCATAAAGCTGTGCCATTTACTGCCACTGTAACTTCACTGGTATCTGTTTCCCAACTCTCTCCCTTACCAAGGTGCAAATGCCTCTTGATAAAACCAGTAGTGGCTGGTGGATCCCTTGTCAGCAAGGGTGGTGGTGGATCTACTATGGGTTTCTGTTCTGATTTTAAACCACCTATCCAAGATGGTTGAGCCTATTGTCCAGAGGAGATCAACCAAAATGGTGAATAGTCTGGAAGCCATGCCCTATGAGGAGTGGCTTAGCAAGTTGGTTATGTTTAGCCTGGGGAAGAGAAGGTTAAGAGATGACATCATAGCCATGTTTAAATATTTGAAAAGGTGTCATACTGAAGAGGGAGCAAGCTTGTTTTCTGCTGCTCCAGAGACTAGGATACGGAGCAATGGATTCAAACTACAGGAAAAGAGATTCCACCTAAACATTAGGAAGAACTTCCTGGCAGTAAGAGCTGTTTGGAAGTGGAATGTGTTGCCTCGTAGTGTGGTGGAGTCTCCTTCTTTTGGGGTGTTTAAACAGAGGCTGGATGGCCATCTATTGGGCATGCTTTGATTGTGTATTCCTGAACGGCAGGGGGTTGGACGAGATAGCCCTTTCTTCCAACTCTATGATTCTATGATTCTATTTGGGGTACTGGGTTCACCATGTTGTGTTAAGGAAAATGCAACATGGGACATACAGTGAAAGAAATAAAATATGTATGTGAAAGTCACAATGACTAAGCAAGAGCAATTATGGGGCTACACAGGTGAAACTGCTAATGTAATCTAGAAGGCCTGAGAGCCAAGGACAGAGGTACTGAATGCAGATTGGAAACACCTGAGAATCATTAAGTGTACAAGGTGAAATGTTGAAATACATGGGTTGGTCTTAAGCATGGGTGGAACTACATGGACCAATCAGAATGGAAGTACACACCCACTGGGTGGAAACTAACTAGTGGGTGGTGATAAACAATGGCTATAAAATTGCAATGTTTGCCAATGTATTGTGGTTGAGTAGAGTTGGAGTAGTTTGGAGATATTGTGGAGTAGTGTGTAGAGATTGTGATTTGTTGACCATATAGTATATTTATATAGAAGAATAAAGTAGGTTTTATATAAAACTACTGAGTTGCCTGAGTGAATCCTGGAGACGTTTTGGAGACAGCTGGAGAAGAGTGAGAAGGCTTGGAGAGTCTGTCAGGATCTTCAGCCTATTCTCTGAAACTCTGCTGCTTTGGAGGAAAGCATTAACCACTGATCTAAGCTGGTTGGCTCTGCTGCTTAACAAGGTGGTGAGTTTGAGCCAGAGGTGAAGAGCTACAACTCCCATCATCCCTGACAAGGGTTATGGGCCCAGTTACTAGAGCACCCAGCATCCACAGAAGCTGAAAGTTCCAGAGAGTGGGAGAAAGCTTTGTGGACGACAGATCAGAGCAAGCTGTGTGTGCTGCACTGATAAGCCTCGTGAGTAAATCATTTTGTGTTTTGCTTAAGCCCAGACGGGTCGGCTGTGCATACTCAGAAGGACTGTGTCAAATTGAGTCACTGCACAAATCAAGATGGAAATTCTAAAGTTTAGTAAATTAAATAGAAACAACTACTCTACCTGGAAGATTTATGCCCAGTCTCTACTAGTAAAGGAAGGTCTGTGGTCAACAGTTGAAACAGGGCTGGCAGCCGATGCTGATGAAGCCACTCAAGAGAGAGATAGTAAAGCAAAAGCCTGTCTTTATCTCATGCTTGAAGAAGACTTAATTAATGACGTCAGAGATAAAATGTCCGCCAAGGATGTGTGGGATACCTTGCAGAGATTACACACTCCTTCAACTGCTTTTGCAAAAATGCTATGGTCTAAAAGAATATACAGGCAAAAGATGGCTAAAGGGCAGTGTGTGATAGAACATTTAAAAATAATGCAAGATTTGTTTGTGCAAGCTGAACTGAGGGGAGTGCAAATTAGCAAAGAGCAGCAATGCTACATTTTAGTAGAATCGCTAGACTCTTCGTGGGACAACATAACGAACAGCTCGCAGAACTTGCCAGAAGCTGAGCTTAATAGAGACTTAATTGTGGCCAGAATACTGGAAGAGAATCAGAGAAGAATGTCTGAGCAGGGTGACTCAGCAAGCTTAAAGACTGTGCCAAAACGACAAACAACTCCTGACTGGCGAACGCAGGAGGAAGCAGCCTCTACAAGGGAGCAACGGAGGTGCTTTTATTGTAAGAAGATTGGTCATCTGCAGAGACATTGTAAACATTTTGCAGCTGAGAGACACAAGCAAGCAGAGAGCAGATGGCAGCCGCAGCAGTATCAAAAACAGTCCAGACCTCCATTTTTGAGGGACAGTGGTAATAAAAAGGGGTTTGCAACCATGATTAAGGAAAAACAAAATGCAAATTCTAAATGGCTAGTTGATTCAGGAGCCACATCTTCGATGTGTAATGATATAAATTTGATAAGTAATAGAAAATCAGCTAATGTAAATGCTGTAGTTTTGGCTGACGGGAAAGAGCTAAGTACTGTGAATCAAATGGGTACTGTGTACATTCCAGGGCTAAAAGAGAATTTTAATGATGTCTTACATGTAAAGGAGTTAGAAAATAATTTGTTATCAGTAAGCAGATTAACAGAAAGAGACTACACAGTCATCTTTGAAAAGAACATGTGTAAGATAAAACTGAATGGGGAATTGCGTGGCATAGGTTTGAAAAAGGACAAACTTTATTATTTGGAGGACAATATTGATAGCTACAGGGTTGAAGAAGCTAATAACATAGAAAATATTCCAATCCACAAAGACTGCATACACGAGCTTCACAGAAAATTCGGCCATGCGAGCTTCAAATGTTTAAAGAATTTAATCAGTATGTGTCCAGATTTAAAAGTTACTGAATGCAAAAACCACTTAGATTGTACAGTGTGTCATCAGGTAAAGGTCAGAGCTTTTCCAGTAGCTAAGAAAACAAAAAGAATTGCTCAAAGACCATTTCAGTATGTACATGCAGATGTTGCCCAAGCTAATTGCTTGTCCTTAGGGGGAAGCAAGTATTTCCTAGTAATTGTTGATAGGTATACAAGGTTTGCATTTGTGAGAATAATGAAAAACAAATCTGACGCTGGGCAAAGTTTAAAAGCATGGGTAAGAATGGTGGAAAGACAATTTGATAGCAGAGTAGGCACCATCATTACTGATAGAGGAGGAGAATTTTTAAATAATCAATTGTTTAACTGGTTTCAAAAGGTGGGAATAAGGCATGAAACTACAAACCCTGCTTGTCCTAGTGAGGATGGGTTAGCAGAAAAGAAAATACAAGATATAAAAAGAATTACTGCTTGTATGATGGCAGATGCGGGGGTGAAAGATAGTTTTTGGGCAGAAGCAACTTTGACTGCAATACATATCAGTAACAGATTGTATCATTCAGAAATTGAAGACATTCCTTACAGGGTATTGTATGGGAGAATGCCAAATTACAAGTACTTAAGGGTTTTTTGACAATTTGCTCATGTTTACACACCTGCTTGTTTCAGGAGGAAAGGAGAACCCAAAAGCAAAAGGCTTAGGTTTTTGGGGTATTCTGGAAATAGCTACAAGTTTCATTTGGATGGAAAACAAGTGCAGTATTCTAGGTCTGCAAATTTTGAGAGACATGCTGGTTGGGACAAACTGCATGCCAATAAAGAAGTGTTTTTGAGATTAGGGAGTTCAAATGAGCCAGAAGCACAAACTGAACCAACCTCAGGAAACGGAGGGGTTTCAGTTAAGCAGGAAGCATCACCTAGCAGCAGTGGTAGTTCTTCCGATGATGAGATAGCATCTAGGCCTACTACTACTCGAATGACTGAAGACAAGAGATTTAGTCATAGAACTACAACTCCTAGTAAAGAAAGTGAGGATGAAAGAGACAGAACAGCAGATTGTATTCCCAGGCGCAGTCATAGAGTTAGAAAGCCTCCAGATAGGTTTGTTGTGACAAAGGCAAGAGCTTGTTTAGCAGTAGAAGAGCCTGAAAGTTTTGAAGAATTGGAAAGTTATCCTAGTGAAGAACAGGAAAGATGGTTTGATGCAATGGATGAGTTTGGTTGCCTGGTAAATAAAGATGTTTTTGAAATTGTTGACAGACCCAAAGACAAGAAAATAATTGGTTGTAAATGGGTATACAAAAGGAAAGAAATGCCAGATGGAAGTATCAAATATAAAGCTAGGTTAGTGGCTAAGGGTTTTGCGCAACAGCAGTATGAGAACTATGATAAGACATATTCTCCAACTGCAAAGCCAGAAAGTCTGAGAATGGTTCTAGCTGTAGCAGTAAAAAGGAATTTAGTTGTAGAACATTTTGATTTTGAGACAGCTTACTTGAATGCGGTTCTGGATGAAGAAATATTTATGGAACAGCCACAAGGTTTCGAAGAAAATGGTAGTCAGAGAGTATATAAATTAAAGAAAGCGTTGTATGGTTTAAAACAAAGTGCCAGAGCGTGGAATCTGTGCATCAATGATGAGCTAGTTAAGCTAGGTTACAAGAGGAGCATTGCAGATGCTTGTGTTTATACAAAAGGAGACATAGTATTAGTGATTTATGTAGATGATTTGTGCGTAGCAGCAAAGTCAAAACAGGAAATTGAGTCAGTAAAAAGAGAATTGTCTGAGAAGTTTGTTTTGAAGGACTTAGGTGTATTGAAGTCTTATTTAGGTATTTGCGTTGAATGGACAGAAGAAGGACATTGTTTGTTAAGTCAGAGAAATAAAATTGAAAGATTGATTGAAAAGTGTGGATTACAGAATGCAAAAATAGTAAGAGCTCCAATGACAACTGGTTTTGTGTCTGAGGAAACAACTAGAGCGTTTGAAGACAAGATTCTGTTCAGAAGTATAATAGGATCTTTACAATTCATATCTTGCCACACCAGACCAGACATTTCTTATGCTGTAAATGTATTGTCTAGAAGGGTTAATGATCCAAAAACTGAAGACTGGACAGCGGTAAAACATTTATTGAGATATTTGAAAGGAACCTTAGATAGGAAATTGATAATAAGAAACAATAGTTCAGATCTAGATTGTTATGTAGACAGTTCATTTGCATCAGAATTAGGAGACAAGAAGTCAGTTACAGGAATGATAATTAAATATAGTGAAAGTCCAATAGTTTGGAGAAGTAGAAAACAAACTAATGTAGCGATAAGCACAACGGAAGCAGAATTCGCTGCTTTGAATGAGATAGTAAATGAGGTACAGTGGATTAAGCAATTGCTAAATGATTTAAATGAAAGTTACAAGATACCAGTGGAAATTCTGGAAGATTCACAGTCATGCATAGCGATGGCTGAAACTGAAAGTTTGAAGAACAGAACAAAATATGTTGGTGTAAGATATCAAAATGTGCGAGACATGGTTCAGAAGGGTGAAATAGAATTGAGATATATAGAAACACAACACAACATAGCAGATTTGTTCACAAAAGCATTGACAGCAGAAAAACATGAAAGGCTGACACAAATGGTTGGAATGACATTGTAAGACACATACAATATTTTATTTCGGAGGGGATTGTTAAGGAAAATGCAACATGGGACATACAGTGAAAGAAATAAAATATGTATGTGAAAGTCACAATGACTAAGCAAGAGCAATTATGGGGCTACACAGGTGAAACTGCTAATGTAATCTAGAAGGCCTGAGAGCCAAGGACAGAGGTACTGAATGCAGATTGGAAACACCTGAGAATCATTAAGTGTACAAGGTGAAATGTTGAAATACATGGGTTGGTCTTAAGCATGGGTGGAACTACATGGACCAATCAGAATGGAAGTACACACCCACTGGGTGGAAACTAACTAGTGGGTGGTGATAAACAATGGCTATAAAATTGCAATGTTTGCCAATGTATTGTGGTTGAGTAGAGTTGGAGTAGTTTGGAGATATTGTGGAGTAGTGTGTAGAGATTGTGATTTGTTGACCATATAGTATATTTATATAGAAGAATAAAGTAGGTTTTATATAAAACTACTGAGTTGCCTGAGTGAATCCTGGAGACGTTTTGGAGACACCTGGAGAAGAGTGAGAAGGCTTGGAGAGTCTGTCAGGATCTTCAGCCTATTCTCTGAAACTCTGCTGCTTTGGAGGAAAGCATTAACCACTGATCTAAGCTGGTTGGCTCTGCTGCTTAACAAGGTGGTGAGTTTGAGCCAGAGGTGAAGAGCTACAACTCCCATCATCCCTGACATGTTGGACAGATCATTTAAGTTCAGACTAAACCCAGAGTGGGTTCACCATTAAATCCCTCCCTGACATGGGCACCATTCAATGTGGTGCAGTAGTTTGAGTGTTGGACTAGGACTCTGGAAGGTGACAATTCGAAACCCCCACTCAGCCATGGAAACCCATTGGGTGACCTTGGGCAAGTTGCATTCTCTCAGCCTCCAAGAAGGCAAAAGCAAACCTCCTCTGAAGAAATCTTGCCAAGAAAACCCCGTGAAAGGGTTGTCTTAGGCTTGCCGTAAACTGGAAATGACTTGAAGGCACACAACAACAACATGGAAGCCACCAGCTGCCACTGGATAAAACTCTCCCCCTCCAAATGGTAAATTCTATTTGTAGGTTTGATGTACATTCAGCCACACCAATGAAAAAGCTATCTTGGTGTGATTAATTGTACCTCAAATTCTTTCTCAGTAGTATTTCATAGAATCATAGAATTGCAGAGTTGGAAGAGACCACGAGGGCCATCCAGTCCAACCCCCCTGCCACGCAGGAAATCACAATCAAAGCATCCCCGACAGATGGCCATCCAGCCTCTGTTTAAAGACCTCCTAGGAAGGAGACCCCACCACGCTCCGAGGGAGTGTGTTCCACTGCCGAACAGCTCTTACTGTCAAAAAGTTCCTCCTCATGTTGAGGTGGAATCTTTGTTCCTGGAGCTTGCACCCATTGCTCCGTGTTCCAGTCTCTGGAGCAGCAGAAAAGAAGCCTGCTCCATCCTCAGCGTGACATCCCTTCAAATACTTAAACAGGGTTATCATATCGCCTCTAAACCGTCTTTTTTCCAGGCTAAACATACCCAGCTCCCTAAGTCTCTCCTCATAAGGCATTGTTTCCAGACCTTTCACCATTTTAGTTGCCCTTCTCTGGACACGCTCCAATTTGTCAATATCCTTTCTGAATTGTGGTGCCCAGAACTGGACACAGTATTCTAAGTGAGGTCTGACCAAGGCAGAATAGAGTGGCACTATTACTTCCCTTGATCTAGACACTACACTTCTATTGATACAGCCCAAAATTGCATTGGCCTTTTTAGCTGCCGCATCACACTGTTGGCTCATGTTCAACTTGTGGTCTACTAGGACTCCTAGATCCCTTTCGCACGTAGTCTCATTCAGCCAGGTCTCTCCCATCCTATATTTATGCATTTCATTTTTCCGCCCTAAATGCAGTACTTTACATTTCTCCGTATTGAATTTCATTTTGTTAGCTTTGGCCCAGCTCTCCAGTCTATCCAGGTCATTCTGAATTTTGATCCTGTCCTCTAGGGTATTAGCTACTCCTCCCAATTTGGTGTCATCTGCAAATTTGACAAGTATGCCCCTAATTCCCTCATCTAAGTCATTGATAAAGATGTTGAATAGCACTGGGCCCAGGACAGAACCCTGTGGCACCCCACTGGTCACATCTTTCCAAGACGAAGAGGAGCCACTGCTGAGCACCCTTTGGGTTCGGCCGGTCAACCAATTACAAATCCATTGAACAGTTAACTTGTCTAGCCCACATTCTACAAGCTTGTTTGCAAGAATGTCATGGGGAACCTTGTCAAAGGCCTTACTGAAATCAAGGTATGCAATGTCCACAGCATTCCCTTCATCTACCAAGCTGGTAACTTTATCAAAAAAAGAGATCAGATTAGTCTGGCATGACTTGTTTCTCTGAAACCCATGCTGACTTTTTGTGATTATGGCATTGCCTTCTAAATGTTCACAGACTCTCTGTTTAATGATCTGTTCTAGAATCTTCCCTGGTATTGATGTCAGACTAACTGGACGATAGTTGTTGGGATCCTCTTTTTTCCCCTTTTTGAAGATGGGAACAACGTTTGCCCTCCTCCAGTCTGCTGGGACTTCTCCTGTTCTCCAGGAGTTCTCAAATATTATTGCCAATGGCTCTGAGATTATATTTGCCAGCTCTTTTAATACTCTTGGATGTAGTTCATCTGGTCCTGGAGATTTAAATTCATTTAGATTAAGAAGGTATTCCTGTACTACCTCTTTACTTATTTTGAGCTGGATTTCCCCTATTGTGTCCTCTGTTCCATTCTCCTCAGGTTGGTCCTCCTTTTCCTTTTCTGAAAACACTGAGGCAAAGAAGGTGTTGAGTAATTCTGCCTTTTCTCTGTCCCCTGTTAGCATTTTGCCATCTTCTCCACGTAGCGGCCGTATCATTTCCTTCTTCCTCCTTTTGCTGCGGACATACCCAAAAAAACCCTTTTTATTGTTCTTAACCTCCCTAGCAAGCCTGAGCTCATTCTGCGCTTTAGCTTTTCTGACTTTACTCCTACACGTGTTCGCTATCTGTTTGAATTCTTCTTTGGTGATTTCCCCCCTTTTCCATTTCCTATACATGGTCCGTTTAAAACTTAGCTCCATTGAAAGTTCTTTAGTCATCCATCCTGGTTTCTTGAGACACCTCCCATTTTTCTTCCTCAATGGTACTGTTTGAAATTGTGCCTTCAGTATCTCCCTTTTGAGAAAGTCCCATCCGTCTTGAGGTCCCTTCTTTTTTAGTATTCTTGACCATGGGATCATCCCCAGTATTTCCCTGAGTTTATTGAAATCAGCTCTCCTAAAGTCAAGAATGCGTGTCTGACTATGCCTGGCTTCTCCTTTCCATTGTATAACAAGCTTACATACTCTGGAAAATAAATTGTTAATACTCAACAAATTCAGAACAACCACATGTGTGAACTGGCTTTGCTTGTGTTGTTTTAACAACTGGACACACGTGTGCATTGATATAGCATAAGGGGCAAAGAACATGGAAGAACGAAAGCAGATAGAGAGACATACCAGGCAGGCAGGCAGGCAGACAAATGAAATGGAATGGTGAAGTCCTAGGTAAGCTATTTACTTGCCGTATGTCTGCATAATTAACATCTCCTGGCCAGACGACCCTAGTCCACCTTAACAGACAGCCACTGGATCAGGCAAAGTTCAGCTTCCAATTGGGGTACAAGGAGGATGGGACAAGGCCTTATGAAAGGGGCCCTAACTCTGATTATCACAGGCTCACTCGCTAGCAGGAGAGGGGAAGAAACATTCTTCTTGTTGCTCTCCAATCAAACAGACCTCCTTCACCTGATCCAGCAGATGGCTCTTAAGATGGGCCGAGGTGTCATTTTATATATGTAAATTTACTTTAAGATTACATAATCTTTACTGAATACAGACCAGTTGTGTATCTGAAACTCTAAGGGTCCATCTACATGAAGCGGGGGGGGGGAATCCAAAGTACCTCATAGTATTGGCATCTTGCAGCAGCAGAGACATGTTTAAATGGTTTTTCTGGCCTCGGAAGGCCCCATAAGCCTTGCATTCCTGATAGAGGCCACTGCTGTGTTTTTTTTTTAAAGTTGTCTCATGATGCACTGGTGCTATAGAGTGATTTTTCAATGTTATAGGACAGCAAAAGAGAAAATAATCATCCTGCTTTATTGCCTCAGCAAGCAATCGCTAAGACGAAAATCCAACATGGCAGCAGTGGGTGCTTGCCCTGCTAGCAAGCCCCGCCGCCACTTTCCCCCAGCCAATCAGCTTTGTGCTTCCCTTCAAATTTTTTGTTGTTCAATAGTCCAAATGAGCAGGAATGAGCACCCCCCTCGCAGTTTTTGAAAAAGTACGAAAAAATGTGTGAAGGCTTTTACCCCATTGTTTTTGCTGTTTTGGGCCCCCCTCCTTCCGAATAGGGTGGATTGGTGCTGGATCCCATTTAGACAGGTAGGATTCCCAGCAAATTCCATGAGGGGTATTTTCACTGTTTAACGGGCCTTAGGTTAGATAACTGCAATACTGAATACCAGACAATATTTGAAAAATAGATGAAGAACATGTTTTTCAAGGGACAAGAAACCTAACAAGGAGAATCCTGGACTGATGAGAATCATTGCAGTTCCAGACTTATTCTGCACAAAATTCTCACATGGATTATTTGTGGGGAAAGAAAAAAAGAAAGCATATTCTGCACAGGAAATAGCATTTTCAGCACAGAAAATAAAATTTCTGCAGAAAATGCTATTTCCTGCATAGAAAAAAGCTATTTTATGTGCAAAAAAAATGTTTTTTTGGGAAATAGAGTAAAGTCCTCAATTGCAGCATTTTCTGTGCAGGAAATAGCTTTTTAAAAATTATTTTAGCAGAATATTGTTTTCTGCACAGAACATGTTTTCTGTACAAGAAAAACATGTGCTGATTTTGTGCAGAATAAATCTTGAAGTGTGAATAGTCTTCAAATACTGCAGAGTTTTCGATAACTTGCTTGTAGCGGGAAGACAATTGCTAAAACTACTCATTGCTTCCTTTGAGAACAAAACTGGGAAGAATACACACATACATTTCTGAAGAATTCCTAAAGCAGGGATGGGAAACCTGGCCCTCTCCAGCTATTGTTGGACTCCACTCCAAGTCCCATCAACCTGGCCTACACGGCCAGTGATAAGAGAAGATAGGAGCTGGAGTCTGAAAACACTTCAAGGCTCACAGGTTCCTCATCCTTATCATAATGCACCAGTTCCATCTTAGAAACAAGAACATTACATTTAGAAGGCAATTTGGATATGCAGAGTTTGGGACTCATTTTAAAGAGTTTTCTACCTCTTTAGGGGCCTGGATTGTGATATATTGGTCATATATTTTCCGAGCGCTGTCTTGGAGTTTCTCACAACCACGGAGCTTCCGGTACTCTTCACACGCCATCCAAAAATCCAGGTTCTCTTCGCTAAATTCTGACTCCAAGAAAGAACGAAAGGCAGCTTGGCCATCTAGCGAAGAAATTGATGGAGCAAAAATGTTTAATATACATCCTTTTTTTAATACCTAGAGTTTTATAAGCTTTGCTAAAATAAACAAGCAAACACAAAGCACCACAAACTGCATCCAAATTATATTCATGGAATAAATTGCTAGACTCTCCCCGCTCCCCCCCCCCCGCCATGCCTTTTCTTTCTGCACTTTAGGTTACCGACCAACCTAGGATGTTTGGGCAAAGAGGAGGAGGGAGGGTAAAGCATTCAGAGTTTTCTAAGCTCTTCTCCGGCAAGCAATCCAAGAACAGATCCAGATGGATTCTTCATCCATTACTGTTTTCAGAATTCAGTCCTGAAGCATTCAATGGCCTTTACTCCCAGGAAAGTGTGAATAGGATTGGAGCCTAAACCTGGCATCCTGTTAGTGACCTACGCACATGCAAGTTCCCTTCTGGGGTGTGGTGCAGAAGGCTATTCTCTTCCAAAAACCTTCCATACACAGAAGTGTCCACTCCTGGGAGGGGCTCCTACTACTCCTTCTTACCAGAGGGAAGGGGAAGTGGGCAGGGAAAGGAAATTCAAACACAAAAGGAGCATCTACACTGTAGAAATAATGCAGTTTGACACCACTTTCACTGCCATGGCTCCATCCTACAGAATTCTGGGATTTGTTGTTTTGTGAGGCAGCAGTACTCTTTGGCAGAAGAGGCCTTGTAAAACTACAAATCCCAGGAGTCCATAGGATGGAGCTGCAGCACTCAAAGTGGTGTCAAACTGCATTATTTCTACAGTGTAGATGCATCTGAAGACCTGGCTGCTCTCGGCCCCTGGGAGAAGGAAAAGGCACTGCACTCAGTTTGAGAGCACACCCTCATTTCTCCTCTCCCCAGAGCTGAGATCCACTGTTTCTCCATGGTCAGAACCACTTCCCCTCCCATCCTTCCCTACTGGTAAAGAACAGCAGCAGGGACCCTCCAGGTAGGGTTGCCATAATTCTCTTCCACAAAACCGGGACAAAAGTATATGGGACTGGATTGAGCAGATTATCAGTGTACCCCCTGCAAGCAAACCAGATTTTGACATTTAATATTGTCTTATCACATATTTCAGTAGCAGTAGTTATCATCATCATCATCATCATCATCATCTTATTTATTTATTTATTTATATTGCACCATCAATTTACAGGGTGCTTTACAAGTACAACAATCAAAAACAGTGGGTCCTAGAGATACAGTAGATCCTGGTGTTACGGAGCAGGTGTTGCTTGTTCCCTGCCAATGTAAGCCTCTGGAAGTTCACAAACATGGCACAAAACCTATGTCTCTCCTGTTGTTTGACCAGAGCATAGAAAATTATTTGTTTGGACTGCGCACACACACACACACACACACACACACAAATCCTCCCAGTCAGCACGGCCATCACCTTCAATATACATAACTCCTGCCAATGCGAATCAGAGCTGCCTCCAAATAGTGTACATTCTGCCTCCAAACACAGAGTTGGTACCCCTGCTTTAAAAAAAAACACAACCCAAAACTTGAACATCATATGGAATACTTTCACCTTGCTCCTGGTATAAACAAAGCCTTTCTCCCTCACTCCACGCCCTGATTTGTGTAGTATTTGAAACCCCCATTTTTTCAGAGATAACAGAAGACAAGCTTAGGGGCAGGTTTTCTGCCCACTGAAAATTAGGATTGTCTGACTGAAATCTGGAGAAAGTTCCAGCACTTTCAATGGTTGTCCAGGCAAGGGAATTCCAGGAGGTGTTGCTTGTTCCCTGGTTGCAAGGCAAAGCAAAGCCTGCTAAAATTCCCTCTTCTACATAACCATTAAAAGTGCTGGAAATCTGAAGTCGAAGGCTTTCATGGCCAGCATCCATAGATTTTCCTTGGGTTTTTTTCCGGGCTGTGAGGCCGTGTTCTGGAATAGTTTCTTTCTGATGTTTCACCTGCAACTGTGGCTGGCATCTTCAGAGAATGGTTGGGTAGGAGTGTGTGTGGAGTTTTTATGCCGTGAACCCCTGTTGGGGAGTATATGTAAATTTGTGTAATTGAATGGTTAGTTTCTGGGTATAGAAATGCAAGGCTGGTTAGTATCTGTTTGGCTAATGGTTGGTTGATGGGCCATTATCTGCTGGAAATTCTCCTGTCCCTGGGTGGAATTCCTTTGTAAATGTTGAGTTTTTATTCTATTGTTTTTCAAAACTGGAAGCCAGATTTTGTTTACTTTTAGGGTTTCTTAATTCTTGTTGAAGTTGTCCAGGTGTTTGTGGATTTCAATACCTTCTCTGTGCATTCTGAGACCCTGTCCTCCATCCAGGCTCACCAGTCTGCTTTACACTGCCTCCTACAGCTCAAGTAGAAGGGAAGGGCTGCTGACAATTCCTTATTTGTTTATCTGTTTCTTTCTTTTCAATTTGCTACTTTCCTTGGTTTATTACTTTTAACAATTGAAATATCAAATTTCTAGTATAACTTTGTTATATGGTGGGCTATAGCCAGCTTTTGTTTTTATCTAGGCAATGTTAGGGTTCATTATTTGGTATAGCATATTTGTTCTCCCTGTTGTTTATTCCTTTGTTGCTGATCCTCATTCTGTTAATTCTCCTTTTCTAATGGCTCCCATTCACCATTCTAATCTGATATATATTAGATGTCCTCTATCTCAACTTCCTTTTGCCTGTTCCCTCTGGAATTAAGCAGCCTGGAGCAGGGTCAGAGAGAAAACCACCATCGTCTGGAGCCAATCTCAGGGCTGGCCATTTAATTCTGACATGCACCGGTCCCCTATGCAGAGCTGTACACCACTGTGTACAGAAGAACTCATTTAAAATGGCTAAGAACTAGACACACACTTACATGGATGAAGTAACAACTTTTCCAAAGATTCTGCCCATTCCTGGGCCTCCTCAGGAGTTGGCCTGAAAAGAAAAACAAAAGTGATTTAAGTCAGTGGTTCTTAACCTGTGGTCTGGGGACCCATAGGGGTTTGCAATGTCCTCACAGGGGGTCCACGAAGGCTTGAAGGCTGCTTGCCCCAATTCCTTCCCGCAGTGAAGTGGCCACGTGACAGGAGCCAAGGCAAAGGATGGCTGGCTGGCTTGGACTGTGCATTGCCATTCAATCCGCTCCAGCCACAAACTTATCATAGAATCATAGAATTGTAGAATTGTAGAGTTGGAAGAGACCACAAGGGCCATCCAGTCCAACCCCCTGCCACGCAGGAAATCACAATCAAAGCATCCCTGACAGATGGCCATCCAGCCTTTGTTTAAAGACCTCCAAGGAAGGAGACCCCACCACGCTCTGAGGGAGTGTGTTCCACTGCCAAACAGATCTTACTGTCAGAAAGTTCCTCCTAATGTTGAGGTGGAATCTCTGTTCCTGGAGCTTGCATCCATTGCTCCGTGTTCTAGTCTCTGGAGCAGCAGAAAACAAGCTTGCTCCATCCTCAATGTGACACCCCTTCAAATACTTAAACAGGGTTATGCAGGAAGAAGCAAGGGAAAAGTCTTCCCTCCCCCTCCAGGGCCTCTGAGGGAATGGTTAATGGATGGTGTAATATTATTATTATTATTATTATTATTATTATCATGGTTTTAAATCTTGAGTTAAGTCTTGGGGCTCTGTGGCAACAAAAGATATTTAAAGAGGGTCCCTGGTAAAGAAAAAGTTAAGAGCCACTGAGCTAAGTGATTTAATACAACTGCAGTTTGTGAACCATGCTCTCTAATGCCTCAGAAGCCTTTGTTTATAGAGTTAAATTCAGCCCTTCAGAAAGACTTCCTGTTCCTATTGAATGGCATGTCAGAGTGTGTGTCTGTGTGTGTGTGCACGCATGCGCACTCTCTCTCACACACGCACACACACACTAGATTGTAGGGCCAGCTCTATCATTGGGCAGAGTGAGCACTTGTCTCAGGCAGTAGATCATGTGTGTGTGTGTGCGGGGGTTTTCATACAAGGACATTCAAATGCCCTCTAGGGGGCAGGGGGTACATTTTCATGATCTTTTTGTCCCCCAGACCCTTTTAGACACAGGAAAAGACTTCTTTAGCACATTAAGCATTTTAGTTCCCCCCCCCCCGTTTTAGAAAAAGCCACTCCCTGGGTCTAAAATTGCACAAGGGGTGTGTGTACAAAAAATGTGGTGAAAATGTCCCCAATGACTCTAGAGGCTATTTGGGAACAAAAGAAGGAAAAAAAGACTCCTAGGGGTGGCCTGGGGGAGCACAATTTCCCCGTCCCTTTATTAAGGTCGCCTGATTTTCCCAAACAGTGATAATTTCCATGGACAGAGCTTCTTGGTGTCATTTCAATGGGAAAAGACCCAAGACTTTATTTATTTATTTCCAACTTTATGTTGCCTTTGTGTGCTTGCTTTTTCTTGGTCTATCTGTCTCTGCAATCAATTGTCCATTCAGGAGACCATCTAAAGAGCATTAACGTTCATCTGTCAAGCCTCCAACTCTAATCAGTCAATCACAACACTGGTTCCATCCTCAGTAGTCAGTCAAAGAAGCTCACACACCATCAACCCCTCTCCCTGCAAAGACGTTTTGGCCCTAGACCAGATCTAAATGGCCTACAGCTCTTCCTGGAAAACCAGGCTAAATAGACAAGCTAACAAGGAGAATTAAAAATTTAGAACATATAAAGATCCATTTTATCCATTAATTATAAGCATATTTCACCTTCCCCAATCCATACCACCCTTTGCAATTTTCATTTAAATCTCTAGTAGCTGCAACTTGAAAAGATAAGGTAATAGCAATAGCATTTATAATTCTATACCGCTTATCAGTGCAAAGCACTCCCTAAGCAGTTTACAATGTGTTAGCTAATTGCCCCCAATAAGCTGGGTACTCATTTTGCCCACCTACGGATGGAAGACTGAGTCAACTTTGGAGCCCTGTAGGATCAAACTCACAATGTTGTGGCTGCACTACTGGCATTTAATCACTGCGCCACCAGGGCTCCTGTCATGTCACACTGGTTTATGTTACCATGATTTGTTGCTTTGTTCACAATCTTACCACAGGCTACAAAACAAGTCAGCTTTCTCCACCTCATTCTGGTCTGTTTATCTCTCTTTGTCAGCTTATTTTTCAGGATGGACAGCTTGGTACATAAGCCAGAGTAAGCTATAGTTATGGGTTCAGAAGTAGCAATAAACCATGGTTTAAACAAGCCCCAGGTTGTAAGCCAACAGCAAACCATGGTTTTCAATTGTATTTCGGCTAAGAGATCATGGTTTGGTTTCGGACTCAAACACAATAACAAACCAAAACTTAACAAACAACAACCTGGATTACAATTAGTGCAAACCTGGCCAACCTTACCCAAAGTCACTGTTCCACTCCCAGCTTTACAAGAAGGTAGTAACTTGTATAAGCTCCAACACATGTGGCTGAGCGACATTAAAGTGTGGGCAAGATGGCAAGCATTATTAATGAGGAAGAACACACAAACTAGAAGAGGCTGCCATACTTTGCTTTTGCCTAAGCCTTCTGGGAAGGAGAAGATTCTGCCCCTTCCTCTTCTGCCCCTTCTTTCCTGCTGAATCAATTCAGTGCAAACTACTTTTGCACTCTGAACTCAGTTTGCAGCAACCTAAGTGAGCTGAGGTCAAAGTGGGGAAGTGAGAGGAGGAGAGACATTTTAAAAGCCGCTGAAAAAGTGGGACAGCATAGGATTATTTGGGACTGTTCCTGCCAAAGCGGACAGATTGAGAGTATGAACTTTATTCACAAATCCAAGCTAAAATGTATTCAGCATGGAGAAGTTTGCATTGTTTGTCCTTACTGTTGCTTCCAAATACTATGCCTCCCATTGTTATGCCACATTTTAGGGAAGACATCGAAACAATTTCAAAAACATAGATTTTCCTTGGGTTTTTTTCCGGGCTGTGATGCCGTGTTCTGGAAGAGTTTATTTCTGACGTTTCGCATGCATCTGTGGCTGGCATTTTCAGAGAATGGTTGGGTGTGAGAGGTTTATATACTGTGAACCCCTGTTGGGGAGTATATGTAAATTTGTGTATTTGAATGGCTAGTTTCTGGGTGGAGATATGCAAGGAGGATTAGTGTCTGTTTGGCTAATGGTTGGTTCAACTTCAAATACACAAATTCATATATCCTCTCCAACAGGGGTTCACAGTATATAAACCCCACACACACTCCTACCCAACCATTCTCTGAGGATGCCAGCCACAGATGCAGGTGAAACATCAGAAATAAACTCTTCCAGAACACGGCCTCACAGCCCAGAAAAAAACCCAAGGAAAATCTATGGATGCCGGCTGTGAAAGCCTTTGACTTCGAATTTCAAAAACATCACCACCAACAACAACACATGAAATATGCATTTCCTGTAAGCTAGGGTTCTCTTTGTCAAGACAGAATTCCACATTTGTAATCATGTTATAGAATCCTGGGATTTGCAGTTTAGTCTGGGTATTTTAGCATTCTCAGCCAGAGAGCTCTCAGGCTTCACTAAACTACAAACCCCAGAATTCCACAGGAAGCAGCCAGAGCAGTTAAAGTGAAATAATAGCATTATAACAGTGTAGTGTGATAAAGTCCTAAAGGCTTACACTTGCACCCAAATAATTCTTTCAAGCCAAATCATATCTCTTGTTGCCCATTCTGGCCAATCTCTCTCCCCCTCCCTCTCTCTGTCTCACACAGGCAAGCAAACAAGCTGCGAAGCACTTGTCTCGGGCTCCTCCACTTCTGTCTACAGGTGGCTTATCCCTTAAGTGGTCTATCCACAACTATTATAGGCCTATTAGTGTTGTTTCCGACAGACTGCAGGCTCTATCAGGTAATGTATTTATGCACAACCAAACTAAAAACAGATCCATTTGCAGTCATCAAACAGCAGGCTCACAAAAATATGAAGACAATGCACGCACGCACATGCATGATAGTGCATTGCCTGGAATTATCCAGATTCTGACCACTGAACAAATCACGCAGCTATAACACTCTTGTGTATTTGTGTATCTGGTGGGGGGGGGCAAAATGAAGGCATTGCCCTTTCAAATAAGAATTCTACTCCCCCCCCCCCAGAAATTTCTCTTCAGTACTCATATTGCTAGCATCACAGTAACGTAAATCTTCAGTTGAACTTTTAGAGGTACAGTTTAGGCATCCACAGGAAAGGGACAGGCCGTGTTATCCTGGGAATGTGAACACAGCAAACAGAAGAGTTCTAGACACTGAATGGTTTTCAGTGTCACAATCTCTGCAATGTGAGATATTTGGGGACTGAGAGAAAATTGTATGAGAGAGGAGAATTCTTACTTGGAAAGACAATGCCCTCATTTTGCCAACTCCCCTCCCTCTGTCCCATAGTTACACCCCCATCTTGTGGCATCTTAACGACTAACGAAGTCATTATAACATGAATATAGCTCATTTCATTAGATGCATGGATTCACAGCATGTAAGCAAACAGAGTGGCTTATTTAGCTTGATTTATCAACGCAAAACCCAGATTGTTCCATAATATCCAGAGGAGAATCATAGAGCTAGAAGGGCCTCATTGAGTCCACCTTTCTGCTCAGTGCAGGGTCTCCAGCTAAACCATCCCCAGCAGGGAGCTGCTCAGCCTCTTTTTGAAGACGTCCAGAGAAAGAGACCCCTTCACCTGTCTAGACAAGTGGTTCCATTGCTGAACCACTCTCACTGTCAATAAGTTCCTTCTAACGTTCAATTGTAAGCTACCCTCCTGTAACTTAAAACCATTAGACCTGGTTCCTACCCTCTGGGGCAGCAGAGAACAAACATGCAGCCTCCTCTTTGTGGCAACCTTCTGTATCTTGTTTTAGACATGTGTGGAAGATGCATTTGTTTCCTTGCATCAATAGGCACTGGGATGGGTGTGTATGTGGCTCATCTTGAACAATTTCCTTATTAACCTGGGAGCCCTGCACTGCTGTCCAGGCAGGCTTCTCCTATTGCCTATTAAGCTGTCCCTGCTCACGGAGACAGGGGCTAGGAGCTGGGTAGCCTAAGGAAGCCTCCCCCCTGCCCAGCCATAATAACCGGAGGCCTTGCTAGATAACATTAAAGGGAACGCACACAATGTCATTCTTAATAGAAGTATTAGAGGCAAATTACCTTAGCGAGTGCATGTCCTGGCTTCCTGAGCTCCATAGCCTTAGGAAGTTCTTTTTATTCCTCCTGCTGTAATGATAACAAGGATAATCATAATCACAAGGACGTCCAAAGGCAACTGAAGCCAAACGGCACAGGGAAACTTGCACATGGACTTAAAAGTTGCAGGAGAGAGGGGAGATTTGGACTGGAGAAAGAGCAGGCTGGGAAGAAGGTGAGCGCCTCCTCCGCCCCCACCTCTCTCTGCTCTCAACTGCCCTGTCCCAAAGCAGCATTTCAATCAGATGTAGGGGAGCATATGTCCTTCCAAAGTAGTCAAACTGAAACTCCCATCATCCTTCCCCACCGACTGGCTGGTACAAGTTACAGTCCAATACATGTTCCTCAGCCCTGATTTAAAGAAGGGAAAGTCCACCAGATGGGTTGGCTGATGGATCTTCTCTGTAGGATCCATTGCTCTTGGTTTAATGGTTGTTCCTCCTTCAGTAACATGTATGGGAGCCACCTGCGGGATAGACCCAGTTCCTAGAAGTTCAGCACCATGAGAGTCTCTACACCGCTTGGAACAGCTGCTGAAGGTGTGCCAATAAAACCAAGCGTGGATCGGCCACCTCTGCTGGCCACTCTGTCACTAGGGCATATGGCTTACACATGTTTTCATGTACTGTGAGTGTTCATTCCTGAGAGAGAGCTAGTAAATATAGCAGAGAGGAATCAGAAGCTCAGTGAAAAGGGAATCGGGCATTTTCCTACCTGTGGGATTTTTTTTATTTCTCCACTGACAGCAGTTATCAACAATATATTTTTTTTAAAAAAATTACATTTATATCCTTTAGCTTTCCCACACTTAGCACCCTCCAGATGTACTGGATGAAAATTCCCCTCATCCCAAACTCCCATGGCCAAAGACAAGGATAATGGGAAGTGCAGTCCAACTCATCCGGAAAGCCGAAGTGGCTTTTTCTTTCTTTTTCTTTTTAGCACTCAAAGACCTTATTATCTCAGTCAACACATTACAAAGCAGATCAATCCACCATATTGTTATCCCCGTGTCCCCAGTTTTAGGTGATAGAACGCAGCAAGTGGGATAGGCCTGAGGCTGAGAGAAAATGCCTTATCTAAATCCCTTCTGGTAAACTCACAGCAGAAGTAAAACCTGAATTGAAGCCCCACCTCTCACCTAAAACAGTGAGAAATATGATAATCTCTTAGAATTATGCATAATTGTTTTTACAACTATTTAAGGGAAACTTGTATTTATTCCCCACCCTCTCCCATATTACACATTCTGGGTGGGATATAAAATCACTACCTGGTAAGCCCAGGAGTGAAATGAGGTTTTTCAAAAGGTATTTAGTAGTAGTTGATAAAAGTTAGAAACTTGAAGGCAGGCAATGACAAAAAACAAGGCTCATCCAAGACATTTTGCTGTCTGAGGAAGAGAAGTTAAATGGTGTCCTTCCCCATAAACTTCCAAACTCAAGGTGCTGAGTGGTCTAAGCCAGCCAAGGTATTTTGGCACCTGAGGTAGAAAATGTCACAAGAACCTCTCTCCATCTCCCTGCCAGTAAAAATGCATTAATAATGAATTAGTTACTAAGGGGCTTATCTCATGCTGAAGCAAAGTGGCAGTGCAGCAGGAAGGTTCTGTCTTCCATGCTGCTTTACTGCATGACAGTCTTCCGGTGTTCTGCTGTTCCAGTTCCATGGGAGACCGAGGTAAAGCCGTGTCTTTTTGCTAATGGGTTTTTCTAGTTAGCAAAAAGACACAGTTTTACCTTGGTCTCCCACGGAACTGGAAGGGAAAAACGATGATGTTGTTCAGTAAGGTAGTACAGAAGACAGAACCTTCCTGTTGCACTGCCGTTTTACTTCCACATGCTGTAAGCCCCTAACACTTTGCTGCTCCAAATCTGCTGCCCTGATGTAGCTGCCTCACTCTGCCCAATGGGAGGGCTGGGCTAGTGCCTGTATAACTTTATGCACAACCACTAAACTCCACTGCCTCACTCACCGCCGGTGTTTCTGCCTCTGTCGTGTCTGTTGAGTGCTGTCACAGTCTGATCCCAAATCTGACTCCACACTCGAGCCCAGAGACTGAAATACAGAAAGAAAAGAGCCCAGGCTCTGTAACACTCCAGATTTACCAACAGGCAAAGTAAAGCACATGGCTGGAGGTCTCAAACTCTTTATAATCTTTCAGGTTTTCAAAGGAGGGGTGGGCAAAGTGCAGCCCTCAGGGTCCCTGTGGACCGCCTGAACCCTTTTTTGTGCTTCTCAGTGTTCCCAAGAATTGTAATTTTTTTTAAAAAAAAGTTGAGTTTGGGCAAATCAATACAGTAGGACCCCCATATCTACTGATTCATTATCCACTGATTCAATTATCCACTGGACACAAAACAACACACCTGCCACAGAGTCTTACTAGAAAATGTGTCTAGCCATTTGCTAGGTCCTCCAAGGCAACTCTATGGTATTTTAAACTAGAAGTCCCATTATTTTCAATGGTGTTCGCTATTATCTATGGTTTTCAGTATCCACACCCCTCAGAACTAATCTCCAGCAGATAAGGGGAGTCCTACTGTAAATTCATTATAGTCAATAGGGAAATGACTTTCTGGGCTATGTGGAATTCTAAGTCAGGCATTCTGGGGAATGTGTGGCCATTCCAATGTTCTTGGATTGCAAGCTGCCATTATCCCTTGTCATTGACTATGCTGAGCTGGTGGGTGCTTCAGCCAAACAACATCCAGGGGACCATGCATTCCCAATCCCTATCCTAGATCTTTCTTCACTCCATGACTGGAGTCATAGCCAATGGGGGCTGTGGGGGAATCTGGGAGGGGTAGCTCCAAAATGTAACTTTCCCATTCTCTGGGTTAGAATAACAAGTCAGGCAGATAATCAGCCAAACCAACTGGACACCTTGCTGCTCTTTGCTTCACAGCTCTTCTGAGAACTGAAGAGTTTGAGCTCCCAGGCCCTCTGCCCTAACCCCTTCCTTGGCAATTAATTATCAGCATTGGGATGCATTTTTCACGGCAGGAAATTCCAGAGATTAAAACCATTGGGAACAAAGACACTAAAGTATTTATATGAGCAAGCTGAAGGGGAAAAAAAATCCTGGGCTTGTGCTTCTCATGAAAGCCAGGGGTTTGTGTGTGGGGGCAGGGAGGGGAGACAAAAAAGATCATCATTAATAAAACAGACGGTTGTCTGAGGCCGCCAGGCCAAGAGAAGACAAGATGGTACATCCACTGACTTTATTGGAGCCTCCAAAGAGATTCTTCAAGTGCGCCTTCGCAGCTGCTACTTTCCCCCTCAGCCGCCGCTCTTTCCGCAGAGACTTGGGGGATGGCAAACTCCACCCGCTTCCGGTTTTGTCCCCCTCGCTTTGTCCTTGACACGGCACCTCATTTTGGTCCAAGCGCCCCTCGCTGCGGGAACGCCACACCCCTCCGGGGTCTTGTAGCGGAAGGTGAGGGCAGGCTGTCACATCTGGAAGCTCCAAGCGTATGCTCGGGGGCCGAGGTGTCTCTTGGGCCTGCCTCTCGCTGTTGTCTCCTGGCCCTGAGTCATCGCAGCTTTGCTGTCGCCGTTGGAGGGTGCTACGATGCCAGGGTAAAAAGTCACAGTCTACGAGGCAGCCTTCAGAGCCACACTTCTGCAGAGGGCTCAGCATCTGTGTAGGAAAAAGAAGATATTTATCTGTCTATCTATCTATCTATCTATCTGGGCTTTCTCCTGACACTGAAACTCAAGCGCATACCCTCCAACATTTTACAGATGAAAACTGGGACATATGTAGCCAAATAACACTAGAGTGTGGCCAAGATGGCAAAAGTTATGAATGTGGAAAACAGACAAGCTAGGAGATGCTGCGGCAGTTTGCTTTTCCCTGAGCCTACAGGGGAGGGCAAGATTCTGGTCCTCTCCCCTCTGCAGAGTTGACTGCAAACTACTTTTGCACTTTCAGTTCAGTTTGCAGTAACTAAAGTACGCTGAGGACAAAGACATAAGATGCAGCATGGTGTAGTGGTTTGAGTGTTGGACTAAGACTTTCAGGTGCCAGGTGCTTGCATTCCCAGATGCAATGACCAGTAGTTTCAGAGTTAATCAGAAAACTTTACTGGCACAGAAATCCACAAAGCTTATCACAGAAGGTTGTTGCTGAGAATCTATATATATAATCCTCTTGGGTATGTTGCCATTTCCAATGTGCTGATTAGCCGCTTAGGAAACTTACCAACCAATCAAAGTTCTCCCTTGGGCAGCCAATCAGCACACTGGGGGTGGGAACACATAGAAGTTTAAGTCTTTTCTAAACATGGTGGTGGGAATGGGTGTGAGTAGCATGAAGGGATGTAGTGTGGTGTGTGTGTGGCATGTGTGTGTAGCATGGTGTGTGCATGCAGCATGTGTGGGCGGCATGGGGGGAGGCGTGTGCCTGTGGGGCAGGGGCAGGGCAGCGGGGAATGGCTCCAACACAGGGTGGTGCATGACTCCGGCATGGAGGGACAGCACGTGACTCTGACGCAGGGGGTGGGCGGCATGTGTAGCATGGGGGGGTAGCGTGTAGCATATATGTTACACCGGGTATAGCTAGTTGAAACTGAACAGACACACACTATAATAAAAGCATATTGCAATCTGCAAAATCTGGCAGGATTTCACCCCACAGGCTAACCATCATCCCCTGACATGATTTTCCCATACACCAGCCAGCCTCTCTTTCCCAGGCTGCATTCACAGCTGCACTTCTTATCTTCACCACCACCCCCTACCCTTGGCACAGAACACTCATTAGCAAGTATAGAGGGAGATAACACAATTAATATCAAGGTTACAGAAGATTACAGAGAATACACTGAAAATGACAGGAGCAGGCACCATCAGGGGTCGATCCTGGTATCAGGAAACCACTGTTCAGATCCCTGTTCAGCCATGGAAATCCACTGGGTGACCCTGGGTGAGTCATATTCTCAGTTTCAGAGAAAGTCAAAGGCAAACCCCATCTGCATAAACGTTGCCAAGAAAACCTTGTGATGGGTTTGCCTTAGGATCACCATAAGTCTGAAATGACTTGAAGGCATGCAACAAGGAAAAAGGGGGCAAGTGGAAGGAGGAGAGAGAAACTGGGACATTCTAAAAGCAGCTGAGAATGTGGGGTGACTGAGGATTAATCAGGACAAATTGGGACAGTTGGAGGGCATACAAGGGCTGGAATGTCATTGGTGTCTTATGCCTGTGTAAGTTCCCCTATGGAAGCAGTAGGACATGTTTATGTGTGACATGGAACATCTCTTGTTGGTTCAAGACTGTGGAAGCAGAGTGGTGTCATTGGGTATGCGGATGTGAATGTGTATGTGAGTACACCCATGTTGATGCGCATTTGGCTGCACGTTCAGTTGCACAATGAACTCAGCCAAGGAGACTCAAATAAGAAAGGCCAAGTATTATAATATTAAAACATTATTGAACATGTTATTAAATTAGAATTTAAACTAAAAACGAGTTTTAAAGACTAGGGTCATTTGACTAAAACTGATTCGTGCAGAGTAAGACAGCACAACTGACTCCCTAAAGACATACCCTTCAACATTTCATAAATAAAAACCAGAACATGTGTGGCCAAGCAACATCATAATGCAGTCAAGATGGTAAAAGTTATTAATGAAGGAAAATGGAAAAGCTAGGAGAGGCTGCAGCACTTTGCTTTTGCCTGAGCCTACTGGGAAGGGTGCGGCTCCACCCTCTGTTATTCTCTCCTCCCTGTTGAGTTAATTGAACACAAACTATGTTTTCACTTTGAACTCAGTTTGAGGCAACTGAAGAAAGCTGAGGACAAAGGCGGAAAATGGGAGAAAAGAGAGAAACTGGGACATTTTAAAAAACAGGTGAAAAAGGGAGAATTAATCAGGACTGTCTATACCAATTGGGGTAGTTGGAGGATATGTAAAGAACAGCCAAAAGATGGATTGAAGGGTTGCCAAGGTCAGGACTATCCCAGGCCCTGCGATTTCTGGGCCAAAACTTGAGACCTACAGAAGGCTCCTTGTGATGTCACAGGGGGTGATACTGTTAATACGCAGCATGATACATTAAGCCTCAAGCACACTTGCACTAAGGGCTTGTCTGTATGGGGTGGGGGGAACGGCTTGCTCCGCCGTGATGGCAAATCGCAGCAGCTGTGATTTGTCTTCACTGTGTTTTGACCCCCAAAAGCTTTGCATGCTGCTGATCAAGATGGAGGCCGTGAGTGATTTACTCGTGTTTTTAATTTGCCGCTGCCAAATGTTTTTTAAAAAACTATTTTCTACTGTGTGCTTCAGTAATATTTCACCTGTTTAAAAAAAAGAACACCCTGTTTTCTTGCCTTAGTGCTCATTCGCTAAGGTGACAATACAACATGGTGGTGCCGGGTGCTTGCCCTGTTAGCAAGACCCTCCCCGCTTGTCTGGCTAATCATCTTTGTGTTCCCCTCCTATGGGCTTCCTCTCCTATTTCCCAATGAGGGGGAATACATGCAGTACCTACCGGTATTTTAAAAACTTCACAGAAAACTGCGAAATCTCCTAGGGCATATATGGCAGTTTTTGCCTCCCCTTCTGAATATGGTGAATCACTGCGGGTTGCCATTAAGACAACACATATTCTCTTTGAATTCTATGAGGATTATTTTCACCGTTTAGACAACCCCTGCGTATACCATTCAAATTAAAAAAAAAGACCAAGAACAAATAAAAGTAACAAAGAATTAACAAGGAAACACACACACACACACACTTTTAAGCCAGTGCTTTCACTGTGAAATCTGTCCCCTCACCCTGAGGTCCAGAAAAAGTGGTCAAGCCCCTTAGACTCTGAGCCAGGCCTAAAAATCTGGGAACCTTAGGTGGGAGGAGAGAAAGCTAGGCCCAAGTAGAGCATGACTGAAAGAAAAGCCATCTCTGTTGTTACTACATTAAGAGATTTTCTTAGTGGTGAATATTCTGATGGGTTGTTTTCCTCACATAGCTGAAGGACAGATGAGACAGAAGCTTCCGTGGCTGCTGTTGATGGGCTGATTCAGTCCCCAATGACATTTGGATTTAGTCACTGCAGACAAAAAAAAAATCAGGATACAGTAGGACCCCCGTATCCACTGATTCATTATCTCTGATTCAATTATCCACAGGACACAAAACAGCACACCTACCATAAAGTCTTCCTAGAAAATTTGTCCTCTCTAGCTATTTTCTAGGTCTCCAAGGCAACAGTACGGTATTTTCAACCAGAAGTCCCATTATTTTCAATGGTGTTCACTATTATCCATGGTTTTCAGTATTCATCCCCCCCCCCCGAACCAATCCCCAGCAGATAAGGGAGTCCTACTATACAGTGTTGGAATAAGGATGGCAGGGAATTGCACCAAGAAAAAAGGCCACCTAACGGTGCATTTTTCCATATGCAGGCTGCCCCCCGTTTACATGGGTGATACATTCCCAGTCTTACTGTAGATATGCGAAACTATGTATAACAGCAAACCACCACAGAAATCAGAATTGTGCTGGAGGACCTAGAAAATGCCCAGAGAAGCTGCCTCTCTAGGCATCTGGCACAACTCTATGGTCAACTTCTGCCAGATGTTGACCAAAGTGTTGTGCTGGAGAACCACCTTATGCCTAGAGAGACCACCTCCTGCGTGACTCTGTGCCTGTCCAGATGCCTAGAAAGACCTTCCCCCCCCACAACTGCAGGTAAGTGAAAATGCAGGTACTGATCCCATGTAAATGGGGCGGGGAGGCAACCTATAGTTCTAAAAATGCAGCACCAAGGGTGAGCTAAGGCGCACAGTTAGCTAGCTGTCCAGGGTGTATATAGAGAAGTCAGGTCCAAACTGGGGTCACAAGGATGGAGAATGTTGCCCAGCAACTGGGTGAAACTAAAGTAGCATCCTAAAGTAGCATCAAGAAACTGGGCTTTTTATACATCAGGAACAGAGACACTATTGACTTCCAAATTTTTAGAGCAACCATTCCCACAGTCCCTTATTGTTGGACCTGCTTGATACAGCTAGTTGGGTGTTGCTGGCCAAAATATGTGGAGGACCAAAGTTTCCCCTCTTCTGTTATATACTAAAGGTCAGTTCTGCTCAGCATTTCCATGTGTGTTTCTACATCCTCCAACATCTCACAGATGAAAACCAGGACATGTTTAGTTAGTTAACATCAGTGTGGTCAAGATGGCGAAAGTTACTACTGAGGAAGAACACACAAGCTAGGAGAGGCGGCAGCAGTTTGCTTTTACCTGAGCCTACTAGGAAGGGCAATAGTCTACCTTCTCCTCTCTACTACGAACTACTTTTGTTCTTTCAACCCAGTTTGCAGCAACTGAAGTAAGCTAAGGACTAAGGGAGAGAGGAAGAGAGAGAAATGGGGATATTTTAAAAGTGGCTGAAAAAGTAGGATGTCAGAGAATTAAGTGGGACTGTCCTTACTAAACTGGGACAGCTGGTGAGCACGATGTGAAAGTCAATTTATCTCCTTTTACTTCGAGAAGCCTCCAGCAATCTCCTGGCATATTTGCCCCATCTGGAGGAGCCATCTGTTTGCTCACCTTCTGGTGTCATTAGGCTGGCATTTACATACCCTCCAACTGTCCTGATTTGGCAGGGACAGCTGGAGGCTATGGGGAAGATCAGAGGAAAATGTCAGAAAGGAGAAAGAAAAGATAGGTTAGGAAGAAAGGAGAGAAACTACGGTAGGTACTACTGTTTGTATGAGGAGAGGAAGCTTTTCACTGGAGCCAATGAGAGGAATTCTCTCTCCCCAGTCTAAATTTCGGAAGAGGAAATTACTTTACATTACAAGGGTTAGTGCACAACAATATTGTTGCTGAGGAAATTACACTCACTTGTGAATGAAATGACTGAGGTTATAGTCTAAAGCAGTGGCCCCCAAAATGTTGGTCCTCCAAATGTTTTAGCTTCCAGGATTCCTAACTGTTGGCCAAGTTGGCTAGGGCTTCCGGGAGCTGAAGTCCAAAACAACTGGAGGACCAAATTTTGGAAACACTCCTCCAAAGGAATCAGGAAACTAGAGGGAGGGGCGCAGATACTGTCATTGTCCCTGCTAGTCAAAAGGCACACCAAGCCACTATGCCTGGACAAAAGGTACCACAATGTCTACTGGACAAGCCTAGAAAATTACTTTTCTGGGTGACAACTCCCAGAATCCCTCTGCTAGCATGGGAAGGAAGTCTAAAAAGGGGAACTTGGGAGACCAAATTTTTCAGGCTCTGGTCTCCTAATGATCTGTAGTCAATCAAACAAGGGTTTCTAAGTCCCACTGGCTGAAATATAGGGATCACCTTGCACCCCTCAACACACACAAAGGCTTTTCCCTCCTCCTAAATTAGGAAGCCAAAATCAAAACATTTTGGGGATTGGGAAAAATTCTTAGGGTGACCATGTGCTCAGAAGATGTTAAAATGCTCCCCTCTTTATGTATATGCACATTTGGCTCCTGGGATCCTCAACGACACCAGAACTGTCCCTCCATGCTAAAAAAAAAAAAAAAGCTAAAAAAAGGTTCTGTGCTCTAGAGGCACGTACTCTCCATACCCTTGGCAGGGACAGTTGTAATTAATCCTCTGTGTTCCTGCATTTTCAGCAACTTTTGAAACATCCCAGTTTCTTATACCTCATCCTCTTTCCCCCGTTGTGCTTACTTCAATTGCTGCAAACTGAATTCAAACTGTAAAAGTATTTTAAACCTAATTCATTCAGGGGGGAGAGGAGAGGAGGGGCTGAGTCTTGCCCTTCCCAGTAGTCTCAGGCAAAAGCAAACTGTTGTGGCCTTTCCTAGCTTGTGTGTTCTTCCTTATTAATAACCATTGCCACCTTGACCAAACTCTGATGTTCTTTGGCCTCACAAGTCTCAGGCCCCATTTACACAGCAAAATTTTCCCTTAAATAAATCGCTAAGATTCCCAATGTGTTCCCACACATTGCGCCACAGTATCGCCTCATTCAGAAGGGGGGGGGGAGCTCAAAAACTCAAAAGTAGCATGATAGGGGACTTCGCTACTTTTCCCGACTTTTTTGAAAAGTAACGCAACTTAGCACACTTTAGATTGTGTGAACTACCATTTCGCTAAGGGCTTTGTGAACTACCAGCAATCTTCCCAATAGTCACAGCAGAGCTGAGCTGTGATTGGTTGGGCTTTCCAAGGATGGGACACGTGCCAGCACTTTCTCTCTCTCTTTTTCCCTCCTTTCTTCCCTCACAGCTCCTCAGCATCTTCCCCCAGATGTGCTTGGGAGGCTACGCCCTCCACCTCTGTCTACAAAGCGGAAAACTAAACAGATCAACTGATTTATCAGTAAATCATGTGAACTATGCAGCACTGGTGCAGTAACTGAGCCCTCAGTTTTCACATTGGAGGGTATGGAGGCAGGAGAAGAAAAGGAGAAACCAATGGTACACACTTTCTAAACAGAAAGGTACCTTCATCATTCCTTCTATTTCTCTGCTCCAGTTGTGAGTGAAGATTTTTATGGGGCGGTGGGAAGGAGGGAGGGAGGGAGACAGAAAACCAGGGAGAATAGGAGTGGAATGGAGTTTTTTTGGAAAGGCACATGGCTGGAAGGCTAAAGAGGAGCATTTCATATTGTAGCACTTTGTTGCTGGTCGTGCTCTGTAAACCCAAATGTGAAAAGAAGGAGGAGGCTTTAACAGCACTCTGCACATTCAGAGCTTACCCCCCAACATTTCCTAGATAAAAATCAGGACACATGTGGGCAAGCAACATCTAAGTGTAGCCAAGATGGGGATTAACAAGGAAAAACACACAAGCTGGGAGAGGCTGCAGCAGGTTGCTTTTGCCTGAGCCTGCTGGGAAGAGCAACACTCTTCGCTCTCCTCTCCAATCCCTTCTGCTGAATTAAAATGCAAACTACTTTTGAACTTTGAACTCAATTTGCAGCAGCTGAAACAAGCTGGAGGCAAAGGGGGAAAGTGGGATGTGGGGAAAGAAACGGGGGCATTTTAAAAGCAACTGAAAAGTGGAATAACAGAAGATTAATCAGGACTGTCCCTGCTAAATCAGAACAGTTAGCAAGTAAGTCAGAAATGCTCTTCTCTCTCCAGATCAGCGGTGATTCCAGGGGTATGAGGTTTGGGTTGAATCAAATCACGCTGGAACAATTGGGGAACAGCTCAAGCCCCCCACCCAGACTCTCTGTTTCCCCCTCCTGCTAACTCAGCCATGGCCCTTTCGACCTTCTGGTCTGCTGCAAACCCATCCTTTTGCTCCCTCATCCTGGGAATCTGTCCAAGGCCTAAAATATGTGAGAGAAACTCATTATAAAATGATTTGACCAAGTCTTGGCAACAAAGAGAAAAAGGCATGTGGAGAGGAATTCCATTCAGCCGCATCCATCCATCCATCCATCACCAATATTATTTTCCTTGCCTGTAATACTTTCCAGGCTACCACATACTTAATAGTCAACCAGAGGGAGGTTAGCTTAGAAAAGGGGGACACGGCCAAAGAGTGGATGGGAAAGTTATCGGCTGGGAAAAGATAATACAAAAGCACTATCAACTTTTCTAGCATGTTATGATATGGCCAAAGTATGATAGTCTCACTTTGGTTGTTTTGGCTTCTAGTGGGAATTCAGGCTTGATTTGCTCTAGGATCCATTTATTAGTCACTCAGCAGCCCATGGTATCTGCAGAACTCTCCTTCAGAACCACCTGCCAATGAGTTGACTTTTGGTGTTGTCTAGATGAGGCAATATAATGTGGATTGCAATGCATTAATGCAAATTTACAGCAACATTCATTTGTCTCCATGGCTTTTCGGCAAAATCGCTGGTATATGAAGCTATCCGTGCTTAGTGTTCACATGCGGCCATGCCTGTGAATCAAGATGGTGGCTGTGAGTGAATTACTCGTGTTATTATTTTCCACAAGTTGCTGCTGCTGCTGTGCAGTATTTTTTCTGAAATATAAATCAAGGGTCCACAAATGCGACCTCCCACTCAAAACAGCAGTTGGGTCACCTCAACACAGTGAAAAAGTGCACAATTGGTAACATGAAACTCCAAAACGATGCTTCCAGCCAGCAAGCCCACCCCCTGCACACATTTGACCAATCGGATTTCTACTTCTGTTCCTCTCCGAAAACGTGCTGCCATTTGAATCAGATGTCCAAGTGCGCGGTAATGCACATTTCTATATATTATTTTTTAAATAGTTTTGGGCTTTTCCCGTGTAGTTTTTGGCCCCCCTCCTTCCGAATATGGCAAATTACCATGGGATCTTGTTGAGACAAAAGGTATTCCCTGCAAATTCTATGAGGAGTATTTTCACCATCTAGACAACCCCTTATTTTAGCCAGCTTTCTTCACTGTCCAGCTTTCACAACCGTACATAAAAATCAGAAATACTATGGACTGGATGATTCTGATTTTTGTTATTTAATGATATGCATTTACTTCTTACCTAGTTCTTTCATAGCTGCCCTTGCAAGTCTTAGTTCTGATTTCTACAGTCTCATTTTGATTAGAGGCTGAGTCAAAGCAATCTTTAAGAGGGAAAGAAAACTGTAAAATGGTATGGGATAGTCCAATGAGGACAGAACGTGTTTGGTGATCATGGGATACTAACAGTGGGGGTGTAAATATTTTCTCCTTGCTGCAGTCTGTGTCCATTATTTGCACAAGGCTCCAAGAAATTGTTCTGCACTGAAATCCATGCGGACTTTTGTAAGAAAATCATGGGAACATATTTTTTCACATTAAAAACCCTGATTCCAGAAACACATCAGGGGTTTCTTGTGCAAATATTGCATTTGATGGCAATTTTGCATTTAAAAAAAAGCAATTCTGCACAAAAAATATGTTTCTGGAAATGAGGTATTTTTGTGCTAAAAATTGGGAGGTGGGGGACACGTAAAAAGACATCATTTTCACACAAAACCCCATGTGTATATTTGCATAGAATGATTTCCTGAAACACCTCATGAAGTATGAATACCAGGTGAGAGCTACACAAAATTCTTGCCTCTCTGTTAATCTTTCTCAGTGGATTTCCAGTGTGTCAGATAAACCATTTTTTTTGGCCAGGAAATGAATAATGGTGAATATTTTTCACAGAGATAGTTGAGGGTGGGAATGGAAAACTGGATTAGGAAATAAAAAAAACCCTGGGAAAGGGCATGGCTGGAAGGAGGAACCTGAGAAAAAGGAACACTTTACACACTGTAACATTTTGTTGCAGACTCCACTTATTACACATACTGATAATCTAGGTGTTTTTTTTTGTTTCACTTCCTTTCCATTCAAATGCTATTAATCTCTGACAACAGCTATGAGTGTATGCATGCTACATAGTTATAGCAGTTCAATACCACTTTTATTGTTTTGACTCTGTCCTATGGAATCCTGGGATTTGTAGTTTGGTGAGATGTTAGACCTCCCTGCTGGAGTGCACTAATGCTGACGTTCAGGGGAGAGTGGACTAGAACTCTCTGGTACAGAATTCCAAGTGTCTCATCAAACTGCAAATCCCAGAACTCCAGAAGATGCAGCTGTGACTGTGAAAGTATTATCAGACTACTGCAACTATGTAGTGGACGTTGATCACAGACTTGCACTGGAGGACCTACAAATGCCTAGAGAAGTGTACTCTCTAGGAATCTCTAGGTTCTCCAATGTGACTCTACAGTCAACTTTCGGCAGAAGCATACAATAGAAGCATACTGAAGGATGTAGAAAATGCCTAAGAGAGAACATATTTAGTAATCCATGAATAATCATATCCGTGAATGCTTAACTTGCAAATGTGGAGGAATGATTGTACTACTAAAACTAGAATCATAGACTTGGAAGGGAGCTCAAGGGCCGTCTAGACCATTCCCTTGCCATGCAGGAAGCCACAACTTATGCACTGCTGAGAGATGGCCATCTAACCTGTGTTTTAACTACTAATATTGTACATGCATAATTTTATTGCACTAGAGGTGTGCATTAAATATTTAACATGCCCGCCTCTCAACATGTCACAGATAGAAACCAGGACACTTGTGGCTAGGCAACACCAGTGTGGTCAAGATGGCAAAAGTTATTAATGAGGAGGGGGAAAAGCTAGGAAAGGCTGCATGTGTTTGCTTTTGTATGAGCCTATTGGGAAGGGCAAGATTCCCTCTCATTTCTCCCCCCTGCTGAGATAACTGAGTGCAAAGTACTTGCACTTTGAACTCAGTTTGCAGCAACAAAAATAAGCCAAGGACAAAGCGGTGGAAGTGGGAGGAAGAGAGAGAAACTAGGACATTTTCAAATCACTTGAATAAGTGGGGCAACAGAGAATTAACTGGGATTGTCCCTGCCAAATTGGGACAACTGAAGGTTATGATATAATTGTTTCCTATATAGTGTCACCTCAAAAACAACTTAGAAACTGCCTGCTCAAACTGGTATTGCATCTATGCATTTGCATTACTCGTTAATTTGACAAAACAATTCATTGTTGGAACTGGAGACTACCAGAAATCCATTTCCAAGGTTCACAAGTTAAAACCCTGGCACTCTGCTCTCTGCCCTGCTTCAAATTACATGGTCGGGATGAGTACATGTACCTACTGTCTGTTCCCAGCCCCCTTCCTCTGCCCTTGCTCCTGTCAATATTGCATACCCTCCATAGATAAAAATCAGGACACATGCAGCCAAGTAGCCTCAGAATGTGGTCAAGGTAGCAAAAGTTATGAATGAGAAAGAACAGAAAATCTAGTCAAGGCTACAGCAGTTTGTTTTTGCCAATGTCTACTGGGAATGGCATGATTTCACCCTCTCCTTTCCTCCCCCTGAATTGCTGGAGTTCAAACTGCTGTTGCACTTTGAACTCAGTTTGCAGCAACTGAAGCAAGCCAGGGACAGAAGTAGAAGGAAAAGCAAGAAACCAGGATATTTTAACAGCAGTTGAAGAAGTGGAAGGAAAGAGGATTACAGTTGTCCCTTCATATTTGCTGGGGTTTGGTTCCATGACCCCCCCTGGGGATACCAAAATCCATGAATACTCAAGTCCCATTATATGCAATGGTATAGCAAAATGGTGTCCCTCGTATAAGATGGTAAAATCAAGGTTTGCTTTTTGGATTATTATGTTTTAAATGGTATTTTCAAGCTGTGGATACTTAAATCCGTGGATTCCAAATCCATGGATACAGAGGGACAACTGTAATTGGGACTGTCCCTACCAAATCAGGACCTTTGGAGGGTATGACATTGTATGATATTTTCATAAACACCTTTGTGCTGAGCCAGTGAGACCTAGCCCCAGTGGGACAACACAGGTGATGAACAACCAGGTTCTAAAATGCATCTCACAAACAACAGCAAAAACCAGACTTTCTCCTCCTCTTGCACTGCTTGCCCTGAGATTTTTAAACACAGCCTGGAGACCTGGGGAAGCAGGGCAATTCTCTGAGACTTCAGCTGGTGCCCTGAGAGCTGGCAACTCTAACAGTAGCCAACTGGGAACCGGAATGTGTTATTCCTCTCTCCCCATATACACCAGAGACCAGCTGCCTTTGGTCACCTAGCAGCAACCCTTCTATCAGGCTGCCTGAACATGTTTCTATCCCAGCGGGTCATTACAAGAACTCAATCTTTTGGCCACTGGTGCCTGAGTTTGCTTCTCTGTTTTCCTTCCTTCTCTCTCTCCTCTTGGTTTCCCCATTTCCCCCTCTCGTGTCCTGCCTTTTAAACTGGAAACTTTAGGACAGGGAATGCCATGGTTTTATTTGCTTGCTTGTTGTACGGATTGATCTGTAAGACATTCATTCTCGGATGCCTTCGGGTTGAAGATCAGGATGAAAAAAGGGGTATAATCCAGGGTGGGGAGAATGTGGCCCATGGGCTAAGGGGGGCTCCTGGGATCCACTTTTATGGCCCCTGAAGCCCAGACCAGTCCCCAAATGCCACCCACTTTTTAAAAACTGGTGTGGTTTTCAGGTGGCTTTGACATGAAAACTGTTCAGAAAATGCCCCTGACATTTCAAAACACCCCCACCCACACAAGGCCACAGAACTACTCACTACCCCAAAGTACCTCAGTTTTCTTCTGTCTTCCCTCTCAAAACAGCAATAGGAAGTGAGACCTGTTGCCATTTTGACAGGGACTATAAAAGAAAATGGAGGTATTTCAACTGATTGGGAGGATGCGGCCTTTGGGGGATTGGCCCCTACCTCCATAGCTTGCCCTGCTATAAACAAACAAATCCAATTCTGCTGTTTGATTTCCTTCTTTCCTAGAGAAGGAGAAGAAACAGCAACTTGCTCATGAATACCATCGAGGCAATTCTCCAAAATGCACATACACACTCATGCATGTTTCCATTCTGTTTGGAAAATCCATTGGGTGAAAGCCTTGCCATGAAGTTGGGGACTAGGGAGTAACTATTGGCCAAGGGACCAGAAATGTCAAAACCACACAAAGTATCAAAACTGGAAGTGGGTGGAAGTCTACTTCTGATTTCTTATCTTGTTGAACTTAACCCAAAGGTTAAAACTTTGGGGAGCTCTTTAATACAGATGGCTCTGTTATAATTAGCCATCAAATTGGGCTTCGACCTATAACAGTATCTTCGACCTATGACAGTATGAATGACACACACACAAGAAACTCAGGGCTGCAGCTTCCTTGATTGAATCAATCCCCTTTTAGCGTGATCCTTCTCTTTCCATCTGCCTTCTACTTTACTGAGAACTATCTATCTTTTCCTATTAGTCCTGTCATCTCATGATATGTCTGAAACACGATCCCTTCAGTTTAATCATTTTGGCTTCTAGGGAGAATTTTGTACACTGTTTAAACCCCAAACCACTGCCCCTAGAAGCCGTTGGGAGCCAGGAAACACAATATTTACACCCTTCCAAAATTCGTCTTTGAGGGTGTTTGTGGTCTACAGCCTGCCCTCTGCCCATTCTTGCTACATAGTGAGGGTAGTCAGACTTCCTTAACATAAGAGCCACATACAATAACTTTAAAATGTTTGAAAGCCGCAGGACATGAACAAATATTACACACCCATTGTTATTGTTAATGTACATTTTGTTACAAAAATATATATAATAAATATTGAGAGATACATGTATGTGATAATATTTATTCATGTATGTATGCAATTCCTAAACTGTTAATTTGTATTCATTTCAATAATCACAAAGTGCATATGTATGTATACCAAATGTTTTCATAAATCCTGATTGATTAGTATTTTAACTACAGCCAGCCCTCTGTATCCATGGATTTGGCATCCACAGATCCACCATCCACGGCTTGAAAAATATTCCAAAAAATAATAATAATCCAAGAAGCAAACCTTGACTTTGTAATTTTATTTAAGGGATACCATTTTACTATCCCATTGCATATAATGGGACCTGAGCATCCATGGATTTTGGTATCCATGGAGGGTCCTGGAACCAAACCTCAGCAGATACCAAGGGCCCACTGTATATTCAGTGTATTTCATAAGGTAATGAAGTATGGAAAAATCTAAGAAAAATACGCATATTTGCTTTTCATTAACATTAAACAAGATTGTCCAAAATAAAAGGGGTGAAACCAGATATTTTTAATGGTATTTGTCTGTCTTCACACCCATCCAGTCAAAACATAGGCAAAAATATGTAAACTCATAGTAATATATGACTAATCCAAAATTTCTTTAATCTCAGACTCAAATCTAGCATTAAAATTAGGATTTAAATTCTTAAATATATATACTCACCATGAACATTAAACTTACATTTTAATCCAGTGGAATTTCAGTTTATACCCAGTAAATCATTATAAAGCTTGAAATTTTTTAAATTTACCTTTTATATGAATTGTAGTGCAAAAAAAGAACTCAGCATATTTCTGTAAGTCATGCATTATATGTCAAAGATTTATATGGCTCACAAGCCACAGTTTGGCCATCCCTGCTATAGAGATGGGAGGTGGAAGAAGTCTCCAACCAATACCTCACAGGTAAGAATGGTGGAGAGACCAAATGTCTGCATGTGAACATACCACTGTCTCCAAGTAGAATCAAGGATACATACCCAAACACAGAAGTTCCTCTTAGAATCCCCTCACAATGAGGAAAGGACAGAGTTCAGTGTTAGAGAACAACATGTCACTAATGAATATTGGGAGACATGTGGCCAAGTAACATCAGAGTGTGGTCAAGATAACAGAAGTTATTACAGTAATGAGGAAGATAACACACAAGCTATGAGCGGCTGTAGCAATTTGCTTCTGCCTGAGTCTACAGAGAGGAGGAATATTCCACGCTGTCCTGTCCTGTCCTCAATTCATTGCCTGTAAACTACTTTGGCACTTTGAACTAAATCTGCCGCAGCTAAAAAATAAGCTGAGAATGAAAGTGGAGGAGAGAAACTGGGACATTTTAAAAGCAGCTGAGAAAGTGGGATGACAGACCACAAATCCCTGCTAAATTGGGACAGTTGGAGGGTACGAGAGAACATGATTCATGAAACTTTCTTCCCATCAAGGATTTTACAACAGTCCTGCAAGGTAGGTTGGACAAGCGATTGACCCAAGGTCATTTTTGGTTTAAGTGGGAAAACTGAATCTGAGTCTCCCCAGTTCTAATCAAACATTTTCTACAATAAAGCCCACATGCTTTGCGAACAGGTCAAAGATTCAATTCCACCCCTCTCCAGTTAAAACCATCACAGGGAGTAAGGCAGTGAAAGACCCTACCTGAGACCTTGGAGATATATGGGGCATGATGTTCTAAACACGTAACAAAAAGTATTTTGGCAAAACATTAAGGTGTTGGGAAGAGGTTACTATGTATGCCCTGTAGCATGCAAGCTGACCCACTTTCTTGGTCATCTAGAGGGATGTACAATACCCTCCAATATTTCAGAGATGAAAGCCAGGACACCTGTGGCGAAAGGACATCAGAGTGTGGACAAAAGTTATGAATGCAGCAGCAGTTTGCTTTTGCCTGAGCTTACTGGGAAGGACAAGATTCTCCCTGCTCCTGTCCTCTTTCCCTACAAACTCACATCAAACTCAGTTTGTAGCAATTGTAGCAATTGAAGGAAGCAAAGGACAAAGCAGCTGAAAAAGTGGGAAAGCAGAGGGTTAATTGGGATTGTCCCTGCCAAAACAGGATAGTTGGGGGTTAAGAGGTACTCTGAAGCTATTTCTCTGCTAGCTGCCCATGGCCAGTACTGGATTCATGCACTTGCAAACTAAACTGCAGCAGTAGGGCCTCAGATGATGAGATGGCCCTAGGTAAACAACATTACAAAACATACATACGGAATGAAGGACCTGGCAAATTTGATATAATTTAGGGCCACAGCATGTCTGAACCCTGCCCTGCCCATGACACAGTTTGGTAACTATGGGCAACTTGCTTTTTGTAGTTGGGGGAGATTGAAACATTTCTATTCCCTTAGCCAGTTAGCAGTCATGGGTGGGAAAATGTCAAGATCTTCCACATTAGTGGCTCAGAACTAACAATCTGCTTTGATCGCCCATTTTGGAGGATCTATGGCACCAGCGAGGTTCCCCTGTCCCTTTAGGACCGTGTCCCAGGCCTTTTCTGGGCCTAGTTTGTTTCGCCTCCTGAGTTGCCCTGCTGCCTTCAGGGCTTTGCTGTTACACAACGGCCGGGAAAGAAGGGTTAATTCCTCTCCAAATAGAGTTTCACACCCCAAGGGAGAGTAAAAGGTCAAGGGCTGAGTTTCTGGCTTATGTCTCTGTGGAGATGTAAATCATAGGCCTACAGAAAGGGAAAACAGGGAAGGGAGAAACTGGGCTCATGCCCCACGAGGCTGTGTTATTATCATCCCATCCCTCCCCTGGCTTGGTCTGGTTGTCTTATACAAATATATATAAAGAGATATATAGATACACACACACACACAATTGCCAAAATCTTGAGCCCTCCCACCAGGATAGGGATGAGAGCCAAAGAAAGATGGATTTTTCTATCAGGAGCCTCCAGTGTGTCCATCCCTTCATCCATCCCAGAGACTGAGGAATGTCCAGAACATAAACATCATCCGGAAGGGGGCCCTTTGAGAGGAAAGGGAATAGTGCCGGATTTGTTTGTCAGTCAGGAACAAGCTGCTTTGGGGGGGACTATAGTGGGGGATTCTGGGAGTTGGTCCCCCTAAAGGTCATCTTTTCCTGAGCTCTGACTGGATGCAGGCAAATCTTCAGACAGGGGTTGTATCCACACTACACCCAATTGCACCTCAATGATTCTACTTTAAGCTCCATGGTTCCACCTCCATGGAATCCTGGGGTTGGTAGTTTGATGAGGGACCTAGAATTCCCTGCTAGAGAGCTCTAGTGCTATAGTTGGGAGAGTGGAAAACTCTAAGCACCTGAACAAACTACACATCCCAGGATTCTGGAAATTGGAACCATGACAGTTAAAGTGAAGCCAAAGTGCTATAACTGTTCAGTCTGGATACTGCTCAAGTCAAGGCTGTGGTGGTGGCCACAAGTGGGGGTTGGGGTTGAGAGAACCTTGGGCAGAGTTATAGGGTGCCTCTCCCTGTCTTCCCCCACCAATCTGTGGGGAGGCAGAAAGATTGGGGAATGGTACATGCCTAAGGAGCCAGAGTGGTGTCAGGGCCAGTTTAAGGGCGCTGCAACACCTGCAACCACAGGGGGGGGGCATCAATGTTGGGGGAACGTTGTAACCCTCCTCCTGCAAAAACATCATTAGTAATAATCTGAATATCCTCTACTGTGAATAGGTTGAGTTAGGTTACATTGACCTGAGATAAACATATGGGGCCCCACAAATAAAGCATTGCAGGGGCCCCCAAATTCCTTAAACTGGCCCTGAGTAGTATAGTGGTTTGAGCGTTGAACTATGATTCTGGAGACCAGGGTTCAAATTCCCACTCAGCCATGGAAACCTACTGGGTGACCCTGGCCAAGTCACTCTCTCTCTCAGCCTCTGGGAAAGGCAAAGTCAAACTTTGTCAAGAAAATCCCATGATAGGTTCACCTAAGGGTCGCCATAAGTCAGAAATGCCTTAAAGGCACGCAACAACAACAAACATGCCTAAGGTTGCTCTTTTGGGGAGTAGAGAGAACAGGAGAAGAGGGGCAGACTCTGGAATCATAGAATTGTAGAGTTGGAAGAGACCACGAGGGCCATCCAGTCCAACCCCCTGCCACGCAGGAAATCACGATCAAAGCATCCACAACAGATGGCAATCCAGCCTCTGTTTAAAGACCTCCAAGGAAGGAGATCCCACCACGCTCCGAGGGAGTGTGTTCCACTGCCAAACAGCTCTTACTGTCAAAAAGTTCCTCCTAATGTTGAGGTGGAATCTCTGTTCCTGGAGCTTGCATCCATTGCTCCATGTTCTAGTCTCTGGAGCAGCAGAAAACAAGCTTGCTCCATCCTCAATGTGACACCCCTTCAAATACTTAAACAGGGCCATCATATCGCCCCTTAACCGTCTTTTTTCCAGGCTAAACATACCCAGCTCCCTAAGTCGTTCCTCATAAGGCATGGTTTCCAGACCTTTCACCATTTTAGTCGCCCTACTCTGGACATGCTCCAATTTGTCAATATCCTTTTTGAATTGTGGTGCCCAGAACTACTGTTGGAGATACTTGTTTCATGTAAAATGTAACCTGGGATGCATTTAGATCACACAATTATAACACTTAGGTACTTTAATGGCTATGGTTCCATTCTACTGAATCCTGGGATCTGTAGTTTGGTGAGGGCATTAGAAGTCATAGCGCACCCTCCTTGGACTGCAACATTAGAGTTCTCTGGCAGAGACTTCTAAATGCTTCACAAAACTACAAATCCCAGGATTCCACAGGATGAAGTCATGGCATTTACTAAACAAATATAATAAACAGATAACCTACATAAATAGGTAGAGGCATGTAAAGACATTTAGACAGACAACAAGACAGAACATGAAAGAAAGTTGGGAGCAACATAAGATAAAAATAATGGTGGGCACCAATCAAAACGCTTTTCTGGAACCCCAACAGGATGCCATTATTATCATTCATATTCCACCGCTCGTTCGGTAATCTTAGACTGACATATATGTTTCCCTTCCCACTTTATCCTCACAATAACCCTGTGAGGTAGGTCTGCATGAGAAAAAGTGAATGGCCCAAGGTCAACCCCTGAGTTTCATGGCTCAGTGGAGACTTCAAAGTCCCAGTCCAACATCCTCTAACCATGCACCAAATTGCCTAGAAGACATATTAGTGAGAATCAGATCATTTCTAAGTCCCAGGAATTGTTTCAGGTATCAGAACTGGAGGGAGTTTGCAGTCCTTCCACACACAAATCCACCCTTGGTCTCAGTCTGCCTGTCTTTCTCTCTCACACACACATATGCAAAAGCTTCCTTCATTTCACCAGTAAAATGGGGTGGGTGTCCTTTTTTGTTAAACAGTTGGAAGACAAAAAAAACTTGTTGCTAATTTCCTGATATTTATCAGTAGATCAAGATTTACCTTCATCCCACCCCTGGTTTAAGAGACACATTGTGTTTGTTTTTTTAAAAAAAGAAATGAGTCTTGCATCACCTTAAAGACAAACAGCAGCCTTGTGGCTCAGTTTTATGCCACAATAAACCTGCTAATCTTTTAAAATAGCACAAGACCTCTTTTCATATAGATTAAAAGGGTGAGAGGAGAAGGCAAATAAATTCAATTGGTACCTCTGGACAAATCCCCCAAATCTAAATTAGGGTAATATACTTCTGTTCCCCGTAAAACTGGACTTCTTTCTCCTTCTCATGCCCTCACCTGCATTTGGTAACATCTTGGTCTTGAACTGTAATCAATTGTAATCAAGTAATCAAACTGGATTACTTGCCATGGTTCCTTCCTATGGAATCCTGGGATTTGTAGTTTGGTGAGGTACCAGCACTCTCTGGCAGAGAAGGCTGAAGACCTCGTAAAGCTACAAATCCCAGGAGCCATGGCAAATAATCCCATTCCAAACTGGGTTGTTTGAGCAGTGTAGATTCAGCTTGTCTGGTGTGAAAAGATCTGGAGGTCCTGAAAGCTGGGAAGTGGTTTGGGGTGGGGTGTGCTTGGGGGGTTGGTGCCCTTTGGGTCGTCCCCATCAATTTCTGACCCTAATACAGATATGCCCCCCCCCTCTTCTTCCATCCATTCAACACCACAGCGACCCTCCCTCCCAGTTTCCTAAAAGCAGTCGTCCCTCCGTATCCATGGATTTGGTATCCACGGATTTAAGTATTCAGGGCTTGAAAATATTCTTCAAAAAAAATAATAATCCAAAAAGCAAATCTTGATTTTGCCATCTTATATAAGGGGCACCATTTTGCTATGCCATTGCATAGAATGGGACTTGAGTATTCACGGATTTTGGTATCCACCGGGGGGGAATCCTGGAACCAAACCCCAGTGAATATGAAGGGACAACTGTAGAGCGAAAGCCAACCAAAGAAAGAGAGGAGGAAACACAGCCCCCCCCCACCAAAAAAGTCAGGCAAACTAGAACTTCTAAGGGCATCAAGCAGGCAGGCAGGCAAAAGAAGAGAGAAAGGAAGAAGAGTGGCGCAAGAGGAGCCACCCTGTTCTCACCTTTCTGGCGCTTTGGCTTCGCAGGCGTCTTTCCCTCCGGGCTGGTTGCCTTTGAGAGAGACTTTCTGCCTGGGCTTCTTCCCCTTTTCTTCGCCTCTCCTGAAGCGGCAGAGCAGCCCGCGGCTTTGGAGCTCGGAGCAGAAGCGCAGCAGCAACAGCGCCCAAGCTGATCCCTCCCTCTCTCTATCTCGCTCCCTCCTGGAAGGGAGTGGCAGCCCGCAAGGGCCCTTCAGGGTGTGGGCTGGTGGCTCTTTGTATGTGGGTGGCCTTTGAGAGAGAGAAAGGCTGGTGTGACATCACAGGGCTGCTGTGTTGTTGTGGGGAAGCGTTGTGCAGCCAGGGCTCTTTGTGACACATCGGAAGTGTGTCTCATCCTCTTTCTCACACCCAGACCTGTAGCTTTAAACAAAACAAAACAAAAAAGCCCACTTCCTTCCTTCCTGTGCCCCTTTTCAACGCTCTTGACGAGCCTGGGCAGAATACCATGGGGTGGGTGGGTGGGTGGGAGGAAAAGATCCACCAGTTGCACTTCTGCCTGTCCGTGTGAAGTTAATACAGTTGAAGATTTTACTCATTACCTGCTTGCCTGCTCAGTCTATAAAGATGTTGTATTATTATTACTGTAGGACCCTCATATCCACTTGGGATTGGTTGGGGGGGAGTGGATATGGAAAACTGTGGATAAATATCTGCTTGGATTAATTACCCCCTTAACTCCACTAGGCAGAAATGTCTGTTGCTTTTCTCTTCCTGGTGTGTATGCTGCTTCTAGGGTCCCCTTCCTTCTGCTGCGTAGGATGGGACCTCTAGAGATTGTCTGTCTGACCTGCCATTACCCACTGATTTCCCCTCACTCTCTGGCCTTTCTTCGCAAACGAAGATTCAGGAAGGACTCATCCCGCGTTTTCTGCAAGCGCGCTGATGACTAAAAAGGCCAATCCGAGATAAACAAGTCCGATTGCAGAAAGCACAGCAGAAGGTCTCCTTGGGTGATGTTTCTGGGTTGCGATTCTTTCTGTGTTGTCGTTTCTCTTCAAGACTTGTTCGGCGTGAGTTCTCAAATAAGGCTGCAGCATTGTAGATAGTGCGTCTCCATGCCTCCCGATGTGAGGCCAGGGCGGACCATTGTTGGTGATCAATTTGGCCAAGCCTGAGATGTTGTTTCAGGGAGTCCTTGTATCGCATTTTTGGAGCGCCCCTCTTACACTGACCCATGGCGAGTTCAACGTAGAGTACTATTTTTGGGCGGCGATGGTCCTCCATCCTAGAAACATGCCCTGCCCAGCGCAGCTGTGTTCTCAATATCATGGCCTCAATGCTGGTGATCCCTGCTTGCTCAAGGAAAGCAACATTCATCACATAGTCAGTCCAGTGTATATTTAGGATTGTGCGTAGACAGTGCTGATGAAAGTGTTCGAGGAGTCGTAGGTGGTGGCGATAGGTGACCCATGTTTCAGATCCATAAAGGAGAATAGACAATACAATGGCTCTATACACACTGATATTTGTGCTTCGCCTCAGGTGTTTATTACTCCAGACTCTTTTGTGAAGTCTTCCAAATGCACTATATGCCTTTGGTATGTTGCCATTTCCAGTGTGAAGCGAACGTCGTTGAAAATAATGGGAATTCTGGTTTAAAATACCATAGAGTTGCCTTGGAGGACCTAGGAAATGGCTAGAGAGAACACATTTTCTAGAAAGACTCTATGCTAGGTGTACTGTTTTGTGTCCTGTGGATAATTGAATCAGTGGATAAGGAATCAGTGGATACGGGGGTCCTATTGTATTATTGTTTTATTCATTTCTATCCCACCTTTCTCCCACCAATGACACTCAAGGCTGCTAACATTGTTATAAAAACAATACAGGCTAAAAAAAAAACAGTCCAAAGTTAAAATCACATTATAAACATAAAATTTAAAAAGAAATTAAATAATTTACAAGTTAAAAACATTACAGTAAAAAATTAAAATTCCTTGTTAAAGACCCCTTAAGAATTGCCCTGTTTAAAGACCTTGGTCTTATATCTCATAGGCCTGATTCATACTTAGAATCATAGAATTGCAGAGTTGGAAGAGAACACGAGGGCCATCCAGTCCAACCCCCCTGCCACGCAGGAAATCACAATCAAAGCATCCCCGACAGATGGCCATCCAGCCTCTGTTTAAAGACCTCCAAGGAAGGAGACCCCACCACGCTCCGAGGGAGTGTGTTCCACTGGCGAACAGCTCTTACTGTCAAAAAGTTCCTCCTCATGTTGAGGTGGAATCTCTGTTCCTGGAGCTTGCACCCAATATATTTTTATTGGGGGGATACTACCCCATACATTTCTGAAAAGTAGCAGGGGTTCAGTCAGAGGAGAGAATTAATTGCAGAAAATAGTGCATTACCTCACTGTTGCAGCAGTGTTCATTTGTCCCCACAATCCAGTCGCAAGATCACTAGCATCGAAAGCTATCCAAGTTTGAAGTTCAACGGAGCACGCTCACAAGAAAAGATGGTGGCCACAAGTGAATTACCTGCCTTATTATTCAACCAAAACCTCTCTCCATTCCCCTCCTTTTTTTTGCCTTGCTAAATGAGAGATGTGGAAGAGCAATCATCTGCTTAAAAACATTTTTTTTTTTGCTCTGCCATTTGAAAAAAGCACTCCATCGTCCCCCCCCTCAAACCAATGGTGGCTCCAGCTGCTTAATTGCCAGCAAGCTCGCCCCCGCACACATCTGACCAATAATGTTTGACTTCCTGGATGTGCCCCAATTTGAATTGGTTGTTCAGATGGACAGTTATGCGCATTGTCAAGTATTTTTTGAAAAAGATTGCAAGAAACAGCAAAAGCTATAATCGCAAACTACTTGGAAGTTTTCAGGCCCCCTCCTTCCCAATAGGGTGAATCCAGGTAGGAGCTCATCTGGACAAAAGATATTCTGCCCACATTCTTTTAGGATATTTTTTGTCATTGTCTAAACAACCCTGTTTTGCTTTTAAAGCCTCAATTTGAAGGAGGCAATTTTGCAATGACAGTTATCAGGTTCTAAGCTATGACTTGAATAGAGTTTATGGAATGATGCTTTTGGATGATTTTAGTTTTGTAATGTAATCTTATGTATTTGTAATGTATTTGATTATTTTGTTTTATCTGAATACTTTTTTGGCTTCAGCTACACAAATAGACTACTTGTATTGTATTGTTTTGTATTGTATCTGCCTGTCAGGCCACCTCCTCCCATCTCAGGAAGACTGATTCTCCGCTTTAAAGGACTTGCTTGTCTGACTGGAATTTTTTTTAAAAAAAAAAAATCCATCCATCTCAGGAACTTCAAATTCACCTGCCTGCCTGTTGGGCCATAGTTTAAAGAGGCACCACATCTACAGCATTTAGGTGAGGAAGTTATAATTTATTTATAAAGGGTTGTGTTGAAGAGGAGGTTTGGGGCTTCTCAGGTTATTATAGGGCTGTTGGGTGGGAGAAAGTAACATGTGTTGAAACTTTCCTTTCATTATAATCATTAAAGGCACAGGAGCCCTTGCCCTATTCTTCAGGGCTGCTGACCCAAGACTTTTGCTGCCTGAGCCCGAGCAGTCAATGCAATACCGCCCCCCATCCCTAAGTCGTGGTGTATAGTACCAGAGGCCAGTCACATTACTATTATACCAACCAAGCGCTTTTCTCCATCCTGCTAAAAATCATAAGTAGCATAATGCAGTCATAGTAATTTGATTACTAATCATTTGCTGCCCACTGATGCCACTTTGAATCTACTACCTGATGCAGTTGAGTCACATTGCTTAATGGCCCCTGTTCTCTCTTGAATCTTCTGGCTGCACTGAAGTTAGGTCTTAAAACCTGCCTCGATTTCCTGCCGTTGAGCCTCAGCTGTATAGAATCTGGCTGAAGCTGTTGCTTAGTGAGAGAAAGGCATTTTGCACATGCTCAATTGTACCCTCTTATCATTTTACCTGCACTTGTAGTTGAACTCCAATGAAAACAGGTGTTAGTGAGGCCCACCTGTGGCTCAGATGAAGCCCTGTCAACCCTCCAGTTTGGTCATCTACAGAATTAACCACCTAAGAATGGGGTAGAATTCAAAGACGTAGCCCTGTTAGTCTGGAATATCAGTAAGCAAGCCGATCTTGTAGCACCTTTGAGACTGAGAGAAAGAAATTGTAGCATAAGCTTTTGTAGACCTGGACTTCCTCAGATGCATGGAGTCCGTGCATCTGAGAAGTAGGTCAAGTCTACGAAAGCTTATGCTACAATTTCTTTCTCTCAGTTAGGGGCTTGCTGCACTCCAAAGAAACGTGGCAAAGCAGCAGGAATATTCAGTCTTCCCTGCTGCCTTGCTGCACGAAGTTGGCGTTCTTCCAGCGTTCTTTCATTCCGGTCCCATGGGGGTCTGAAATAAAACTGTGTCTTTTTGCTAATGGGTTTTTCCGGTTAGCAAAAAGACACGGTTTTACCTCAGTCCCCCACAGGACTGGAACAAAAGAACACCAATGTCATGCGGTAAGGCAGCATGGAAGACAAAACGTTCCTGCTGCACTGCCACTTTTCTTCGGAGTGCAGTAAGCCCCTAAATCTCAAAAGTACTACCTCACATCCCTATACAGTTTGGACTTTATCACACAAGGCTGAAATTGTGGAATTACACCGGAATAGTAGCTATAATGGCTTACTTTTGTCACACGATGTTGTCATTATACTGTGATTGGTGTGTGCTCTAATGCTTACTTTCACGCACCTTTTCATTTACGAGCAAAAGCCATGAATAGCTATCAATACTGTTCTTTTCCTGGTACTGACGAGCGAGCGATAATTCAGCCCCACTGTAGTTCTGATATTATGGTGTGAGTGGGCGGTCCTCCTTCTTTCCCCCTTCCCCATTCCCAACAAGAACACATAATTCAACTTCCATTGGAGAACATGAAGAGGACCTCCACAACACTCTTTTAATTAACCATCACCTTGGTATGTTTTTTTTAATTTCTGTGGTTGTTAATTTGTTGATTTCTTTGTTAATTTCTTTGTTTTTGGTTTGTTTAATTGAAATGGTGTCTTCTTGCAATAACAGCCAAAACCATGTTCTTGAGAAATTGCAAAAGTAGGAGAATTTTTTAAAAGGCACATGCATGGGCCATCTCAAAGCAGCTATGCAGCATTATTCCAACACAATGCGAAAACAAGTGTTACAATAGTGCACGCAGCTATCCCAGTCTTAAAATGGTTGTAGGTGGCCATGCAATGTTCAGTCAGCAGTAGTCAAAATTAATGTAATCATACCACTCTATGTTTCCACTTTCTGCAATGGCAGAATTATTGCGTTTATAAACGCTTGTGTGATAAACTCCTTTCTCCACTCCATACATAATGGCATAGTTTCTATCAAAATTTTGTAAATGTTACTTTTTGGATGGCAACTCCCAGAATCTACCAGCAGGGATGACCACCGCTGGCAGGACATTTGTTTAAGTTGTAATATAAGAAAGTAACTTTTCCCAAACTCAACATTCTATCAGGTTTATCCTCCCCAGCTCCTTACTACTTTTCCCAACTAAATCATCCCAAAGATGTCACCTTGGTCCAGATGCCCAGTGATCATTTCCATTCCTTTTGTGTGTGTACCTTTGATAGTGAGAGCTTTTCCCTGTTTGTCCTGGCATTCAGAGGTAAAAATGCTTCTGTAAAAGGAAGCTCTATTAAGACAGTATGACTTAGCAGTCAGACTTCTAAACACCTCCCCTTCTCCATGAAGAAAGCTCACTAAATGTTATTGGATGTTCATTATATGTACAGTGTTGGCAAAAAGAGCTACAGGAGTCATAGCTGTTTGGCGTGGTAGATGCATCATGTTTCTGGTAGTACTTCCAGCAGCCCGTCTATATGAGGCAACCCTCCCCCGAGTGCCTCCCAGTAATGGTATTTCTCAGCAGCAGTGACTTGTTTGAACAGTGTTTTTGCCCCCATAAGCCCGCATAAGCTTCACATGCAAGATGGTGGATGCAAGTGATTTACTCACGTTTGTACTTTACCGTCGCTGAACTTAATTTAAATAAAAAAATATGTCCAAGGTATGCTAGAGCTATTTTTCGATTTAACAGGAAAGTTAAAAAAAAAAAAACCACTCCATTTTATCGCTTTAGCCATCAATCACTAAGCCATCAGTCACCTTAGCCATCAGTCAGTAAGGTGAAAATCCAACATGGCAGCAGTGGGCACTTGCCATGTTAGCAAGCCCCGCCCCTTGTGCTCGTCCGGCTTTGCGCTTCCTCTCCTATGGGAAAGCAATTCATATCAAATTGCTTGTCTCAACGAGCAGGAATATGCACTCTCCTCGCTGTTTAAAAAAACAAACAAAACTACAGGCTGTGGTGTTTTTGCCATTTTGGGCCCCCCTCCTTCTGAATACAGCAGATTGATGCGGATCCCATTTAGACAGGTTGTATTCCCAGTGAATTCCACAAGGGTTATTTTCATCGTCTAGACAAGCCCTATGCCTTTTATGAGTAGCCACAGTGGAAGTTCAACAGCAAAGCCTCCCTCTCTGGATAGTCATAGTAGGAAAAGATGTACTTACCAAATCTCTGCCTGTCACTCAGATGCAGACCCTCCAACATTTCACACTTGAAACCCAGGCCAAGCAACCTCAGTGTGTGGTTAAGATTGGCAAAAGTTATTAATGAGGAAGAACACACAGCTGTTTTCTTTTGCCTAAGGCTACTGGGAAGGCAAAATTCTGCCCCCTCCTCTCCTCTATCTCTTGCTGAATTGAGTGCACTTTGAACTCAGCTTGTAGTAATTGATGTAAGCTGAGGACAAAAGGGGAAAGTGAGACAAGGAAAAAAAACTGGGACATTTTAAAAAGCAGCTGGAATAGTGGGAGGACAGAGGATTAATTGGACATGTCCCTGCCAAACTGGGACAGTTGGAGGGTATGTGGATGTTTGGGACCAGGATGTTTTTAAAGGAATTTTCTTCTCCCAGACAAGCCTGCCCATATATTAAGATTATTTCTGGAGACTCTCCTACATGTTCCAGGATGCACAGATATCTACTTAGTTGGAACCAGTTGGGACATTTTTTCCATGGCTAAACCTAGAAGAGCTTATTTTTTTGGCCTCCCTCTCCCAGAATCCTCCAACAACCATGGCTACTGGCTATTGCCCACTTGACTCTGTTGTTTATTCATTTATATCCCACCTTTCATCCAACATAAGGACTCAAAGCGACTTACAAATTTAAATGAATACCTACAAAATACAGTAGGACCCCCATATCCACGGGGGGGGTGTTCGGGCCCCACCGTGGATAATGAAATCTGTGAATAATAGCTAACACCATTGAAAATAATGGGACTTCCAGTTCAAAATACCATAGAGTTGCCTTGGAGGACCTAGAAAATGGCTAGAGAGGATACATTTTCTAGGAAAACTCTGTGGTAGCTGTGCTGAAACTGAAACTGTGGATAACTGAATCAGTGGATAATGAATCCGTGGATATGGGGGTTCCACTGTATCATTAAAACATATTGAAGTTATTTTAAAAATGCAGTTAAACAAAATAAAAGTCCAGTAAGGGATGGATGATAAAAGATAAGAGACTACTTCAAGGGAACTTTAGAGTATCTCTAGTCAGAGCAGAACTTGACGAAGTTACTTCTTTGAACTACCAACTCCCAGAATCCCCCAACATCATGACTGGTAACCTGGGGGTTGTCCAAATGGTGAAAAAACTCCTCACGGAATGCGTGGGGAATCCTACCTGTCTTAATGGCATTCCGTGTGATTTGGCCGTATTGTGAAGGAGGGGGGCCAAAACCAGCAAAAACTATGCAAGAAAAGCCTTCACGGCTTTTCCCGTCGTTTTTGAGAAACAGGGAAGGGGGCACATTTCCCTCTTGTTAAGACAACGATTCGATAGGAATTGCTGTCTGAGAGAACTGGAAGCACGAGCCTGATTGGCTGGACAAGTGCAGGGGTGGGGCTTGCTGACAGGACAAGTGCCTACAGTCACCTTTCCTCCCCACAGCGATTGGGGATGGAGGAGGGCGGCTGTCACTCCCACCCATTCACCTCCCCTGCTGCCTCCCTGGGAGGAGGGCTCTCTCACCCTCTTCTCCCTTCCTCAGCTGTCATCCTGAAAGCAAAGTTTAGGGGAGCTGCTGGGGGCAAAACCACCACTAAGAAAAGTTGCAGCTGCTGCAGCTTGCTATTTCTGTGGGGCATTATGTTTCCCATACACACACACCATATCGATGGGTCCATGGTTACACTGTCATCCACTGTGTAACATGCGACCATTACTTTTGGGGATACAAAAATGTTTTGGAGGACATTAAAAAAAAAAAAAGAACTAAAAAATAATGAAAAGTTAATAAGCTACTTTCAAAAATTGCAATGAGTAATGGCAACAAATGCTAGAAGCAGTTGTAATATTTCCTCTCAGAAAATATCACTCCATGCTCCAGGTATTTAAAATCATTATTTTCTACTTTTAGTCTTGCTCTTTAGTTGCTTTGAGTTCTCTGGTGGGATATATAAATAAAAAGTGGGGATCATGGGGCCCTCCAGACATTGTTGGTCTTAGGGTTGCTATATGTCCCAGAAATGCAGGAGAATCCCTGATTAAAGGGACTAAAAATTGTCCCGTCCGGCTGGGCTGCTTGAAGCAGCAGATCCAGATTCATGGATCTATCTGCTGCTTCGAGCAGCCCAGACCAGCTAGACAGGCTGGCGTAGCGAGAGTGGGAGGGTTGGCAGGGAGCAGTCCTCTCCAGGTGGCACTTTCGGGGGGGGGGGCACTCCCTCCTGCCTCACTCCCTTCCCCGCAGAGTTCCAGTGAGCCTTTGGGCACCTTCCCCCCAGGGGTGCTCTGTCCCTGTTTGGTGACAGAGAATAATGGCAACCCTAGTTGGACTGCAACTCACATAATCCCCCACTATGGTGGTAAGGGCTGCTGATCTGTAGGGCTGCATGATTCCCACACCTGGAATAAATGGAGACACAGGAACGACCCAATACAAATGGCAGATGTGCATTCCAACACTGAGCAACACATTACACAGGAGGATGTGATATGATCCAAACTAATATATATGATACGATCAGTGGGCAGGTGGAGGAGTGTGGATAGATATTACCCCAGGAGGCACTACTCTCTCTGAAGTGCCAGTCCTCTGAATGGTTCAAACAAATAAAACAAAACCAGGGGCTCATCTAAACTTCTAAGCTGCCTTGAAACCCAAACTTGGAGAAAAGGTGGTGGCGGTGGGAGTGGTGCTATACAGTCGGCCCTCAACTTTCATGGGGGTTAGCGGTGCAAAAGTGGAAAAACCACAATTACAGGCCCGCTAATTTTTTTTTTACCTGAGAAAACACTTCTCTAGGCAGGACCTACAAATGCCTAAAGAAGTGTTCTCTCCAGGAATCTCTAGGTCCTCCAGTGTGACTCTATGGTCATCCTCTGGTGGAAGCACACCATAGAACCACATAGGAAGAACTAGAAAATGCCTAGACTGAACATATTTAATAATCTGTGAATAATCAAGTGGGTTAAAATTTAACAAGTGGGTTAAAAATGAAGGATGACTATAATTGTAATCAATCCATCTGTGTGCATCAAATCATAAATCTGGCTTTTAAAAAGTCACTGCAACTAGGCCAGTGGGAAAAGAGTAAATGTGACAGCTCAGCAGTAGAATACAGTACCTGTTTGCCAAATGCAAGAAAAAGCATCTATGGTAGTAGCAACAAACAACCTCCGTTGAGTCAGCACTAGGAGTGGAATGCATATTCACTGTTCATTTCCTGACTGAAAAAATGAGTTTCTCAATACTTGGGAACCTCAGTAGGGCAGAATAACATGGACTCAAGAATTTTGCATAGATTTCTTCCGATATTTGTACATCTTGAAATGGTTGGGGAAATATATTCTGCACAGAAATACACATGGCTGTGTGTGGGGCGGGGGTTGATATGAAAATTGTGAGGGTCTTGTGCATAAACCACTTTTTTACCCACTCACCCCAATATCTGTTTCCAGAAAAACATGGGATTTTGCATTAGTTGGTTCATTTTGCGCCAAAGAATGGGTGATTCTGGAAACTCCCTCCCTCCCACCTGCACACAAAAGCATGGTTTTGCACACAAAACCTCCCATACAGTTTTCATGCAAAAAAATAGATTTCTGCACAGAACATTTCCTGAAACATATCAGGATATGCAAGTGCTGAGCAAAAACTGTGCAGAAATATTGGTTTTCTCTTATAATGGGGAGAAAACTGTGGGAATTCTTTGTCCTTGCTTATGAAGACTAAATCATTGGATATTTCCATGTCAGTGGGTATTAAAAAGGGGGCAAAAGTTATTAATGAGGAAGAACACACAAGCTAGGAGAGGCTGCTGCAGTTTGTTTTTGCCTGAGCCTATTGGGAAGGGCAAAACTCTGCCCCCTCTCATGCTCCTCCCATCCCGTGCTAATTGATTGCCAATCTGCTTTTGCACTTTGAACTCTTTTTGCAGCAATCGAAGTAAGCTGAGGGCAAAGGGGAAAAGTTGGGGGGGGAAGGAAAGAGAAACTGAGATGTTTATAAAGCAGCTGAAAAAAGTGGGACAACAGAGGAGTAACTGGGGCTGTCCCTGCCAAATTGGGACAGTTGGAGAGTATGTACTTACATGCCTAATCAGCAAAGATAGCTCTGGGCTCCATCAACTGCATCACCTCTAGACATCCTGGGCTACAACTCCATTTAGTCCAAGCCAGTATGTCCAATAGCCATGCTGGCTGGAAATGACAAGAGCTGTAGACCAGCACATTTAGAGAGCACCACTTGGAAAAGTTATTTCTTTGGATTAGAGTTGCCAACATCTCTCACCATTTGCCTTGGTAGTTGGACCTTCTCAGAAATTAAGTTCCAAACATCAGGGAGGTTGAAAGCCATCCCCATCCTTGGGCAAAATGGGGAAACTAATACTCCAACAAAACCCCAGGGAGCCCTGGTGGCACAGTGGTTAAATGCCGTTACTGCAGCCACAACGTTGCGAGTTCAATCCCAAGGGCTCCAAGGTTCACTCAGCCTTCCATCCTTTCGTAGAGAGATACATGGCTGAGGAGTGATAAAAACCATCCACAAGGGATAGCATGAAGTCTGGGGAAGCAGGCTTCTTAAATGACTCTGAATTTAATCATCAGATACTTAGCTAGGCTGGCTTTGATAAGCATGAGCCTAGCCCAGCCCAATTGGGACACAGACTGATACCATGGACCTCAAATGTAACTTAGTCTCTTCTTAGCTTAGGAGAATGTGTTAGCTAGGAATGCGTTAGCTTTTGTGATTTATTTTTAATCCTCTGACTGAATGCTATTCTATGTAACTTTTAAGTTGGGGACCTGGAGCAAAGGCTTTCCCTCCATGCTAATTGTTTAATTGCTTGAACTAGAAATAAAGCTTTCTCTCTTTTTCTACAAGCCTGCATCCACGTGCCTGGAATGGTAATAGCTATCTTGATCCTCTCTGGGATAGAGAAGAGTGGTTGGAAATCCTTAACAGAGTAAGTTGTTCACTGGTTAACCAGAGAACTGTCCCAGTTTCCCACTGAACTGGGTTTTAAGTGACAAGCAATGGGTGGTGGCAGCTACTGAAGTGAGACATAGTTCCCAAGGGATTTCTAGGCTACAGGAACCCCTGAGAGTGTGTCTCAGATTGTACAAACACATCTGCGATGGTGTGAATGCACAGAGAAGAAGGAGACCCGCATCACACCTGGCTTGTGGGGGCAATTAGCTAACACACATTGGAAACCACTTAGAGAGTGCCCAGCATACTATAAAGCAGTGTAGATGTGTAAGTGCTATTGCGAAACAATCTGTAAGCTGCTCCAAGAGCCTTTGTGGGTAAAGAGCAGGGTATAAATACTCTAATATTTTTTAAAAAAACACATGATGTCTTGGCAGCCATGCACTGCTGATAGGCCTGTCCCAAGACATTTTATGCATACAGAAGGTCCTAAATTCAATCCGTGTTAGGCAAATCTCCTGTGAGATAATGTTTCAAGATGTTCTTTGTCCAGGGAAGAGAGCAGTATACCAAACCAAAGATAAATATTCTCACTATCTGAAGATGAGTACGAAGGTAATGTTTTCACAGCCGGGCAGGCAGGATAATAAAGCTGTCATTGCTCCCAGTGCACATGTGCCCTTTTTCTGTCATGGAACAATCTCTCTGGTTTTACTGGTCCTGCAGGGGACTGCAGTCTGCTCCAGGCTATATATATTCTGAGAAACCCAACACTGTCTCCAAGGAGCCTCAGCTATAGATGTGGCCAAAGAGGCAAGTTTAACAGGGTAGAATTCTCACAGGCTTTGACTGGATAATACACACAGTGAGTAGCACACTCCCCATCCTGTGTGGAGGAGTTTTGGAACCCTATAGAAAGGTTTTGCTTCAGCAGGAAACTACAACAAAATGTTGCAGCACAGATATCTGCATGCTGCATCCTGACTCTAGGAAGAGGGCTGCCAAGAGTGGTGGGTTCCCCAGCTGTTCCCCTTCAAGCGAGCTTTTTTTCCTGCTCCTCCAGAGACTAGAACACCAACCAACAGATTCAAATGATAAGAAAAGAGGTTTCACCTAAACTTTAGAAATATATTAACAGTTGAGAGCTCTTTGACAATGGAATAGGTGACCTCGGAGGGTGGTGGATTCTCCTTCTTTGGAGGCCTTTAAAAAGAGATTGGATGGGCATCTCTCAGAGGGCTTTAGTACTGTACTTTCTGCATGCCAAGGAGTTGGGCTAGATGGACCTAATGGTCCATTCTATGATCTGCATGATGGGTAGAGGCCACTGGTGGGTAACTGCAGTCCAGGAAGGACAGCTGGTGAATGCATCTGGGTTAGGGTGGAAGCTTAGGGTTGAGTGGGAAAGGGGCTCCCAGCCGTGCATGAAGGCAAGAGATGGGAGGAAGGGGTTCTTGTACTGATTCCTTCCCTCTCTCCCTGACCTCTTGCAGTCTGGGAAGAGATTTTGGAGACGGGCTGCCCAGGAAGCCCCCTTATGGGCATACTGATGGTGTTCCCAGTGGCAAGGAAGGTGTGTGAGCAGTTGGGGAGTGGGGAGAGTGAGGCAGCCATTTGGCATGGTGGGTAGGTGGGGAATGGGGAGGGTTTCTGGGGCCTAGAGCAACCTGAAGCCTGACTTTGCTGGAAATGGAAGGGCTTCGCGACACTTCACTTGGCAGCAGTGGGAGCAACTCCTGAGGAGTCCAGCAAGGATGTCAAAAACATATGAAACATAGTTAGGCACCAGACCCTCTTCTAGACCACTGGGTATCCTTATATTGTAAGACTCACCCCCTGTTAGGCCTGCCTGGGAAAACCACAAGCAAGACAGAAATGTGATTGCACCCTCTCCCACTGCTGTCCCTCAGTAAGTGTCATGTTAGTTCTGATCTATCAGGCAGCACTTAGCCTTTCTGGCTAGTTGTCCTGTTGATAATCTTATCCTCCATGAATGTGTTCAGTCCCCTTTTAAAGCCGTCCAAGGCCATGACCATATCATAGCATAGTAAATTCCACAGCTTGGCTCTATCCTGTGTCAAAAAATACTACAGATTGCCCTCCCCCCTTATCCGTGGAACCAATATCCACAGTTTCAGTTATCCACAGCTGAAAAAAATAGGGACACATACCATAGTCATGCTGGAAAGCGCCTGGAGAGATGTCCTCTCTAGGAATCACTAAGTCCTCTGATACAACTCTATGGTATTTGTACCAGAAGTCCTCTATTTTAATAGGGTTTGCTAGTATCCGTGATTTCAGTTATACAGTACATGATATGTCCAGGAACATATCCCCTGTGAATATTGTTGGGAAGGGGAGCCACAACCTGTATGTATGTATTTATTTATTTAATACACAACTTTCTTCCAGCATGGCATTCAAGCTGGTGTATAGCATTTAAAAATACAATACAATTAAAAAAAAACAACCTCTTAATACAAAAGTTAAATCACAAACTAACTTTGATTTTAAAAACACAAGTTTAAAACACATATGTTTTTAAAAGCATTTTAAAAAACATTCAAGACACAGTAAAAATGCAAACACTATACCATCACCCTTCATCTCCCACTATTCAGCGTCATTGGGCGGCTCCTATTTCTAATACAATGCAGAACTAGGTGGAGAAATTGATGGGGGAACTACAACCTCCAGCCCTGGCCATGTTGGCTGGGAGAATTTATGAACTGCACTTTTAAAAGTAACTTTTCCAAGCTCTGGTTGCAAAGAAGAAAAAGCCCCTCTCTGCCTGAAATACCAAGTAGCAAAAGTCCATGAAAATACAGCAATTGTTTAAAATAACAATATCATAATTCTTGCAATGATTATTTATATTCTCTGACTGGGCTGTTATGGTTACACATAACCTTTTTGAGACAATCCTTTTTGCCAGGGGAAAGAATGGTTATGGCTCTTTCAGTAGCGTATATCTCAGAAAGAAAACAATTTAGGTAGTCAGTGCCAGAGGAGTGACCGTTCTAGCCTGTTATGGCTAAGACACCACAAACCATTTTGTTATTTTTTAAAAAAATGAGCTGGAGGTGGCTTGATCATATCTAACCTTCCATCCCACAATTAGCCTTGAATTCACATCTCACAGACAGTGGAATGAGGAAGTCAGAGGTTGTGTAACAGGACAAGTTACAGCTTGCCAACTCTTTCGTGACAAAAGATAGAGAACTGTGTTGTTCCCGCCCTCTAGCCCCCCCCCTCTGAATTGCTGCTTTTCTTAGGGTTTTGTTGCCAGGAATCTTTTAGCAGCTGTGACAGGTGGAAATCCAACAGGAGCAGCCTCAACCCTCCTGCTGCTAGTGAAGTACTCAACCTGTTGAATGTTTACCTGCCTATCACTACCGATAAAGGTGGGTTTTGATGGCCTGTCATACTTGAGCATGACTAGGAAGCATAACCTTGGATGTTGCTGAGAACTAGGGCTCAGTTCTCCTTGTCTGTAGTCACCCGGGAGAGGAAACCTCGTTAAGATCCATTGGCTTCTTTCACTGTGGATTTCCTGCATCAAAGAGGATTGGACTAAATTACTATTGGGAGGCCTTTCAACTCTACTGTTTTATGATTCTTTATCCCCTACCCCACCCCTGTATACATAAATGGTTTCTATTCCTTGCAGTGGGGGCAGGGAACAAGAAAGCATTGCGTTTGGAGACACTTGCCAGATCCACATTACACAAATAATCCAGCTTGAAACTGGATTATTTGCCATGGCTCTGTCCTACAGAATTCTGGGATTTGTAGTTTTTCACAGTCCTGATGCCTCACCAAACTACAAACCCTAGGATTCCATAGGAAGAAGCTATGGCAAATAATCCACTTTCAAACTGGATTATTTGTATAGGAGATTTTCAGACAGGCAAAAATCGCCCCTTGCCGCGCGAGCAGCCTCCCGAAACTGCTGCGCGGCAAGGGTCTTTTTCGGACGACGCTGTGCCTCTAGCGAAGCCGTCCGTGTCACTTCCGTGAAGCTTGGGACGGCTCCGCGTCATATTTCAATCACGGGCAGCCTCCGTGCTTGAAATATGACGCGGAGCCGTCCCAAGCTTCACGGAAGTGACACGGACGGTTTCGCCAGAGGCACAGCGTCGTCCGAAGAAGACCCTTGCCGCGCAGCAGTTTCGGGAGGCTGCTCGCGCGGCAAGGGGCGATTTTTGCCTGTCTGAAAATCTCCATAGTGTGGATAACTGAAATGGTGAAGGAACAACCAGGAACTTCACCTCCAACACTGAAATGAGGATGCTACTTTACACTTGGGTCTCTCTCATGCTGCATAGTTATTTGTCATTTGATAAGATACCAGAGTGTTCTGGCAGGGAAATCTAGATACAATTGGCCCTCAATTTTTGTGGGGCTTGGGGGCAGAGGACCACTGCGAAAAGGAAAATCCACAAATATAGGCCTGCTTTTTTATATATAAACCTGAGAGAACGCTTCTCTATGTGTGTGTGTAGGTCTTCCAGCGTGACTCTATAGTCAGCCTCTGGCAGAAGTTGACCATAGAATTGTACTGGAGGACCTACACATGCCTAGAGAACTGTTCTGTCTAGGAATCTGTAAGTCCTCCAACATAACTCTATGGTCAACCTCCAGCGGAAGCATACAATAGAAACACACTGGAGGACCTAGAAAGTGCCTAGAGAGAACATACTTAGTAACCCATGAATCATCAAATCTGCAAATGCTTAACCCACTAATATGGAGGGATGCCTATACCTCATGAAACTACAGATCATGGGATTCCACTGGATGACGCCATGCAACGGTGTACCTGTGTGTGAGAGAGGGGGGGAGCTTTGCCTCTCTCAAATAAGAATTCTGTGCCCCAATGAAATTTTCCTTCAGTCCTCAAATTTCTGTAATTACAGAGGGTGTAACCCTTTTCCAACAAGAACACATAATTAAACTTCCAGGGGAGAATGTGAAGAGGACCAACAGGACACTGTTTTAATGAACTGTAGCCTTTGCTTGGTACGTTTTTACATTTGTTTAAGTGTTTATTTGTGAAGTTCTTTAATTGTGTATTTGTTTTTGGTATTTTTAACTGAAGTTGCGTCTTCTCATGAGAATAGCTGAAATCTCACCTATGCAAAATGACAGAAGATAATTTTTTTTTCTTAAAGGCGCATGTGTGGGCCAGCATGAAGTGTTAATACTCTGTCATTAGAAGGTAATGTGAAGAGAAGTGTTACTATAGCATGAGCTGAAATCCCGTTTTTATACTGCTAGTGGTTGTGCAATCATTCTGTGGCATTAGTATCACGTGATTACGATGACGTGTGATAATTACTGTAATCGTGCGACTCTGTTTTGGCTTTCCTCAATTGCAGAATTAAAGCGTTTTTAGACACTACTCTGATAAAGCCTCCAGATACTGAAACTCTTTCATGCCAAGAGCTCTTGTATTTGCTGTGTTCCCATTCCCTTGGTAATTCTGCCTCCTGCTTTTCCTTGGATGCCCAAACTATACTAGTTCTAAATGCTCAACTGAAGTTTTAAATAACTGCAACGCTAGAAATTGGAGACTGGGGGGGGGGGAAATTCAACGGAGGGCCAGAATTCTTATTTTTTTGGGGGGGGGGAGCAATGCAGAGGTTATTCTTCTTGTTGTTATTTATTATTTATGCATTTATTTATATTGGGCCATCACTGTACATGGCACTTTACAAGTAAAAGAACAACAGAACAGTTCCCTGCCCTCAGGCTTACAATCTAATTAAGACATGACACAAAAGGTTGTGTCATGACTCCTGGTTGTCGGAAAAATTGTCTTATTCTATTAGAAGCTGTAATGGAAACACAAAGACAGGTTTATTTCAAGAGGACTGGTTTATTTTGATTGAATATGTTTCGAACAATGCATAGTGCCTTTTACCACCAAGCAACCAACCCTATTTATGGAAAGACATATTTCACAACTTGAAATAATCAGATGAAGTGCCTGAACTTGCTCCTTGACACCAGTATAGAAGAACTGACTTCTTTGTGAAATCACAATATTGTGAACTGTGGCTTGTTGTTTTCCCCTGTTGTATTATACTGTTATATTTTGAATTAAGCTAATAAAATTTCCAATAAAAGAAAAGACATGACATAAAAGGAACAGGGAATGGCAATGAGGGGGAGATTAGGTTTGGTAGATACTGCCTCTTCTTTCAGAAATGCTGAAAAGCCTAGAAGCACATCCCTGAAAAGCGTGCAATGAATGACACAGCCCTCACCACCATGAATCCTGCCGGGAAGAGGAATCCACTTGCCCCCTTTTGACTGGCCTCTGCATTTTTTAATAAAAATAATATGATCTATTAGGAAATACGTTCAAAGGTAGCCATGTTGGCCATGCAGCAAAACAAAATCCCAAATCCACAAAAAAGTTGTAACTTTATTGGTCAACCAAATTGCAAAACAAGCCGGCATGGTGTCTTTTGCATTTTGTTTGGCCAATAGAAGTATTGGGGTTTTTTTTTGTGGATTTTGTATTTTGTTTTGATTGGTAGCAATTAGTGATAATGGAGAGCCAGCATGGTATAGTGGTTTGAGTGTTGGACTAGGACACTGGGTTCAAATCCCCGCTTGGCCGTGGCAAGTCACATTCTCTCAGCCTCAGAGGAAGGCAAGGGAAACTCCCTCTGAACAAATTCTGCCAAGAAAACCCCAGCGTGTGAAATCACTTTTTCAACTGTTTTTAAAATGTCCCAATTTCTCTCTCCTCTTCTCACTCCCCCCTTTGCCCTCCACTTACTTCAGTTGCTGCAAACTGAATTCAAAGTGCAAAATTAATTGGCATGCAGTTAACTCAGCAGGAAGGAAAGGAGAGGAGAGGATGGAGTTTTACCCTTCCCAGTAGGCTCAGGCTAAATCAAACTGCTTTAGCTACTCCTGGCTTGTGTGTCCTTCCTACTCTGTTATTGCTTGGCCACATGTGCACCGGTTTGAAATTAATTTCATTTTATTTTATAGGATTTATATCCCACCTTTCTTCCAAGTTGGGATTCATGGTGGCTTGCAATTTTTTTTTAAAAATACAACTAAAACATTACAAGTTACAAAAGTAGGGAGCCTGGTGGTACAGTAGTTAAATGCCAATACTGCAAGTCACCACATTGCAAGTTTGATTCCAGAGGACTCCAAGGTTCACTCAGCTTTCCATCCTTTCATAGGTTGGTAAAATGAGTACTACTTGGCTTGTGGGGGCAATTAGCTAACACCCATTGGAAGCTGCTTAATGCAATGTAGATCTGTAAGTTGCTATTGCTTAAACAATTTGTAAGCTGCTCTGATAGCCTTTGTGGCTGAAGAGCGGGGTATAAGTACTTAATTAAATTAAATGTAACATTTTTTAAAAGAATTAAATTACTACCATTATTAAAATATGATAGTTAAAGACACAATATAGATTAAAAACATAATATCGATAAAAATACAACTTTTAAAAGCAGCACACCAATTAAATTCATGTTTCAAACACCTGCCTAATTAAAAACACCTTTGCCTGCTCAGGAAAAGGGTTGGAGGGTGTGATATTATGATGGGTACTTTGCTAATGGGGAGAAAAATAGGTGCCTTTCTCAGGAACAGGCTTTTGTTTAGAAGTTAAAGAGTTACTCCAGCAGGGTGAGGAGAGCTGGGCCCTGCTCAGAGGCACATCTCTAAATGTCCTCATTCTTCAGCACAGGTTGGGCATGCAAAGCCATTCAGAGGTTGTGGACTGTCTCAATCTGATGGGGGTTTGCTCCCATCCTGCTTCTGTCAGCCACTCTGACTTCCTCTTGTCTCTGTAACACTGTTCAAGGGGATGAGTTTGACCTGTGAAAACCTAATGGCTCTCGTGTGTGTGTGTGTGTGTGTGTGTGTGTGTGTGTAGTGATGTTCTTAAGAGAACACTTCTTCCTCTTCCTTCCCTGTCACCACTGTCTCTATGGTTGCAAACCCAGATTGCTGCACACTTTCCCAGAGTGGTGGAGAGAAGTTCTCAAACCACGACTACCTGGTTTGGCTTCCTTTATTGAGGGGGAAATGCACTAGAGACTTATACCAGTGTCATCATTTTCTGCTTAATTTACAAATGTCTAGAGACAGAGGGCTTGACGACAATGGGGGGTGGTAAAAATCCAGATGGGATTTGGACTACAGGTCGAACCTGGTATCTGAGGGGGGAAACATTCTAAGAACCCCTGTGGAAACCTGAAACCATGCATAATATGGAACCCTAGCATTTTCAATGAGAAGAACAGTGAAAGTTGACCATAGAATCACACTGGAGGACCTAGAAGTGCCTAGAGATAACATATTTTTTTCAGCCGTGGTTAAGTGAAAATGTAGATAACAAATCTATGGATACGGGGGTTAGCCTGGACTTTGGCCCAGAGCTGTGGTGCATGAGAACTGTGAGTTTTCTAAAACACAGGTTAAGGGGGTATTCCCCGAGACCAGTGTGAGTAGGGCCCTAAAGCGTATGTCACTAACACACCAGATTCAGGGGAAAAGCCACATGTCATGTGGCATTATTGGGCTGGATTCAGAGGGGGATTTGGGGTTTGTGACTGATGTAGTCAAGCCCAGAGAAGGGATGGCAAATGTGTGGCCCTCCAGATATTGTTGGACTGCAAATCCTGTCACCCAAGATATCCTAGTCTATAGTGAAGAATGATGGGAGCTGCGGTCCATAAACATCCAGAGGGCTGCAGGATTCCCCTCCCTAAGACAAGTGAATCAGGCATTCCTATAAGGCTTGCTGGTCTGCTACCTCACAACAGGTCCCCTAAGTGAAATCCATTCATTGCTCTGATAGTAATCTGTGGCCCTCCAGATGTTGTTGGACTGCAACTCCCATCAGCCCTAATGAGAATAGCCAAACAAAATCCAAAATCCATAAAAAAGGGATTGGCCAGCCAAACACAAAACACATGATGCAAACTTTCAAAGCTCTACTGGCTTCTTCACCAGGCAAAAGATGTTAAAAAATAAAGAAACAAAAGTGATGATGTGGGAGTCACAGGCCTCCATGCTGTTTCAGATGTTACTTGTGTTGTTTGTTCAGGTGAGGAGTCTCATGCAGGCAGAGGCCACTCCTACTTCCTGGTCAAAGTTGAAGGATGATGGGAGTTCTACTTGAACAACACCTGAGGAACCACAAGTTAACAGTTGCTGCTCTACGTAATTCAGCAGCAGCAACAGCCTAGTGCTTTTCTTCACACTACACTGTTATAGTGCTATTATTCCACTTTAACTGCTATGGCTGCCTCCCGGGGAATTCTGGTTTTTGTAGTTTAGTGAGGTCTAAGAGCTCTCAGGCTGAGAATGCTAAATGCCCCTCCCTAAACTGCAAATCCCAGGATTCCACAGGAGGCAGCCATAGCAGTTAAAGTGGAATAATAGCGCTATAAAAGTGTAGTGTGATATGTGAAGTCAAAGGCTTTCACGGCCGGCATCCATAAATTTTCCTTGGTTTTTTTTCCAGGCTGTGAGGCCGTGTTCTGGAATAGTTTCTGACATTTCACCTGCATCTGTGGCTGGAATCACAGCCTCACAGCCTGGAAAAAAAAACCAAGGAAAATCTATGTAGTGTGATAATCTCCAGTTTTGCAGTACAGGTCAACCATCGTATCTACAGTATCTGCAATTTCACTTATCCATGTCTGTAAAAATATGTCCTCTCTAGGCATTTTCTCAGTCCTCCAGTGCGATTTTATGGTATGATTCTGCTGGAGGTCAGGCCAGAAGTCATTCATTTCAACAGGGTTTGCTGTTATTTACAGTTTTGCATATCCATGGTATGTCTGGGAACATATCCACCACAGATATGTGTGTGTGTGTGACCTGTATATACGTGACATCATGATAAATGTGTCCAAGTCCCTTTTTTTTATTGCTTGAATTCATTTTGAAGCTTCTCAACTCACCTTGCCCTCCTATTATCCATGTTTTTCTCTACAGCCTTCATCTTTATCCAGCACTGTCATCTTTTCCGATGGGCTATGTTGTCTCATGGTGTGTCCAAAGTACAACAGACTCATTAGTTTGGTCATTTTGGCTTCTAGGGAGAGTTCTGGCTTGATTTGCTCTAAGAAAAGACATTTCTTTGTCTTTTTAGCAGTCTGTGATACCTGTAGAACTCTCATCCAGCACCACATTTGAAATGAGTAGATTCTCTTCACTGTCCACCTTCCACAACCATACCTAAAAAAATCAGAAGTATGATGGCATGGATGATCTTGACTTTTATCCTGAATGACGTATCTTTACAATTGAGGATTTTGTCTAGTTCCTTCACAACAGTCTTGCCAAGCTTACCACATGCCGAAGTAAAGTGGCAGGGCAGCTGGAAGGTTCCACTTTCTGTTTTTGGTAAGCTTGCTGTTGCTGCTGTTGATATGTTCATAATGTTTCTGTTTGTATTTTACAGATTACAGACTGGGGTCCACGAGGAGTCGAGTGCTGATATGTGGGCACAGTTTTGTGTTTTGGGCTGCACGCCATGCCAAGTCGAGTAGATTTGGAGCCCACTTGGGATTGGGCCGTTTGGCTGCAGTGGAGGGGCTGGGCAAGAGAGGCCTTAAGTGGCACGGATTGATGCCCACCCTGTTTGAGGAGCGTCATGGACCTCCTCCGAATTTGTTGATTATTCACCTAGGAGGCAATGACCTAGGTCTTCTGAAAGGGAAAGCCTTAATCACTCAAGCCATAGCGGACATGCACAGCATCAGGTCTTTATGGTCTGTGACGTTGTCATTCTTCAGTGTTCTGCCATTCCAATCCCATAGGAGATGGAGGTAAAACTGTGTTGTTTTACTAACTGGAAAAATCCGATGCTGTTTTACCTTGGTTTCCTACAGGACCGGAAGGGCAGAACACCAGAAGAATGCAATAAGGCGGCATGGAAAGCAGAACCTTCCAGCTGCCCTGCTGTTTTACTTCAGTGTGTGATAAGCCTCTACCATCTGCTGATTTCTTGACTACATTCCATGAGAAACCTTCTGAATGGGGGGAAAAAGAGGCAGAAGACCCTGCCTGGAGCTGTCTGGGTGGACTGGTAATGAGGAGTGGGGAGAAAAGTACAGTCGTCCCTTCACATTCGCGGGGGTTCCGTTCCGCGGACCCCCGTGAATGTGAAAAATCCGCGAATAACAAACACCCCTCCCCCTCCCTCCCCAGGCCTTCGCGGGGCCTTGCTAGGCCCCGCGGAGGTCTCCCCGGCCCTCCCTCCCTCCCTGCCCAGGCCTTCGCGGGGCCTTGCTAGGCCTCGCGGAGGCCTCCCCGGCCCTCCCTCCCTCCCTCCCCCCCTTCCCAGGCCTTCGCGGGGCCTTGCTAGGCCCCACGGAGACCTCCCCGGCCCTTCCTCCCTCCCTCCCCAGGCCTTCGCGGGGCCTTGCTAGGCCCCACGGAGGCCTCCCCGGCCCTTCCTCCCTCCCTGCCCAGGCCTTCGCGGGGCCTTGCTAGGCCCCACGGAGGCCTCCCCGGCCCTCCCTCCCTCCCTCCCTCCCTCCCTGCCCAGGCCTTCGCGGGGCCTTGCTAGGCCCCGCGGAGTTCTCCCCGGCCCTCCCTCCCTCCCTCCCCAGGCCTTCGCGGGGCCTTGCTAGGCCCCGCGGAGGCCTCCCCGGCCCTCCCTCCCTCCCTCCCCAGGCCTTCGCGGGGCCTTGCTAGGCCCCACGGAGGCCTCCCCGGCCCTTCCTCCCTCCCTGCCCAGGCCTTCGCGGGGCCTTGCTAGGCCCCACGGAGGCCTCCCCGGCCCTTCCTCCCTCCCTCCCCAGGCCTTCGCAGGGCCTTGCTAGGCCCCACGGAGGCCTCCCCGGCCCTTCCTCCCTCCCTGCCCAGGCCTTCGCGGGGCCTTGCTAGGCCCCACGGAGGCCTCCCTGGCCCTCCCTCCCTCCCTCCCTGCCCAGGCCTTCGCGGGGCCTTGCTAGGCCCCGCGGAGGTCTCCCCGGCCCTCCCTCCCTCCCTCCCCAGGCCTTCGCGGGGCCTTGCTAGGCCCCACGGAGACCTCCCCGGCCCTTCCTCCCTCCCTCCCCAGGCCTTCGCGGGGCCTTGCTAGGCCCCACGGAGGCCTCCCCGGCCCTTCCTCCCTCCCTGCCCAGGCCTTCGCGGGGCCTTGCTAGGCCCCACGGAGGCCTCCCCGGCCCTCCCTCCCTCCCTCCCTCCCTGCCCAGGCCTTCGCGGGGCCTTGCTAGGCCCCGCGGAGTTCTCCCCGGCCCTCCCTCCCTCCCTCCCCAGGCCTTCGCGGGGCCTTGCTAGGCCCCGCGGAGGCCTCCCCGGCCCTCCCTCCCTCCCTCCCCAGGCCTTCGCGGGGCCTTGCTAGGCCCCACGGAGGCCTCCCCGGCCCTTCCTCCCTCCCTGCCCAGGCCTTCGCGGGGCCTTGCTAGGCCCCACGGAGGCCTCCCCGGCCCTTCCTCCCTCCCTCCCCAGGCCTTCGCAGGGCCTTGCTAGGCCCCACGGAGGCCTCCCCGGCCCTTCCTCCCTCCCTGCCCAGGCCTTCGCGGGGCCTTGCTAGGCCCCACGGAGGCCTCCCTGGCCCTCCCTCCCTCCCTCCCTGCCCAGGCCTTCGCGGGGCCTTGCTAGGCCCCGCGGAGGTCTCCCCGGCCCTCCCTCCCTCCCTGCCCAGGCCTTCGCGGGGCCTTGCTAGGCCCCACGGAGGCCTCCCCGGCCCTTCCTCCCTCCCTGCCCAGGCCTTCGCGGGGCCTTGCTAGGCCCCACGGAGGCCTCCCCGGCCCTTCCTCCCTCCCTGCCCAGACCTTCGCGGGGCCTTGCTAGGCCCCACGGAGGCCTCCCCGGCCCTCCCTCCCTCCCTGCCCAGGCCTTCGCGGGGCCTTGCTAGGCCCCGCGGAGGTCTCCCCGGCCCTCCCTCCCTCCCTCCCCAGGCCTTCTCGGGGCCTTGCTAGGCCCCGCGGAGGTCTCCCCGGCCCTCCCTCCCTCCCTCCCCAGGCCTTCTCGGGGCCTTGCTAGGCCCCGCGGAGGTCTCCCCGGCCCTTACCCCTCCCTCCCCAGGCCTTCGCGGAGGCCTTCACGGGACCTCCGGAGGGCCTCCGGGGGTCCCGCGAAGGCCTTCACACCGCTCCCCAGGCCTTCGCGGGGCCTCCGGAGGGCCTCCGGGGGTCCCGCGAAGGCCTCCCCACCCTTCCCCAGGCCTTCGCGGGGCCTCCGGAGGGCCTCCGGGGGTCCCGCGAAGGCCTCCCCACCCCTCCCCAGGCCTTCGCGGGGACTCCGGAGGTCCCGCGAAGGCCTCCCCACCACTCCCCAGGCCTTCGCGGGGACTCCGGAGGACCTCCGGGGGTCCCGCGAAGGTCTCCCCACCCCTCCCCAGGCCTTCGCCGGGCCTCCGGAGGGCCTCCGGGCGTCCCGCGAAGGCCTCCCCACCCCTCCCCAGGTCTTTCACGGGGCCTCTGGAGGCCCCGTGTCGCGGTTTTGGGGGGGCCCGGGGGGGCCCTCCCAAAACCGCGAATAATCGAAACCGTGAATGTCAAGTTCGCGAATGTGGAGGGACAACTGTACTTTTATTTCATCTACACAAACCAGACTGGATGGACTGGTGGGCCAAGGAAGGACTGAGGGATGCTACCAACTTGAGTAATTGAAAACGGTGGAGAAGGGAGGGTTTAAAGGAGTGGTAGAAAGCTTTTATTTTGTTTTGTTTTGTTTCAGGCCTCCAAGGACAGCATTAAGTATTGATTGAAAAAGGTAAAATGTGGCAGCGCTTTGTTCATCCCCAAGGGTTGCTATGGGAAACGGAGCTGAGATCCAGACCTTTGTGCTGAAACACTGACTGTTTTGAGAGGACTGCTGTTGATAAAAGAAACATATTCTGGAGTAGCCGTGTTGGCCATGCAGCAAATCCAACAAAATCCAAAGTCCACAACAGAGCAACACTTTATCCACAAAACAGCAATATAAATCCACAAGAAGAAGCAGGGTAGAATAGGAAAGAATTTCCCTCTCTCAAGACCCCTGCAGTTTTGGGTTGCTCTCTCCTCTTCCTCCTCTTCCTCTGTCTCTGCAGTTTAAACTGCAGATTGGTCCACAGATCCTAGCTAACACTGCTCTTTCTTCTTCTTCTCTCAATCTTTTAACAGCAGTAACACGAAGCAAAAAAAGTTCACAGGAAACAGAAAACAATAAAAATTATAGATGCAACCAGTTAGTCAGATAAACCTGGATTTTTAAACAGTTGGATAAAGGACAGCATCCAAGGACAGTTAAAAAGGGCCTCTTTAAAGTTATGTCTGTAAATGACACAAAAGAGGAGCTCGATCAAAAAAGGTAGTTCCACAGTCAAGAAGCTACAATCAAGAAGTCCCTGTGCCTCATCATACCCACTTCATTTCAGAAGATTGTGGAATACTCTGAACAGACCCCCCCACACACAAAGATTTTGTGAAGGGTCTAGAGGGTTGTATTTATAAAGAGGTAGTGTGTGGCTTAGTGGTTTAGAGTGTTGGGTTGGGACTTGAAGAATGTGTGTGTGTGTGCCTTCAGGTCACCTGTCAATTTATGGTGACCCCATAATAAAGGGTTTTCTTAGGCAAGGAATTCTCAGAGGTCTGGTTGTGCTAGTTCCTTCCTCTGAAATGTAGCTTACAGCACCTGGAATGTTTTGGTGGTCTCCCTTCCAAGTACTAGCCAGAGCTGATCCTGCTTAGCTTCCAAGATCAGATGGGATCTGGTGCCTTTCTTTAGGGTTCAGGTTTTAATTTCCACGGAGCCATGAAATTCATTGAATCACCTTAGCCAATCTCTCTCTCTCTCTCTCTCTCTCTCTCTCTCTGTGTGTGTGTGTGTGTGTGCACCGGCCTAGCTCACAGACTTGTCAGGAGAGAGTGGGGAGAAGAGCTGCCAAAACTGGTTTTAAACTGTCATAGATGTCTGGTTTAATTGTGTTTTAACTTTTGTATTAATCAGTTTACTTATACAAGTCAACCCCCATATCCACGTGGGATACATTCCAAGACAACCCCCCCCTGCCCCCGTGGATGCCTGAAACCATGGATAATAGGGAACCCTATTATTTTCAATGAGATAAACACCAGATGTTGACCATAGAATCACACTGGATGACCTAGAAATGCCTAGAGATAACATTTTTTTCAGGCATGGATGAGTGAAACTGTGGATACCTAATCCATGGGTACGGGGGCCAACCCGTATTGTGTTTTTAAATGGTTGTTAACTGCCTTAAATCCATGCTGGAAGAAAAGCAGGATATGAATGAATAATTGAATGGATGGATGGATGGATGGATGGATGGAAGTTCTCTCTCATATTATACACATTATACACACATATACTATATGCATGTATGCTTTAAACAACAACTACAGTACTTACATATAATTTAACCTGATTTCCCACTCTTCTTTCTATTGAAAAAAAAAAACAATTGACATTCCTTGGTTCAGAAATATTGTTATTCATCCACTGTAAGTTTCATAACTGCCTTACTGATTTTTGCTTCACCCTTTAGTTTTGCTTTTGCTAGTTGCACCATCAAGTCAAGTATTACAAGGTTTGCAAAAACCAGCAAGTCATGCAAGTGCTGCAGGAAGAAGATAGGCAGGGAGAGGAAGCAGCTACGTCACTGCCCAGCCCTCTACTCCTGTGACAAAACCTACATCCAGCTGCTTAGTTGCCCCACCTGACTCTAAAGAGTAACACCAAAGAGTATGCGTGTCACATTAAAAACCTAACGGCCCAGATCCAGCATCAAAGACTGTGGTGTGTAACTTTATGATGATGGAGGGCTTGTCTAGATGAGAAGATATAATGGGGATTGCTGCACATTAATGCAAGTTCACAGCAGTGCTCATTCGTCTCCAAAGTCCTTTGACAAAATCGTTGGTATGAGAAGCTGTCCATGTTTGAAGTGCACACACAGCCCTGCCAGTGAATCAAGATGGTGGCCAAGAGTGAATTACTTGTGTTATTATTCTTCACAAGTTGTGAAGTCAAAGGCTTTCACGGCCATCATCCATAGATTTTCCTTGTTTTTTTCCGGGCTGTGAGGCCGTGTTCTGGAACAGTTTCTTTCTGACATTTTGCCTGCATCTGTGGCTGGCATCTTCAGAGAATGGTTGGGTAGGTCTGTGGGGTGGGGGTTATATATTGTGAACCCCTGTTGGGGAGTATACTAACGAGCCTTGCATTTCTATACCCAGAAACTAACCATTCAATTCCACAAATTTACATATCCTCCCCAACAGGGGTTCACAGCACATAAACTCCACACAAACACCTACCCAACCATTCTCTGAAGATGCCAGCCACAGATGCAGGTGAAATGTCAGAAAGAAACTTCCAGAACACGGCCTCACAGCCCAGAAAAAAACCCAAAGAAAATCTTCACAAGTTATTGCTGCTGCACAGTATTTTTTTTTAACTGTAAATCAAAGGTGCACAAGTGCGACCTTCTGCTTATAAAAAGCTGTTTGGTCACTTCAGCACAGTAAAAAAGTGCACGATCAATAACACAAAACTCCAAAATGGCGCTTCCTGCCATTTTGCAAACCTGCCTCCCATGCACATCCAACCAACCAGCTTTCCCTTCCACCCTCACTGAGAATGTGCTGCAAGGTGAATCAGATGTCCAAATGAGTGGTAATGCGTATTTCCATGCATTATTTTTAAAATGTTGGGGAAAGCTGCCCAGGCTTTTCCCATGTAGCAAATGGAATCTTTGGCCCCCCTCCTTCCGGAAAAAATGGAACATGGTCAGATCTCGTAGAGACAAAAGGTATTCTCTGTGAATTCTATTAGGATTACAATATTTTCACCATCTAGACAACTTCAGAGCTATGTTGCTGATGTGATATACAGCATGCTCACGATTTGCAAGTACAGTACGTATGCACAATGGGACACCATGCAAGATGGCCTGTGGGGCTCCCATTGTGCAACTGGACATGTTGTGCATTGGGACATACTGTGTATTGGGGCTGTCATACAAAAATGACCACACTACTGGCTCTGTTTGTGCGTTGTTCCCATTGGTGTCACTATATCTCCCCTCCTGAGAATATGAACATTGCCAACAGTGCAATTCAACTTTTTTGTTGTGTGCCTTCCAGTTGTTTCCAACTTATGGTGACCATAAGGTGAACCTATCATGGGTTTTTTTGGCAAGATTTGTTCAGAGGATGTTTGCCATTGCCTTCCTCTGAGGCTGAGAGGGTGTGACTTGCCCAAGCTCACCCAGTGGGCTTCCATGGCTGTGCAAGGATTCACACCCTGGTTTGGAGGCCCATAGTCCAATGCTCCAACCATTACACCACACTCTGTCTCTAATTCAGTTTTATATGATTGTAAATGATGTAGTTTCTCAACAGGATGCCTGCCAACAAATGTTCTGTATTCTGGCATTCATGTTTATACTAGAATACATCTCTTTCTTCATGCATTGCTTTTATATGCCCACCTTTTCTCTAAATTGGTGTGGAGCAGGGTATGTGCTCTCTTCTTCCCTGCTTTTGTCTTCACAACAATCCTGTAAGGTAGGTGAGGCTAAGAAAGCATGATTCGCCAAGATGCTCCTGAAAATTCCAAGAAAATATCGAGTTTTTAATATGTTGGGGAAATTAGCAGCAAATCAACTTTAGCAATGCGATAGGGAGTAATGAGGGAATCTTGAACATATGTATACCAGTACTAGCCTGGATGGAATACACACACATGTGAAATTAATTATGGTTTTTATTAAGAGTTCAAAAATTAACACCAAACACACACACAGTCACACAAGAAACATTCACACAAGGCTATAGAAAGCAGTAGGAAAAACTTGGATAGAGGGTAGCAAGAGGATTTGTTGTGGGTGATACAACCTGTCCTGTAGTCTGGAATTCGTTGGTCAATCCAGCAGAGTGGATGGAGGAATCTGGAGTTGCTACACAGGGGGACAGTTTCCCCTGGAACTGGAGTCTGTGTGCAATTGAGGGAAATGTTGAGGGTCATATTTATACCCCCAAAATATGTCCTGAGGGGAGAATAAGCCTCCTGGGTTGGAACAATAGATTCCATGAGCCTCCATGGCTTGCACAATGAGTTTCCTGATCTTGATAATAGGTGGTGAAGATGCTCATGTGTTGCAAACTATCCTTAATGTCCGGTGATTGGATTTAAAAAGTTTGAGCAGCCTCTTTCTTAAGCTTGGGGATTAAGGAGAGGACATTTCAAAATCAGCACACAAAGGATTCATCCACCCATCATCACCCTTTCAAATGTACAGTGGAGATTGTGTCCTTTTGACTTTTAATACTTCCCTAGGGCAAAGCATGGCACTCAACTGAACTTTCTGAGACCATTTTGCTTTTTCCCTTGTGGAAGGCCACATCAATGAACGAAATTATTTATATGTCAATTTTTTAATACACCAATTTTATTATATGTCAATTTCTGAGGTCTCTGGAAGCAGAACTGTCAGCCTTACTAACAGCTCGAAGCCACCTGATGCAGTTTATGGCTCAGTGAGGACTACAGTCTGGACATCCTCAGCCCAGCACTCTTTCCACTACACCAGACTTGGTCACACTACAAAACTGTAGCATTTTAATACCTTTTAAACTGTCCCGTCTGCATCCTACAGAATCCTGGGGGTTGTCTAGATGGTGAAAATACTCCTCATAGAATTCAACAAGAATACCTTTTGTACCAAGGAGATCTCATGGTGATTCACCTTATTCAGAAGGAGGGGGCCCAAAAACTTCAAATACCATGGGGGGAAGACTTTGTGGCTTTCCCTGAAGTTTTTAAAAAATGTGCAGAAATACACATTGCCGCCCATTTGGGCATCCGATTCACATCACAGTGTATTCTCAGCAAGGGTGGAAGTGGAAAGCTGATTGGTCAGACATGCACAGGAGGCGAGCTTGCCGGCAATGAAGTGTCCGGAAGCGCACCTTTGATTACTCCTTTTAAAATTACTGTGCAGTGGCAATAAGTTGTGGAAAATAGTAATGTGAGTCTTCACTCTCAGCCACCATCTTGATTCACAGGCATGGCTGCGTGTGCACTTCAAATACAGATAGCTTTGCATACCAGCAATTTTTCCAAAGGACCGTGGAGACAAGTGAACACTGCCGCAAATTTGCCTTAATGCACAGGAATCAGTATTATATCTTCTCATCTAGAGAAGCCCCTGGGGTCTGTACTTGGCTGAAGCACAAGAGCTTTCTGGTTGAGACTTCCAAATACCTCATGAAACTACAGATCCCATCAAAGTGCTACAAGTCTGTACTATGAGAGGCATGGTTCTCTCAATTAAATTTATTAGGCTTTATAGTGCCACATAGTGCTCCCCCCTTTGTGTGAGTGTAATTTTTTTCTAAAAGGGCCAGTACATCTCTGCTTTGACTTTTGACCTGAATTGCTGTTAAATAATTTGAATGATTAGCCATCCATTGCATCGAGGAAATGATGTGTCATCTGTTTTCCTGTGTTAACATCATGGTGTAGGTGTAGGTTTCAGGGTAAGCCTTGTTAAAGTGTATTTCTCATTCCCATCTTCTGGGGAAAAAAAGAATAGGATACAATAAAGGGGGGAAACTGGGTGTAGCAAGCAGATAGCACACTAAGTAGCACTTAAAATTCTTTCTCATTCTCAGACCTCAAGTAAAAATGTAACAGTTTATTGGCTAGATATTTCTTTCAAGCGTGGGTTACACTGACAATTGCCCATTGTTAACAAGAGAGAGTTTATGAGCAACACAGTGAAGAAATCCACAGTGAACTGGAGTCTGGGGTGAACTGGATTAGAACTAGTCATCTCCTGAATCTCTTTCACACTGTACAATTATAGCACTTTGATACAATTTTAATGATCCCTCTCCATCCTATGGAATCCTGGGATCTGTAGTTCTGTGAATTCTCTGCCTGGGAGCTCTAGAGCCTCACCACACTGCAAATCCCAGGATTCATAGGACGCAGCCAGAGCAGTTCACAGTGCAATAATTGTGTGGTGTGAAAGAGGCCGGTTTTCCCTGAATCCCTAAAACAGAAGTGGCAATTGTGGCCCTCCCTGTGCCTGTGGACTGCAACTCTCACAATCCCTCTCCCTTGGCTATACAGTACTGGCTAAAGCTGATGGGAGTTGTAGGCCACAAATATTTGGGAGACTATACTTTGCCTCCTAAGCTCCAAATCTCCTCTTCCTTCCACCCTTTTCCAACTGCCAAATGACCAAATCCTCAGGATATAGGTATGGGGAGTGGGGAGGGGATTTGCCTTCAGTCCCTGAAATTCTAGCATTGCAAAGGGTGACACATTGAAATTCATTCATACTTGGAACTCTAGTTACTGTGATGCTAGATATTTGGGGACTGAAGAAAAAATTCATAGAGGGGGAGAATTCTTATGGGTGTGTGTGTTCATGCCTATATTCCTGCCTGTAGCTATGCTCCTGTCCTCAATGGTCACTCCATGCTCCTTTCAACTCTCCCCACCTACTTATCTTTAACATCCTACTCCAAGAAATCATGCCCAGTCCCCACTCTCTCTGAACCAAGCCCCCAAAAGTAGTTGAAAGAAACACCATAATGACGCCTGCAGAATGCAAAAGGATGTCATCGTCTGATACTGGCATCCACTTGCATCCTTCTGGTGTTATTATGGTGCCACATTAGCTTCATCTAATAATCTCCTTACTATCACACGTTGCTGTAATCACACGAACTGATTGAACAGACTGAACTTCACAGCCAATTGATGGAGAAGAACAAACTGGCCCTTAAAGAAAAGGATGACTTGAAGAGTCAGCTTCTTTCTACCATGCACCAGATGGAAAACCTTCAGAAGGAGCTGACTGATGCTCTTGAGAAGAGAGCCAAACAAGAAGAGGAGCTGCATTGTAGAGAAGTAAAGCTCAATGAATCTAGATCACTACAGATAGCTCTTGAACAAGAGATCAAGGATGTCAGAGAAACTGCAGATAAATTGAACAGGGAGCTGCAAAAGCAGAGCCTAACACAGAGCCAGATACGAACAGAATGTCTCTGTGTGAGATTCCTCTGGCTGTTTTCCTCCTGTGTATGTGAAGTGACCCTCTCCTCTACAGCAACTTCCTCTGTGTGGTCCCCATCCAAGACTGCTCGTTCTGTTCTGTCCAGGAAAACCTCTTGCTCACAAATATGGAGAAGAGTAGCTAGAAAAGCCAAGGATTGTTCTGGCAGCTTGCAGCTACAGAATCAATTTGAAGCTCTCTCCCTTATCAAGGACAACAAGGAAGAACAGCATGGACAGACTTCAGGGGCAGAGCAGGGGACCCTGAGAGTACCACCGCAAGGAGCTGCTAAGCCTCGGGGGAGGCGTGTGGTGGTGGTGGTGGACTCCTTGCTGAGAGATACAGAAGCAGTGAATTGTGGGCCTGACAAGATGTCTCACAAGGTGTGTTGTCTCCTTGGGGCAAAGATCCATGATGTGACGGAGAGGCTGACAAGACTGGTCAAGCCTATTGATCATTACCCTTCCTTTTGGTCCATGTGGGAACCAATGATACTGCAAGGCACAGCTTTCCCAAGATCAGAAGAGATTATGAGGCTCTGGGGAGGAAGCTGAAAGAAATGGATGCACAGGTTGTCATCTCGTCTCTTTTGCCAGTTGAAGGGCATGGTCCAGGAAGGGAGAGGAAAATAGCCAATGTAAACAACTGGCTCCATAGATAGTGTTGCCAAGAATGATTTGAATTCTTGGATCATGGGCTGCGGTTCCATGAGGGAGAACTTCTGGCAAAGGATGGGGTGCATCTCACACCAGTTGGCAGAAACATTTTTGCCAACAGTCTCAAGAATTTGATCAGGAGGGCTTTAAACTGAGTCATGGCGGGAGGGAGACAGTATTCTGGAAGGCAAAAGGGCTGGAGAAAATAGTCAAACTGTCATAGAGGGAACAAGGCAAACAGTGCAAGGACCCAACAGTGGGAGGCAAAAAAACTTGCACAGGCAGCAAGTAAAGGGAACGCATGGTCTTAGATGTCTGTACACTAATGCACAGAGCATGGGAAATAAGCAAGGTGAACTTGAACTCCTAGCACAACAAAGCAAATATGATACAATAGGCATTACTGAAACCTGCTGGGATGAGTTGCATGATTGGAATGTAGGAATAGAGGGGTGTAACCTTTATTAGAGAAACAGACAAAACAGGAAAGGAGGAGGAATAGCATTATATGTCAGGGATATTTATACCAGTGAAGAGATCCATGACATCAGTACTGCATGCCAGGTGGAGAGCATCTGGATAAAAATTAAAGGGGAGGGAAACAACAGGGATGTTATTGTGGGACTCTACTACAGACCCCCAAGTCAGATGGAGGAATTGGATGATGCCTGTCTAGAACAGATGATCACACACGCAGAAAGGAGAGATGTAGTAGTGATGGGTGACGAATGTTGCTGTTCTTGAGCAAGCAGGGATCACCAGCATTGAGGCCATGATATTGAGAGCATAGCCGTGCTGGGCAGGGCACATTTCTAGGATGGAGGACCATCGCCTAATGAGTGATGTCTTCTCATGATATGGCCAAAGTATGAGAGCCTAGAACTAGAGGCATCGAAGTACCTCACCAAACTACAAATCCCAAGCTTCCTCAGGGCAGAACTGTGACTATTAATGTGGGATTCAACAGCTATAACTGGTGCAGTGCTGATTTTCAAATGGTTTCACAGGAAGCTTTTATCCCCCTTTTTTTCTGTGTTTTTTTTTTTTTCCGGGCTGTGAGGCTGTGTTCTGGAAGAGTTTACTTCTGACGTTCAACCTGCCATCTGTGACTGGCATCTTCAGAGAATGGTTGCCAGCCACAGATGCAGGTGAAACATCAGAAATAAACTCTTTCAGAACACGGCCTCACAGCCCGGGGGGGAGGGGGGAAACCATGGAAAACCTATGGATGCCAGCCACAAAAGCCTTTGACTTTTATCCCACTGTTGCTTTCTTTTCACAGATTTTTGTGGGAGCTTCACACACGGTCACTCCACCCCATTCAAACCTGCCCTTGTTTTTTCACTTTTCCTTATTGGGGAATACCCATTAAAGAGGAAATAAGACAGAATGGCTGTAGAATGCGCTTTAACAGCTAGTGTATGTAAAGTCCCTCCCTCCAGAAATGTTCCAGGGCTGGGCAAAGTTGAAGCTTTCCAGATACGGTTGCACTCCAGCTCCAATTAGCTTGATGCCCCACAAACCTGGACAGATAGAATTTAGCCCCCAATGGCAACATCCTAGCAAGGCTCTTGGTCTCTTATTAGAGTCCTGTGGGAAGAGACATTAGTTTATAGAGTTTGGATAGCTTTAAAAAATAATTATTAGAGTTGCCAGCCTAAATGTTTATAATGAAGAGAGTGATGGTGTTTGCTTAATCAAGTGGCTAAAAGACTTAACTGGAGTTCTTTTGTCCCAGAATCCCCCAGCCAGCATTGCCATTGTGGGATGAACACTCCCTCTGAAATCATTTGAGAATCAGCACTGCCCCATTTACAAGAGTTCAAGCCTACTTTAATGGTTATCAATCCTGGAATTTTGTAGTTTGATAAGGTTCTTAGAATCCTCTGCAGGATATCTCTAGCTCTATAGTTCAGGACAGTGGCACTACAATTCCCAGGGTTCTCTATAATGGAACCTTGATATTTATAGCAGTATGAGAACTCACGCTGAACAAGTCTTGAAGAGAAACAACAACGCAGAAAGAATCACAACCCAGAAACATCACCCAAGGAGACCTTCTGCTGTGTTTTCTGCAACCGGACTTGTTTATCTCAGATTGGCCTTTTTAGTCATCAGCGCGCTTGCAGAAAGCGCGGGATGAGTCCTTCCTGAATCTTTGTTTGCGAAGAGAAGTCAGAGGAGGATAGAATGGAACCTTGATATTTATAGCAGTATAAGGGTTTGTCTACACTGGATAGAATATGCCACCTTCCAGCTGGAATATTCTACCCTGGAGCTGGCCCGCATCCCGCCCCCTCCTGTTACTGCGATGAAATGGGCAGAAGTCCACATACACACAGGCCAGCCTGTATCGGCAGGCACCTCCACTGCTGTCATGCATCTCACTCTCTGAAGCCAGGAAGGAGGCCTTCAGCATGTGATCAAGGCTGCTCACATGAGGGGGGCCTTGATCACATTTTGGGGGGCCTCCTCCCTGGCTTCAAAGTGACTCCAGCAGTGGCATCGGGCTCAGGCGAAAACAAACTATTGTAGACTCTCCCAGTTTATCTATCCTTGCTCATTAATAGGTTTTTGCCATCTTGAACACACTCTGATGTTGCTTGGCCACATGTGTCCGGTTTTCATCTGTGAAGAGCTTGACGTTATGCTATAGTCATTGTGCATGGTTTAAAACTCTAGATTTTAAAGAGACCTCATCATAGTATCCTCACCATACTTTATCTTCATCTTAGCCATGAGTTCAACAGGTGATACTGGGCAGGGGGCTGCTTCCTCAGGTTCCAACCTCATCATCTCTTAATCCGCAGCAATGGGGGACAGTAATATTGGCCTACTTTACAAGTTTGTTGTAAGGAATCCTGAGATTATCCAAATGAAGTTCTTTGACCATGCACAATATATTGCTTAAAATAAATTGTAAGTGGTGGGACTTGAAATTCAGGATCAAAGTCAACGTGGTGTAGCAGTTTGGCTGTAGGGCTAGGACTCAAACAACCCAGGTTCAAGTTCCCATTCAGCCATGCCTCCCAATTGCTTTTAGTCTGACCTACCTTATAGGGTTGTTGTGAGGATCAAGTGGGGATGCAGAGCATCATGTATGCTGCCTTGAGTTCATTAGGGGAAAGGTGGGATATAAATATAAGTAATAAATAAAATAAACACATAAGGGCATGCTAAGTTGTTTACTCTTCAGGTCCCTTCTAGTTCTGGTGTGGTTAATGAAGCAGGAACTGAAAATGGGGAAAAAACTACAAATGCAGGTAAGTTGCAGGTTTTGTTTATTAATTGGTGTATAATCTCATACTTCCTCCAAAAGTTCTGAAGTTTTTGAAGCCAGCTGCTGTAGCAGTCTTTTAACTTTGGTGCTTCCACTGAACAGGTGAATAATTCTGTCTATCTTTGTTGCTGTGGTTATGTACCTTCAAATTGACTCTGACTTATGGAGACCCTACCGTAGGGTTTTCTTGGCAAGGCTTATTCAGAGGAGGCTTTCCACTGCCTTACACTTAGGCTGAGAGAGTGTGACTTGCCCAAGGTCACCCAGTGGGTTCCCATTCCCTAGGGGGAATTTGAATCCTGGTCTCATGTGGTCCTAGTCCAACACTCAAGCCATTATACAACACTGGGTCAATTTCATGTATCTACCATTCTTTAAAATAGGGATGGGGGTCATGAGTCCTATCAGCTATTGTTGGATCGCAACTCCCATCCTTTCTCACCATTGGACTCTTGCAGGTTGCATTCCTCCAACATATTGTTGTTCTGTGCTTTCAAGTTGTTTCCAGCTTATGGCAACCTGAAGGTGACCCTATCATGGGGCTTTCTTGGTAAGATTTGTTCAGAGAGGGTTTGCCATTGCCTCCCTCTGAGGCTGAGAGAGTGTGACTTGCCCAAGCTTACCCAGTGGGTTTCCATGGCTGAACTGGGATTTAACCCTGGTTTCCAGAGTCATAGTCCAATACTCAAATCACTATGCTACAATGGCTCTCTAGAATTGCAAAGGAATCTTGTAGCACTTTTGAGACTAACTGAGGCTGCAAATAATCCAGTTTGACACTGCTTTAGCTGCCATGACTCAATGCTATAGAATCCTGGGATTTGTAGTTTGTTGTGGCACCAAAGCTCTCTGACAGAGCAGGCTAAATATCTCACAAAACTACAGATGCCAGAATTCTATAGCATTGAGCCATGGCAGTTAAAGCAGTTCCAAACTGGATTATTTCTGCAATGCAGATGCAGCCTGAGACAAAAAGAAGTTGTAGCACAAGCTTTTGTAGAGTCTCCTTCAGATGCATGGAGTGAACCTAGTACCTAGGAACAGACCTAGGCATTCTTTTCAACGTAGGGAAGGCTACACAATACCCATTCCTACTTTCAAACTACATATGATCCAAAACTAGACAGAGGTCAAAAATATAACCCACTGTTAAAATACAAATAACAGCCACAATCTAATAAGGCAATGACTGAAGAAGGAGAAGATAAAACCAAGGGCTTGACTTAGATGTGTGTGTGTGTGGGGGGGGGGAGTGAACATTAGCTCACCTCTGCAGCAGCTCCCAGTTGCCTTCACAATTTTTTTTAAAGTTGTCTGTAGAACAATTTGCATTCACATTCACATGAGGAACCATCTCTCAAATCAAAATGGCAGCCACAAGTATGGGGCGCTATTATTCCCCACACTCTCATTGCGGCTGCAGATTTTAAAAAATAATTCTATCTTTAAACAGGCAAAAGGGAGACCTTCCACTTGTTAAAAAACAAACAAAAAACCCTTCCCCCCACCTCTGTGCTACAGAGCAGGGGCACACTAGGTCCTCTGGAAGCCCAAAATAGCACTTCTGGATTGAGTTACAGGAAAGCCCACTCCCTCTTCAACATGGGCCAATGAGCTGTGAACTGCCTCCTGACCCAGAATGTTCAGTGCAGCGAAGTATTAAAAAAAACTTCACAGAAAACTGTGAAGTCCCCTAACACGTGGTAAATGGGGTTTTTTGCCCCTTCACTCCAAATATGGAAAATCTTCTGCGCAACTTGTTGGGACATAAGGTATTCTCTGCGATGTCTATGAGGGATATTTTCACTGTGTAGACAACCCCTAAGATTTTTACTGATTGATTTTTGCCAATGCAACCACTGTTAAAGGCAGAAGAGTGGACCAGGTTGTTTTATTTGTTTCCCCCCCTCTGACCAGTTGACAACCAACCATCCTAGCTTTAATACCTTAAAAAGGAACCCATATGGAGGTTTCTGGTGATATAAGCAAATTAATTAAAGGGAGTTGATTAATTGGTGAGTTGACAGGAAGATGATTAACTGGATCAAAATTCTCAGATGGATCTGGCAACTGTAACCAATGAAGACATGGGCAAAGCTCCATCGCTTGACTGCAGTGGAAACACAACCAGTCTGGGCTGTTTTGACAGTTCCCACTGGTTGTGAAGCAATCTTCCGGAAAGAACTAAAAAGAGACTTGACGGTTCATCCTCAAGGCTATTATGGTTGTGTGTGTGACCAAGCTGGGAGCAGTGCAAACATCCCAGCTTTCAATCCAAACTGCTTCTGGGCAGTCTTGCTCCCTGAGGCAAAAGAAAAGAACCTGAGACAATTCTCCAGGCCAAAAGCAAGTGAACTTGGAGTTAAATCTTACTGCAAGAAAGGTGACACGGAATTACTCCATCCAGTACTTGGGAAAGTAACTTCTTTGAACTACCTCTCCTAGAATTATCCAGCCAGCATGCTGTTGCAAGGCCACATTATGGATGGATTGTTTCCATCAAGGAAGGCATAGCAAGACCTAAGCAGGGCTGTTGATGGCAAGGTCTCGTGGAGGTTTCTCATTTGTAGGTTTCCATAAGTCCAAGCCAACTTGATGGTATACAGCAACAAAGTTAAAAAAAAATTTTTTTACTCTCTGGTGTTGTCTATACGAGGGGGCAGATGTGGATTGATGCATACTAATGCCAATTCGAAGCGGCTTCAATTTGACTTAACATTTGGGGGGGAAGATTGCAGGCATGTTGAAGCTATTGCTTTCACTGTTCCAACAGGCGTGCCTGCAAATCAAAATGGCAGGCACAAATGAATTACTTGTGTTTGTATTGTCACCAGTTGCCATGGCCAAACAGTATTCTTTTTTTTAAAAAAAAGTGTGATATTCCGCCTAAATAAATAGCGGGGGGTGGGAGGAGGTCTGTTTCATCACCTCAGCACACAATTGCTAAGTCAAAAATCCAACATGGTAGTTCCGGACACTTGCCTAGTTAGCAAGCTCTGTCCCCTATGCACATCTGACCAATCAGCTTTCCACTTCCATTCTTATTGGGAATGCGAATGACTGCAAATCAGTTGTCCCAACAAGCAGGAATGTGCATTCCCCACAGAACTTTCTAAAAACTTCAGGAAAGGCTGCAAAAGGCTTTTCCGGTGGAGTTTTTGGTGGATTTGGCCCGCCTCCTTCCAAATATGGTGGTTTGATATGGGATCCCATTTAGACAAAACATATTCTCCACAAATTCTATGAGGAATATTTTCTCTGTTTAGACAACCCCTCCCATTCTGCACTGCTCCTGAGAGCAGCAAGCAAGTTCACAGGAGGCAGGGCTGACTGTATGGCATACTCAGCCCTCAAACATCGTTCCACTGCCTCCATGTTTACCCTTGGCAGCATTTGCCACATGAAGTGGCCATTGCTCTGTGTAACCTCAGGGCCAACTCTGAGCCCTTTCCACAGATCATGCATGTACGTATGTGTATGTCCCTTCAAGTTGCCTGCCGACTTATGGTGATCCTATGAATTTCAAAGGGTTTTCCTAGGCAAGGAATACATAGAGATGGTTTAGCCAGTTCCTTCCTCTGAAATATAGCCTACAGCACCTGGTATTCATTGGTGGTCTCCCATCCAAGTACTAACCAGGGCTGATCCTACGTAGCTTCCAAGATCAGGGTTTTTAAGCACCCACGCACCCCATGTATGTAAATCCTCCAACATTTCACAGATGAAAACTGGGACATGTTTGGTCAAGATGGCAAATGTTATTAATGAGGAAAAACACACAAACTAGGAGAGGTTGCAGCTGTGTGTTTTTGCCTGAGCCTATTGGGAAGGGCAAGATTGCTTACTGTCCTCTCTGGTCCCTCCTGCTGAGTTGACTGAGTGCAGACTACTTTTGCAATTTGAACTTGATTTGCAGCAATGGAAGTAAACTGAGACAAAAGAGGGAAAGTGGGAGCAGGAGAGAGAAACTAGGACATTTTAAAAGCAGCTGAAAAAGTGGGATGATGGAAGATTAATTGGGACTGTCCCTGACAAATTGAGATAGTTGGAGAGTTTGCATACAGCTCCCTGTTTAGTTGGAAATACAGTACGACCTCCATATCCACAGGAGATACAGTTGTCCCTCCACATTCGCGAACTTGACATTCACGGTTTTGATTATTCGCGGTTTTAGGAGGGACCCCCCGCCCCCCCCAAAACTGTGACACGGGGCCTCCGGAGGCCCCGTGAAAGCCCTGGAACCGAGCGGGGAGGGCCGGGGAGGCCTCCACGGGGCCTCCGGAGACCCTCTGAAGGCCTTGGGAGGGAGGGGGAGGGCTGGGAAAGCCTCCACGGGGCCTTCGGAGACCCTCCGGAGGCCCCGCGAAGATCTTGGGAGGGAGGGGGAAGGACCGGGGAGGCCTCCGCGGGGCCTTGTGAGGTCCCACGAAGGCCTTAGGGAGTACCGGGGAGGCCTTGCTAGGCCCCACGAAGGCCCAGGAAGGGAGGGGGGAAGGCCCAGGGAGGGAGGGGGGAGGGCTGGGGAGACCTCCGCGGGGCCCCGCGAAGGCCTTGGGAGGGAGTGGGGAGGGCCGGAGAGGCCTCCGCGGGGCCTCCGGAGACTCTCCGGAGGCCTCGTTGAGGGCTTGGGCGGGAGGGGGGAGGGCTGGGGAGGCATCCACGGGGCCTCGGGAGGGTCTCCGGAGGCCCCGGGAAGGCCTAGGAAGGGAGTGGGGAGGCTGGGGAAAGCAACTATGGGGCCTCTGGAGGCCCCATGGTCGCTATGGTGGGGGAGGGGGAGGGCAGTCGTTATTCGTGGATTTTTCACATTCGCGGGGATCCGTGGAACGTAAACCCCACGAATGTGAAGGGACGACTGTACTTTCTCAGAATTACCATGGATACCAGAAACCACAGATAATAGTGAACCCTATTAAAATGAATGACTTTCATCCCAAGCATACCATGGAGTCATGCTGGAGGACCTAGAAAATGCCTAAAGAAAACACCTCTCTAGGCATCCTCTAGGTCCTCCAGCATGACTCTATGGTCAGCTTCCACTGGAAGGATGCCATAGAGTTGTGCTGGAGGACTTAGAAGAGAGACCATGGCACCAGTTAGATGACAGTAAGTATCATGGGGAGAACCAGGATTTCCCAATCCTGAGTTCGTCCCTAGCTGTTTACATGATTTATCATGCTTACCTGAATATCCCAGTATCTTTGTTTACACTGCAGTATGTTGTGAGATATGATGCAGTTCCCAAGGTAATGTATCCTGTGATTTTTTTTGTTTACACGTTTTTAAGATCCTGGGATTTTTATTTTTTTTGGCTGTCAATCAAGGATGCAATTACTCATTTTTTTCACAAAGCTTCTGACGTGTTTCCGGTGCTCTTTCCCACCACAGACACTGCGATTGGCTATTTCTTGGGCTGTACTGATTAATTTCATTGGACAGTGATTGCTATCTAATCTGTAATAGTGCCGGACCTGCCATTATTTTCAGAATGGAGTCAAACATTGCCACTGGTTTGGCTATCTCTGTACTGCTGAGGACATCCCTTTCAACGTTGTACAGGTGGAGATGTCATCAGCACCGATGCAGGATGATCCGTCTCTTTCTTTTGCTACATCATTTAGAACTTATGTCATCCAGCGAACTCGGTACTGATTTAATGTACTTTGAAACCATCGATACTCCTCTGTTATTTCAGTGTGTTCACCCATATCCCCATTTATGGAGGTGGTGGGTGTATCCAACAGCTAAGGACTGGTGGGAGAAATTCATCATGTCCATCTGGTCCAACGAACAGTGGATCATGTACTTCAGAATGCCGCAATTCCTTTTCATGAAACTTGTGGATATTCTCCATCTGGAGATACCCAAAGCAGACACAGATATGAGGAAGGCTATTCCTGTGGAGAAGTGGCTAGTTATAGCTATTTGGCTTCTCACCCACCGATGCTCCTATGCGTCCGCCTGCCAGCTGTTCAGTATTAGGTGATCCACGGTGTGCAAGATTTTTGTTGAGGTTGTGCTTGCAATGGAGAAGTTACTTATGAAGTGAACTGTGTTCTTAGGAGATCATAAGAAGGTAATGTTATATATTTTTTTAAAAAACAATTCTAAGTATGTGAAAATGCGAGTACTCGCATCATTTGAGTTTTGGGCACTTTTGAAATTTATTTTTGTAAGATGATACATCTAATAAGAAATCTGTTTGAGATGGCAACTTCAGATAGTCAATATATGGTTTGAAACTTCATATGTAGATGTGAAAAATAGAATAGTTGGCTGATATCTGGTCCAAAGTTAAAATTTCCTTCTTTTTTCTATTTTCTTTTGTGCAGGTAATGGATGGATTCGTAGCTCTGGGGTACCCGCAAGTGATAGCATGCCTGGATGGATGTCACATCAATATTATTCATAGAATCATAGAATTGCAGAGTTGGAAGAGACCACGAGGGTCATCCAGTCCAACCCCCCTGCCACGCAGGAAATCTTGATCAAAGCATCCCCGACAGATGGCAATCCAGCCTCTGTTTAAAGACCTCCAAGGAAGGAGACCCCACCATGCTCCGAGGGAGTGTGTTCCACTGCCGAACAGCTCTTACTGTCAAAAAGTTCCTCCTCATGTTGAGGTTGAATCTCTGTTCCTGGAGCTTGCACCCATTGTGCCGAGGAAAAGAATATATAAACAGGAAAAATAGCTACAGCGTACTACTACAAGGGACATGTGATCACAGGGGGGTATTTATTGATGCAGAGATCAATTGGAGCAGCAAGAATCACAACGCTAGGATGCTTAGGAACTCTGCTTTTTTAAAAACAAACAATACTCGTTTCAGGGAACCCCACAATTACTATAACGGGTCAACAAATTGTTCCTCTCACCCTTGTAGATAGAGCATACCCTATAAGGAAATGGCTCCTTACACCATATAGGGGGTCCACTAATAATAAACAGAGACTATATAACAGATATCACAACAAGGTTTGTTCTGTCATGGAGAGGTGTTTTGGACATCTCAAGGGGCGCTGGAGATCATTGCGATATAGTATTGAAGTTGCAGAGGAAAATGTTCTGTTATATGTGCATGTGTAATTCTCCATAATATATGTGAAACCAAAGGACAAATTCTTGATGATCCAAACAGACGGGTTCAGAGGTTTGTGCTTGACACTCTAGGAGCACCTTTGGTAAATGACGATGCACGTAAAAAAGCAGAGGGAGAGGCTGTTCGTGACACTTTAAAGGAATACGTTTGGCAGCTGCATCACAGGACCTGATAATAATTGTGACTGTAATGCTGTGATGATATAAGTTTCAGTTGCAAATATCAGAGAAATTTCTTTTCAACAAAGTTAATTGAATGCATTTATGCTAACTGTTGTTAATAATCCCCTGAAATTTTTTTAAAGGTCTACATTGGTATCAGTTCCAGGCACAGCCAGACTAAAAAATAGACTATCCTCCGCTAATTAGCCAATTGTATGTCACAGATAGCATTCAATTCTCAAAATTTAAACTTCTAATAAGTCGATAGGCTTATTTTAAAATATAACGGTCTTTCCAAAAATATATAAACTCAAGTTTGCGATCCCACCACATGGTGTTACGATGGCCGATGGGGGTAGAGGATGTGGTTAGGTGCTGGAATCCCTGTCCCAGCAGACTGGTGCGCCAGACCACCTGATGCGTTCCTCTAACCGGAGGAACTGCAACTTCTTTATAGAGATGGCGCAGTTCCTCCGGGAACGGGGCTTCCCTAGAATGGGTCTCCAGTGCCGTTCAAAGTTTAAAAACCTCAAAAGTAGGTTTTTTGTGGCACTGGAGGCCAATAATGGGAGCCCCCCCCCCAAGGCGGCCACCATTTTATGCCGTCCTGCATGACATATGGATCCGTGGAGAGCACGTAACATATTGTGGCCGCCCACCCACAGAATAGCATTCCCTCTTCGATTTAACTGCCCGAATTAGCATGGCAAAGCATCATGGAGCCATGGCTGGTAAACAGGATGAAGATTTACAGCAATTGGCTGGCAGTAAACTCCCAATGAGTGGGAAATTTCAAGGAAAAGTTTATATTATGCTAGGTGTAACATTGTTAAATTTGAAGTAGAAAATACAATTTTCCACATCACTATTTAAAGTTATAAAAATGGCTATTAAAGCAGCTGCAATGTTAGAAAATTCCAATTTATAGTTTTAAAACTATCCAAATGAAAAGCAACTCTACATGCCAGTATTCATTTACTTTTAGAGAGATATTTGGGAAATTATTTATTCGAGTTTTCACAAACCGGAACCATTATGAAAAAAAAAATTATTACCTGGAGGGGTTGAAAGCAGTTCCTCTGAGTACCCATCCATGTTCTCCTGTGAAGGCAGGGACATCACCAGGTCCTCTTCGGTGGTTGTAGCGTGATGGGGGGGTCACTGATCCACAGGGTACCCGAATGATGTCGGTGGTTTTAGCCAGGCGCCTAGGTTGGTAGTTGGCATCGCCGGCAAGAATTTCGTGCAGCTCCTTAAAGAAGGGCATCCTGGCCACATCGTTCCCACTTTTAGCATTGTGATAATTCTTACTACCTGGCAATAATTCTTCCTCATAAGTTTAGTTTTCGTCCGGCACTCTTCTGCAGTGTGATCATGCCCTTTCTTTTTCATCTCGGCTGCAATTTTTTCAAAAAGTTCAATATTCCTATGGCATTCCTTCAGCTGTTACTGGACATTCTGCTCACCCCATATTGCTAGCAAGTCTATGGTCTCCATGTAGGACCAGGAGATCCCGTGGCCATCTTTCCTGGTCCGGGTACCGCTTTCAGCATCCATATCTATGACCACTCAGGTGATGGGAAAGAGAACAATGGAGGACTACCTCGTCAACTTAAACATCAGTTTAAAGGGGGCACTTACCCCTCCCTCTCTGGGCAATGTGCCTGCCCCTGCCCACCTCAATTCCTGGGCATCTCCTAGTCCCGAGATCTGTTGTTCTGGTCTATTCACACTTCCGAGTTTCTGCATCCTCCCGTGACTTTTTTAAAAATATGGGACAAACTGCGATATGGAAAGTCCCACAGATTGAGGGATAAAAGGTGGGCCCCCTTCCAAAAAGCTCGAGAGCGTCACACAGGACATGTGAGCTACCAGAGATCAACACGAATTCATCTCACTACATTTTCATCATGTAAACAGCACCCATATTTTTTTGGATGCAGGGAAGTGCATCTGTAGTTACTGGTCCCATGGATGGCAGGGTCATACTGCATACCTCTGACTCCTCTGACATGTGGGTGGAGGGAGAAATATGGACAGAGTTTCCAATGGTCTAAATGGTCCAATGGTCTAAAGAAGACCTCAGCACTCTGGCTTGTTCTAATGACTTCATCAGACTTCTTACACAACAGGGAAATAAATTTTGTCAACTTGGAATGCCTGGAGATCAGATGTGGAGAAAGTGCAGCCCGTTGGCCTTATGCAAAATGCAAGGCCTTTTGTGTGACCCCCAAAACCCTTCCCCCCCAAAGATCCCCCCATTTTTTCTCCACAAACCACCCCTCAGGGCGTGGGAGGAGCATAATTGGCATTGTCCCTGCCAAATCAGGACAATTGGAGGTTATGGAGCTGTAGTCCAGAAAATAAACTTTTCCTGAGCTTAGATCTGCCTCTGATCCTGGGGGTAATTTATAGTTCTACACTAACAAACCACCGTAGCTTTGGCTACGTGGGTGTAGGCGTCATTTAGGATATCTATGTTGACCAAGTGATTTTAAGTATGTAGCATTCAGTTTAATTGTACAGTAGGACCCCGATATCTGTGGGGGCTTGGCTCTGTCCCCCGCCGTGGATACCGAAAACTGTGGATAACAGCAAATGCCATTGAAAATAATGGGACTTCTAGTTTAAAATACTATATAGTTGCCTTGGAGGTCCTAGAAAATGCCTAGAGAGGATGCCTTTCTAGGCATTTTCTAAGAAGACTCTATAGTAGGTGTGCTGTTTTGTGTCCTGCAGATAACTGAATCAGTGGATAATGAATCAGCGGATATGGAGGTCCTATTGCACTTATTTGTGTCTGTAAAGAAATTTCTACATAGTGTGCTGTTTGTAATTTTGTTTCAAGGTAGCTGAGGAAGTCAAATGATGAAAGGAGGACTATAATTCCCGGGGTCCTTTGTTCTGCTAATGACTGCTAATGAAAGGCTTCTACTACTGAAAAGCTTGAGGAATTTTCACCAAAGTATTACTAGTGAAAGGCTTGTTTTCACTTTATGTACCACTGTTGAATTGTGCATGGCAGTTACATTTTCAAAGAACCTACCAGCATATCATTTGGAAGATTTTCAAAGATTAATTGGACATATGGTTTATTCACCATTACTTCAGGGTTGAGTTATTGTTTCAGCATTTTGATCTCTTTATTTAAGGACTGGAATTTACTACTTTGTGTGAGACACTACCACAAATTGGAATGCTGTATTATATACTGTACTATATTCAGTAATGTCATAATGTACTGATTAGACATGTCTGTTGTCAATAGGTGTAAGTATTCAATATTTTTTGTTCAGATATATGATAACAAGTGAACATAAACTATATTAAGGATTTTCATGGTATTTGATTGATTGTATATTATTACCCTATCTCTTGGTTATAGTTGGTGATATGTAGTTGCCATAACTATTAGTCATTTTGATAGGCTTTTCATCCTGGACAAAATTCTTAGTATAGTAGGACCCCTGTATCCAGATTCATTATCCACTGATTCAGTTATCCACGGGACACAAAACAGCAAACGTATCATACAGTCTTCCTAGAAAATGCCCAGAGAGGCATCCTCTCTAAACATTTTCTAGGTCCTCCGAGGCAACTCTATGGCATTTTAAACCATATGTCCCATTATTTTCAATGGCGTTTGCTGTTATTCGAGGTTTTCCATATCCACAGGGGGCCTTGGAACCAATCCCTAATGGATACAGGGCTCCTACTGTACTAGAGTTTCTGTGCCCCTCTTTCCCATTTTCCCAACCCGTAACTTCACTTCTTGGAATTAATCAATCCCTGATAGCTTTCATTATTTCCTCATAGCTTTCATTATTTTACTGGGAAGTGATGGAGGAGGGAATGGGACCATAAGTCTAAAGGTGAATGCTTTGTGCTATTCTTCATTTTACAGATGAGATTAGAGCCAGTATTTATAAGTCTGTAAATTATATTACACATCAGGCTAATGAGGCAGCAAGGTTTTATATCTGTGATCAGACAACCAAAATAGCATTCTTTTGATTCAGACTTTTCCACACTTGTGTTGGGGGAACTAAACTAGATAGCCTTCAGATACCTTCTTTTTTAAAAAAAAGTGTTTGGGGTCCATTTGTCCTACAAGTTGCTGAGGGTGGTAAACATAAGGATTAATCAGAGCTTGGAAAACATACTTTTCTGGTCTACAGCTTCCAGAAACTACCATCCAGCTTGCCTGCACGACCTCTTGGCATCCTGGCTGGGGGATTCTGGAAATGGTAGTCCTCCAAATATCTTTTCCATGCTCTACTATTAGATCATAGTGGAAGGATCCATAGTGGAAGGATCTTAGAGGGCATCTAGTCCAACCCCCTGCCAATGCAGGACAAGTTCAAATATACCATCCCTTCCTGCTGGTTGGCCATCTAGCTTTTTCTTAAAAGTTTCCAACAAAGGCAGCTAAAAAAGCCAATGTGGTTCTAGGTGGCATCAATAGGAGTATAGTGTCTAGATTGAGGAAAGTAATAGTGCCACTCTATTCTGCTTTCGTAAGATCTCACCTGGACTACTGTGTCCAGTTCTGGGCACCACAATTCAAGAAGGATATTGAGAAGCTGGAAGATGTCCAGAGGAGGGACCAGGATGGTGGGAGGTCTGGAAGCCATGCCCTATGAGGAGGGCCTTAGGGAGCTGGGTATGTGTAGTCTGGAGAAGAGAAGGTTAAGAGGTGACCTGATAGCTATGGTTAAATATTTGAAGGGATGTCAGCACAGTTATGTAGTTGTGGAGGTGGGGCCAGAGTGTAAAAGGTTACAGAGAGAGATGCAAATTGTGACACTGGCCATAAACCTCTAAAGGTTGTGTAACATGATACAAACAGCAGGCCTGTTAGTCTTAAGATATGAAAACAACACATTCTGGTTACCTGAAAGGCATTGCCCTCTGGACTTGGCCCAATAAAGCTATCGCTGCTTTGTGGCCTTTGAACTAAGAAACTTTTCTGAAGAAAATTCTTTTGTAAACATGTATAGGTGTGATGAGTACTCCTACATTAATATATGCAGTATGTCAAGAAACCCTTATTTCTGTTTACACCTTTTATCAACAGACTAGAATTTTTGAATTTTGCAAGCTTGTTTTCTCCTGCTCCGGAGACTAGGACACAGAGCAATGGGTTCAAACTACAGGAAAAGAGATTCCACCTAAATATTAGGAAGACCTTCCTGACAGTAAGAGCTGTTCGGAAGTGAAATACACTGCCTTGTAGTGTGGTGGAGTCTCCTTCTTTGGAGGTTTTTAAGCAGAGGATGGATGGCCATCTGTCGGGAATGTTTTGATTGTGTATTCCTGCATGGCAGGGGGTTGGACTGGATGGCCTTTGTGGTCTCTTCCAACTCTATGATTCTATGATTCTATGAATATATCCTAACTGTATTGGGCCAAAAAACTACTATCCCTGTGCCCATCTCTTTTGTTGTTGTTGTCGTCGCCATGTGCCTTCAAGTCATTTCTGACTTACAACCATGTTAAGACGAGCCTATCATGGGGTTTTCTTGGCAAGATTTGTTCAGAGGGGGTATGCCTTTGCCTTCCTCTGAGGCTGAGAGAGTGTGACATACTCAAGGTCACTCAGTAGGTTTCCATGACTGAGTGGGGATTCGAATCCTGGGCTCCAGCATTCAAACCATTACACCATGCTGGCTCCTTATGCTAAACTCTCTCTCTCTCTGGCTTTTCTTCGCAAACGAAGATTCAGGAAGGACTCATCCCATGCTTTATGCAAGCGTGCTGATGACCAAAAAGGCCAATCCAAGATAAACAAGTCCGGTTGCAGAAAGCACAGCAGAAGGTCTCCTTGGGTGATGTTTCTGGGTTGTGATTCTTTCTGCGTTGTCGTTTCTCTTCAAGACTTGTTTGGTGTGAGTTCTCAAATAAGGCTGCAGCATTGTGGATAGTGTGTCTCCATGCCTCCCGATGTGAGGCCAGGGCGGAACACTGTTGGTGATCAATTTGGCCGAGCCTGAGATGTTGTTTCAGGGAGTCCTTGTATCGTTTTTTTTTTTGTTTGTTTGTTTGTTTTGAGCGCCCCTCTTACGCTGACCCGTGGCAAGTTCACCGTAGAGTACTTTTTTTGGGAGGCGATGGTCCTCCATCCTAGAAACGTGCCCTGCCCAGCGCAGCTGTGTTCTCAATATCATGGCCTCAATGCTGGTGATCCCTGGTTGCTCAAGGACAGCAGCATTCGTCACATAGTCAGTCCAGTGTATATTTAGGATTGTGCGTATACAGCGCTGATGAAAGCATTTGAGGAGTCGTAGGTGGTGGCGATAGGTGACCCATGTTTCAGATCCATAAAGGAGAATAGACAGTACAATGGTTCTATACACACTGATTTTTGTGCTTTGCCTCAGGTGTTTATTACTCCAGACTCTTTTGTGAAGTCTTCCAAATGCGCTATATGCCTTTGATAACCTGTGATCGATCTCTTTGTCAATCTTGGCATCTGAGGAGATGATGCTTCCCAGGTAGGTGAACTGCTGAATGGACTAGTCCAAAGTTGTATACTTTCCAACTGTCCCAAATTTTTCAGAGACACTCCTGATTACAGTAATCCTCCGTGGTCTCACTTTTTTGGCTGCTTTTAAAATGTCCCAGTTTCCCTCGCCTCCTCCCACTCGCCCTCTTGGTCCTCAGCTTATGTCAATTGCTGCAAACTGAGTTCAAAGTGCAAAAGCAGTTTGCAATCAGTCAACTCAACAGGGAAGAGAGGAGAGGGAAGGGTGGATTATTGCCCTTCCCTGTAGACTCAGGCAAAAGTAAGCTGCTGTAGCTTCTCCTAGCTTGTTTGCTCTTCTTCATTAATAACTTTGTCACCTTGACCACATTGTGATGTTACTTGGTCAGACATGTGACCAAGGAATGTGTGGAATGCACTGCCTCAGAGCATGGTGGAGTCTCCTTCTTTGGAGGTGTTTAAACAGAGGCTGAATGGCCATCTGTCAGGAATGCTTTGATTGTGTGTTCCTGCGTGGCAGGGGGTTGGACTGGATGGCCCTTGTGGTGTCTTCCAACTCTATGGGCCCAACTTAAAGGTGAAAATACCCCTCATGGAGTTCACTGGGAAGCCTATCTGTTTAAAGGGGGTCTAGTGCCAATCCACACTATTTGGAAGGAGGTGGGCCCCAAATGGTAAAAACAATGGGGTAAAAGCCTTCGCAGCTTTTCCCGTACTTTTTCAAAAAAAGGGGGGGGTGCACATTCCTGCTCATTTGGACTATCAAACAACAAAAAATTTGAAGGGAAGCACAAAGCTGATTGGCTGGATGAGAATGGAGGTGGGGCTTGGTAGTAGAGCAAGCGCCTGCTGCCGCCATGTTGGATTTTTCACCTTAGTGATCACTCACTAATGCAATAACACAGGATGAATATTTTCTGTTTTGCTATCCTATAAAATTGGAAGATTGCTCTATCACACCAGTGCACCTTGGGATGACTTTAAAAACAAAAACAAAAAATGGCAGCAGTGAAGAACTAACTCAAGTAAATCACTCGCCCACGCCATCAGGAATGCGAGGCTTATGGGGGCTTCTGAGGCCAGAAAAAACATTTTAGACATGTCTCTGCTGCTGCAAGACGCCAATACTACGAGGTACTTTGGATTTTTCCCGCTCATGTAGATGGGCCCTAAGATTCTATGTCCCTGTTTTCATCTGTGAAATGCTGGAGGGCATGAGTTTGGTTGAAGAGAAATCTAATGGTAGTAAGAGCAGTTTGAGAATGGGATCATTCATAATGGGCTGGGGGGGGAGGGGTGTAGCAGGGGGAGCTCTCCCTCACTGGAGACCTTCAATTACAGGTTGCCCAGACATTTTATGGAGATCCTGTTGCTTGGGATGTCCTACAGATAGCCAAATGTTCAATGATATTACATAGAAGTTCTCCTCCAGCTGCATGACCTGATTCTTAGAGGTGACATGAGATGGTTCTATCAAAGCTGGGGAAGTGCTAGTCCAAACAAGCAACTTTTGGAAGCTCTGGAAGAAAAGCACTGGAAGGAGTTTAAGCAGAAAGACAGCAACAAGGGAAAAGATGAAGCAATATTCCCACCACCACTACCACCCTGATTCTTTTGCTTAAACCCGCAACTTCTGAAGATTGTTTGGGATATTTTTAAAAACCAAATCAAACATCAAGAGAAAGAGATTTATGCCAGATGTCACGTCTTCCTTGGAAATCAGAAAATATTTGCAAGGATATTCCATGATGTCAACATGAGGTCAGCTGATGCCGGCGAAGGAGTGGGATTGCTCCACTAGGCAGCAACAAAGCAACAACTAATTTAAAAAGCATCTCTTCTGTTTTTAATTCCCATCCCGCAAAGGATTAACCCTATAACTCTGCTGCAGCAAAAACCACAAAGGCCACAATCCAGTTGTTAGTCCCTAGAATGGAGCCATTCAATGGGGGGGGGGGAACTGTGGGAGCCGTATTAGCCCTCTAGGAGACCTCGTAGGGCTGCAGCTCCTCCCACAAAATTATTTTTTATTTACACACACACACACACACACACACAACATACACCAATGCCTCTAAGGGTTGGGGGAACATATTCATCATATGTTGGGTTTCAGAAAAAGGCCTCTCTTGGACTTAAATTGGCCCAGGGAGCAAAAATATGGTGGAAATGCATCCCACGCCCCCTAGGGGACATTTTGGAGCATTTCAGGGCAAAATAATTGGGGGGGGGTTGCAAAAATTGCTTTTTTATTTATTTTATTTAATTTATTTATTGGATTTAGATCCTACCTTTCTCCCAAAATAGGATTCAATGTGGTTTTTTGACCCCTGAAGAGGCAGGGGGCCTCCAAACATAGTTTACGGTAAATGCCCTCCACACTCCCTACAGTGCATTTGGGGGATTCTGGAGCGTAATAAAAATCTTTTGGGGGGGAAATTGGGCAAAAACCCCCTATATTTTTGACCCCTGGGGTTGCACATGCAGCTGGGGGGTTGCAGTTTCACCCACTCTGCATTAACTCAATGGGAACACAACCACGCAACACTTAGCTAAATTTTGTTGATTCCATGGGTTTGCTCTGGTTGAGACAGTTGAAGGGTTTTTTGTAGCACCATAAAGACAACAGCCCACATCACCAGATGTTCTGATTCATCATCACTTTAACATAAGGTAGATGTGTTAAAGGCTTGGGTCACAGCTTCAGAGAAAAATGAACCCCTAAAACAGGAGTGAGCAAAGTATGGCTTTGGGTTTTCATGTTGCCCCTCAATGCTGTTTTATGACCCTTCCAAACTACCCTAAAATGCCCTTTTTATGGCAAAGGAGGTAAATCTCCCCTGAAAGCCTCCAGGAATGACAATCCCTACACTGCTTAACATTTAAAAAATACAGGTCAACCCCCATATCCACAGATTCAGTAGCCACAATTATCCATATCCAAAAAAAATGTTCTCTCTAGGCATTTCTAGGTCTTCCAATGAGATTCTATGCTCAACCTATCACACTCATCTCATTAAAAATAACCTACTATCCATGGTTTCAGGTATCCACGTGTGTGTGTGTGTCTTGGAACGTATCCTCTGTGGATATGGGGGTCGACCTGTAAATGCCAATCTTTCAAAACCTGAAAGAAAATTCTGGCTGCTTCTGGTGTTTTTGTTTTCCCCCTTTGGAAGCGGGGGAAGGCCATGCAGCCCCTGCAGGATCGGAGGAGAAGAACTTAGTCCCTAGAACAGGAGTGGACAACTACAATAGGAGGGGGACTACATTTGCGGTTTTGGGACTGTGGGAAGGCCACAGCTTTTAAATGTTTTCAGTTTTTAATTAATCAATTTAATTAATTAACTACTTCAAATTAATGAATTAGAGTTCATTCATTAAAAGTGGTAAAGTACAGTAAATTTATAATTTTCAACTCTATATGATATGATATATTATTTTGTCTCTCGCATGGAATAGTTTAATTTAATTATCTTAATTACTTCAAATCACTTAATTGCTGTTCATTCATTAAAAGCAGTAAAATGTAGTAAATTTATACATTTCAGTTTCATGTGATATTTTATTTTAGCTGTCTCTCCCTCTGAATTTATTCTCTCATGGAATTTAATAATTGCTCATTCCTTGATTTACTGGATTGTTTATTAGAGATCGCGACACTGGTGGCCACCCTTACTTTGCCCTATAATCTCCAAGACTCCATTTTAAAGACACATGATTGCCCACAGCAAGGGAGAGCAAACTTGGCCAAATATTTTGGACTACAGTCCCCACAATCCCTTGCCATGCTGGGTGTGGCTGATGGAAGTTGTAAGCCAAAACAACCAGAGAGCCAAAGCCTGTCCCCCACCCCGCACTGCCCACCTACAGTTATGGGGCTGAATGTGGAAGGATCCAGCAGTGAACAATAGAGTAAATATGTTTTCTGTTCAGTCCTAAGAACATAAGATGGCCTCCCATGCTAGATCAGAGTTATAAGGTTGGGGTTTGAGGGAGGTACTAGTTTCTAGTACCTCTCTCTCTCTGGCTTTTCTTCGCAAACGAAGATTCAGGAAGCACTCATCCAGTGCTTTCTGCAAGCGCACTGATGACTGAAAAGGCCAATCCGAGATAAATAAGTCCGGTTGCAGAAAGCACAGCAGAAGGTCTCCTTGGGTGATGCTTCCGGGTTGTGATTCTTTCTGCGTTGCCGTTTCTCTTCAAGACTTGTTTGGCGTGAGTTCTCAAATAAGGCTGCAGCATTGTGGATAGTGCGTCTCCATGCCTCCCGATGTGAGGCCAGGGTGGACCATTGTTGGTGATCAGTTTGGCCGAGCCTGAGATGTTGTTTCAGGGAGTCCTTGTATTGCTTTTTTGGAGTGCCCCTCTTACACTGACCTCTTACGGTGGTGAGTTCACCGTAGAGTACTATTTTTAGGAGGCGATGGTCCTCCATCCTAGAAACGTGCCCTGCCCAGCGCAGCTGTGTTCTCAGTATCATGGCCTCAATGCTGGTGATCCCTGCTTGCTCAAGGACAGCAACATTCGTCACATAGTCAGTCCAGTGTATATTTAGGATTGTGCGTAGACAGCGCTGATGAAAACGTTTGAGGAGTCATAAGTGTTGGCGATAGGTGACCCATGTTTCAGACCCGTAGAGGGGAATAGACAGTACAATGGTTCTATACACACTGATTTTTGTGCTTTGCCTCAGGTGTTTGTTACTCCAGACTCTTTTGTGAAGTCTTCCAAATGCGCTATGTGCCTTTGCTAATCTGTGATCGATCTCTTTGTCAATCTTGGCATCTGAGGAGATGATGCTTCCCAGGTAGGTGAACAGACTTGAGCACAGATTTGCCTACAGCAATGTGGGGATGGTGGTGTTCATCCTGTGGTGCAGGCTGGTAAAGAATTTCCATTTTCTTCATGTTGACTTCCAGCCAAAACAGCTCTGCAGCAACAGCTGCAGAGCTGCTTCTGTGTGGGCAACAGTAGTACCTACTGGCCCATGAAAACCACTGGATGAGCATGAGTGAGTCATTCTCTCTTGCTCATTCTCTCCAGTTTCACAGATTGTCAAGAACTAACCCTGACTTACCAAGGAAAGCTGGGGCTTGTCTATAGGGCGAAAATACTCCTCATAGAATTCAAGGAGAATACGATTTGACTTAATGAGATCCCACATCAATCGCCATATTTGGAAGGAGGGGGGGCAAAAATTTAGCAGGAAAAGCCTTTGCAGCTTTTCCCATATTTTTTTAAAACCTCCACAAGGAATTTTTTAAATTTATTTTTAGTTATTTATACCCCGCTCTTCAGCCACAAGGCTATCAGAGCAGCTTACAAATTGTTTTGAGCAATAGCTATTTACACATCTACACTGCATTAAACAGTTTGCAGTGTGCATTAGCTAATTGCCCCCACAAGCTGGGTATTCATTTTACCGACCTACAAAAGGATGGAAGGCTGAGTGAACCTTGGAGCTGGCTGGAATCGAACTTGCAATGCGCATTCCCACTCATTGGGACAACCGATAAGAGCAAAAGTGGAAAGCTGATTGGTTGGACGTGTGCAGGGGGTGGAGCTTGCTAACAATACCAGCATCCAAAACTGCTACATTGGATTTTCGCCATAGCAATCATGCACTGAGGTGACAAAGCAGCCCTCCTCCCCTCCTATTTATTTAAGCAGAATATTGCACTTCTGCACCTAGGATATGCTTTTTTTTAAAAAAAAATACTGTTCAGCAGCATCAACTGGCGACAATAAAAACATGAATAATTCACTAGCACCCGCCCTCTTGATTTGCAGGCATGCCTGTTTGAACAATGAACACAGATGGTTTTGCATGCCTGCAATCTTGAAAAAAAAATCATTGAGACAAATGAAAGTGGCTGCAAATTGACATTAGTGTGCATCAATCCACATTTTATTGCCTTGTATATACAAACCCCTAGTTTCTGACTTATAGCAACCCTAAGGTAAACCTCTCACAGGATTTTCTTGGCAAATTTTGTTCAGAAGGGGGTTTGCCATTGATTACCTCTGAGGCAACCTGTCATGTAAGAAAAGCAGCTTTCCGCCTCACATGTAGCAAACTACAACAAAAACTCCGAGACGTGCAGTTCTTTATGAAGTCAAAAGCATGTACACTATTGTGATAGCATAGCTGATCCTAGTAAAAGTATTGCTTGTCTGTGGATTATGTATTTTGTTTCATTTTGATGGATGATAATGGCTCATTTAATTGTTGCTTTGTTTTATTTGGTATCATATTCACAATTATTCTCCACGTCAGTTTCTTGCTCTGACGCTGGAGGACAGTTCATTTATGTTAAGCACTGCCTTGAAATTTAATAAGAGAAATAAAATTGTCATGAAATAACATGAACAGTACTTGGCATTAAGGAGTGGCGCAATTGCTCCACCTGGAGCTTTTGTTTTCAGTGGCAGCTGTGTCTTAAATTATACAATACAGATCATGTGGCTAAAGAGCTTTTCTCTCTGTCTTTCCCTTTAATAAGCACATGCAGTCCTGATACAGACTGGGGCTAGTTCTGGTGAGTGCATGAAGCATAAATCTTTCCCCAATATATTTTGTTGTTTTAAAAATTGGCCGGAATTTTTTAAAAACAGTGAGGGGAATGTGCATTCCTACTTGTTGGGACAAGCAATTCACTTTGAATCACTTTCCCATAGGAGTGGAAGCACAAAGCTGATTGGCCAGATGAGTGGGGAAGCAGGGCTTGCTAACAGAGCAAGCACCTGGCTTTTCCATGTTGATTTTTCACCTTAGCAAGTGAGCGTGAAGGCAAGAAAATGGGGTGTTGCTTCTTTACTTTTTTGTTGCAAATGCAAAATATCACTCCAGTGCACAGTGCAAACAGTTTTTTTAAAAAAATTGGTGGTGGCAGAAACGTGAGTACAGTTGTCCCTTCATATCCACAGATTTGATATCCACGGATTTAAGTATTCATGGTTTGAAAAAAAAAATAATCCAAAAAGCAAACCTTGATTTTGCCATCTTCTAGAAGGGACACCATTTTGCTACGCCATTGCATATAATGGGACTTGAGTATTCACGGATTTTGGTATCCACAGGGGTCCTGGAACCAAACCCCAGCAAATATGAAGGGACAACTATAATTCACTTGCAGTCAGCATGGGCATGTGAAGCTTTGGGGGGCAAAAAAAAAAAAATTAGGACAAGTCACAGCTGCTGCAAAATGCCATTACTGTGGGGCACTCCATTTTGGGGGATCATATAGACAAGCCCCATGAGTGTGATTTTTCACACTCTTTAAAACAGGACATGAGTGGATCTGGTTTTTGCTCTTGCATGGACAAAGAAAAGCTGATAGAAAGAAGATCAACTCATTTAAGATATGGTGCTGGAGAAGAGTGCTATGGATACCATGGACTGACAAAAAGACCAATAAATGGGTCCTAGAACAAACCAAGCCTGAGTTCTCCGTGGAAGCCAAGAGGACTAAGCTGAGACTGTTGTACATATAATGATAAGACATGACTCACTAGAAAAGACAATATGAGCTCTGTCTATTAAATAATGAGACTGCATGTCTGCCTTTCAGAAAAATCAGGGAGAATTGATTGTGAACTCTTGAGTGGTGACCTTGAACATGTCTGAACCTGCATGACAAACAGCAACACTCTCACTGTTCAGTTAATTGTCAGTCGCATTTAAAGCAGCTATGCACTCTGTTGTGTGCTGGAAAAATGCTACGTTTAAAAGTTGAGCAACAATATTCTGCAGCAACTTGAGGCGGACCTAAACCTTTTTCAAAAAATCATCACTTGTGATGAAATCTGGATCTTCCCGTATGATCCTGAGACAAAACAACAGTCAATGCCCTGGAAAACACCATAATCACCAAGAATGAAAGAAGCACATCAAAGCAAGTCCACATTCAAAGGCATGCTCATTGTTTTGGGGTTGTTGTTTTTTAAATTCAATAATTTTGGTAGAATAGGTTCCAGAAGACAGAACAGTGAACCAGCATTATTATAAGGAAGTTTTGATAAAGCTGAGAGATAGAAAAAAAGGCCAGAACTGCAGGAAATGGTTTCATTCTTCATCAAGACAATGCGCCTGCTCACACAGAACTTTCTGTGAAGTAGTTTTTGGTTGATAAACACATTACTACACTTGAACATCCTCCATATTCACGAGATCTGGAACTATGCAACTTTTTTTCTTTTCCTTAAAGTTAAATCAGTGCTTAAAGGAATGTGTTTTGAATCAATTGCTGCAGTAAAAAAGAAAATGGCAGATGTGTTGAAACAGCTGACAAGAACTGATCTGCTCCATGCCTTCGACCAGTGGAAAACAAGATTGCATCAGTGTGTGAGTGTGAACAGGGAGTATATTGAAGTGGACAAGCATTAGAATTGCAATACATACAAATAAAGATAGGTTATGGTATCAGTCCTGTTATTTAATAGACAGACTTCATATATCATAGAATCATAGAGTTGGAAGAGATCTCAAGGGCCAGCCAGTCCAATCCCTGGCCATGCAGGAATACACAATCAAATCATTCCTGAAAGATGGCCATCCAGCCTCTGTTTATGATTTCTAAATTTATAAAATAATATGGTGTATTATAGCATAGATATGGAAGTATAATATAATAAACTATATATAGTTTTCTCTTCATATTCGCTGGGGTTTGGTTGCAGGACCCCCGTGGATACCAAAATCCATGAATACCCAAGTCCCATTATATGCAGTGGCATAGCTAAATGGTGTCCCTTATATAAGATGGAAAAATCAAGGTTTGCTTTTTAGATTATTATTGCTTAAAGAATATTTTCGAGCTGTGAATACTTAAATCCATGGATACCAAATCTGTGGATATGGAGGGACAACTGTATATGTAATATACTATATATTTCAACACATTAACTTGTTTTCTCCATAATCCCTTAAGATAACAGCAGAGCTTTCTACGTAAACTATATACAACCCTGCTTCACTATTCAGATCTCAAACTGGGACATTTTAAAAGCAGCTGAAACAATGGGAGGATAGAGGGTTAATCAGAACTGTCCCTGCCAAATCATTAGAGCTGCAGGATGTGGAACGATGAGATGGAAAGACCATGAAGAAAATCACTCCCAAGAGTCAAGTTTGTTCTGTATAGCCTGTAATTCCCCACATGAAATGGGCTGGATGGTGTCCAGAGAGCAAGTGGTATAGTATATACAGTAACCTAAGAATACAAGGCAGAAGCAGTAGGCTAATCATAAAATACAAGGTATACAATGTATAAACCCAACAACAACCCACCACCCAACCCACTTTTTAAAAAGTTACTGATACTGATACTATAAGCCACTCACAGCAACAAAAAGTACATTTCCCGCTTTTTCAAGCAGCTCAATGCCTGGGGCTGTTCTCTCCAGGGTCAGTTTCCATGCACGGAAAGAGACATTTGGTATTCTGGGTCATTTATTTATAAATGGAGCAGCCGAGCCTTTGGCCAAATGCCTCAGTGTCTTATTCTTAATCCTAATGAGGTCTGTTGTGTATAAATTCATTGGCTCACATTCCTGTCATAGTATCTTTGGCTGCTTGGTTCTCCTCCACACTTTTTTGTCCTGCCCACAACTCATATGCCAACACTGAGACTGTTTCTTGGAGGCAGGGAGCTGGGAGGTTGGGGGGCTGGGTGGAGGAGAGAGGGTTCTGTTACTCCTCATGCCAGATCTAGGATTTGGGGAATTCTCAAGAAACTGGTCTGGACAAAGCCATGTTGCAGGTTGAAAAAGAGTGGCAAAAAAAAAAAAAAAGTCCTCCACCTTCCCCCTGCCCCAAGGCAGAAGTTCAAAGTAATTGACCATTATTTAGTCCTCTGAGTCACCAAATGCAATGTACATCTCCCTTTGTATTGATACTAAAATACAGTAGGACCCCTGTATCCACTGATTCAATTATCCACAGAACACCAAACAGCACACCTACCATAGAGTCTTCCTAGAAAATATGTCCTCTCTAGCCATTTTCTATGTCCTCCAAAGCAACTCTATGGTATTTTAAACTGGAAGTACCATTATTTTCAATGGTGTTCACTATTATCCAGTTTTCTGCATCCACAGGGCCCCTCAGAACCAATCCCCAGTGGATACAGAAGTCCTACTATAATACTAAATAACATTTTTACAGGATACCTAAAATCAGCTGCCTGAAAGTAATTGGTTCATTCTTTCTAATGAGTGCTCCTGGGACTGACTTAATCTGGAAAAAAAAAGTTGTTGAAATATGTTTTTTTCTTAGATTTTCCTTGGGGTTTTTCCAGGCTGTGAGGCCGTGTTCTGGAATAGTTTTTTTCTGATGTTTCGCCTACATCTGTGGCTGGCATCTTCTGAGAATGGTTGGGTAGGAGTGTACGTGGAGTTTATATACTGTGAAACCCTGTTGGGGAATATATGTACATTTGTGTAATTGAATGGTTAGTTTCTGGGTATAGAAACGCAAGGCTCGTTAGTGTCTGTTTGGCTAATTTTTGGTTGATCGGCCATTATCTGCTGAGAATCCCCCTGTCCCTGGGTAGAATTCCTTTGTAAGTGTTGAGTTTTGATTCTATTGTTCTTCAAAACTGGGAGCCAGATTTTGTTTACTTCTAAGATTTCTTCTTTCCTGTTGAAGTTGTCTAGGTGCTTGTGGATTTCAATAGCTTATCTGTGCAGTCTGACATGATAGTTGTTGGCCTGGTCCAGAATTTCTGTGTTTTTAAATAACATTTTGTGTCCAGGTTGGTTTATAACATGTTCTGCTACTGCTGATTTTTCTGGCTGGCCCAGTCTGCAGTGTCTCTCATGTTCCTTGGTTCATGTTTGCACACTGCATTTAGTGACCCCTATGTAAATTTGTCCACAGTTGCATGGTATGCTGTAAACTCCTGCAGCTGTGAGTGGGTCTCTTTTGTCCTTCGCTCAGTGTAGCATTTCTTGGATTTTCTTGATTGGTCTGTAGATTGTTTGGAGGTTGTGTTTCCTCATCAGTTTCCCTATTCTGTCTGTGACTCCTTTGACATTTGGTAAAAATACCTTTCCTTTGGGTGGCTGTTTTTCTTCTTCATTCCTGTGGTTTTTTCTGGGTCTGGCTGCTCTTGTGATGTCTGATCTGGAGTAACCATTAGCCTGTAGAGTCCAGTTTAGGTGCCTCAGTTCGTCCTCCAGGTAGTGGGGTTTGCAGATCCTTTTTGCACAGTCTCTCTCTCTCTGGCAAATGAAGATTCAGGAAGGACTCATCCTGCGCTTTCTGCAAGTGCACTGATGACTAAAAAGGCCAATCTGAGATAAACAAAGCCGGATGCAGAAAGCACAGCAGAGGGTCTCCTTGGGTGATGTTTCTGGGTTGTGATTCTTTCTGCGTTGTCATTTCTCTTCAAGACTTGTTCGGCGTGAGTTCTCAAATAAGGCTGCAGCGTTGTGGATAGTGCGTCTCCATGCCTCCCGATGTGAGGCCAGGGCAGACCATTGTTGGTGATCAATTTGGCCGAGCCTGAGATGTTGTTTCAGGGAGTCCTTGTATCGCTTTTTTGGAGTGCCCCTCTTACGCTGACCCATGGCAAGTTCACCATAGAGTGCTATTTTGGGGAGGCGATGGTCCTCCATCCTAGAAACGTGCCCTGCCCAGCACAGCTGTGTTCTCAATATCATGGCCTCAATGCTGGTGATCCTTGCTTGCTCAAGGACAGCAACATTCTAGAACATCCAAGAATGGCAGTGTTCCTTCCTTTTCTTTTTCCATTGTGAATTGGATATTTGGGTGGATGCTGTTCAAGTGGTTCAGGAATGAGACTAAATCTTCTTCTCCATGGTTCCAAATGGTGAAAGTCTCATCCACATATTGGAACCATGTTGGGAGCTTTTTTGTTGCTGTTTCCAGGGCTTGCTTTTCAAAATGTTCCATGTAAAAGTTTGCTGTCACTGGGCTCAAGGGGCTGTTTTTTTCTTGTTTCCTTTTTTCCAGGAGCACAAACACACACAGAGATGTCACTTGATGTTCGGGAGGATGGAGGGAGGCAGTATGATCTCCTTCTTGGTTATAATCGGTCCCTAGAACTCAGTAGTTCTTATCTACTAGCATGGTGTGTGTGGGGGATTTTGGGAGTTATGGTTTTGAAAAGGACCTTTTCCAGGCTTTGCTTGGGATATGTGAACGGCATTACACTCTGGCCATGTCAAATTGTACTCTCTGGTTTGGCCACCAGAGGACACAAGAGTACCATGATTTAATACTCAATGTTTGCTTAAGGGCAGCAAAAGCTTTGGAAGATGTTTCCTGTTGCTTGTCTAGATGCGACTGTTTACTGTAAGTGGGTGGACATTTTTGCTCATTTGTAGCAATATGAATTTGTCTTCATATTTCTGCGCATATTCGCATACATTCACATTCATTCAGAGTGGGCACACGTGCTCATAAATGGCAACTGAGCTAAAATGCACATTGATGCAAATTCAGACAGCCACATGTCCAAAAATGTGCATCTACCCACATTTTCCAGGATGCTCCAGGGAAAACTGCAAATCCTTTTACTATGTGGTTTTTTAGCCCCCCATCCTCCGAATAATGCAAATCGTGTTCGGGCACCGTATTCTCTGCGAATTATATGAGTATTTTCATCATGTAGACAAGCCCCTGGTGAGAATTAAAAAAAAAACCAAGGGGGATTGTAAGCAAACAAAATTAACAAATGCCCTGCTCTGACTGCTTCTAAACTAAAGCCATCATGGATCCATTTTAAAAATTGTTTTTTAATCTATTGATAGTTTAGTTATATTGTCACTTTTTCTATGTTTTTACTGATATGTGCTTTTATCCTTAGTTTAATTTTAGGAAGCCAGCTTGAGTTCCAATGCTGAACAAAATGTGAGATATAAATAAAAGAAGAGAGTCAGCATGGTGTAGTGATTTTAGTGTTAGAAGAAGACTCTGAGAGACTTGGGCTCCTGGAGACTCCTTGGGTGACCTTGAGTGAGTCGCACTCTCTCAGCCTCAGAGGAAGGCAATGACAAACCCCCTCTAAACAAATCTTGCCAAGAAAACCCTGTGACAGGGTCGCCAGAAGTCAGAGTTGAATTGGAAGCATGTAAGAACAAACAGCAACAATGAAATGAAGTACAGTAGGACCCCTGTAACTGTTGGGGATTGGTTCTGGAGGCACTGTGGATACTGAAAACTGTGGATAATAGCAGACACCATTGAAAATAATGGGACTTGTGGTTTAAAATGCCAGAGTTGTCTTGGAGGACCTAGAAAATGGCTAGAAAGGACACAGTTTCTAGGAAACTGTGCTGTTTTGTGTCCTGTGAATAATTGGACCAGTGGATAATAAATCAGTGGATATGGGGTCCTACTGTATCAATTGCTAGGCAAGCTGGAGGGTGGTGATTTTCTGTATCAGTCATGTCCTACTTGTGGGCTCCCCAAAAGCATTGTTTGGAAAGTTACTCTTAAAAAGAATGAGATATCATCAAGATGACAAGCTGAAGAATGCTAAGAAGGTGTTCTGAAATACAGGGCATTTTCTAGATTCTGCCTGTAGGTATCTGGTTGTCCACACTACACATAGGCATACACTCCAACTGTCCCAATTTGGCAGGGACAGTTCTGATTTATCCTCTGTCAGCTGCTTTTAAAATGTCACAGTTTCTCTCTCCTCCCACTTACTTCAGTTACTGCAAACTGAGTTCAAAGCACAAAAGTACAGTTGCCCCTCCACATTCGCAAACTTGACATTCGCGGTTTTGACAAAACCGCGACAGGGGGTCTCTGGAGCCCCGTGAAAGCCCTGAGGGAGCAGGGAGGGCCGGGGAGGCCTCCACAGGGCCTTCGGAGACCCTCCGGAGGCCCCGCGAAGGCCTTGGGAGGGAGGGTGGAGGGCCGGGGAGGCCTTCACGGGGCCCCCAGAGATACTCCGGAAGCCCCATGAAGGCCTGGGGAAGGGGTGGGGAGGCGATCATGGGGCTTCCAGAGATACTCCGGAGGCCCCGTGAAGGCCTGGGGAAGGGGTGGGGAGGGCCGGGGAGGCCTTCACGGGGCCTCCGGAGACGCTCCGGAGGCCCCATGAAGGCCTGGGGAAGGGGTGGGGAGGGCCGGGGAGGCCTTCACGGGGCCTCCAGAGACACTCCGGAGGCCCCATGAAGGCCTGGGGAAGGGCTGGGGAGGCAATCATGGGGCCTCCGGAGACGCTCCGGAGGCCCCATGAAGGCCTGGGGAAGGGGTGGGGAGGGCCGGGGAGCCCTTCACGAGGCCTCCGGAGATGTTCCGGAGGCCCCATGAAGGCCTGGGGAAGGGCTGGGGAGGGAGGGGGAGGCGGGGGAAAGTGACTATAGGGCCTCTGGAGGCCCTGTGGTTGCTTTGGTGGGGGAGGGGGAGGGCAATTGCTATTCGCGGATTTTTCACATTCGCGGGGGTCTGGGGAACCTAACCCCCGTGAATGTGAAGGGATGACTGTAGTTTGTATTCAATTAACTCAACAGAGGAGAGGAGTGGGGAGAATCTTGTCCTTCCCTGTAGGCTGTGGCAAAAGCAAACTGCTACAGCTGCTCCCAATTTGTCTATTCTTCCACATTAATAACATTTGCCATCTTAACCACACTCTGATGTTGCTTTGCCGCATATGCCCAGTTTTCATCTGTGAAATATTGGCCAGTATGCATAGTAGGCCTTTGGTCTGGTCCAGCATGGTGACTCTTTTTAGCATCTTAATACAGGAAACATTGTAGTGTGGTGATATCGTGATGACAGTGCAAAAGACCTATGTCTGTACTTAGTGATGTAAAATCCTGCATTATTATTCTCCTGCCTGTAGGGGGTAGGAAGTGTTCGTTTTTCTTCTCTCTCTCTATGGAAAGTGAGATATTTTCAACTGGGTGACCTCTCACAGAGAAGCTGAACCATACCTGACAAATTCTTAAAGAATGAGGGCTATAAAACAATCAGTCCTCTTTTCCCTCTCTAACTCTTCCTGCAATCAGTGTTGTGAACCATAAAACTGTTTCCAGTGTCTAACAAGGCAGGATAGCCTGTATGTCCCCCACCTGCAGCCAAGTGGATTAATTCAAATGGTCTTGATTGAGACTCACACAATTAAATTGAGGAATATCAAGTTATCTAGGTGATTCTACTGTAGCTGTGTATACTTATTGTATGAACAATGGGCAAGGTAAACAGCTGCCTCCAGAATCATTTATTTGAGCCTGGAGATTTTCAGATGGGGAAAATATTGTGGAACAGGCACAGAACAGGGTTGAGGAAGGGGCAGTTGTTCGGACGACGTTAGCCCCTTCCGTCCTGCTCCTGTCCTGCTCCCAGGATATTCTATTCATGAGGAAAAATCATGAATAGAACATCCCTTCCATGCCTAGCATGGAATCAGGGATGTGGGAAACGGAGCCCCATCCCTGTTCTGTGACGACAGGCACGGGGGAGAAGCTCTGTGACAGGCACTTCCTGCCACAATTGGGACAGGCAGGTAAGTGCCACCCTTCTCCCCCCCCCGGGTTCCTTTTTTATTTTACATTTATTTTTGTATTTTTTTTCTTCCTTTGACAGCTGGGGGGGTTCTTTTTGAATTTCCCTCCCGCTCGTTCTCTCACAAGAATGAGCGGGATTTCCCCCAGCCGGTCGTAAAAGCAGCCTTACGACTTACGGCCAGCCATCAAGCAGGGAGGACGCCTGTTCCTGGAGCGAAATGGAGGTAAGTGTCTGAACATTTACCTCCATTCTATTGCAGGAACAGGAGAGGAGGTGGTGGGGCAGCAACGGGGCTTTTTGGCCCCATCTGAAAATCTCCGCTGTGTGAAGAGCAAAACAGAAAGAAAAGGAGAGAGCAGATTAGCCGGCCCGACTAGCTACCCTGGCAATTTTCACATAAGCTATACTATACATCGCTTATATAGGTTTCCACCATCTCTTTTGGTGGTGACTGGAGAGAGCCATAAAAGCTATCTTTCCCTTCTACAGGGTCTAAGAAGGAGGGGGAAATGGCCTGTGTTTATGTTTAGACACACACACGCCCGGAATAATTCAAATTGCCTGAACTGAGATTCACACAGTTTAAAACAAATGGCTGAGGCACTGTTACTTTTATTACTTAAGCAATCAAAACATCCTGAACATCAAATTTCCCATTGAAGTGCCCAGCCCAATATATAATTTGCAGATGAAGCATTTACAAGTTCTCATACCTAGGCAAGCAGCAGGCAATTTTTTCAGCTCTTAAAGAGAAACATAAGTGCAGCGAGTAGTCAAACATCCCATATGTTTAGCAAACAGCTTTGAATAATCATCACATCTCTAACTGTAGTGACTCTAGAGGGCTGCACAATGTAAAGAGCAAGACTTTACTGGACAAGGTACACAAAGGGTGTACCCGCACTATCAACTACAATGATAGTAATTTGTTAGCACTTTAACTACCATCTTCATCTTACATAAACTTAGGATTTGTTGTTTGGTGGTGTACCTAGAATTCCATGTTAGGGAAATCTACACCACTTTCTCGAACTACAGCACTGGAGTTTTCTGGCATATGACACCAAACTACAAAGCCTTAGATTCCATAGAATGGAGCCAAGGCAGTTAAGATGGTATCAGAGGGCTATAAGTGCGGATAGTATATCAGATATCAGATAACCTGATATCAGATGCATTGCTTCTGAGAGTTGCATGTCTCCAGACCAATGTTCTTACATCTCAGAGCCCTTTCCTGCTGCATAATTATAGTGTTAGGATTCCACTTCAAGTTGCCACAATTCCATCCTATGGAATCCTGGGATTTACAGTCAAGGGAGGGGCATTTTGAATTCTCAGCTAGTGTGTTTTAAAGATTTACCACATTGTAAATCCCAATTTTGCTTAGGTTTCACTGAGAGACACAAGGAAGAAATTAACAGTGAACTGAAGTCTGGGGTGAATTGGATTAGAACTACAGTAGTCATCTCTTGAGTCTTTTTCACACTGTACAATTATAGCACTATAAGACCACTTTAAGTACTGCGTCTCCATCCTATGGAACCCTGGGACCTGTAGTTTCATGAGGTACCGTTGTCCTTTCATATTCGCTGGGGTTTGGTTCCAGGACCACCCATGGATACCAACATCTGTGAATACTCAAGTCCCGTTATATGCAATGGCTTAGCAAAATGGTGTCCCTTATATAAGATGGCAAAATCAAGGCTTGCTTTTTGGATTATTATTTTTTAAAGAATATTTTCAAGTCATGAATACTTAAATCTGTGGCACCAAATCCATGGATATGGAGGGACAACTGCATTTAGAATTCTCTGCCTGAACTCTCTAGCGCATCATTACACTGCAAATCCCAGGATCCATAGGATGCATCCATGGCAGTCAAAGCAGAATTATTAGTGTCATAACTGTGTAGTATAAAAGGGTCCCTCAGTTCTCTGTAAAAAGAGAATGTTGAAGATCCCACCTGACATGCTGCCTGCCTAAACTGCAATTTAACCCTCAGTCCGCATAGTCAGACTTCACCAAAAATCAGTTTCACTTCCCTGGACTAGTTGTAGAGGTAGATGGGGTGGAGCCTGGGAACCCACAGTAACAATTTCATTTTCTAAAGTATGATCAACATTTAAGAAGGCTTCCCCCACCCCTGCAGCTGAGGAGGTGGGGAATGTTATCCGTTTCACCACAAGCAACATCAGAGTGTGGGCAAGATGGCAAAAGTTATTAATGAGGAATACTATACAAACTAGGAGAGGGTGCAGAAGTTTGCTTCTGTCTGAGCCTACTGGGAAGGGCAAAATTCCACTCCCTTCTCTCCTTGCCTCAATCTCCCATGGGACAGGAAGAGAAAAATGATGATGTCGTGCAAGAAAGCAGCACAGAAGACAGAACCTTCCAGCTGCACTGCCACTTTATTTCAGCATGCAATAAGCCTATGAGTCCCAAGATGGAGAGAGCACACTTGATGAGTCACTTGTAGGTATGCAGTTATCACATGATTGACATCTTGCAGTGTTTGTTGGGATGGGGACAAAATGGTGGGCCCCCATTTCTAAAAACACTGAGCACAGAGATCTTCCTCTGAAGCAATCCACACAGGCTCCTGTGTGAGTACAAGTGTTTGAATCCTCATTCAGCCATGGAAACCCACTGGGTGATCTTGGCCAAGTCACACTCTCAGCCTTGGAGGAAGATACTGGTGGCTAACTCCCTCTCAACAAACCTTGCCAAGAAGACCCCATGATAGGTTCACTTTAGGGTCACCATAAGTGAGAAATGATTTGAAGCTACACAACAACAAGAGTTGGAAGGAGCCACAAGGGCCACCTCGTCCAACCTCCTGCAATGCAGGTATACACGGCTATAGCATTTCTGAAAGATGCCCATCCAAACCCTTTTGAAAGATCTCCAAAAAAGGAGAGTGCACTCCATCCCCAACAGTCTATTCCACTGTCAAAACAGTTCTTACACTAAAGGAGTTACACTAAAGAAGTTAATACTCTAGTTTCTCTTCAGATCGTATAAATCTTTCGCCTTTTACTAAAGAAGTTCTTCCTAATGTTCAGGTGGCATCGCTTTTAATTCTGTAAAGGCATTCCCAGCTACCACCAAAACCTGGGCATTCAACTTTACAGAAGTGCACCCAAAATAGGAATCTGTCTCTGCAAAGAGAGCATTACTCCATCCTGCACACATGTTGAATCCCTATTCCCTGGTCTGCTTTTGAGAGGTCAGAAACACCTCTGGTTAAATCTGCAATTTCTTCACCCTCATGTAGTTCATTCCTAGCACCACACACAGGTACAGAACTAAAATATTTTCTTCTACTTTATCACACTACGCTGCTATAGCATTATTGTTCCACTTTGACTGCTATGGCTGCTTCCTGTGGAATTCTGGGGTTTGTAGTTTAGTGAGGCCTAAGAGCTCTCCAGCTGAGAATGCTAAATGTCCTCCTTAAGCTGCAAATCCCAGGATTCCACAAGAGGCAAACAGAGCAGTTAAAGTGGAATAAGATGAGAAAGAGCTAGGTGCATATTGTTGGTACCAGACTTCAAATACCCAGCCAAACTTTCCCAGCAGTTTCTCTCTGGCTTTTCTTCACAAACGAAGATTCAGGAAGGACTCATCCCACGCTTTCTGCAAGTGCGCTGATGACTAAAAAGGCCAATCTGAGATAAACAAGTCCGGTTGCAGAAAGCACAACAGAGGTCTCCTTGGGTGATGTTTCTGGGTTGTGATTCTCTCTGCGTTGTCGTTTCTCTTCAAGACTTGTTCAGCGTGAGTTCTCAAATAAGGCTGCAGCATTGTGGATAGTGCGTCTCCATGCCTCCCGATGTGAGGCCAGGGCGGACCACTGTTGGTGATCAATTTGGCCAAGCCTGAGATGTTGTTTCAGGGAGTCCTTGTATCACTTTTTTGGAGTGCCCCTCTTACTCTGACCCGTGGCGAGTTCACCGTAGAGTACTATTTTGGGGAGGCGATGGTCCTCCATCCTAGAAACATGCCCTGCCCAGCGCAGCTGTGTTCTCAATATCATGGCCTCAATGCTGGTGATCCTGCTTGTTCAAGGACAGAAACATTCGTCACATAGTCAGTCCAGTGTATATTTAGGATTGTGCGTATACAGCGCAGATGAAAGCGTTCGAAGAGTCGTAGGTGGTGGCGATAGGTGACCCATGTTTCAGATCCATAAAGGAGAATAGACAGTACAATGGCTCTATACACACTGATTTTTGTGCTTTGCCTCAGTTGTTTATTGCTCCAGACTCTTTTGTGAAGTCTTCCAAATGCACTATATGCCTTTGCTAATCTGTGATCGATCTTTTTGTCAATCTTGGCATCTGAGGAGGTGGTGCTTCCCAGGTAGGTGAACTGCTGAATGGACTTAAGCACAGATTTCCCGACGGCAATGTGGGGATGATGGTGTTCGTCCTGTGATGCAGGCTGGTTAAGAACTCCCGTTTTCTTCAGGTTGACTTCGAGCCCAACCAGTTTCATATAAATATTAAACAGTATAGGACTATTAAGGCTGTCCTGAAGAATGCCATAGGAAAACAGCCAGTGAGTCCAACAAGAACACCCTAGAACTGCTTTGAAATCCTTTCCTCGAGGAAGAATTAAAAGCCACTGCAAAAGAGTGACTCCAAGACCCATCTCAGAGAAGGCGTCCAGAAGAAAATCATGCTTGTACTGCAAACTGCTGAGAGGTCCAGCAGAACCATAAGGATGTACAGATCACCCCACCCCCCATATCTGTGGGGCATACATTCCCAGACCTCCTGCAGATATGCAAAACCACATGTAAATAGCTGACTGCCATAGAATACCATAGAATCACAGTGGGGAACTTAGAAAATGCCTAGATAGGATGCCTCCCTAGGCATCTGGCATGACTATGGTCAATGTCTGGGGGACGTTGACCAGAGAGTTGTGCTGGAGGACCTCCTGATGCATAGAGAGACTACCTCTAGCACAACTCTATGGTCCTCTAGATGCCTAAAGAGACCTCCCCACCGACCATGGGTAAGTGAAACCGTTGGTACCAATCCTGTGTAAACGGGGGTGACCTGTACTCCTTCATTCAGTTCCTGGCTTAAATCATTCACTAAAGTAACTGAAACTATCTCCATTTTATAACCAAGCCTTGAAGGCAGATTGAAATGGATGTAGATAACCCATCTCTTTCAAGAACCCCAGGAGCTGAGAGGATACCACATCTTGCCCCAAAAGGGAATATTGGGGGTTGTTTAGACAACAACAAAAATCCGGCAAGAATGCGGGCAGAATACCTTTAGTTTAGATGAGCTCCTGCTGGAATTCATCATATTCAGAAGGAGGGGGGGCAGAAAACTCCACATAGACTGCAATAACAGCTTTCGCGCTTTCTCACAATTTTTTAAAAGTTGCGCGAAATTACGCATAACAGATTCTATGTACAACCAATTCAAAAAGGGGCACACAACAGAGCTGAAACCTGATTGGTTGGACCTCAAAGGGGGTGGGCTTGCAAGGGAGGGCTTGCAATGCCATAGCTGCCACTGTTGTTTTTGCCGGCTGAATTATCATGTGCAAGTATGAAGATTTTTTAAAGTGGAAAATAGCTTTTCTGCATCTGTTGTTTCCCCTCCCTCTCCATTGACACCCCCTTGTCATGGGAGAGAGGCTTGTGTACCCTAATGATGTTTTGAGCTATGCTGGCGGTGGCATAATAGTCACCGGTAGGGTCTCCCATGCCAGACAGGTCAAAACCGAAGGGTCTGACAAAGAGTGTCAAAGGGCAGGATGGGCTCTCTAGCCTTATGGCAACCATCCTAGGAGAAGGAAAACTCTAATCCCAAACCCGGGCAGATGGTGCTCGTCCAACCCTGTAAGGTCAACCATCTAAGAGAAGGAAACTCTAATCATACCTCTACGGCCCAAGGACTTTGTTGCTACCGTCCATGCTTGCAAGGCCACAGCAGATGAACCTTTGGTTTAAAGGGTGAGGCCAGTTCTGTGCACGCTGCGCTGCACCAGAAAAACCCATTGCACAGGCTCAAAGGACAAATCCAATTCTGAAAAAGCCCTGTTGCGATAGGCGAGGGACAAAACGGCAGGTGTAAAGATGCACTGGAAGCCACAGACACAACCCTGCATGCAGGTGGTTCAGGACTTTGGTCGCTCGAGGCTGACCCAGGAGATGACAGTCTTGTTCGGCAGCATCCTGGATGACCAAGCAGCCTTTTTTAAGGAGAGCACTTCTTGCTCCATATGGAGAGGGGCCTAGAAAAGGTGGCCTAATGAAAGCTCATCCCCATCTACCTGGTTGGCTAGCCGTGGCCAACGGGCATCTTCTGATGCAGTCAAACCAAGGCAAAGAAACAAAGGCACACACCGGCCTCCGAAGGTGTAAATAAACTGACACCTGCATGCTGGAACATCAGAACCATGAGAGACTCTGCAGATAGTGGACGGCTTGAGTGTCATTCTGCTCTAATAGCCCATGAACTATCACGACTTAATATTGACATCGCTGCTCTTAGTGAAGTTCGTCTCCATGAGGAAGGCAGCCTTAAAGAACATGGCGCCAGCTACACACTTTACTGGTCTGGCAAACCCAAAACCGAAAAACATCTTTCAGGAGTAGGCTTTATGATTAAAAACTCCATTGCCTCCAAACTCGAAACCTTACCAACAGGACACTCTGATCGCATTATTTCCTTACGCCTCCCACATGTTGTTCTCGTTAGTATATATGCCCCAACTATGCAAGCTGACCCTGTAGAGAAAGACAAATTCTACACAGACCTACGCCAACTCATACAAAAAGTCCCTGTAGAAGATAAAATTATTATCCTTGGTGACTTCAATACCAGAGTAGGAAAGAACTCCGAAGCCTGGAAAGGTGCCTTAGGCAAACATGGTGTTGGAAATTGCAATGATAACGGACGCCTCCTGCTAGAATTCTGTGCAGAACAACAGCTGACTATTACAAACACAATCTTTCAGCAGAAAGATAGCTTGAAGACAACCTGGATGCATCCCCGATCCAAACATTGGCACCTCATTGACTATGTTCTAGTCCGCCAGAGAAACATTCGCGATGTCCGTCATACTCGAGTGATGCCCAGTGCAGAATGCCAAACAGATCATCGCCTCATCAGATGTAAACTAAATCTTCATCTTAAGTTCAAACCTAAGAGGGGTGGCATCTTAAAGAAGAGACTCCAAGTCAACAATCTTCAACAAGCCACCATGAGAGACAACCTCCAGGCAAATCTGCAAACAAAAATTGAAGACCATCCTACAGATCCTTCTCCCACAGTGCTTTGGCAACATATCAAAAACAGTATCCTCCAGTCTGCAGAAGAATCCCCCGGGTTCTCCCACAAGAAAAATCAAGACTGGTTTGATGAAAACAACCAAGAGATCCAGGAGCTGTTGGCAAAGAAGAGAACTGCTCACCAGGCGTACCTCACCGAGCCAACTTGCCATGTAAGAAAAGCAGTAAGAAAAGAAACGTTTACATGTAGTAAACTTCAACAAAAACTCTGAGACATGCAGAACAAGTGGTGGATCAATATAGCAGAAAAGACACAACGCTGTGCTGATCTATTGATCACAGAGGATTTTATGAAGCTCTTAAAGCAGTGTTTGGACCTACCTGTCAGGTCCAAAGCACCTTATACAGTACAGATGGTCAAACATTAATTACTGATAAAACCTCCATCCTGAATCGATGGGCTGAACATTTTCAAAGTCTCTTTAGTGCCAACCGAGTAGTCCAAGGCTCAGCTATCCAACATATGATACAAAAACCGATGAAAAATGAATTGGACATAGCTCCCACTTTGGAAGAGACCCTTAAGGCCATACAGCAGATGAAAAACGGCAAGGCAGCTGGGATTGATGGAATCCCACCTGAAGTTTGGAAACACGGAGGTCATGCACTCCATGTTAAATTCCACGAACTCCTTGTGAATTGCTGGGGAAAAAGGGAACTGCCATCAGATCTCCGAGATGCAGTCATCATCACCCTGTACAAGAAAAAAGGAGCAAAATCCAATTGCTGAAACTATTGAGGCATAACACTGCTCTCTATTGCTGGAAAAATCCTTGCAAGCATACTCCTGAACAGATTAGTTCCTGCTATTGCAGAAGAACTTCTTCCTGAAAGCCAATATGGCTTCAGAGCCAATAGGAGTACTACAGATATGGTATTTGCCCTTAGACAACTGCAAGAGAAATGTAGAGAGCAGAACAAGGGTCTCTATGTAACATTTGTTGACCTCACCAAAGCCATCGACACTGTGAGTAGAAAAGGTCTATGGCAGATCCTGGAAAGACTAGGATTCCCCCCCAAATTCCTTTAAATGATTATCTTGCTACATGAGGGCCAGCACGGTCATGTCAGATATGGCAATGCTCTTTCAGAGCCCTTTCTAATAACAAATGGAGTGAAGCAAGGTTGTGTTCTAGCTCCAATTTTATTTACAATCTTCTTCAGCATGATGCTCCAAAGGGCTACGGCAGAGCTTGAAGAAGAAGACGGCATCTATATATGTTACTGTACTGATGGTAGCTTGTTTAACTTAGGCCGTCTGAGGGCTCACACTAAACTCTAAACTATCTAGTCCGTGAACTGCTCTTCGCTGATGATGCTGCCCTTGTTGCCCACACAGAAGCAGCTCTGCAGCGCCTAACATCCTGCTTCGCAACAGCTGCAAAGCTGTTTGGGCTGGAAGTCAACCTGAAGAAAACGGAAGTTCTTTACCAGCCTGCACCACAGGACGAACACCACCATCCCCACATTGCCGTCGGGAAATCTGTGCTTCAGTCCATTCAGCAGTTCAGCTACCTGGAAAGCATCATCTCCTCAGATGCCAAGATTGACAAAGAGATCAATCACAGATTAGCAAAGGCATATAGTGCATTTGGAAGACTTCACAAAAGAGTCTGGAGCAATAAACACCTGAGGCAAAGCACAACAATCAGTGTGTATAGAGCCATTGTACTGTCTATTCTCCTTTATGGATCGGAAACATGGGTCACCTATTGCCACCACTTACGACTCTTCGAACACTTCCACCAGTGCTGTCTACGCACAATCCTAAATATACACTGGACTGACTATGCGACGAATGTTGCTGTCCTTGAGCAAGCAGGGATCACCGGCATTGAGGCCATGATATTGAGAACACAGCTGCGCTGGGCAGGGCACGTTTCTAGGATGGAGGACCATCGCCTCCCAAAAATAGTACTCTATGGTTAACTCGCCACCATAAGAGGTCAGCGTAAGAGGGGCGCTCCAAAAAAGCGATACAAGGACTCCCTGAAACAACATCTCAGGCTCAGCCAAATTGATCACCAACAATGGTCTGCCTTGGCCTCACATTGGGAGGCATGGAGATGCACTCTCCACAATGCGGCAGCCTTATTTGAGAACTCACGCCGAACAAGTCTTGAAGAGAAACGACAACGCAGAAAGAATCACAACCCAGAAACATCACCCAATGAGACCTTCTGCTGTGCTTTCTGCAACCAGAGTTGTTTATCTCGGATTGGCCTTTTTAGTCATCAGCGCGCTTGCAGAAAGCGCGGGATGAGTCCTTCCTGAATCTTCGTTTGTGAAGAAAAGCCAGAGAGGGTTTTTTTTAAAAAAGGGGAGGGGGGTGGAGGGAGATTTTTCAGTATGCTACTTACTTGAGGCCACCATTTTTTTTTCAGGGATGTAAACTGCAAACTATTCCCTTCCTCCAAGCTTGCGAATGAGTCATGGGCACAAATGGGCACTGTAGCGATAGGGAGGTAAGGCGCTATTTTTCACAACAAATTCTCCCAGCTAGCTGAGCCCTTGGAGACTGGCTTGTACTTGTTAGATAGGGTAAGGGGGGTCCAGGAAGTTTTGCAACAACAGACTCACATAGCTGTCCGTTTCAGGCACAGATGTAAACCCTTTCTTATTGCAAAAGAAGTTTTGTAAATGAGGAAGGGGAAGGGTCCAGCACAGAAGCAAAAGATGGAAGTGACGTTGACATTTAGAAATCCTCCTGTGTTCTAAAGAATATTATGTAATTTAAACCTAAACTGTTTCTCCTTGGACCAATGGATGATCACCTAGAAAGGAACTATGGAAGAATACTTCAATATATGATTATGGCAGCAGGATTATTATATGCCCAAAAATGGAAGAGTACTTTATTACTGACTAAAGAAGAATGATTGTTAAAGAGAAACGAGTTAGCAGAAGTGGAAAAATTAACTACTTTGATTAGGGAAAATTCATTAGTATCTTTTTTGGTGGAGTGGAAATCCCTAACTGACTTTTTGAGAAAGATTGAAGGGGATAAGATGATTATTGGTTTTTATTATTAATATGAGTTAACTGTACTGATGAAGTGTAATATTTTATAATATAAAAGGGGCGGTCGAAGGGTAGGAATTACTATATAAACACAGAAAAGATAGTTGGAAGCCATTTTTTCTTTTTCTTTTCTTTTAGTACATATTGATGTAGTGTTGTAGCTGTGTGTGTATGTTGTATTTAACTTACAGGGTATTATCAGACTAACAACTAAAAACGCTTTAATTCCATGAATGGCATTATAACACTTATTATTGCATGTAGCTGTAATCATGCAAAAGAAATGCCACAGAATTATTGCACAAAGACCACTAGTGCTTCAAGAACAGGAATTTATTTCTGCAATTTGGCATAGGCAAGATTTTGGCGGTTCTTGTGAGAAGATGCGAGCATGCTTAAAACTAAAAAAAAAAAACCTTAATTAACAAAGTAAATGAACACACAAGAACTGAAACAAACCTAAAAATGTGCAAACTAAAGGGGACAGTTCATAAAAAGAGAATCCTGTGCTTTGTTTTTGCATTCTCACCCAGAAGTTTTCTCATTGAGGACCACCGATTCACATAATCTCATGTAATCTCTTGATTACAACAGGACATGGTTTTGCATGCAGTCAATAGCGCGAAAAGAGTGCTATTGATGATCTATTGACAGCTTGTCCCATGAATGAGAAAGAACACCTTTTTTGCAGCTTGAGCACAGAGCAATAACATGAAGACAATGACTTTGTGTAATAACAGAGCCCATTCGCGCTACCCTAACATCGTAATCCTGTGATTTTTGCCACATCTGATAATGTCCTTACTGTATGTAGAATTTTAATAAAAATGATATCAAAAAAAAAAGAAAGAAAGCCCCCTACATTGTATGGTCCTGCCACACAAGGTGTTTTTCAAAGGGGAACTAAAAATTAGACAGGTTTTGTTTTCTCTGATCTCGTGGCTGAAACTGACTAGTCCCAAATTAAAGGAACCCTTTGTTAGTTTCTCTGATGATCCACAGCCCTAAAAGACCTTGTTAAATCCCTTGCTGAATTTGTTTAAAAAGAACTTTGAACATGGGTTTTCCTTCTATTTTATATTCATAGTTAACAAATCTTCTGCCTTTCAGGATTAAATCACATTTTGTTAATTAAAGCACAAGCAAATGAAATGAAAGGACTCCTCAGCTGAAAGAAACTAATATAAGTTTATCTTTCTCTTAAAAAAAAAACTTTCTAGATCATTTTTGTAAGACAGACAAAGATAGAAAATAATACATTTTCTATCTTCTGTAATGGCTGGAGGATTTGAGCCTGTTCATATTGTAAATCTCATTTGAGGCCTGGTATGCCACAGGCAAAGGGAATATCCTGGGGCTTGGAAGAAATTCTGTTTTGGTGATGGTTGATTCCCAAAAATAACATTCCTAGGCTTTGGAATATTCTGTGTGTCAGGTTCCCAAATTAAAATGGCTTTTCCTTTTAAAAGAAATGGCAGCAGCTTTTCAGTGCCATGCCCGCCAACTGTCCCAGTTTGGCAGGGATAGACACTATGAATCCTTTGTCATCCCACTTTTCCCGCTGTTTTAAAAATGTCTTGTTTTCTCTCTCCCCCTTCCATGGTCTCCTTTTTGTTCTCCTCTTACTTCATCTGCTGCAAACTGAGTTCAAAGTGCAAAAGTAGTTTGCACTCAACTCAGCAGGGAAGGAAAAGAGAGGAAGGGGCAGAATCTTGCCCTTCCCAGTAGGCCCAGGCAAAAGAAAAATGTTGCAGCCTTGCCTAGCTTGTACAGTATATGCTTCACAAATAACTTTTGTGGTTTTGACCATACTCTAATGCTGCTTGGCCACATGTGTCCCAGTGTTCATCTGTGAAAAGTTGGAGGGTATGCATTGCTGTCTAAAAGAAATTCTCTCTGTGTGTGTGCCTCCTTTCAAGTCACCTGTCAACCAATGGCGACCCCATGAATTTTTCATAGTCTTTTCTTAGGCAAGGAATACTCAGAGGTGGTTTTGGAAGTTTCTTCCTCTGAAATATAGCCTCCAGCACCTGGTATTGGCTGGTGGTCTCTCATCCAAGTACTAACCAGGGCTGACTCTGCTTAGCATCCAAGATCAGACAGGATCAGCCTTTAGGGTATTTCAGCCCCTAAAAGAAACTACACAAAATAAATTGGGCCTTCTATTTGGGGCTTTCATTAGTACAGAAAGCTAGAAGTATAGAGATAAGTTTCAACTTCAGAGTAATGAAACTATACTGCATGAAAAATTAGAAAACTCTCAAACACTGGAGGCTTACCACACTCCGAAGTAAAGGGGCAGCGCAGCAGGAAAGTTCTGTCTTCTGTGCTGCCTTACTGCATGACGTTGTTCTTCTGGTGTTCTGCCATTACAGTCCCATGGGAGATTGAGGTAACCACATCTTTTTGCTAACTTTTTTTTGTTGTTGTTAGCAAAAAGACACGGTTTTACCTCAGTCTCCCATGGGACCAGAATGAAAGAACGATGATGTTGTGCAATAAGGCAGCACAGAATACAGACCCTTCCTGCTGCGCTGTGGCTTTATTTTGAAGTGTGGTAAGTCCCAAAATCAGACCATTGGTCCATTTAGCTCAGTATCATCTGACTCTACACTGATTCAGGCCTCTCCACTCCAGGGTTTCCCTCTAATTGAATTTATAGTGTATTGACTGTAAGGACTAGCAGCAAAGCTTGATTAAATGAATGAATGAATGAGTGAATTTATTATTTCTTTATTTGGTTGGTTGATTGGTTCCTGCTTGAATGGGAAGATTCATGTTGCTAATTTTGTCTGCACTTCTAGCCAGCTGCCACTATGACACATGCTCATACAACACCCCCATGTCTCACATGAATCAATCCACAATACTGTTTTTATTTTGTTTACATAGTGATCCCACACACACCCTGCAAGGCAAGATTGGACAGATCCTTGTGGGATCTACTTTAAAAAAAAATCCTAAAAATCCCAAGAGCCACCAACCAGAAGCTGATACAAAACACTTATCAAATTCTTCAATTCTGAGGGAAGAAATTTGGTTTGAATAACAGAACCAAACAGAACTTATGGTTGGTCCGCAAATGCCTTTTGGTTGTTAAACCTGCTTTTAAAAGTGGCACATTTAAAAAAAAAACCCTATTTTTATAGAATTTTAAAATACAGTAGCACCCTCACATCCGCTGATTCACCATCCGCTGATTCAATTATCCATGGATGGCGACAGTGGCGGGGGGTAGATGGGGAAGGAGAGGATGGCTCTGGTGGCGGTGGTGGGGTGTGCGAAGGTGGCGGCGGAGGCCTGGGAGGACACAGCAGCATGATGGCAATGGTGGGGCATGTGGCAGCAGCAATGGCCATGGGGGCATGATGGCGGTGGCAGGGTACATGATGGTAGTGCTGGAGGTGGTGGCGGCGGAGGCCTGGGAGGCCTAGGTAGGCTGCGTTGCAGCAGCAGCAGCCTGGGCCACGAGCCTCCCTCCCTCTTCCTTCAGGGTGTTTGCTATTATCCATGGAATTCACCATCGGGGGGGCGTTGGAACCAATCCCCTGTGGATTCATGGGTGCTATTGTAAATTTTATTATACCTGTTGACTCCTGTATCCACGGATTTGGTAGCCACAGGGCAGAATTTGCCAGAACTTCATTCCTTTTACACTGTAATAAAATGTATATCACAACCTTTTATTCTACAGTTAGAGAATATGACAAATTCCTGTATATTTTAGTACAGAGTCCATTGTGAATAATACATTATTTAATTCGGACATAAATCATATTTTAAATAGCAGTATGTAATCTTATGCCTCCAAATTCTAAAAGAGAAGTGAATTCACTTTAAATAGAGCCAGCCTGTAGGAAAAGCCATTCCTTTTACTTGATTATAAATACAGAATGCGCTTAGTTCTCCATTTCTCCCCCCTGCTAGCATGTACTGTATGTTTCATGCTGAAGTACCCTTGTCCTATGTCCACTTATCCACATATCCTCTAGGCATTTCTAGGTCCTCCAATGTGTGGTCAGCTTCCAGTGTTCTAACTGAAAGTAATAGGGTTCCCTGTTATCCATGGTTTCAGGTATCGGGGGGGGGGGGGGTTTGGAACATATCCCCCATGGATATGAGGTTTGACCTGTATTTCATTATATGCCCCCTGCTAGGTAGAAAAAAACTATTTTAAAATATAGTAACAGTCGAAGGCTTTCATGGCTGGCATCCATAGATTTTCCTTGTTTTTTTTCTGAGCTGTGAGGCCATGTTCTGGAAGAGTTTATTTCTGACGTTTCGCCTATATCTGTGGCTGACATCTTCAGAGAATGGTTGGGTATGAGTGTGGGGGGGTAATATATACTGTGAGTCCCTGTTGGAGAGAATATGTAAATTTGTGTATTTGAATGGCTAGTTTCTGGGTGGAGATATGCAAGGATGATTAGTGTCTGTTTGGCTAATGGTCCATTATCTGCTGGAAATCCTCCTGTCCCTGGGTGGAGTTCATTTGCAAGTGTTATGTTTTTATTTTAGTGTTTTTCAGGACTGAAAGCCAGATTTTGTTTACTTTTAGGGTTTCTTCTTTCCTGTTGAAGTTGTCCATGTGTTTGTGGATTTCAATAACTTCTCTGTGCATTCTGACATGATAGTTGTTGGCCTGGTCCAGAGTTTCAGTGTTTTTAAACCAACCTGGACACAAAATGTTATTTAAAAACACCAAAATTAGGATTGTTTACATTTGTTCATCGCCTCAAGAACCTTTGTAGGTTGGGCGGTGAGAAGCAACACTTTACATAATATTCAAACTTTCAAGCTTCCTTCATTTCAGGAATGTAATTCAGAGTAGCTTTCTTGCACCTGCTGTTAAATAAACTGGAGCCAGAAAGCATTCTTGGACCTACTTGAAATCAACCAGAGATCTACCAGTCAATCCAGCTCCAACTCTTACTCACTCCTGCTCAAAGGAATATCATATATGGCAATGGTGAAGCCAGTTTTCTGAATATGGATGCTTACACAGCCAACATATCCACATCCCAACACACGAAGGAGGTATCAGGAAACTTGAGGGAACCTTATGGCTTGGAGAAGTATTTTTTTTTAAATCTTTAGCAGGGAAAACCCAAAGGACAGCAGGAAATCCCCAAATCGTTTACTAGGACTGAACATATTCAGTATACATGGAATGCAGCCTAACTGCTGAGAAGATAAAAGCAGCACAAATGGGAGCAGTGAGGGAGTAACATGGAAAAGGAGAGACTTCACAAATGTGTATAAAATAACGCATAGTGTGGAGAAAATCGAGAGGGGGAAAAATTCTCCCTCTCTTCTAATACTAGAAATTGGGTTCATCTGCTGAAGCTGAAAGGTAGGAGATTTAGGACAGATGGAAAGAAGTACTTCTCCACACAGGTGCAGAATTAAACTGTGGAACTCACTGTCACAAGATGTTGCTATGGTTGCCAACTTCTATGGCTTTAAAGAGACTTCCTGGAGATTAGGGCCATCAATGGCTACTAGTTAGGATGGCTACATTTCACCTCTGGTATCAAAACCAGTATCTATATAGAATCATAGAGTTGGAAGAGCCTATGAGAGCCATCCAGTCCAACACCTTGCCATACAATCAAAGAACTCCCAACTTATAGCTATCCAGCCTCTGTTTAAAAACCTCCAAAGGAGACTCCACCACACTCTGAGGCATTGTATTCCACTGTCAAATAGCTCTTACCATCAGGAAGTTCTTCCTAACATTTAGGTGGAATCTCTTTTCCTTTAGTTTGAGTCCATTGCTCCGTGTCCTAGTCTCTGGAGCAGAAGAAAACAAGCTTGCTCTCTCTTCAATATGACATCCTTTCAAGTATTTAAGTATTATTTAAACATGGCTATTATGTCACCTCTTAACCTTCTGTTCTCCAGGCTAAACATATCCAGCTCCCTAAGCTGCTCCTCATAGGGCATGGCTTTCAGACCTTTCACCATTTGGTTGCCTTCCTCTGGACCTTTTCCAGCTTGTCAACATCCTTCTTCAATTGATATTCTCAGAACTGGACACAGTATTCCATGTGAGGTCTGACCAAAGCAGAGTAGAGTAGTGATATTACTTCTAACCAACTGCAGTACTCCCTTATTCCTTATTCCTTTAAATCCTATTTACTAGTAAGTCGGTAATTAGGGCTCAAAGCAGCAATTAAGAACCTGTGGTTCTCTAGTTCTTGTTAGACTGTAACTCCCATCAGCCTAGTTACTGCTGGATGAAGGGAGCTGTAGTTCAACAATTCATGGAGAGACATACATCCATAGAATCATAGAGCGGGAAGAGACTTACAGGGGTCATTCCTGCAATTCAGGAATACACAATCAAAGCATTCCTGACAGAAGGCCATCCAACCTCTGTTTAAAAACCTCCAAAGAAGGAGACTTTACCACACTCTAAGGCAACGCATTTCACTGTTGAACAGCTCTTACCTTCAGGAAGTTCTTAATGTTTAGATGGAATCTCTTTTCCTGTAGTTTGCTGCCTTGAATCCCAATGTTGGGAGAAAGGTGGGATATAAATTCAATTAATAATAATAATAATAATAATAATAATAATAATGTTTATTTATATAGCGCCATTGGCTTTACATAGCACTTTACAGAGGAGAAAAAAACAACAATCCAAAATAAACACAAGGACTTGCCGACAGCGCACAATCTAAAACCGCAAACAAAATTATAAAATTAATAAAATATTGCTATAACAAGATTAAAACAATACTAAAAGAGTGTAAATTAATACAAATAATATGGACATAAATATAAATAAATAGTGTGAAATGGAGGGTGCAGCTGCATTCATATCCTGCTAGTGGGCTTAAGATCTTAGAGTTAGAAGGGATTTCAAGGGCCATCTAATCCAGCTGTGCCATAGCTTCTTATAGGCATCTGGTTAACCATGGTGTGAATGGAAAGTGAGTCTAGATAGGTCTTTGGCCTGATCTAGCACAGGTCTTCTTATGTTCTTAAAAGGACGTCACTGAGTCTATGGTCTAAACAGGACCATTCTGATCCATGCTTCAAAATTTTATTACAGGTATTACTTCTGCATAAAAGGCTTCCTTGTAGACTCTTTGGGCACAAGACAGAGAAAACCAGTGGGAAAGAAAAGGTGTTTTCCAGCAAATAACTTGCATCATGAGTCTGTCTAGCAGACTAAAGATTTAACTCAAGGTAAATTCCGAGCAATACCTGGTGTGGGTGGAGCCTTTTCATAAAATCACAGGATCGTTTTAGTGTGGGGTTTTTTTGTATTATTCCTGTTTTTGTTTTTGTAGAGTATTTTTAGGTAGATGTGTTTGTAGACAGATGTTTGATTTATGTTAATCTTGGATCATTGTAATTTTACTTTGTTTTTTTAGTTGAGGTATTGTTTCTTTTCTGTTTTTCTTGTATTGTTTTTTTCTGTTCTGTTGATAATCCAATTATATTTAATAAATATATTTTCTTTAAAAAAAAAAGAATAATAGAATCATAGAGTTGGAAGAGATATTTGTTGGAAGTCCTACTCTGCCAAGAATTTAAGGTCCAACAAATTCCTCACTTGCCTTGCAGACAATTTCATTGTCCAGAAGGTGGAAGAGGCAACAAAGGGATCAGCTATTTTAGATCTGATCCTAACCAATGGGGATGGCCGGTTAGTGGTGTGGAAGTGGCAGGATCCCATGGGGGGAGTGACCATGTTCTCCTGGAGTTTGTTATACAGAGGAAAGGGGAAGCCAAGCATAGTCAGATATGCCTTCCAGACTTTAAGAAAGCTGATTTCAGAAAACTTAGAGAATTTCTAGGGGTGGTCCCATGGTCAGGAATACTAAAAAAGAAGGGAGTACATGATGGATGGGAATTTCTTAACAGTGAGATATTGAAAGCACAACTTCAAACAGTTCCAATGAGGAGGGGGTGGGAAATAAGAGGTGTCTAAGGAAACCAGGATGGATGTCTAAAGAACTTTCAACTGCACTAAGATTTAAAGGGGGCATGCACAAGTTCGTGTATTTATTTCAAAACATCCTAATCATCATTAATGACCTTCAGTTCAATCAGTGGAATAAAGTTTTAAGTAAATTTATCTAGGCTGGGGAAAAACCCAGGATTAAAAGGGAAGTATTACAGGATATTAAAGAGAGAGGAGGATTAAGTCTCCCAGATTTTCAAACTTCATAGAATCATAGAATTGTAAGGTTGGAAGAGACCACAAGGGCCATCCAGTCCAACCCCCTGCCATGCAGGAATACACAATCAAAGCATCCCTGACAGATGGCCATCCAGCCTCTGTTTAAAGACCTCCAAGGAAGGAGACCCCACCACACTCCGAGGGAGTGTGTTCCACTGCCGAACAGCTCTTACTGTCAAAAAGTTCCTCCTAATGTTGAGGTGGAATCTCTGTTCCTGGAGCTTGCATCCATTGCTCCGTGTTCCAGTCTCTGGAGCAGCAGAAAACAAGCTTGCTCCATCCTCAATGTGACACCCCTTCAAATACTTAATCAGGGCCATCATATCGCCCCTTCACCGTCTTTTTTACAGGCTAAACATACCCAGCTCCCTAAGTCTTTCCTCATAAGGCATGGTTTCCAGACCTTTCACCATTTTAGTCGCCCTCCTCTGGACACGCTCCAATTTGTCAATATCCTTTTTGAATTGTGGTGCCCAGAACTGGACACAGAATAGAGTGGCACTATTACTTCCCTTGATCTAGACACTATACTTTTATTGATGCAGCCCAAAAGGCCCAATTGGCCTTTTTAGCTGCTGCATCACACTGTTGACTCATGTTCAACTTGTGGTCTACTAGGACTCCTAGATCCCTTTCGCACGTAGTCTCGTTCAGCAAGGTCTCCCATGCCAACTGTATCTCGTGGATCTTTGACTGGATGACTGGCTGTTACAGCTGGAAGGTTTTAACATGAGGTTTGGCTGGCATGCCTACTTCTGGTATAACAAGGCAACAAGACACAAGGAATTTAATCACCATTATGTTAACCGTGCCTTGCTGAGAATATGGTTAAAATACAAACAGAAGTTATATTCCAAAATACCAACATGGGTCTCAAATCATGAAGCATTTTATAAAAAAGAAAATCTTTATAACAATAAATGGCTAACGTACAATGACATAGTGAAAAGAAATGGAGAAAACTATATCATGAAAACCCAAGAAGAACTAAGTAAAGAAAATATAAAGTGTTACTGGTTCTTATACAGATAGCTATTGGAGAGATACAAAAAGGTGCAAAATTAGAAGGAACAGAAATGTATAAAACAAAATTAGATAAGATCATCCAAGCAGATAGGAAAAGGATAATTTTTAAAATATATAAAGTCTTATTGAAAATCAATTTAGAACAAGAAAGAGGCAAATCAAATATGATAAAATGGGTGTGAAACATTGGCCATTCAATTAAGTTAGAACAGTGAGAAAGAGTTTGGAATAAAAAATTACAATTTACCAGAAGCTATATTACAAAAGAATTTTTTGTATAAGCTTTTTTATAGATGGCACCTAACACTGGAGAAATTGGCGAAAATATATAAAAAATCAACAGATAAGTGTTGGAAATGTGAGAAAACATCAGGCACACATTTTCATATATGGTGGACGTGTGAGGCTGCAAAAAAAATATTGGGGGGGAAACCACATCATAATAACGAAAACATTGAAGGTAGATTTCCCATGTGAAGCGGAATTATACCTCTTAAATATGCTGTATTATATAAATACACAAGTACAAAAGAAATATTGGAGAATTCTTCTTTATATGATCTCAGCTGCAAGGTTAATATATGTGAAGCAGTGGAAAAATCAAGAAATACCATCAATGGAGGACTGGGTAATAAAGCTTTATGATATGTATGAAATGGACAGATTAATGATGATAATGGATGATTTAAAAAAAACACTGAAAAGCGTGGAAGATTGGCAGATAGTTATCCCCTTGTGGAAAGAAAGATGGGGAGATATAGCAACAACAAGTATACAAAGTTAAGTACTAGTAAAAATAAAAATGCCTAAAGTGGGAAAACAAAGAAAAATTATATAGATTTTCCTTGGTTTTTTTTTTTGTTTTGTTTGTTTTTTCTGGGCTGTGAGGCCATATTCTGAAATAGTTTTTTTTCTGACGTTTCGCCTGCATCTGTGGCTGGCATCCTCGGAGAATGGTTGGGAAGGAGTGTGTGGAGTTTATATATATATATATATATATATATATATATATATTGTGAACCCCTGTTGGGGAGGATATGTACATTTGTGTAATTAAATGGTTAGTTTCTGGATATAGAAATGCAAGGATTGTTACTGTCTGTTTGCCTAATGGTTGATTGATGGGCCATTATCTGCTGGGAATCCCCATGTCCCTGGGTGGAATTCTTTTGTAAGTGTTGGGTTTTTATTCTATTGTTCGTCAAAATCGGGAGCCAGATTTTGTTTACTTTTAGGGTTTCTTCTTTCCAAAAAAAACCCCCAAGAAAAATCTATGGATGCTGGCCGTGAAAGCCTTCGACTTCACAAAGAAAAATTAAATCCAAGATAGATAGGGAGAAGTATAGATGAAAAAATCTACACACAGTGGAAAGAAAAAGGAAGTTTAATCTGTTTATGTAATCTGTTTTAATGTAAGTGTTTTTTGTAAATGTTTGTTAAAAATGTGTTTATTGGTATGTATTTTATATATTTAAAATGTTAATAAAAATAACAATAAAAAATAAAAAATTGTCCTCGCATATATGCTTCACTTGCCTCCCAAACTGTTGTATCCTTATTTAAATCCAGTTCAAAAAATTCCCTCAAATCTTTTTTACATTGTTGCAGTATTTCAGTCCTCAAAAGTAAATACCTGTATTCATTATGTCTCCATCTGAATTGTTTTTACATTTGGGACAGTTGAAGATTATGATTTTTCTGTTTTTAAAAATGAAATGCTATAAACCAATGACCCTTAACTTTTCTTTACCAGGAATCCCCTTTAAATATCTTTTGTTGCTACGACCCCCAAGACTTAACTCGAGATTTAAAAGAACAACAACAACAATAATAATAACAACGCCTGATAATCTCCTCTGTCTCTCTGGCTTTTCTTCGCAAACGAAGATTCAGGAAGGACTCATCCCGCGCTTTCTGCAACCGCACTGATGACTAAAAAGGCCAATCTGAGATAAACAAGTCTGGTTGCAGAAAGCACAGCAGAAGGTCTCCTTGGGTGATGTTTCCGGGTTGTGATTCTTTCTGCATTGTCATTTCTCTTCAAGACTTGTTCGGCATGAGTTCTCAAATAAGGCTGCAGCATTGTGGATAGTGCATCTCCATGCCTCCTGATGTGAGACCAGGGTGGACGATTGTTGGTAATCAATTGGGCTGAGCCTAAGGCTGAGAGTATGTGACTTGCCCAAAGCCACCCAATGGGTTTCCATGATTTGAACCAAACCCAAACTACACAAATACCGTATATTCCGGCGTATAAGACGACTTTTGAGCACTCAAAAGTGCCCTCCAAAATTGACAGTCGTCCTATACGCCAGATACACTTTGCTTCGCCCACCTGCCTATCTCCTGTCTCTTCGCAAACGGAGCGAAGAGGAAGGAGGTGGGGCAGGGGGGTGAAGCAAAGTGTTTTGAAGATCATTCGCCCCCCTCCTCTGCCTTCTCCCCCTTTGGGGAGCAACGGAAGAAAGAGGAGGGGGGCGAACATTGCGGTTTGCCACAGCCGCCGCTCGAGCACTTCTGCAGCGGCCGAGGCAAACCCGCAATTCGCCCCCTCTCCCCACCTTCCAGGAAGGTGGGGAGAAGGGGCGAACGTGCCCCGTTTGGCCGTACAGCCTCCGGATCCCCCTCCTGCGCTCTCTCCTGGAAGGGAGCGCAGGAGGGGCATGCAGAGGCTGCGCGGCCAAACCCGCGATTCGCCCCTTCTCCCCACCTTCCTGGAAGGTGGGGAGAAGGGGCGAACGTGCCCCTTTTGGGTGCACAGCCTCCGCATCCTCCTCCTGCGCTCCCTCCTGGAAGGGAGCGCAGGAGGGGCATGCGGGGGCTATGCGTTGGAAGAGGGGGGTCGTCTTATAGGGCGAATATATCACAAAGTCTGCATTTTTCCTTAAAAATTGGGGGGGTCGTCTTATACGCCGGGTCGTTTTATACGCTGGAATATACGGTAATCCAGTTTAAAACTGGATTATTTGTCACGGCTCCTTCCTATGGAATCCTGGGATTTGTAGTTTTACACGGTTTCTAGCCTTCTCTGCCAAAGTGTACTGGTGCCTCACCAAACTACAAATCCCAGGATTCCATAGGATGGAGCCATGGCAAATAATCCAGTTTCAAACTGGATTATTTGTGTAGTGTAGATTTGGCCTTAGTGGAGATTTGAAACCTAGTCTATCAGAGTTGTAGTCCAAGGAGATTTTCAGACGATCCTTGCCGCGCAAGGATCGTCTGGGACAGTTTTGTCGTAGCAGCGCAGCAGGGGGTCGATTTCTGAGGACGCTGTCGCTGCTGCAAGATCATCGTTCCCTCTCACGCGAAGGCTTGGAGCCTGCCCCGCTATATTTGCCAAGATTTTATTCACGGAGGTTGTCCGTGAATAAAATCTTGGTGAATATAGCGCGGCAGGCTCCAAGCCTTCGCGTGAGAGGGAACGATGATCTCGCAGCAGCGACAGCATCGTCAGTAATCGACCCCCTGCTGTGCTGCTGCGATGAAACTGTCCCAGACGATCCTTGCGCGGCAAGGATCGTCTGAAAATCTCCCAACACTTAAATCATTATCCTGCACTGGCTCAATAAGCTTGCTTTATCTGTTGTGGGAGGGGAACCGTTTTTCCTCCAGTAGATGCTTTACCTATTGGAAAAGAAAACAGAAAGTATTAAAAAGTAACTCATATTTGGTAAAGAGCTGCTTCTAATCTCTGGCCGTGAATGGGAGAAGTGTTTGTGAGATTTCCTGCCTGGTGTTTCAAAAAACTTTGCTCGTACTGAGTGCTATTGTACCTCCAACTGTCCTGATTTGACAGAACAGTTCTGATTAATCCTCTGTCATCCCACTTTTTTAGCTGCTTTTAAAATGACCTAGGGCTCTTCTACATGAGCTCCCCACCGGTGTATCTTGGCCATAGATCGGGCCCATTGTTTTCCCACTACCTGTATGAAACAGGAGGAAGTCCTGATGAGCTCACTGGCCCCATCGCTGCAGCCACCGCCACCACCACCATCTTCTGTACTCTCCCAGCATCAAGGAAGCCAGCCGCAATATGTGACCAAGGCCCCCTGCATGTGACCAGCTGGTCTGCCGGGATGGGTTCTTGCAGGCACTCAGGGTCCAAATCATTTCCCCCAGAGGTAGAGGATTAAAAGAGTTATTATTTTAAAACGTTGTATCAGGCCCTACCCCACCTTCCCCCTATCTCAGCCCCGTATTTGCCCCAGGCGTGGTGAGGACTACCCGGGGATGGAGTGGGGCAAAAGCCCTGCATCGTCAGGACTGCAGGGCTCTAAGATGGGGGGCAAGATGGAATATATTGTTTATCTAGACATGCAACCAGTTTCGCTCTCTCTTCCCACTTTCCCCTTTTGTTCTAATTTGCTTCAGTTGGTGCAAACTGAGATCAAAGTGCAAAAGTGCAAAACTCAGCAGGGGGCAGGATCTTCCCCTTCCCAGTAGGCTTAGGCAAAAGCAAACTGCTGAAGCCTCTCCCAGCTTCTCTTTCCTTCCTCATTAACTACATTTGCCAGCTTGACCACTTTTTGGTATTCCTTGGCCACACCTATCTTGGCTTTCATCTTTAGGGAGCCCTGATGGCTCAGTGGTTAAATGCCAGTACTGCAGCCACAACATTGCAAGTCCAATGGCAAGGGCTCCAAGGTTCACTCAGCCTTCCATCCTTTCATATGTCAGTAAAATGAGTACCCGGCTTGTGGGGGCAATTAGCTAACATGCATTGGAAACTGCTTAATGTGGTGTAGATGTGTAAATTGCTATTGCTTAACAATTTGTAAGCCACTCTGATAGCCTTTGTGGCTGAAGAGAGGGGTATAAATACCTAAAATAAACAAATAAATAAATATTTCATCTGGGAAATGTTGTGGGGGGCATGTCTTCTATGTATCTTTTCTGAGGGATGCAGCATATGCTAGTGGCCTCCAGGTAACAAAATCTCTTAGGCCAGCCCTACGTGCAAGAGAGTGAAATGTTTTGAGGTGATGAAATGCCTAAAGCACTTCAAAACCACAAGGTAGTGGATCCATCCACTTTTGAAAGAAAGGTGGCAGAGTTTTTAGGTCAGAAAATGTAACTTTCATAAAGGTTTCCTCTTTGTCACTTCTCTAGCACCAGCACCCCGACCGGAAGCCGCAGCATAATGAACAGATAGGTCCTTTCTTGGTACTACTGAGACAGCGGAGCCTTCTAGAAGTAGTTGTGGGAAGCTCAAGCCAAAAGCCACAATGAAATATCACACACATCAGAGAAATTAGATAAGAAGAAATGATGACACCTCAGACTGTGCCATGGAATTTTAAAGAAAAGCCACAAACCCAGATTCCTAAACTGATTATCTCAGTCCTATTCATTGTATGAAACAGAAAAGTGACTGTGTTACAGATTTAGTAGTTTTGTTTTTCCAGAACAGTGTTACTCAAAGTATGGTCCCTGGACTAGTACTGATCCCTGAGCCGTTGGCAGCTGGTCTCTGACAAGCTCTGACATTTTGCAAGAAAGAAAGAAAGAAAGAAAGAAAGAAAGAAAGAAAGAAAGAAAGAAAGAAAGAAATGTTGCCTGGTTGCATGACAAGCAATACCTGTTGAAACTCCCTCTTCTACACAGCTATTAAAAGTATAGGAGTCCATGCCAATTTTCACTCTGGCAATCCTATGTACTGGTCCCTGGCACATTGGGCAGGGGGGAATGGCTGGTCCCTCACATCAGGTAGCTTTAGATGCATTGCTCTAGAGAAATCTTCCCCAACTTGGAACCCTCCAGATGTTTTATATAACTCACATCATCCTCAGCCAAAATGAACATGCTGCAGCCCTGGGCACATTGAGACTAGGGTGGCCATGAGTCCTCTTTTTGAAAGTGTCTTTTATTTGGTGGACCATTCTGGGGCATGCATGCACTGAAAACAAAATAAGGCCCACCATTTTGTCACAGGGTCTAGGATGATTCAGCACAGATGCTTCACCATGGCTGTTTCAGCGCTGACGCTTCAGCGCTGCTGGTTGATCGCAGCCATTTCAGCGTGGCCAATAGAGTGCAGCGGATGTTGAACACTGCCCTTTCAGTGTGGCCGCCATTTCACCACTGATTGGAGCAGATGATTCAATGCAGCTCTTGTCTCCTTACATAAACAGGCATCCCCATAGGCTGTGTTCTTTCTCACAAGCCAGTTTGCAGTGGGCTGTCAGAAAAAAACAATTACTGGAAAAATTGAAGTGGAGAAACTTGAAAATTTAATGGGGGAGGGGCAGCATCTCTTCCAGTTTTGTTTTGTTTTAAACTAGAAGTCTGGCCATGCCAGCTAGGGGGGATGGAGCTGGGAACTGCAATTCAAAAAGGAAACCTTTAGCTCTGCAAATTTTCTCATAAAACTGCTCAGGCTGCATGTAAGAATTGAAGCACAGCCACTAAAAACTAGCATGTGATGCAGAATAGCCACTATAACTCAGATGTGCTCAGATAAAGATTGTTATAGCCCGGCCCACACTTTAATCTGTTAGCTTAATTGCCTGCAAAGATAAGATACAGGAAGGAGCATAGCATTATAGCAACTACTGAATTGTTTGTGTTCTGTATGTTTTCCAGATGGTACCTGTTTATGCGGTGGAAAGACCTAATGGGCAGCTTGCCCCTTGCAGGGGGGTGACGTTGATGGTGGCAGTCTGTGTGTGTGTGTGTGTGTGTCAGGAGTTAGAGACTGAACTCCATTATAAAATGGTCAAACAACTGCAGAACCATGCTGAGTCATAATGGCTGACTCCATGAACTACCAAGTTATGCCTAGTCAGGCCACTAGAGGGCAATGTCCTGTAGAAATACAGTCCTCCCTCCACATTCACAGACTCCACACTCGCGGTTCTGCATATTCGCGGTTTGCCGCAAGGGGAGGCCGGGGAAAGTGGCAACGGTGCCTCAGAGGCCCTGTCGCCACTTTCGGGAGGGAGGCGAGGGGAGCGACAACAGGACCTCCAGAGGTCCCAGGGTCACTTGGGGAGGGCAGAGGGAGGGCACGGAGAGTGACGACGGGGCCTCCAGAGGCCCCGTGGTCGCTGGCGGAGGGCGGAGGGAGGCCACGGAAAGCAATGATGGGGCCTCCAGAGGTCCCATGGTCACTTTGGGAGGGCTGAGGGAGGCTGGGGAGAATGACGACGGGGCCTCCGGAGGCCCCGGGGTCACTTGGGGAGGGCCGAGGGAGACCGCAGAGAGCGACGACGGGGCCTCCGGAGGCCCCGGGATTGCTTGGGGAGGGCGTAGGGAGGCTGGGGAAAGCGACAACAGGGCCTCTGGAAGCTCCAGGGTTGCTTGGGGAGGGCGAAGGGAGGGCTGTCATTATTAGTGGAATTTTCACATTCACGGGGATCTGTGGAACCTAACTCCTGTGAATGTGAAGGGACAACTGTATATCTAAGAGAGCTCAGAACAGAGCTCACTTCCCTCTCTTCTTGTGAATGCTGATGCCTGGTGAAGCAGTTTATCCTTCAATTGTAAATATTTGCACATATTGCAACTATTTGACTTTGAAGATAAAAGTGCCTCCTGCTTATTTGGATGTCAAACACTCTCTGTGTGAGTATTCTTGGGAATGGGTTGCTAGTAAATCTGCTGAGTTAGTTTTTTTGCTTCTGCTGGGGATTAAGTGTCCTATCATCCCCTGACTCTGTGTGTGTGTGTGTGTGTGAGAGAGAGAGAGAGAGAGAGAGAGAGAGAGACTAAGGTTCTGTCTATACAAGTGGGGTGGGAAATGGATTGCTCTGGAGTAGTAGCAATTCGCAGCAGCTGCATGGCAGCTGCAAGCGAATTACTTGCGCTTTTAAACCTGCCACCGCCAAAATGTTTTTTAAAAAACCATTTACTATAGTGTGCACAAGTGATAATTTGCCTTTACAATAGTAAAAAAAGAAAAGAGCAGAAAAGATTGCTGTTTTATCGCCTTACCAAGGTATCACTTAGCCGAAAATCCAACATCAGCAGCAGGTGCTTTTCCAGTTTGCAAGCACCACCCCTGTGCTTGTCCAGCCAATCAGCTTATGCTGCCTTGGTGCAACAACACAACTGCAACTGTTTTAATGAGCGGACACTCACATTCCCTACAGAGCTTTTTAAAAACTACAGGGAAAGCTGTGAAGGCTTCGCCAATGGAGTTTATGGTGGATTTGGCTGCCCCCTTTCTGAATAAGACATATGGATGCGAATGTCCATTTAGACAGATTGATTTCTCAGCCAATTCCGTTAGGATTATTTTCACCATCTGTACAACCCCTAAAATAGAGGACAGACAAGGAATCTTTATTGGTGAATTGAGTACCTACAAATATCAAGAGGACTGCACACCCTCCCAATTGTCCCAATTTCTCAGGAACAGCCACACTTAATGCTCTGTCAATCACACTTTTCAGCTGCCTTTAAAATTTCTTTCTTCCCCCACTTTGGAGGAGGGGAGTGCTTCAGCTTTTGTGCTTTTCATAGAATCATAGAGCTGGAGGAGAACACAAGGGCCATCCAGTTCAACCCTCTGCCATGCAGGAATACACAATCAAATCATTCCTGACAGATGGCCATCCAGCCTCTGTTTAAAAACCTCCAAAGGAGACTCCACTCTGTGAATTATTGGTTTGGTCCATTCTGTGGGCAAACCTTAAAAGAGGGACTATTCTTACTAGGTGAGTTCAGAAAAAGAGAGGGAACTGGAGAGGAGAGGAGCTACAGTTTTCAGAGATAAGGATTGGGTTCTTTTCACTTTGAATAAGGTAGCAATGTTTTCAATTACTGGTTGACCCCCATATCCATAGGGGATACATTCCAAGACACACACATCCCCGTGGATATATGAAACCATGCATAATAGGGAACCCTACTATTTTCAATGAGACAAACACCAGAAGTTGACCATAGAATCACATTGGAGGACCTGGAAATGCTTAAAGCAAACATATTTTTTCAGATGTGGATAAGTGAAATAGTAGACACCGAATCCAAGGATATGGGGGTTGACCTGTATGGATTTCCAAGGGGACAGAAGGAAAAATTGTTTATAGTGCATTTTCTGTTATGTGTTTGCACCTATCCGGACTTGTCTATCTCGGATTGGCCTTTTTAGTCATCAGCGTGCTTGCAGAAAGCGCGGGATGAGTCCTTCCTGAATCTTTGTTTGCAAAGAGAAGCCAGAGAGAGGGTTTGCACCTATGTTATATCTTTTATTTTGGGGGGATTAAGATTTGTCTTCATAGTTGCTCGCTGTATTATTGCACAGTACATATAGAATATTTCTACCATCAAGTCCTGCACTGGCATTTCATTGGATGCATGCAACTCTGAGGACATTGGAAATGTGTTCAATTTAATATATAATTTGTTATATTGTGTGTGTGGAGGTTGGCTTCAATTGTGCTTGTATTTGCCATAATAATTTATTATTGGCCCCATAGAACCCAGAAAAGGTACACTTTCTTAATGTATGAATCACTCAAGGAGATGTCCTCTTCTGCATCTTGCCTTATTTGTGGCTAACACCTTCAGCTGCAATCTTGGAAGCCATTGATTTGGGACGGAACTGGAACATGAGTAGGCTCCAAACTGGGGCAGGACTGCGTTTCTGTACAGAAAAATATGAGAAGGTGATCTTTGGGTTTTCCTTCTCTTGTGCTGGAAACAAAAACCAAGTGTGAACTGCCTACTGTGCCTGTTTCCTTTTGAAGATTGTGTGATACATGGCACCATATGGGGTGGCAAACCCCAGTTCTCCATTTGTGGTTCTTTTGAGAATCAGCATAGTGTAATGGTTAGGGGTGTTGGACTGGGAGGTGGGAGGTTCATGCCTCCACTCTGGCATGAAAGTCATTGGGTGACCTCTGCCAGTCACTCTCCTATGGTCAAACCTATCTCACAGGGTTGCTATTTTAAGTATAATTATGGGGGATAACCAGGTACACAGCCTTTAGCTTCTTTGAGAAAAGCTTGGATATACAGTACTTATAATTAGTCAGTCCATAATTGATAGAGAACTATAGCCAATGAGAGCTGACAGTATAACTGATGATATGGCCATTAGCATAGTCATCACAGTAACAGATTTACATATGGTAATTTATATGCACAGGTATATCTCATTTAGACCTCATCTGCCTAAATACCCTAAAGGTACCAGATCCAATCTGATCTTGGAAGCTAAGCAAGGGTCAGGCCTGGTTAGTACTTGGATGCGAGACCACCAGTGTATACCAGGTTTTGCAGGCTACATTTCAGATGAAGGAACTGGTAAAACCACCTCTGACTATTCCCTTCCTTTAAAAACCCTATGAAATTCATGGGGTTGCCATAAGTCAACAGGTAACTTGAAGGCGCACAAGTACACACACACACACACTTCAGTTAACAAAGCAGGTGTGTTCCTTTGCATTATTTCTTTAACAGAAAAATTTGTTACCAGAGGCAGAAATAACATGGAAAGAATAGGGATGAATTACTACACCGCAAAAATTAAGAGCAATTTAACATGTTTCAATAAAGTTTTCATTCAAACTCACAATGTGCACAGATGAAATGAAACAACCAGGTAGTCCTTGCAAAACTAAACATTTCTAAAACTAAAAAAACTAAAAAACATTTCAAACTTTCTAGAGAGCACATGAAAGCTTCTTTCAAATGCATCCAAGGATGGTTTTTAAATTTTCACCAGCCTCCACTTTTCTTATGATTTTAATTTTGGCAGCTACATCTACAGACCTATGCTTCTATAATGTGCTGGCGGTAACTGGTGAGGCAGCTTACCTGCTTTTTCCTGTTCTCTCTGCGGCTTATTGCACACCGTATTAAAGTGGCAGGGCAGCCAGAAGGTTCCACTTTCCATTCTGACCTAACACATAACATCATTGTTCTTCCAGTGTTCTGCCATTTGGGTCCCATGGGAGATGGAGGTAAAACCACATCTTTTTTCTAACCAAAAAATTTCATTAGTAAAAAGATGCGTCTTTATCTCCATTTCCTACGGGACCGAAACAGCAGAACACCGGAAGAACAACAACATCAGATGGTAAGGCATCACGGAAAAAGGAACCTTCCATCTGCCATTGTTGCTGTTGTTGTTATTATTTATATAGCACTATCTATGTACATGGTGCTTTACATTAAAACAAGCAAACAAAACAAAACACTGGGTCCTGCCAAAGGCATACAATTAAAATAAGTGACCCATAAGCCCACACAGAGGGAAGGAAGGAATAATAAACATAAAGACTATAAAATACAATTGCAAAACAAATTATCCAGATAACTAAAAAAAAACCTACAAAAAAACTTTAATTCAGCATATGATGATCCTCTCTGTTTTGCTTTTCACACATGCTAAGTAGGGGATTCTGGAGGCAGCTGCTGTTTACCTTGCCTGTTGTAAGCGGGCACGCACAGCTACAGAAGGATTGAACTGGGAAGAAGCCCCTTCTTCCCAGCTCATAGAATCATAGCATTGTTTGTCAGGATAATGGAATATGCAACCTGGTAAATTTATACTGTAAAGAGCAAGTGTGACATGTATTAGCCTGCAGGGCCCAGTGGTGAGAGGGCTAGGTGCAGCTGGCCAAAGTATCTGAGTAGGCCTGGGAAACGAGCCTTGGAAGGACGTCTTATCTCTGTGAAAGAGTGAGTGAATCTATATGGGAACCACTGTCTCTGTATCCTGTTAGACTATGCTATGTAACTATAGGCAGTTCTGTCTGGACTTTGCAGTGACAGATCTGTACTGTACTATGTGCTGTGATATGTATCTATCATGGAGGAGTCTGTGACTCACTGTAAATATCATCATATTATGCTGTAGTAAAGAGAAGTAGTTTAGACAGATGTCTTTGTCTGTGTGCGCCTGGAGAATGAAACTCTGATACAATAACTTTTGCTGCCTGGACCTCTTATTATGCTCAGAAGTTCCAGTGCACTACCATGTCATTGTGTACAAACATTCTCCTGCAAACTGTGCCCCAGGAAATCGGAACTGACCAAATATAAGAGTTCTAGGTGTGAATGAATTTCAGTGTCTCAATTTCTGCAATGCTAGAAACCCTTACATTTCCATCCAAGAAGACACAACAGAAAGGTGGAAAAGGGTGAAGAGGGTTTGGACATACGGGAAAACGTGACTAGTTGGGAAAGGTAATAATGCTAGGTAAAGTTAAAAGCAAGAAGAAAAGAGGTGGACTGAGTGATCAGTCAAGGAAGCCCTGAGTTCTTAAGTGCTGGGCAGGGCTGTAGAAAACAAGGCGTCTTGGAGGTTTTTCATTCATAGTACTGTATTGCTAAAAGTCAAAGCTTATGACAGGAATTAACATCAACAAAAACTGTGGGGGGGGGGGAGTGAAACCCAGGCACCTGTTGCTAAAAAATTCAGTTCTTGTAATGATCATCTGGAATGGAAACAGGGTCACACAGCATGACAGATGAGGAAGATGAAAGAACATAGGCAGCTGGTTTCTGGTCTATGTGGAAATAGAATTCCTAACCATAGTTAGCTACAGTTAGAGTCACCAGGGGCATTTTCACACTACATAATTATAACACTATATTCCAGTTTCATTGCTATGCCAACATCCTATGAAATCTTGGGGAAATGTAGGGAGCAGTCTTTAGAATACACAGCCAGAGAGTTCTAGTGCCTACCCAAACTGTGAACTTGCAGGGAGTTTGACTAAATGACCTTTGTGGTCTCTTCCAGCTCTATGATTCTATGGACTTTATCACATGAGGCTGAAATTGTGGAATTATGACAGGATAGTAGCACAAATGTCTTCCCGTTATCACACAACACCATTATCCTCCTGTGGTCCATCCATGCTCCAACTGTTAATTGCACATAACTTTTCATTAATGGGCACAAACTGTGAATAGCTGTCAATAGTGCTCTTTTTGTGGTATTGATGAGTGTGCAATAATTCCATCCCACTGTAGTTCCAATATTACAGCGTTCGTGGGCCGTCCTCCTGCTTTCCCCCCCTCCCCATTCCCAATGAGAACACATAATTAAACTTCCATTGGAGAGCATGGAGGTGATCTCCAGGACACTCTTTTAATGAACTGTTGTCTTTTCTCAGAAATTCTTTGTTTGTTTAATTGTTCAGTTGTTAATTTGTTGATTTCTTTGTTAATTTGTTTGTTTTTGGTGTGTTTAATCAAGGTCACATCTTCTCACAAGAACAGCCAAAATCTCACCCATGCAAAATCACAGAAATAGGAGAAAAATATATTTTAAAGGTGCATGCGTGAGCCATTTCGAAGTGTTAAAACTCCATCATTACTATGCAATGCAGAAACTAGTGGTACTACAGTGTGAGCTTCAATCCTATTCTTAAAACACTAGTAGGTGGTTGTGCAATATTCCATTAGTGGTATTGTTGCACCCTCTCCATTGACGCCCCCTTGTCGTGGGAGAGAGGCTTGCGTACCCTAATGATGTTTTGAGCTATGCTGGCGGTGGCATAATAGCCACTGGTAGGGTCTCCCATGCCAGACAGGTCAAAACCGAAGGGTCTGACAAAGAGCGTCAAAGGGCAGGATGGGCTCTCTAGCCTTGTGGCAACCGTCCTAGGAGAAGGAAAACTCCAATCCCAAACCCGGGCAGATGGTGCTCGTCCAACCCTGTAAGGTCAACCATCTAAGAGAAGGAAACTCTAATCAAACCTACGGCCCGAGGACCTCACTGCCACGTCCATGCTTGCAAGGCCACGGCAGATGAATCTCTGGTTTAAAGGGTGAGGCCAGTTCTGTGCACGCTCCGCTCCACCAGAAAAATCCATTGCACAGGCTCGAAGGACAAATCCATTTCCAAAAAAGCCCTGTAGCGACTGGCGAGGGACGAAACCGGCAGGTGTAAAGATGCACTGGAAGCCGCAGCCCCAACCCTGCATGCAGGCAGTTCAGGACATTGGTCGCTCAAGCCTGACCCGGGAGATGACAGTCTTGTTCGGCAGCATCCTGAACGACCAAGCAGCCTTTTTTAAGGAGAGCACTGCTTGCTCCATATGGAGAGGGGCCTAGAAAAGGTGGCCTAAAGAAAGCTCATCCCCAACTACCTGGTTGGCTAGCCACGGCCAACGGGAATCTTCTGATGCGGTCAAACCAAGGCAAAGAAACAAAGGCACACACCGGCCTCCAAAGGTGTAAATAAACTGACACTTGCATGCTGGAACATCAGAACCATGCAAGACTCTGAAGATAGTGGATGGCCTGAGCGTCGTTCTGCCCTAATAGCCCTTGAACTATCACGGCTTAATATTGACATCGCTGCTCTCAGTGAAGTTCGCTTCCATGAGGAAGGCAGCCTTAAAGAACATGGCACCGGCTACACACTTTACTGGTCTGGCAAACCCAAAACCGAAAAACATCTGTCAGGAGTAGGCTTTATGATTAAAAACTCCATTGCCTCCAAACTCGAAACCTTGCCAACAGGACACTCTGGTCGCATTATTTCCTTACGCCTCCCACATGTTGTTCTCTTCAGTATATATGCCCCAACTATGCAAGCCGACCCTGTAGAGAAAGACAAATTCTACACAGACCTACGCCAACTCATACAAAAAGTCCTTGTAGAAGATAAAATTATTATCCTTGGTGACTTCAATGCCAGAGTAGGAAAGAACTCCGAAGCCTGGAAAGGTGTCTTAGGCAAGCATGGTGTTGGAAATTGCAATGATAACGGATGCCTCCTGCTAGAGTTCTGTGCAGAACAACAGCTGACTATTACAAACACTATCTTTCAGCAGAAAGATAGCTTGAAGACAACCTGGATGCATCCCCGATCCAAACATTGGCACCTCATTGACTACGTTCTAGTCCGTCAGAGAGACATTCGTGATGTCCGTCATACACGAGTGATGCCCAGTGCAGAATGCCAAACAAATCATCGCCTCGTCAGGTGTAAACTAAATCTTCATCTTAAGTTCAAACCTAAGAGGGGTGGCATCTTAAAGAAGAGACTCCAAGTCAACAATCTTCAACAAGCTACCATGAGAGACAACTCCCAGGCAAATCTACAAACGAAACTTGAAGACCATCCTACAGATCCTTCTCCTACAGTGCTTTGGCAACATATCAAAAACAGTATCCTCCAGTCTGCAGAAGAATCCCTCGGCTTCTCCCACAAGAAAAATCAAGACTGGTTTGATGAAAACAACCAAGAGATCCAGGAGCTGTTGGCAAGGAAGAGAGCTGCTCACCAGGCATACCTCGCCCAGCCAACCTGTCATGTAAGAAAAGCAGCTTTCTGCCTCACATGTAGCAAACTACAACAAAAACTCCGAGACATGCAGAACAAGTGGTGGATCAATATAGCAGAAAAGACACAACGCTGTGCAGATCTGGGTGATCATAGAGGATTTTATGAAGCTCTTAAAGCAGTGTTTGGACCTACTTATCAGGTCCAAAGCTCCTTATACAGTACAGATGGTCAAACATTAATTACTGATAAAGCCTCCATCCTAAATCGTTGGGCTGAACATTTTCAAAGTCTCTTTAGCGCCAACCGAGTAGTCCAAGCCTCAGCTATCCAATATATGATACAAAAACCAATGAAAGATGAATTGGACATAGCTCCCACTTTGGAAGAGACCCTTAAGAACATACAGCAGATGAAAAACGGCAAGGCAGCTGGGATTGATGGAATCCCACCTGAAGTTTGGAAACACGGAGGTCATGCACTCTACGAAAAATTCCACGAATTCCTTGTGAATTGCTGGGAAAAAGGGGAACTGCCATCAGACCTCCGAGATGCAGTCATCATCACCCTGTACAAGAAAAAAGGAGCAAAATCCGATTGCTCAAACTATCGAGGCATAACACTGCTCTCTATTGCTGGAAAAATCCTTGCAAGGATACTCCTGAACAGATTAGTTCCTGCTATTGCAGAAGAACTTCTTCCTGAAAGCCAATGTGGCTTCAGAGCCAATAGGAGTACTACAGATATGGTATTTGCCCTTAGACAACTGCAAGAGAAATGTAGAGAGCAGAACAAGGGTCTCTATGTAACATTTGTCGACCTCACCAAAGCCTTTGACACTGTAAGTAGAAAAGGTCTGTGGCAGATCCTGGAAAGGCTAGGATGTCCCCCCAAATTCCTTAAAATGATTATCCTGCTACACGAGGGCCAGCGTGGTCAAGTCAGATATGGCGATGCTCTTTCAGAGCCCTTTCTAATAACTAATGGAGTGAAGCAAGGTTGTGTTCTTGCTCCAACTTTCTTTACAATCTACTTCAGTATGATGCTCCAAAGGGCTATGGCAGAGCTTGAAGAAGACGACGGCATCTATATACGCTACCGTACTGATGGTAGCTTGTTTAACTTAAGCCGTCTGAGGGCTCACACTAAGACTCTAAACTATCTAGTCCGTGAGCTGCTCTTCGCCGACGATGCTGCCCTTGTTGCCCACACAGAAGCAGCTCTGCAGCGCCTAACATCCTGCTTTGCAACAGCTGCAGAGCTGTTTGGGCTAGAAGTCAACCTGAAGAAAACAGAAGTTCTTTACCAGCGTGCACCACAGGATGAACACCACCATCCCCACATTGCCGTCGGCAAATCAGTGCTCAAGTCGGTTCAGCAGTTCACCTACCTGGGAAGCATCATCTCCTCAGATGCCAAGATTGACAAAGAGATCGATCACAGATTAGCAAAGGCATATAGTGCATTTGGAAGACTTCACAAAAGAGTCTGGAGCAATAAACACCTGAGGCAAAGCACAAAAATCAGTGTGTATAGAGCCATCGTACTGTCAATCCTCCTTTATGGATCTGAAACATTGGTCACCTATCGCCACCACCTACGACTCCTCGAGCGCTTTCATCAGCGCTGTCTACGCACAATCCTAAATATACACTGGACTGACTATGTGACGAATGTTTCTGTCCTTGAGCAAGCAGGGATCACCAGCATTGAGGCCATGATATTGAGAACACAGCTGCGCTGGGCAGGGCACGTTTCTAGGATGGAGGACCATCGCCTCCCAAAAATACTACTCTACGGTGAACTCACCACGGGTCAGCGTAAGAGGGGCGCTCCAAAAAAGCGATACAAAGACTCCCTGAAACAACATCTCAGGCTTGGCCAAATTGATCACCAACAGTGGTCCGCCCTGGCCTCACATCGGGAGGCATGGAGACGCACTATCCACAATGCTGCAGCCTTATTTGAGAACTCACGCCGAACAAGTCTTGAAGAGAAACGACAATGCAGAAAGAATCACAACCCAAAAACATCACCCAAGGAGACCTTCTGCTGTGCTTTTTGCAACCGGACTTGTTTATCTCGGATTGGCCTTTTTAGTCATCAGCGCACTTGCAGAAAGCGTGGGATGAGTCCTTCCTGAACCTTCGTTTGCGAAGAAAAGCCAGAGAGAGAGAGAGAGAGAGAGATTGTTGCACGATTACAGCAACGTGCGATAATTAATTTATTCATGCAAATATGATTCTATTTCCGCAACTGCGGAATTACAGTGTTTTTAGATGCTTGTGTGATAAAGTCCTATGATTCTATGAATCCCAGAATTGCATAGGATGCAGCCATAACAGTTAAAGTGGAATCATAGTGCTATAATTGTGTATGGTGAAAGGATCCAAGGTCTCAGGGCACCAGTTGAACTCTAAGGAAATTGCTCAGCTTCCTCAGGTCTCCATGTAGGGAGACAAATCTCAGGGTGAGCAGTGCTACAGGAAAAAGATTTGGTTTTTATGTGAGAGGGGGCTTTAAAAGCCTGGGCATCTGTCTCCAGCCATTACCAGCTGGCACTGGGCTCTCTGGTTCACTACAAAGGTATGGTGTGTATGTGCTATGGTTGCACATCATTCATGCCCCAAAAAGCCAAGGTCCTGTCCCCTGGGGGTGTTTAGACAATGAAAAAAATCCTTACAGAATGCAAGGGGAATACCTTTTATCTAGATGAGCTCCCACAGGGATTTGTCATATTTGAAAGAAGAGCCCAAAACTCCAAGTACTGGGTGATAACAGCCTTCGCTGTTTCTCATGATGTGTTGTTTTTGTTTTTGTTTTTTGTAAATATGTGGAAATGCACATTTTAGCCCATTTGAACAACCAATTCAAATTGGGGCCCATCCTGGAAGTCAAAACGTGATTGGTTGGATGTGCGTGGGTGTGGGCTTTCCAGCAATGAAGCGGCTGGAGCCACCATTGTTGGTTTCCAGGGAAGCCAGTGTGCGCTATTTTCAAGCAGCAAAGCAAAAAAGAAGATCTGATTTAACAAGGGGATAAAAAGGGAAATAGAGGGAACTTTTGGAGAATAGTAACACAAGTAATTCACTCGTGACCACCATCTTTACTCACAGGCGTGCTCCTTGTGAACTTCAGACTCAGATAGCTTCCCACGCCAGTGATCATGCGAATGCCTTGTGGAGACAAATGAACGCTGGTGAGATGGTGAGTTAATGAGCAATTTTCCACAATTAATTTTCCTGTCTAGCTGAGCCCCTGGTCTCAGGTTTTAACCCTGAAATCTCAGGGCAAGGAAGGCTGCTACTTGGCAACCCTACCTGGATAGGAAGGGCTTCCTCACACAGCACAGAGTTAAAACCAGTGAATTTATTACTATAAGATAGAAAGACATGGGCCATCCACATGCGCAGCTTTATATGGTAACTGGAGAAATTAATGGAGGATATAGTAGTTTTTCATACACATATATTCCCTCTAGTACCAGAGGTAGCGTGCCTGTGTATATCAATTCCTGGCAGGCACAAAGAGTGAAGGGTTCATTATTAATATAAGGTGATAAAGACAGAAAGGCAACATTCTGTATGCTTTTATTTTCTCTTTTTTCTTATTTATTTCACTTAAGAAATAGTTTTGTTTCTGATTTAAGCCCATATTGCACAAAAAATTATTCTTACTGCACATTTTATTTTCCTACTGCATAAAATGTACCCAGCTATACTTTGGAATAATGCCTAAAACTAACTCTCTCTGCCTCCCTCTCTCTCTCTCTCTCTTGTCTCTCTCTGTTTCTGCGTACTCTTATAGTAACAGCAATAGCACTTCTATTTCAATACCACTTATCAGTGTCAAAGCACTCCCTAAGCGGTTTCCAATGTGTTAGCTAATTGCCCCCACAAGCCGGGTCCTCATTTTACCGACCTACAGAAGGATGGAAGTCTGAGTCAGCCTTGGAACCCTGCAGGATGGAACTCACAATATTGTGGCTGCATTACTGACATTTAACCACTGCGCTGCCAGGGCTCCCTTGAACTTGTATCTTGTTTGTGGAATTCTCATAGACACCTGGTGTGCTACAGTGTGAACAGAAGCCTGGATTGGGTACTGGTGGTGGTGATGACTGTGTGCCTTCAAATCATTGGCAATTTATGGTGATCCTATGGTGACCCTATCACTAGGGTTTCTTGCAAGATTGGTTCAGAGGGGATTTGCCATTGCCTTCCTCTGAGGCTGAAAGCCCCAACGGCACTCAATGGGTTTCCATGGCCAAGTGGTGATTCAAACCCTGGTCTCCAAACATCCTAGTCTAACAACTATCCCAGTCTGGCAGAAACAGTTCTGATTAATCCTTTATCATTCACTTTTCAGCTCTTTTAAAATGTCCCAGTTTCTTTTTCTTCCTCCTGCTTTCCTCTTTTGTCCCAAGCTTACTTCAATGGCTGCAAACTGAGTTCCAAGTCCAAAAGTAGTTCGCACTCAGCAAACTCAGCAGTGGGGAGAGAAGTGGAGAGGGCTGAATCTTTCCCTTCCCAGTAGGCTCAGGCAAAAGCAAACTGATGCTCCCTCTCTTAGCTTATATGTTCTTCCTCATTAATATTTTTTTTCCATTTTTGACCACACTCTGATGTTGCTTGGCCACATGTATCCTGGTTTTTATCTATGAAATGTTGGAGGGCATGTAACACAAGAGCCAGCATTTTGTAGTGGTTTTGAGTGTTGGACTACAACTCTGGAGAACAGAGTTCAAATCCCCGCTGGGGCATGGAAATCCACTGGGAGACCTTAGGCAAGTTGCACTCTCTCAGCCTCAAAGAAAGGCGTGTGGCAAACCCCCTCTGAGTAAATCTTGCCAAGAATACCACATGATAGGTCACCTTAGGGTTGCCATAGGTCAGAAATGACTTGAAGGCACACAACAATGCAACACGCAAACCACTGGCTCTCACAGGAAAACACTTCCTGTGTTTTCTTTTCCTGATATTTGAGTCTTTATAGATATAATCCTTATACCCTCAAATAAATATCAGGAAAAGAAATCACAGGAAGCACAAACATAGGCCCCAAAATGGCACTCATTCCTGTGACGTGCTTGGAAACCTCTGTGCTGACAAGTGATAGTTGGCAGAGAGGGCTGATGGAACCAGTGAACCACCACGGAGTCGATCAGATGGTCATATCCTGTATGGTTCCAAAATGTGTGAACCCTGATCTATTTCTGGGGTGGAAATATGCTAAACTGAAACCTGCTGTATGGTGAGGCTGACCTATTTGCATTTTGATTATGACATGTTTGCATTTTATTTACTGTGCGCTAATAGAATATGTCTCAGCATTTTTCTGCATATTAGAGACGTCCCAGAGAATGGGCCGTTTGGAGGCCAAAACTCATTGTAGAATGAGGGGTGGAGAGTTTAGCTGAATGACCTGTTTTTTTAAAACAAACAAACAAAACAAAACAAACTTTGAATAAGCCTGTTTTGTCACCATCCTATTTATTTATTAGTTTCCTATATATTGTTGGGCTCAGTATTATTTAATTCTGATAGCAATTCTGAAAGAAAGAAAGAAAGAAAGAAAGAAAGAAAGAAAGAAAGAACTCATAAACCTGAAGACTGTCCATGTCCCATCTTGATAATACAAGAATTAGCTGGGAGTTGACTTCCTTGGGAAAGAAGTGGAGCCTAGTTGTAGAGATGAAGCTGAAACAAGTCTGGTCTATAAAGTCTTCCATTCAAACGTCATTTTAGGCATGAACTTTTAGGTGGTTTTCTCAGCTTCATCCCCACCATATGCAATATATAGGTTCAAGACATTATCAAAATGGTTTACAAAGCTATTCATGAGGTCCATTCTTTCCTCCAATGAGCTCAAGAAGTCATATTTTTCCCTTTTCCTCTCCCCATCTTTATCCTAACAACCCCCCTGTGTGGTGGGTCAGGTGGAAGCAGAGAGAGAAAGCGAGTGATCCAAAGGCACCCAGTGAGTTTCATGGCTCATTGAAACCAGAACTTCAGACTTATCTAGACGATGAAAAAAACTTCTCATAGAATGTGAGGAGAATACCTTTTCTTCCAACGAGATCCTGCAGTGATTCGCTGTCTTTGGAAGGAGGGGGTCCCACAATGCCATCTCTCTCTCTCTCTCTCTCTCTCTGGCTTTTCTTCGCAAACAAAGATTCAGGAAGGACTCATCCCGCGCTTTCTGCAAGCGCGTTGATGACTAAAAAGGCCAATCCGAGATAAACAAGTCCGGTTGCAGAAAGCACACCAGAAGGTCTCCTTGGGTGATGTTTCTGGGTTGTGATTCTTTCTGCGTTGTCGTTTTTCTTCAAGACTTGTTCAGTGTGAGTTCTCAAATAAGGTTGCAGCATTGTGGATAGTGCGTCTCCATGCCTCTGTGAGGAGAATACCTTTTCTCCCAACGAGATCCTGCAGTGATTCGCTGTCTTTGGAAGGAGGGGGTCCCAAAATGCCATATACTGCACAAGAAAAGCCTTTGTGGATTTTCCTGAATTTTAAAAAATAATGTGAGGAAATGCGTATTAGTGCTTGTTAGGACAACCAGTTCAATTTGCTGTGCATTTTCGGAGAGGGCGGAACTGGAGAGCGAATTGGTTGGACATGCACGGGGGGGGGGGGCTGTCCAGCAAGGCATTCTGCTGGATTTTTGAGCTAGTGATCATGAGCTTTTTTTGCTCTGCTGAGGTGCCCAAATAACTTTTTTTAAGCAGAAGGCTGCACTTGCACACCTTTGCTTTAAAGTTTAAAAAAATACTATGCAGCAGCGGCAACACATAACATGCTAATTTATGGCTGCCATCTTGATTTGTGGGCATGTGAATTTCAAACGTGGATAGCTTCTCAGCCTATCATGGTTGCTGAAAGACCATGAAGACAAAAGAACACTGCTGCAAATATGCAATAATGTGCAGAACTGAGCAATATATATATATATATATATATATATATATATATATATATATTCTCTCGTGTAGATGAGGCCCTGGATCTCCCAAATCCAAACCCAACACCCTAACCAATACACTACATGTGCCCAAGTTCTCAGTTGTGATGGGCATCCTTATGTGCTCTTCCAGATGGGGCAAATTGTTGGAAGATCCAAATGACATTTCATTATTTCAGGCTATTTCTCCTCCTTTCCTACATTGTTTTGAAAGGTTTCATTCCTACACTAAAAGCATATTTTTCTTTTTTTTAAAAAACCCCAACACCAATACAATTGGTTTTCATGTAACAACTGAAGTTTGTTGTTGTTGTGTACCTTCAGATCAACTCCGACTTATGGCAACGCTATCATAGAGTTGTCTTGGCAAGATTCTTCAGAGGGGGTTTGCTGTTGCCTTCCTCTGAGGCTGAAAGGGTGTGACTTGCCTTAAGGTTACCCAATGGGTTTCTATGGCTGAGCAGAGATTCAAAACCTTCTGGAATCCTAGTCTAACATTCAATCCACTTCACCACCTCAGTCCCAATAAAAATTTGTTCTTGTTATTTGCAAGGTTGACTTGGACTTATGGTGACCCTATCTACAGCAGGCCTCCAAGACCTCTGATCCTTGATTGCCCTGAGTTTTACAAACTCGGGGCCATTGTTTCCTTGATCTAATGAAATCTATTTCTAGTGCGGTTGTCCTTTTTTCATACTGCCTTCCACTTTAACAAGCATTATTGTCTTCTCCAGTGAGTCATGTTGACTCATGATAGGTCCAAAATACAACAGCTTCACTTGATTCATCTTGGCTTTTATGGAGAGTTCAGGCCCAATTTGCTCTAGGATCCAGTGCAGTGAGTGGGGCCTTTTCCACCAGGCAGATGGGTCTTGGGTCCTTGCTAGCATCATTGCCAAAATAATGGACAGCTATCCAGTGGCATGACAGAGTGAAGTTATATTAATGACCTTATTGGATTTTTTGCATTCATTTGCAGTTTGAAGCTGGGAAAAGGTATGATGGCTGGGAACCACCTGGGGAAGTGAATTTTTTCTCTGTTGCTAACCTATTTGTAAAATTCTCATACCTATTGGGGGAGTGGGGGGGTAATACACACTTTGATTTTCTTTGTTTGTTTCTGCACTATATAACCTTTGGGAGTTCACCTTCCATTGGCCTCACCTTGGGAGGTCTACCCCAGCCCAAGAGCTCTTCATATATCCAGTGATGGGGAATTTGATTGTCAGCTGAGGGACAGCCTGAGTAGAATTAGTTTGGGGGCCCATTTCTGAGTAGAATTAATTTGGGGGCCCATTGGCTGTGAGTGGTGCTGGACCCCCACCAGCAAAAGGACTGGAGTGTTTCTCTGTTGTGTACCATCTCTGTTATGTGTACTAGTTTAGTAGATAGTGGTAATGCTGTGGATGTCATTTACCTGGATTTCAGCAAAGCATTCAATAAGGCCTCCCATGATATTTTGATTAGCAAAGCAACTAAATATGTAATAGAAACACCATCAGATGGTTCCATAATTGGTTGGAAAACTGTGTTCAAAGAGTTGTCATCAGTGGCTGTGCTTCAAATTGGAAGGAGGTCCCAAGTGAAGTACCACAGGTTTCTGTCCTGAGAATGACACTCTTCAAAGCTTTGGAACTCCCTTCCCAGAGAGGCTAGACTGGCACCCTCCTCACTATCTTCGGCAGGCCTTTGAGGATTGATTTTTTTATTTATTTATTTTATGTGAAATAGATCTTGTATAGTATGCTGGAATTTTAGTAGTAGTTCTTTAATGGTTTATAAATTGAACTGGTTTAATTTTTCACTTTTATGATGGTTTCACTTTTATGATGGTTTAATTGTTTAACTTTTTTGGTGTGTTTTTATAAAATCTGCAAAGATACCATTTTTTTGCATACTAAAAGCTAAATATGCACACATTTCATTCAAAGAAATGGAAATAAATATATTTCTTTCTATACAGTTTAAATCCCAATTTACAATTGCATCATTTTCATGGAGGAGGTGGCACAGACTGAACGGAGGTTTGAGATGTATAACTTGAGCACACTGAAAAGGTGCTATATAAAGCTTGAGTCATGAATTCCTAGTTTCTTTTCAAAACAGCAGTTCTAAAAGGCTAGTTTGTGTGTAGAAATTAATTACTGGGAACTCTTTCTGTCATATTGCCTTGTGAATCTGAATAGAACAATTATGAAACGAATGTGCATGTTTGTATAGGAATTTTTTTTTTTAACTTTGATGTGCTGTGAATTTTTAGATGTGTTTGTTTTAACTGTTGTAAGCCACCTTGGGTCCCAAACTGGGGAAAAGGCAGGATATTAATACTAACAACAACAACAACTCCTATATTTTAATATCTATGCAACAGGGAGAAATTCAGTTTCCCCCCTCACTCCCGCCCCCAGAAACATAGTGACAGGAAAGGTTTCTCCAGCTGAATTTCTACCCTTCACAGGAGCATTGTGAAAGAAATGAAAACCCTACTTCTAGATGAGGGAAATGTTTCATTTCCCTATCATACTGGGAAGCAGAACTGTAGAACAAAGGCCTGACCTATATTCTTGCTGTTGTGCTGAAGCTACCACAAGCCTGTTGAGGTGAGGGAGAAGAACCATTGTGAAGATATATTTCCGTAATCAGCTCACCCACAACTTCACATTCAGGTTGGAAAGAACTACATGTCATTCTTCAGCTGAGCTGCTGTCATAGAGTTTATGAGGCCTTCCACACTTGGGATCCACGAGGAACCGCAATGCAACAGGATGTGGAAGTTACAAGGTGATGAAATCACTACGGGATGTTTGTTCCATTTCTTCAAGGCATCTTCCTTCTGCTAGCGTAGACCCTGCAATGCATCGTGAAATGTGTCTTAACCACTCAACCCAGCAGTGCATCAGTTTTCCACAGTGGCAAACCAGACACAGTTTATTGTGCATTAAAATGGCCAACAAAGCTTGTGAACCATGGGTTGCCCAGTAGTTCTGACTGATTAATTAGCTAGTTTGATTGATTGATTGATTGATTGATTGATGTTTATATATTTTTTAAAATCCCATCTTTTCTCCAATAAGTCAAAAAAAAAAAAGCCCTCTCTTCACTTTATCTTTACAACAACCCTGTGAAGTAAAGTCAGGGTGAGAGAAAGTTATGATACAAGTACAACCATTAAGAGCGGATCTACACTGGCTCTGTAATCTGGGGCCAGTCCAGAGCATTATGTTCTGGAGCTGCCTCAGAGCGACACAATGCTGGCCACATGCACTGGCCATAGTCCAGAACCGTGCCATAGTCCAGATGGGCCATTGGGCTGACACCATATCAGCTCCACTGGCCTGCCTTCCTCGGTGCCACTGCTACGTCCTTACTCACTGGCCAAGCACCTCTCTGCATGAGCCTGGCCATCACCATCACTGCTGGTGGTGTCAGAATGGAGTGCCCGTGTGATCTGATCAACAAGGAGGGGGTAGAGCAAACCCTTCCTTGTTGACCACATAGCTTTTGATATTTGCCATCAAGTTGGCTTCAGGTTATGGTGACCCTATGAACAAAGACTTCCAAGAGCTCCCCCAGCCCCAGTCATCAATGGCCTTGCTCAGATCTTGTAAAATCTGGGCCTTGCTGTTTTCTTGACTGAGTCATAGAATCATAGACTTAGAAGAGACCATTAGGGTCATCTAGTCCAACCCCCTGCCCTGCAGGAACACACAATCAAAGCACGCCTGATAGATGGCCGTCCAGCCTCTGTTGGAAAACCTCCACAGAAGGAGACTCTGCCACACTCCGAGGTAGCACGTTCCACTGCTGAACAGTTCTTACTTTCAGGAAGTTCTCCATTCTCAATATGACATCCCTTCAAATATTTAAACATGGCTATCATGTCACCTCTTAACCTTCTTTTCTCCAAGCTAAACATACCCAACTCCATAAGCCACTCCTCATAAGGCATGGCTTCCAGACCTCCCACCATTTTGGTCGCCCTCCTCTGGACATGTTCCAGGTTCTCAACATCCTTCCTGAACTGCGGTGCCCAGAACTGGACATAGTATTCCAGGTGAGGTCTGACCAAAGCAGAATAGAGAGTCAATCCATCCCTAATGTGCCTTCAAATGTATTCAGTAGAGTAAGACCCCCATATCCGCTGGGGATTGGTTTGGGGTATGTGTGGATACAGAAAACCATGGATAATAGCAAACACCATTGAAAATAATGGGACTTCTGGTTTAAAATACCATATAGACTTGCCTTGGAGGATCTAGAAAATGGCTAGAGAGGACACATTTTCTAGGATGACTCTATGGTAGGTGTGCTGTTTTGTGTCCCATGGATAATCAAATCAGTGGATAATGAATCAGTGGATACAGGGGTCCTACTATATTATGGTCTCTTCCAAAGAATCATGTCATCTCAGGATAGCAAGCATAATGTGTGTTATATAGAGTTTTTGTGGTAACCTTAGTACATTTTTACTGTAAGATGCCTTGATGTCTTTCTTAGAACTTTAGCAATGAAAGCAAATAATTAGGGTAATATATCCCATCATCCTCAGCCAGCCAGGCTAGCCCTGCCTGTAATGATCTACCCTGTGTTTCCATGTAGCCATTCAATAATCCCATCGCCTGACACAGTCTCTCTAATGCCTGAAAAGAGGCTCTTGGGGGAAATTTGAATCAGGAGACCTGCCAAGTCTGCTTAGGGCACTGAGGTCACTGCCAGTGACAGCTCAGCTGTTTAATTGCAAATCCTGGAGGCTTCCCCAGACATCCCCGCATCACAATAGGGAAGTGAATTTCATAACTTCAGATTCTTGGTTTTGGCAGCTGCTTCCTAATTTGCCGGCAGCGGGTGATGTAATATGCCGGTTTTCATGTGTGCTATATACTCCTCTTGTCTTGTCTGAGAAATGCAAGCTAAGGAGAGTCCTCCATCCCCCGCACACCTGATACAGGACTGCCAGCTAACTCACACCTAGGGTGAAACTGCTGTCTGGCTTGGTAAAAAAATACAGACAAGGGATTATAGTAGCAAGTGAGGCCTGAGGAGTAGTGCTGGCTGAGTGCCATGTCAGTTGAATCACTCTTGGGGGAAGAAAATCTGGGCTCTAAAAATAGCTTCACTTTTCCCTGAGGCATGAAGAAAGAGGAAGGATGAAGAGAGGCTGAAGGAGGGCGCAATGAAGAGATGGTGCCCAATTTAAACTGGGAAATTCTAGATGGAGCAGAAACCAAGAGAGTCCCAAGGATCCTACCCTCCCCACATCCCGGGCGGGAAGCTTGATAGACTGGCATCTGAATGCCATCTTGAAAGGGGACAATAAGGGGAGCAGCTAGAGAGTTCCACATCCTAGGTACAGGTGGTGACGAAGGAAAAATGAGGAAGGAATTAAGGCCAGAGTTCAGAAATGCATCACCTCCAACTGTCCCAGTTTGGCAGGGACAGTCCCAATTAATTGTCTGCCATCCGACTTTTTTCAACTGCCTTTAAAATGTCCCAGTTTCTCTCTTTTCATCCCACTTTCTCCTTTTGTCCTCAGCAGAATAGAGTGGCACTATTACGTCTCTCAATCTAGACACTACAGCCTAGAATCGCATTGGCTTTTTAAGCTGCTGCATCACACTGTTTTCTCATGTTCAGCTTATAGTCTACTAAGAGTCCTAGATTCCTTTCACATGTACTGTTGTCTCCATTGAACAAGAAGTCTCTTGTTCTTCCTTTTTTGTTGTCACCTTCTGTTTCTCTGCTTATTATAGTAGTTCTTATCCTTGTGGACAAGTCATTCAACAGTTGCATTCAGGGTTCTGACTCTGTTTCTGTCCCCTTTTATTTTTGTTTCTCATCTCTCCTTAACTGTTTGAAAAGTTTCATCTGTCAGCCATTGAAGCTTCCACAGTAGCACCCCTGCATCTGCTGAGTCACCACCCACAGATTCAGTTATCCACAGATGGTGACAGCAGGGGTGATGGATGGGGGGGGAGGAGAGAAATGGTGATGCGGGCCAAAATGGCGATGTGGGGCAAAGGGGGTGAAGGGAGAGGAGGAAACATCTCCCTCCCTCCTCCCTTTGCCCCCAGGATCGCTCCCAGGGCCAAAATGGCGATGCGGGGGCAAAGGGAACGATCTCACCCCCCTTTCCCTGAGATGGCCCCTAGGATGCCATTCACTATTATCCATGGAATTCACCATCCGCAGAAGGGCTTGGAACTAATCCCCCATGGATGTGGGGATGCTACTGTATTTCTTTTTGGCTACAGATAATGTATTTTCACATTCCCCCCACCGCAACAGTATCCCTGGCTTCAGTCCAGAGTTTTTCTGGCTCCCAGTCAATTAGGCTTAATAGTGCAAATCTATTGTTTACGTTCTCTTTCAATTCTATGGGGATGTTCTTCAGGATGTATTTCAGTACAGTGATTGATTAAGTGTTCTTCTTTACCTTCACTCTAATATTTGCACTTCATGGTCTGTGCCACAATCTGCTCCTGGTCTTGTTTTTGCAAAGATAATGGGTCTTAGCCACCTTCCGCTTCCAATAATGTAGTCTGTTTGATTACTATATTGGCCATCAGGTGATGTCCATGTCTACAGTCGCTTCTTGGGTTGCTTGTAGAATGTGTTTGCAATGAACAAAACTGTTGGCCTTGCAAAATTCAGTCAGTTGCTCTCCTGCTTCATTTCTTGATCCTAGTCCAAATTTTCCTACAATCTTTGCTTCTGCTCTGTTTCCACTTTTGCATTCCAATTGCTTATGATTAATAAGAAGTCCTGTTTTGTGGTGTGATCCATTTCTTTCGGGATGCCAGCATAGAATGCTTCTGTTTCTTCTTCCTCTGCCTTTGTAGTTGGAGCATAAACTTGGATTAAGGTTATCCCTGAAGCCTTATTGACATGATTTGGTCAGACTTTGCATTATATCCTTTGACTGCTTTTTCTACATTTCTCCTCACTATAAATGCCACCCCACTTTTTCTTAGATTTTCATGTCCTGAATAAAACATTGTGTAATTATCTGGTGCAAAATGTATTCTAGCTAATCTTACTGTAGCCATGTGTGCCTGCCTACAACAGGCAAAGTAAACAACAGCTGCTTCTAGAATCACTTATTGAGCCTGTGTGAACAGCAGAATGGAGAGAAAATTGGAAGGTGAATTACCCTGTCTCACCAGCTACTCTAGCATGTTAAAAAAGCATAAATTGATAGGCCAAAATGGAAATCACAAGGAAAATGGAAGCTAACGGAAGAGAGGGGGGGAAATTCTGGATGCATTTTAGAAGAAACGTTCAAGTAATCTCTAGAATGTTCTAAATGTTTTTGTTTGTTTATGCAAGTTTTCCCTGACCTGGTTGTTTCATTTCACTCGCTTATATTGTTAGTTTGGATAAAAAGTGTGCTGAAACATGTTGAACTGCTCTTCTTTTTGTGGTGTAGGAAGTTATCCCTATTCTTTCCATGTTATTTCTACCTGTGGTACCAAATTTTTTGCTAAAGAAGCAATGCCCAGGAAAACATCTACTTTGTTAACTGAGGCATACCTGTATTGCTAAAGCACTTTAGCTCTTCAGCTCAGTTACACAACAGTTTTTATCATGGGGAGAAGCAAGATTTCCTCATCCCAAGTTCATCCCTTTGTTGTTTACATGATTTTTCATGGGATGAACAATATCCCAGGATTGTTGTTTACACGACAACCTTTTCCATGACAAAAGAAAGATCCCAAGACATAGTATTCCATGGGTTTTTTTGTTTACACAGAAAAGGCTCCGGGATATTATTTTTTTTAGCTGTCAGTCAAGGAAGCGATTACTCGTTTTTTCACAACCTCGGAGATATCCTGTGGAGTTTCCTGCCATGAGCGATGCTACTGGCTGCCACAAATGTTTGCTCGAGCTTCTGCATTGGTCAGAGAAGGAAGGCAAAGGCAATCCCCTCTGCACAATTCCTTTCAAAAAAATCTCCTGATGGGCTTGCCTTAGGGTCTCCAGCTCCATTTACACTAGATAACGTGGCTGTAAATCCACAGAGGAAGGAACTTGCAAAGCCACCTAAGAAAACCAGTTGAAATTTGTTGGGTTGCAATAAATCAATAGGCAGCTTGAAAGCGCACACACACACACACACAGCTTCTGCAGCCAGGCGGAAAGGCTTTCACCAGATAGGGGAGGGGTACAGGGACAAGCTTTCATTTGAGCCGAGAGAGTGTCAATGCACAAAAGGGTGACTGACCCCTCCTTCTCTGAACTCTTTGCCCACCCCTGCCCACCTCAATTTCCAGCCATCACCTACTCCCAAGATATTTTGACCCTACCTATTCACATATCCGATTTTCCACAACCTCCTGAGACTTTTTTAAAAATGCGGGACAAACTGAGGGATGGAAAGTCATGCTCCTTGGAGGATATATGGTGGCCCCCCCTTCTGAAAAGGTTGAGATCGTCACAATGAATGTGTGAACAACCAGGGTTCATCACGAGTTCATCTCACAACATTTTCGTCATGTAAAATGTCCCCCTGAATAGTAACAAATATAAAAGGCTCAGCGGAAATTGGTGAAAATCAGCTTCTGAGATGTTGCACAAGACAGGATGGGAGGGGGAAGAAGATGAAGGAAGAGGGAGGGAGGGAAATAAAATGGGGGTATTTCATGTAAGAGACTGGATGTAACCCATAAATAAGTAGGTACAATAAAACAAAAAAGAATTGGAACCTCTTGAGACTTCCAGAGACTTTTTCCCCCTTCCCATCTAGAAACACCTTAAAGCATTTATGGCATTTATTTTTTATATACTAACATCAGATGACATCATAACATCAGATATTACTAACATCTGAAACAGCATGTCAGCCTGTGACTCCAATTATCACTTTTCTTTCTTCATTTTTTAACATCTTTTGCCTGATGAAGAAGCCAGTAGAGCTTCAAAAGCTTGCATCATGTGTTTTGCATTTGGCTGACTGATAAAGGTTTCACTTTTTTGTGGGTTTTGGATTTTGTTTAGAAGCTTTTTTGTTAACTCCCCTCAAGTCGATTTAAAGTTATGGCTACCCCCCATAACACAAGACAGTCCTTGCTGTGCCTCAGTCTTACCATCTAAAAAGATATGACACAAAAGGAAAAGTAGATGGGGAGGGGAAAGGAAAATGCAGGCCCACATTCTCAAACATGCCCTTAAGGCATATGCAAAGGTTCCTCTTTGGGTGCATGTTATGGGTGTGAAAGATACTGTTGCAGTGTTAAAAGGAAATGAAGAATGTATGAATCACAGTCAAGAAATGTAATTTGCCATTGTGGTTTCTGTTGTTGGCTGGATGCAAAAGCAGTTTACCATTGTCATACATGCATTTTTTTTACTTGTAATAGTGATTTGAGTCTTTTTTCAAAAGCCAGTGCATCTTAATTTCCCATTCAGCACCAGGACAGTTCAAAGCATTTCGAAATACTTTTCATAATAAGATATTCTTGCTGGGAGAATCCATTCCCAACTCCTGCCAGCTAATGTGAAAATTGCAGCTAAACTTAAAGGGACAGGGAAACTTGAAGCTGGTGGCAGATGACATCATTTTCCCTACTAATGAAAAAGTCCCAGCCCTCTGGTCCTAGAGATGCTACTTTAAGCATACTTCAGTGCTTACCATATTCAGGGCTGAGCCCTGGCAATAGAAATAAGGGCTAAAAGCTACTGATTCCCTGCTTCAAATTCATTTATCCTGCAGACATTGACTGCCAGTGGTTTCAACATCAGCTGTTGCTTTCTGTGTTCTGCTGTTGATTTGCTGTTAGGACTGAATGTGTTGGGGAAAACCCTCTTGTCCCCTATGAACCTGCCAGATGTCAAGATCTCTTTAATTCTAATTCCTTTTGGTGGGGGTGTGAAGAAGGGCCTTCTTAGTGGTTGCTTCTTGGCTTGAGAATTCCCTTCCAATGGAGGCTAGACTGCCCTCTCCTCCCTGTTGTCCTTCTATCAAAGACTGCCTTATTCAGGCAGGCTTTGGGCTACTGATTTGCTACCTAAGGAAGGAGAGGCTTTGAATGGGGCAGGGGAGTCTGTTTTTATTGATGTGGCTTTAAGTTTTCAGTTGTGTTTTAATTGTCTTTTAATTGTATTTTGGTATGAAAAACCCACTGGGTGACCTTGCACAAATCGCACACTCTCAGCCCCTGAAAACCCTGTGATAGGGTCGTCTTAGGGTTGCCCTAAGTTGGGTTTCTTCTTCCCTGGCTTGGCTTCGTCCTTTCCCGCTTGCCACCCCATATTCTGGGAATTCCCTCCCTGAACATTTGCAGACTGCTCCTTCTCTCGGTGTTTCTAAATCTCAATTAAAAACTTTTCTGTTCTCCAAAGCTTTTGGAATGTTAGTTTGTTACTGTTTTGTAATATTGTGTATTTTGATAACATGTTTTTGGTCAGTTTGTTTTATATTATGTGTATATATTGCTATTTGTATTCGATTACATGTATCAATCAGTTTGTTTTCTATTTTCTTGCTGTTTCATAGTATATTGTTTTGGGTTTTTTGAATTTATCTGGATAATTTGTTTTGCAATTGTATTTTTTAAATTTTATGTGTATTATTCCTTCTCTCTGTGTTTTTATATATACACGTACTTTAGATTGTATGCCTTTGGCAGGACCCAATGTGGGGTTTGTGTGTGTTTGTTTTACTGTAAAGTGCCATGAAAATATATGGTACTATATGAATAAAGAAGAAGAGGAAGAGGTCAGAAACAACTTGAAGGCACATCACCACAAGAATTGCAACTTGTGTGTTTTAATTTGAGCTATCTTTTTCCTGACCTTTTCTCCTATGGACATATTTTTCTGACCTTTTCTCCTATGGACATATTCCAGCTTGTCCATATCCTTCTTGAGTTATGGTGCTCAGAACTGGACACAGTATTCCAGGTGAGGTCTGACCAAAGTAGAATAGAATGGCACTGTTACTTCCCTTGATCTAGACACTATACTCCTATTAATTTTCAGCTGATGCATCACACTATTGACTCATGTTCAGTTTGTGGTCCACTAAGACTCATAGATCCCTTTCACATGTACTACTGTCAAACCAGGTGTCACCCATCCTATATCTGTGCATTTCATTTTTTCTGCCTAAGTGTAATACCTTACATTTCTCCATGTTGAAATTATGACTTCCTCTAAAAGTCGTAATAGCAGATCCCACCATTCCCCATCCCTAAAATGTAGTTCCCTAATAAGCATCATTCTCTTCAGTGAAGATAGTTATTTGTTGATGCTTCCAAACCTCTCAGTTTCCAAACAGGTGACAACACCTAATTCATCAACCTGGGCTCTCTATCATAAGACTGAATTAAAATTCACAGCTACAACATCTGACCTGAATTTGGTACCTTTTTAAAATATTTTCCCCACCTCCTCTTTTATAATCCACCCTGATTAAGAGTTTTGGTAAACATTAAAGCTTGATCTCTAGGTCAGTTTTTTGCCAAACAGTGGATGTTGCAGGTTTTCCCCCCCATTTGGGCAAAATGACTATCTTTGCTTATTTAGACAAAAAGCAGCAATTAGCAGTATTTACCATGAGAAAAATCCCTCAAAGCAATGATGCTTGAAGCATGTGGGCTGCACGTGTTCACACTTACACAATTCTAGTGCTATAATTCCACTTTAACTGTCATGGTGGCATTCTATGGAACACTGGGATTTGTAGGTTGATATGGCACTATAGCGCTCTGGGTGAGAATTCCAAATACCTCTCCCAAAACTACAAAGCTCAGAATTCCATAGAACAGAAGAATTAAAAGCACAATCATAGTAGTATAAATTGTGCAGTTTGAAAGAGCCCTAAATCAGACTGTGTAATCTCAAAATGGAATGTAGGAATAGGGGCTGCAGACTTTGAAATCAGGTGGCATGATCTTTTTATGTTTCACCAGAAATAACTCCGTAGGAACGCTGGGAGAAAGAAACACCGAAAAGTCTGATCCCAGTTTACAGCTAGTTTTTATTTTAAGAGGCAAGCAGGAATCAAACTTTTCAGTGTTCTTTTCTCCCTGCATTCTTAAGGAGTTACTCCTAGGTGCCGTTTACACGATGAAAATGTCCTGGGAAGAATTCGTGTCGATCCCCGGCAGTTTACACGTACATCGTGTCGGACACGTAATTTTCGGAAGTGGGGCCACCTTTTGTCGCTCAACCTGCGGGACTTTCAATCCCGCGGGTTGTGCCGAATTTAAACAAAAACTCGGGGGGAAGCGGAAAATCGAATATGTAAACAGCCAGTGACAATTTATCTCTGGTACAGGAGATGCCCGGAAATTGCCCTACCCGTGGGCGGGCTCTGACCACTTAGTAGGTGGTGTACCTGCCCCCTTTTTGGCCATCCCTAAAATTTCAAGTTGATGCTTCTCCATTTTGCTGCTGAACGTTTACCTGTTAGCAGTTGCGGCAATGGACGGCGAAAGCGCACCCCGTCCCAGAAAAGGTGGTCGTGGGATCTCGTGGTCCTACAATGAAACAGTTGATCTTTTGGCTATATGGGGCGAAGAAAAGGTGCAGGAGCAGCTGAGGGGATCACACAGAAATATAGATTTGTTCGAAAAGATTGCTGAGGAAATGAAAAAGAAAGGGCATGACCGTACCGCAGAAGAGTGCCGCACGAAGACGAAACTGATGCGTAAAAATTACCGCCAGGTAACTGACCACAATTCAAAAAGTGGAAACAGCGCGGCTACAATGCCCTTTTATAAAGAACTGCATGCTATTCTTGGCGGGGATGCCAACTACCACCCGAAGCGGCTAGGAAGCACCACCGACATTGTGCGGGTTCCGCGAGGGTCAGCAGTTCCCCATCACGCCCCCATCATCTCTGAAGAAGAGGGATTCCCTCCATCCTCCCAAGAGATGCTACAGGGTTTCTCTGAGGAACTGTTTTCGCAACCCCTGGGTGAGTTTTTTTTTCTCTATGTACAATGCATGTGAAAAATCGATTAATCTATTACGTGAATTTCATGTCTGTGCAATTTATTTATTTTTTCCAACTGGGCAATGCAAACCTGATGCAGCTATCCCCTTTTTGGGCTTCTAATATGTAGCCCGAGTATTTCAGTGCTGGTTTTTCAATGTAAAACTGATTGGTGAGATTTGTAAATAAATGTGCAAACACGGCTGCTTAATTGTTCGATTAAACATCTTCTAAAAAATACTTGTTTAATGTTTCTTGCTAGTTTGATTAACAGTACCTGTACATATTTTTATGTTATCAAGCGTACCCTTACTATTCCATGTTTACAACATTGAGTTTCGGATGTGCTGTGTTGTGGTTTCAACTTTGTGTTATTCTAATTAGGGCTGTAAAAGCCAAATGGCACTCTTTTGTTTCTGTGCCCTGGAACTAAAAAGGGATGCGTGCACCTTTGCACGTTTGCAATGGCGCCTCCAGAATTTTACATAAAGAAGGGTGTAATCTATCTGTCCCCCTCTTACACTGTGGAATACCGACAGCTACATGTTATCTACACAGCATAACTGCATCAATAGGAATAACGCATTTTTTTTCTGTGTTCTACTTTTAAACCAGAAATATCTCCCACCCAGAACTCTGAAGATGCAACTGTGGCTCTAGCCCTAACTGAGGAGGGAGAGGAAAACGGGGTGGTAAATGAAACCCAAGAAAACACTACTGTTGTTGTGGAGGAAATTGACACTGTGTGGTCAACAACACCTGCAAGAAACGGTACGCGTCCAAGCAGTATTGGGCTGGGAATTACGTACACCTTCCACTGCTGTGGCCCCCAAAAAAACAATGACTTAATTTTTTTTGTTTTCCAACAGCCGCGGCCTTGAGTAACCCGACTGCCACTTTATCCCCCGCTGAGAGACTGGCATTATTTCGGAGAAAAAAACGTTCTTCAGATGTTGAACAGATGATGGCGAATACAAGATCTGTGGCAGATTTGTTTGCTACCCGGATAGAAAAAGTTTCCAAAGAGCAAACACAGTCTTTGCATGGTTACCTACAAAAATTTTATGAGCATTCTGTTGATGAATCAGAGAGGATGTTAAAAGAAATTCAACGACAGAATGACCTTTTTGGTGAATTGGTATCTCATATTAGATCAATTGGTAGTGTGAAGAAACGTGTCGTTGAAAGGAGAAATAACACCACTAACAATGTTTCTGATACTGAAAAGGAAAATTATGTTGTCGAAAAGGGTGAAACACCCACAAACAAAAAAATTCCTAGTACTTTAAATGCGCTCAGACCAACAAGGGTGATTAAGAAAAAAATTCCCTTGTCACTGTAGGGGCACTATTAAACAGTAAGATATGTCTGGAATTTTTGAGTGGGAGGGAATGCACGGTTGTAATAATTAGCTTTAAATTTAACAGCAGTTATCTACCTCAAAAATGAAAGTATTTTTACATTAATTATTTCCCTTGATTGTTCTAACTCTGTGTTGCTGTGTAGTTTATGGTAATAGATACAAAAAAACAGGTGTTATGTTGTGCAAACAATAAACAGTTTATGTTTTTCAAGAAACTTTTTAAAAATATTTACACACACACACACACACATATATATATACATTATTTACATTTTGCAGGACTGTTCAGCAAGGGAAGGGCAAATGTACAAGGATACGGGTATTTAAATACTTTACAGTGGAATAGGGCTATGTACAATGATAATATCTACAATATTTAAAATACTACAATTTACAATATTTACATTATTTACAGTGCAAGCCTTTCCTCGATCGCTTGCACCCTCCTTCCAAGGTCCCTTATCTCCTCCCTTAGTGTGCGCCCTGCAATGTTAAAGAAAGGTACTGTATTAGTGTGCTGCAACAGAAGTATGTGAATACTAATTAGTTTCAATTATCACTAAATAAGAACTATTTACCTAGTTCCTCAATCCGTGCAATAATATTGAGGCCTGCCAGCTGAGCAGCTGCCTCCTGCGCATCTTGGGGACCTTTAAAGATAATGCAGCAGTACTTAAAATCACACAGATATGGACGGTCCTACACATTATTCACATTACATTATTAGTAGGGCAGTTTTTTATTTCTGCAAACGTTACCTTGGGGGGGTGCAACAGGTGCCGGGCCTGCCTGCTCCTCTCCTGAGGATGACTCAGATACAGGCTCCCCAGCGGCCCGTCTCTGGATCCGAACCGCTGTATAAACATATACAAGGGGAAGTTATTACTTTAGCATAACAAGAAATAACACCCATACACACACATACCCATTATTGCAATTTATGTCTGGGATGTGCTTACCTCTGGGGAGCCTGTCTCGCCAGCTTGGCCGCCCTGCACGGACCCACATGTCGTGCAGGACGGCATAAAACGGCGGGCGCCTACGGGGGGGTGGGCTACCGTCACTGGCCTCCAATGCCGCATAGAACTTGCCCTTAAGGGTCTTAAATTTTGAGCGGCATTGGAGGCCAGTACGCAAGTAGCCCCTCGACCGGAGGAACCGCGCTGCCTCTAAAAAGAAGTTGCGGTTCCTCCGGTTTGAGGACCGCATCAGCCGGGCCGGCGCACCGACCTGCTGGGCCAGGGACTCCAACATCAAGTTGGTCTCCCTGGTGCCCCAGTAGGCGATGCGCCCTTCCGGCCGGATACGTCCTCTCCCCCCTTCGGCCATCGTACCGCCATGTGGCGGGGTGCGAAAACTCGAGTTTATAACTTACCGCGTTGACCGTTACATTTCTGCCATAAGCCTATAGAGTTTTGAGCTTTCAAAACAATTCAAAATTTAAGTAGTTTGTGCTAATCGATTGGTTTATTTGCGGAGGATACTCTTTGAGGCTATAAGGCAGTGTCTGGATCCTTTACCAGAAAGAGTAATCCCTTCCAAAAACCCGCCAATTCCTTAAACCGCCGAATCCGCAACAATGTATCAGTTGTGGTTGCTTGCCTAACAATTCATTTGTATCAAGTTTGGCCTAGTTTTCAAAGACAATTTCCACTCCTATTGTCTTGCATGCTGTTTATATTCCATAACAGAAACCTGCAACGGCAATGCCTTTTTAGCTTTTAAAAAGGGTATTAAGAACATGCTGCCATGCGAAGAAACAGCAGGAACAAAAAATGATTATTTATCTTTATTGGTCATAACCAGAAGTTATCAATTACATGTAGCAAATTGAGAATCATGCATACACTTACTCCCCGTCCACACTGTGATGTTCCCGCCAAAAATATTCTTTTAAAGCGTCACGTACCGCCTCCCCCCGCTCCTTCTCCCTAGCGTCATTATTTACCATTGGGGCTCCAAGCGTGTCAAGGACAAACCTCTGCACACGCCGGTTAGGATCGTCAAGTATACTGCCCTTGGTTTCACATATATTGTGTAGAATAACGCATGCACATATTACAGAACATACATTCTCCTCTGCAACCTCAATACAGTATTTCAATGCTCTCCATCTCGCCTTCAAACGGCCGAAACTTCTCTCCACCGTTGATCTTATCTTGTTGTGGTACTTATTGTACAGTCTCTGCTTGGGATTTGTAGTCCCCCTATACGGTGTCAACAGCCAATTTCTTATTGGATATGCCCCATCTACAAGAGTAAGTGGTACAACCCGCTCCCCCATAATTGTCAGAGTTGGGTTCCCAGGTACAAAGATCCCAGCTTCCATAGTCTCAAAAAACCCAGAGTTCCTTAACATTCGGGCATCGTGATTCTTCCCGCTCCAACCGATCTCCGCGTCAATAAATACCCCACGGTGGTCACAAGTCCCTTGAAGAAGAACGCTGTACCTATTCTTTCTGTTAATAAATTCGTCCCCTTGGCGTATTGGGGGGATTATATTAACATGGCACCCATCCAGGCAAGCAACAACTTGAGGATATCCCATTGCTGCAAAGGAATCCATAACCTAAGGAATGAACAAATAAAAGAAATTAAGATGGTGAAAATTCGGAATAAGGATTTTTCGAATAAATAATACTGTTTACGAAAAAAAATTTCCTTTATGTGTTTCCATAGTATACATGTAAAGTGCATAATCACTATGGCTGAACCTTCAAGAACTTACATTACAGTATTATACATGGGTACTCCCTAATAATTACTTTGAAAGTATTACAGAAAAACCGATTAAACGATTACTCATTAAAAAAAGGTACCTTTCGGTGGTCTCCAAGGAACACTGTTCGCTTAAGAAGTAACTTCTCCATTGCAAGCACGACCTCCACAAAAATCTTGCACACAGTAGATCTCCCAATACCAAACAACTGGGAAACTGCTCCATACGAGCATCGGTGGGCGAGAAGGAAAACAGCAACAGCGAATCGCTTCTCCACAGTAATGGCTTTTCTCATGTTAGTGTCCGACTTTGCTATCTCATGACGTAGTAGCTCGGCAAGGCGCATAAATAGGAACCTTGGCATCCTGAAGTACAGTATCCAACGTTCATCCGACCAGATGTTCATCACAAATTTCTCCCACCACTCGTCCGTTGTCGGGTACACCCACCAACGACGCTTCCTCCGGTCTGGGCGAACAAATCTCAAAACCTCTGTGGAATCGATGGCAGCAAAGTACATGACCTGTGGCCTTGAAAGTGTTACTTCCATAGCTTGGGAATGGAGAAGAAGAAGGAAAATAAGGACCATCTTTCTTCTATGCATGAGGATTACACGCCTCTTAAGAGCTAAAAGAGATAAGCGCAAACGGGCAGCGGTAGACAGAGCTGCCGAAGTTGCCACCTCCATGTTGCCATTCAGGAATGATGAGGTGCATGAAAAGCGCATGTGACGTCATTCTTTGTTTTAAGTTTGGCCAATCGCTGCATCCGTGGCGGGAAAAGGGAACGGAAACACGTAGGCCAAATTTTGAAAAAACGAGTAATCGCATCTTTGATTGACAGACAAAAAAAAAAAAAAAACGGGACATCCAGTACGTGTAAACAATAAAATCACGGGATAAACCATCTCGGAATCTAAAATTAAAAACGGAACCTTGTACGTGTAAATATCAGTCACGGCACCAAACGGAATATCCTTATCAGTGACAAAAATCGTATAAACAGCGAGGGACGGATTCGTGATCACTTTGTCCCGGTAGGCACCGCGACAATTTCTGTCGTGTGACTGGCACCCTAGTAAAACCTAAAAACATCACATCACCTGGTTTCAAAATCTGCAGTCCCTATTCTTACATTCCATTTTAGGATAACTTCTTCACACTCTATTCAGAGCTAAATGGAGGATAGTTTTGGTTCTCAGTTGAATGCCTACAGAACTCATTCCTTCTTTCATTGCTAGGAAACTATGCAGGCAACATAACTTCAACAATGGGGTGTTTTTTCCTCTCCCTTTCCTTCCTGTCCCACCCTAACTTTTTTTAAAAAAATATCTTGACTGACAAAGAGGTTTGACTCTCCAATGCTTGCACCCACTTCTGTGCCATTTTTGGTTGGCCTAATCAAGATATTACACTATGGCTTCCAACTGTTCCAATTTGACAGGGCTAGTTCTGTTGTTCCACTTTTTCAGCTGCTTTTAAATTGTCCCGGGGGTAGTCCATGTGGTGAAATAAATTCTCATTGAATCCGCGTGGAATCCCATGTGTCCAAATGGAATCCCACAGCATTCCATCTTTTTCGAAGGGAGGGAGAGCAAAAGTTGGAGAAAGTCTGCGGCAAAACCCTCTAGGGATTTTCCTGAGTTCTTTTACAACTGCGGAGGAAATGTGCACTCCTGCATGTTAGGACAACCAAATCGCATCACAGCGCATTGTTGAAAAGGATAGCTGATTGGTCGGAAGTGCACAGGGGGCGGAGCTTGCTAAGACAGCAGATTGCGGACCCACCATGTTGGATTGTTGCCGTAACAATTGTGCACTGAGGTGATGGAACAGGCTTTCTTTCCATTATTTAAGCATAAGATTGCCCTTCTGCACCTTGAATTTAGTTTTTTTTTAAAATACTGTTTGGCGAGAGCAAGTTGGGGAGTACAAAACCGCGAGTAATTCACTCTGATTCTCTGGCATGCCTCTGTGTGAACAGCAAACATGGATAGCTTCGCACACCAACGATTTTGCGAAAAAGTCGTTGAGACCGATGACACCTGCTGTGAATTGGCATTTCTGCGCACCAATTCACATTTCATTCCCTCATCTAGACTGGCCCCTAGTTTCTCTTGCCTCCTCTCACTTTCCCTGTTTGTCCTCAGCTTACTCCAATTGCTACAAACTGAATTCAAAACAAAAAACAAATTTGCACCCAAGTGACTCAGCCACAGGGGAGAGGAGGAGGCTATGTCTTGCCCTTCCCACTAGACTCAGGCAAAAGTCAACTGCTGCAGCCTCTCCTAGCTTATCTTTTCTTCCAGATGTGTCCTGCTTATCACCTGTGAAATGTTGGAGGGTATGTTACCCTTATGCAGGTAGGCATTTATTTATTTATTTATTTATTTGCTTTTTATGGATCTATGGCTCTGTAGGTGATACAGCAGTCTCAGTTACATGCATCAGGCTGATTCCAAGAAGAAATTTCATCTTTCATCCACTGTTCATGGGATAAAATGCAGGCAAGGGCTCTGAACAGCAGGCAAGATGGCGAGAGATTACTGTACAGGAATAGGCAGCTTAACTGGTTATCTCTCCTCTCTCATCTCTCTGCCTTCTCCTTTTCTCAGTTTGCGGGCAGACAAATGGTTTTTCAGAAACTGAAGGAGGTGTGAAAGATCTCTCAGTTTCATGGCTGTACATAGATTTTCCTTGGGTTTTTTCTGGGCTGTGAGGCCATGTTCTGGAATAGGTTTTATTATTATTATTATTATTATTAACAGTTTAAACAGTTAATAGATCCGTTGTTCTGTTTCTGAAGCAGAATGACCGGAGTATGAAAAAGTGCCCATCATGCACCTCACAGCCTGGAAAATCAATGGATGTTGGCCGTGAAAGCCTCGACTTCTCATGGCTGTACACCTGCTTTATAGTTCTTAATCTGGAAATTAAATGGTGTTTTTTTTGGGGGGGGGTTAAACTACAACTCTCCCTCTCCCAGCATGGGCACTGCTTAATACTGGGAAATATTTGTTTCCCACCACATCCATTTTCACCCTAGATTTCTATTTACAGGGAAATTGCAACACACAGGGATAAACAGACAGACACAAGGGTCAATTATTGCAGGTTAAAGTAGCATAGTCCATTCTATGAAGCACTTCTGGAGTAGTAGTTTGAAGGGAAGTAGGTAGGGTTGCCAGACTGAAAACTGTAACTTTAATTCAGAAGAAGGCATTTGCTTGTCATGCAACAATTCCTATGGAATCCTGAGATTTGAAGGGAGGGGCATTTAGAATTATCAGCCAGTGTGCTCCAGTGCCTCACGAATCTACAAGTCCCAAGATATCATAGGCCACAACTATGGCAGTAATAGTGGAATAATAACACTACAATTGTGTATGGGCAAGTGTGAATGAGCCCACATGTCGAAATTCCCTCTTCATCGCAACCACTACTAAAGGTATATGATGCTGCTCCAGTTTTCACTCTGGACACCCTAGGAGTAGGACACTTCAGCATTAGGAGACCTTTCCCACTTCTTCTGAACAGCAGTTTTCTCCTTAAAGCTTTGTATCTTATTGTATACACTGAATACTATTGATTCATATTGATGAGAGCCAGTGGTGGACTAGTACTCTAAGAGACAAAGGTTTGAATCCCTGCTCAGCCATGGAAATCCAGCCGCAGAGAAAGGCAAAGGCAAACCTCCTCTGAACAAATATTGCCCCCCAAAAACCCAAGAAAACCTGTGATAGGTTTGCCTTAGGGTTGCCATAAGTCGGAAATGACTTGAAGACACACATCAACAACAATGGTGGAATACCTCTCCTCATGTCAATTCCCCCATTCAAATCACCCCCACAAGTTGCTGTTTGCCCCATATTGGTGAAAACATTGCAAGTATAGTGTGTGTTTGCATGCACACAAATGTGTGTGCCTTCAAGTTGCCTGTCGACTTTTGAATTTCCCAGGATTTTCTTAAGCAAAGAATGCTCAGAAGTGGTTTTGCTAGTTCCTTCCTCTGAAACATAGCTGACAACACCTGGTATTCATTGATGGTCTCTCACCCAAGTACTAACCAGGGCTGACCCTGCTTAGCTTCCAAGATGAGACAGGATCTGGTGCCTTTAGGGTATTTAGGCCCCCAAGTATCATACTTATTAGCGGTCTTGGTATCCTCCTTCTCCTCCAAGGATCTTAAGGCAGGGATCTCCTTCTCCTCTATTTATTCTCACAACAACCCTGTGAGGTAGGATTGGCCTAATGAGTGACATCTCTGAGTGAGAATTTGAACCTGGCATCTAATCCCTACACTATGCTTAGCATCTGCAAGGGCAGTGCAATTGGGATTGGACAATCAGCACTGCACGGGTTGGCGGGGAGGTTAAACTCCCACTCCCGTTCTTTCAGGGCTATAAGCCCAGTGGAAATCAAGAGCCTCAAGGGCTGTGTGTCATGGTGAAAAACTGCAGGAGATCCAGTTATTTGCCTCTAACCTGAGCCACATGCTGCCTGAGGAAAAGGACAAGAACTCACCCATGCAATGTACACATATCTTCCGACTATCCCAACTAGGCAGGGACAGTCCTGGTTCACCTTCTCGAATCCCACCTTTCCAGCTGCTTTTCTCTCTCTCTCCTTCCGTAGTGCCTTTGTCCTCATCTTATTTCAATTACTGCAACTGAAATACTGAACTATTGAGTTCAAAGGGGGAAAGAACAATATTTTACACTCACTTAGATCAGCAGCAGGAGAGGAGATGAGGAAGGGGTGGAATCTTCCCAGTAGGCTCAGGCAAAAGCAAACTGCTGCAGCCTCTCCACAGCCTCTCCTGTATTTGTCCTCGTTAATAAGGCTTGCCATCTTGACCACTTTCTAAGGTTGCTTGGCCTCCCATGCCCCCAGTTTTCATCTGTGAATTGTTGGAAGGTCTACATATAAGACCAACTTATGCTGGGGTAGCAGTGGCTACCTAGCCCTTCTCTTCTCTTGGACAGCAGCTCTGTGTGTGCTGCCCATCCTGTTTTTGTCTCCTAAATTTTATTTATTTGTGTCTGCTTATTTGTTTCATAGAACCATAGAATTGGAAGAGACCACAAGGGCCATCCAGTCCAATCCCCTGTCATGCAGAAATATCCAATCAAAGAATTCCCAACAGATGGCCATCCAGCCTTTGTTTAAAAACCTCCAAAGAAGGAGACCCCACCACACTCCTCTGTCGTCCCACTTTTTTAGCTGCTTTTAAAACAACCCGCTTTCTCACTTCCCTTTCCACTTCCCCTGTCAATTTCCTGCTTCCGCTTACTTCAGTTGCTGCAAACTGAGTTGAAAGTCTAAAAGTAGTTTTCACTCAATTAACTCAGGGGAGGTGGGGGGGGGAAGGATGGCGAGTAATCTTGCCAATAGACTCAGGTGAAAGCAAACTACTGCAGCTTGTGTGATGTTCCTCATTAATAACTTTTGCCATCTTGGCCACACTCTGTTGTCGCTTGGCTACACAGGCCCTGGTTTTCATCTGTGAAATGTTGGAAGCTATGCAAAAATATCTTGCGTTAGCCCTGACCTTACTTCTACACTGATGATAAGAGAGTATCTTCTACTGCACCCAAAGGAAAGGCAGCCTTATCATTAAGAGAGCTCTTCCTGTGGTAGAGTCTCCTTTTTTGGAGGTTTTTAAACAGAGGCCTGATGACCATCTGTTGGGAGTGTTCTGTGACCCTGCAAGGCAGGGGGTTGGACTAGATGGCCAATGTGGTCATCCAACTCTTCTATGATTCTATGATTAGGCATTTTGGGAGCCGTTGTCCAAAACTACTGCTTCCCAGCTGGCCTTCACTGCAGTTACTTAACCTGCTGTAATGGGGCTTTCTGACCCTTGTTCAGTCCCTTTTGTCAGCTGACTCTCACTACTACCAGCCACCATGATAGCTTGGGGCAATCCCAGTCACAATCTGCTCTTAATGTCAACCCACAAGGCCCTAACCTCCCACCTTAATGGAAAAGAAATGAGAAACAAGGGTGGAGAGATTGGATTAAGTCTGTTACTAAATTAAAATGGGGAAGGAAATACGTTTGTCATCAGTGCCACAAGAAGAGCTCTGGTTGAAGCACAAACTTTGTGTGACAAGCAGGGGTCAAGGCCTACACTACACATTAAAAAAAACAAATTGTTTCCCATTGAGCCTGCAGAATTATAATTCTTTTTGTAACTCAGTGTTCTCTCTCTCTCTCTCTCTCCTTCCTTCCTTCCTTTCTTTCTTTCTTTCTAGTCTAACTGCCTTTTGTTTAGAGTCCTGTCCTGTTGGAGGAACCAGGCAATTGGTCATAAAAACTGTTAATAAATCAAAGTTAAAAGATTTTTAGACAAACCTGCAAACCAAAAGCACCCAAAATGCTTTTCAACTGCCTTTCAATCTTTCTGTTTCCTAGCAGATCTTGGAAAAATTCCCTGCCCCCATACATTTCACAGATGAAAATCAGAACAAGGGAGGCCAAGGAATATAAGTGTGGTCAAGACAGCAGAAGTTGTTAATGAGGAACAACACCCAAGCTAGGAGAGGCTCAGCAGTTTGCTTTTGCCTGGACCTACTGGGAAGGGCAAGATTCTGTCCTTTAATCTCCCCTCCCCTCCGCTGAGATGACTGAGTGCAAACTGCTTTTGCACTTTGAACTCAAGTTTGCAGCAACTGAAGTAGGCTGAGCACAAACTAGAAAGTGGGAGGAAGAGAGAAAAATTGAGTCATTTTAAAAGCAGCTGACAAAGTGGGACTAGAGAGGATTATTTTAATCAGTACTGCCCCTCCTCCTAATTCATGACAACTGGAAGGTGTGAAGTTCCCTTTTTGATGATGACTCCCAGAATCCCCCCACGCAGTAGATACCAGGTGGAGAATCATGGGAGTTGTAGTCCAAAAGGAACTTTTCCAAACTCTGATTTTATTGCTACATTTTTTTAAAGAAAAAAAGGATGCTTCAATAAATACAATGAATACAGTTTTTACACAAAAAAATTACTACATTTTAAACTCTGCTTCTGATTTACTGTTATGTCTTTTGGTTGTGATTTTTTTTTTTACAAAAATATGGGTTTTAGTGTTTTTATCAAGGTCTTCTTTTTAAACCCCATATTTTTTGTTGGGAGACACCTTTTTTTTTTGCAGAATTGTGATGCACAATATAAACGAATGCGGTCACAAATTGCCTTTCTAGCACTGGAAGTGAGTCAAACCATGATGGCTTGAGTCAACTGGTAGACCTCCAAGACAGCATAGAAAAGCAGCGAGCAACTGTGGCCCGAAAGAGGAAAACAACATTTCATGAATCATGCTGACTCCTTCAGGGATCAGATAAGGCAGCCACACCACGTTCTTTCTTTGATGGATTTATGGATTCGTGGGGCCTTTCCAGACAGTTTGGCAGGTGTCCCAGGGTGCCTAAGTAGGAAACAAAGGACAGCCAAGTTATCAGCATGTAACATGTACTGATCCCTGTCCCGATAACTTGCAAGTAAATATGGAGGCACGCAACTGTTTCTGCAGAACAGTAGCTACTCCAGAAGTCCTGCCCTACTTAATTGCAGGTTTCACTCTGGAGGCACTTTCCTTCTAGCCAATGATACCAATGTTTAAATCTCTCTGACCAGATTGTACTCTGGCAATCCCAAAATTAAATCTGGTTGGATTTCCAGTGTTTACATACCCTCCAACATTTCACAGAAGAAAACCAAGACACTTGCAGCCAAGCAACATCAATGTGGCCAAGATGGCAAAAGTTATTAATGAAGAAGAGCACACAAGCTAGGAGAGGCTGCAGCAGTTTGCTTCCGCCTGAGTCTACAGGGAAAGGAAGGGCAAAATTCCACCCCGTCCCCTCCTCTCCCTGCTGCTGAGTTTTGAGTGCAAACTAATTTTGCACTTTGAACTCAATTTGTAGCAACTGAAATAAGCTGAGGACAAAGAGGGAGGAAATGAGAGGAGGAGAGAGAAACTGGGACAATTTAAAAGTATTGGAAAACATGAGACGATGGAGGATTAATTGGAACTAGCCCTGCCAAATCGGGACAGTTGGAAGGCATGGAGGTAATACCTTGATTAGGCCAACCAAAATGGCAAAGAATCAGGTGCAAAGCATTGAAGGGCCAAACCTCTTTGTCATCCTTTGGCCATATCATGAGAAGACATCACACACTAGAAAAGACAATCATGCTTGGTAAAGTAGAAGGCAGTAGGAAAAAAAGAAGAATCATTTCAAGATAGTTGGGGCGGGGAGTGGGATGGTGAGTCTAAACTGACTTTTCTGTTGGAAGGGGTCAGTCCCTTTGTGACACTTGAGGTTGCTCTTTTGCCAGTTAAAGCAGCCAATCAGAGGAAGCAAGAAGCAGAAAAAGAGTCTGCCTAGATGTTTTATGTTAATATGGAAGTTTGTGATGCTGACTGATTATCTAATCTGTATTAGTGACAACACCTTTGCATTTTGTGAGGGTATATTTTTGGCAGGAAATATAATAATAATAATAATAATAATAATAATTTATTTATACCCCGCCCCTCTTAAAACAATCGGGGCGGCTTACAAAAATTAAAATACAATACAGATAAAATCCCCAAACACCCCCCACCCCACCCTCCCCCATAAAAAAATATTAAACAATTATAAATTAAAACCAACTGATCAAAAAATAACAATTAAAAACAATAAATACAATAAAATACTATAAATGGCCAGCGGACTAAAAGAAGCCAGGATCCCCTGAGGCCGGGATCTAATTAGGAAAGGCCTGCCGAAAGAGATCCATCTTTAGTGCTTTTTTAAAGCTACTCAGGGTTGTTATCTAACGGATCTCGTTCGGCAGGTCATTCCACAATTTGGGGGCGATTACCGAAAAGGCCCTCTGGGAGGTTGCAGACAGCCTAGATTTTTGTGGCTGAAGCAAATTCCTCCCAGAGGACCGGAGTGCACGGGGAGGATTGTATGGGAGGAGGCGGTTCTGGAGATAAGTTGGACCCAAGCCATTTAGGGCTTTAAAGGTAATAACCAACACCTTATACTGGGCCCGGAAACTGATAGGCAGCCAGTGGAGAGATCTTAACACTGGAGTTATATGGTCTCTCCGAGATGTTCCTGAGACCACTCTGGCTGCCATATTTTGTACCAACTGAAGTTTCCGGACCAAGCATGAGGGCAGCCCCATGTAGAGCGCATTGCAGAAATCTAGACGAGAGGTTACCAGCGCATGCACCACAGTCTCGAGGTCCTTTACTTCCAGGAATATATATTAATATATACAGTTGTCCCTTCATATTCGCTGGGGTTTGGTTCCAGGACCCTCCGTGAATACCCAAATCCGTGAATACTCAAGTCCCATTATATGCAATGGCATAGCAAAATGGTGTCCCTTATATAAAATGGCAAAATCAAGGTTTGCTTTTTGGATTATTATTTTTTTAAGAATTTTTTCAAGCCGTGAATACTTAAATCCGTGAATGCCAAATCCGTGAATGTGGAGGGACAAGTGTACTATTGAAGAGGGAATGGCATTAGAAAAGTGTTGGTGAGTGCTTGGTTTTCATCCTTCTTTTTAAAAAATTATTTTCTGTATTAACTGATGGTCTTCTGAACTGTCCCTTTTGTTTGTATTGTCTTTGAGTGGTGCTACATTACACCATTGCAAAATTTCAGTCATATCTGGTGAGGGGAATTTGGGGGAAAATAAAACAAATGTTAGTAATTTGGTGTTCTTGTGTTTGTACCTTTGTTGTAATTTTATTGTTTTAATATCTGTAATTGTTTGAAACAGTCAAAAGATTAATTTAGTAAATAAACTAATAGATGCAAAGCACTGAAGGGCCAAACCTCTTTGTCATCCTTTGGCCGTATCATGAGAAGACATGACACACTAGAAAAGATAATCATACTTGGCAAAGTAGAAGGCAGTAGGGAAAGAAGAAGACCACATTCCAAATGGACAGACTCAATGAATGAAGCCGTGGCTCTGAGGCTGCAGGGCCTGAGCAGGGATGTTGAGGATAGGGTGACCTGGAGGTCTCTCATTCATAGGGTCACCATGAGTCAAAGTTGATGGCAGTTAACAACATTTATTTTTCCAAATAGGGCATAGGAGTGGGGGGGCCATGAAAGTCTTCAGGGGCCACAGAAGTGGGGTCCAGCGGCAGCATGCAGCCCACAGACCATACTATACCCACCTTTGTTCTAGGACAATGCAAGATTATGGCCAGAAGCAGAAAAAGATATTCTAAAAGATTGGGAGGGGTGTTAAACGTGGGCAGCCTCCATGGTGACAGATAGAAAACAGGCTGGTGATTTGCTATGGATCTCCTCCATCCAGCTTGAGATCTTGGAGAATCACTCACTGCCAACTACCAGTACATAATAATAAATGGGCTACAGGGACCTTTAGTATAAGGCAGCTTCACCTATTCAGATATGTTGAATGCATCTTCCAGTGATCTTCCACACTGAGTGAAGGTCAGTAGCTGTGTCCAGCTAGCAGGTCTAGCTCCATGATTGAGTGTGTACTGAATGTCTGTGTTTTATTCAAACCCTTCAACCTGTGAATGGCTCCCAATCTCACTACTTTTCCATGACAGCCCTCCAAGCGGCAGGTTCCTTCCACTGCAGTAGTGAGATGCCAGCAGTCATGTGGCATCCATTGGTGTGATCCTCCTCCTCTCCCCCTTGCTATTCCAAATCAGGCTCTTTTTCCTTTTATTTTCTATTTCTTTTCTTTTTTTTCTCTTTTCTCCATCATAGTGCCATCATTACAAAATTACAGCAAAAAGAAAGAAAAAACCCAAAAGGCACGCTTGGGTTGGGTGTTGGTCAGAAAGGCATCAGTATGGAAGACAGATCATGCAACTGTAGACCACCAAAGCAGTGCAAATGCATTCAAGAGGGTTGTGATAAAGAATGTTCCCAAACCGGTATGTTTCCATTCCCTGAACTAATGCTATTGCAACGAGACAGAAGACTGATGTGATAAATTCCTACAGCTCTGGAAACCAGGGTTAAAATCCTCGCTCGGCCATAGAAACCCACTGACTGACCTTGAAACATGCCACATTATCCAACAATACCTCATTGGTTTCTGGATTCTTGGAGAGATTCTGAATTACTCATGATCCAAAATTCAATTCATTAGCATCTGGTAGACTTTAAAACTGAAAAATAATTATGTCAGGAAGAGAAGGATGAGTTATAAATGTGCCAGGCAAAAGTGATGCCAGGAGAGTCCTCTTTCTTACCTGACTGCCCAGTACTTTCAATTTGTTTTCCTGTATATATGAAAGTCCTCCCAAAGCAAATAGAAACAAGAGCTAGAATCCTTTCAATTAATAGATGAATGGTGAACCAATATGGCACAGGGAGGAGAATCAGCGTAGCTTTTGGCTAGCTACATGAAGTTCCTCACAGAGGACTGTATTTTCCAAATAGAATCATAGAGTTGGAAGAGACCAAAAAGAAAAAAAAGACAGGCAGATGGATGGATGGTCTATCCATCCCAGCACAGCCCATCCTGGGCAACTTCAGCTCATAGTAACAATTCTCCTTGCCACCCCCCTGTGCCAACCTCCTGAACGCAACTGTGATGGCCACCATGTACATGTTGAATTGGATATGGGGTGTGGGTGTGTAATGATGTGACAATTGAATTCAAAGTTGGAGGTAAGTATCAGAAGGGAAATCAATGTTGGAACAGCTCCTGAAATATATTGAAGAACTGAGTTGAGTGGTTGAGTCAGAGCTGAAGTGTACATTACAGTGGGCCCTTGGTATCCGCTGGGGTTTGGTTCCAGGATCCCTCATGGATACCAAAATTTGTGGATGCTCAAATCCTGTTATATACAATGGCATAGTAAAATGGCATCCCTTATATAAAATGATGAACAGCAAGGTTTGCTTTTAGGAATGTAAAAAATTTTTTTTCAAGCTAAGGTTGGTTGAATCCATGGATAAAGAATCCATGGATATGGAGGACTGACTGTAATTTAAGAAATGGATGAGAGTGAACTGGCAGAAAAATGAACTGGATTGTTTCCTTTGAATTTTTCTTTTCAAAGGCTTTTTTCTTTGAATCTCATCATTATTTCTTATTATTATTATTCAAGGTATTTATTTATCACCTCTTGATCCACCAGGACCCCAGAGGTGATACACAAGTAATAAAAACACTTTTAAAAATAAATAACTAAAAACCACTGCATTCTGGGCATTTCACTTTAAGGAAGGATATAGATAAGTTTGGAGTGGGTCCAGAGAAGGACAACAAGAATGATAAGAAGTATGGAAAAGAAAAGAGATTAAGGACTTTTTCGGATGGCGATCTGTAACGGAAGCAGCCTCGTCCCCGTTGTGAGGCTGCTGCGCAGTAGGGGGTCCGTTTCGGATGACGCTGTCCCCCTACTGATACTGTTGCAGAAGAGCTGGGAGGCTGCAGTGCTATATTTAGCGATTTTCTAATCACGGTCAACTTCCATGATTAGAAAATCGCTAAATATAGCGCTGCAGCCTCCCAGCTCTTCTGCAACAGTATCAGTAGGGGGACAGCGTCATCCGAAACGGACCCCCTACCGCGCAGCAGCCTTGCAACGGGGACGAGGCTGCTTCCGTTACAGATCGCCATCCGAAAAAGTCCTCAGACTGATGTAGTGGTTTCAGCATTGGACTGTGACTCTGGAGACCAGGGTTCAAATCCCCACTTGGCCGTGGAAACCTCCTAGATGACTTTAGGCAAGTCACATTCTCTCAGCCTCAAAGGAAGGAAAAGACAACACCCCCCCCCCAATAAATCTTGCCAAGAAAACCTTGTGATAGGTTCACTTTAGGGTTGCCAGAAGTTGGAAATGACTTGAAGGCACACAACAGCAACAACAATCGAAAACAAAACATATGAGGAAAAGTTGAAGGAGTTGGATATGTTCAGCCTGGTGAAGAGAGGAGGGAGGGGTGTCATGATTGGATGCTTTAAAATACCTGAAGGGCTGTCACAGAGAGGAAGGGGCAGACCTGTTCTCTGCTGCCCCAGAGGCTAGGACCAAGTCTAATAGTTTGAAGTTGCAGGAGGGTAGATTTCAACTGAACGTTAGAAGGAACTTATTGACAGTAAGAGCAGCTCTGCAATGGAAGCAATTGCCAGAGAGCTGATGGGGTCTCCTTCTCTGGATGTCTTTAAAAAAAAGGGGGGGCTGGGCATCTACCTGTAGGGGATAGTCTACCTGGAAATCATGCATTGAGCAGAGGGTTGGACCTGACAGCCCAAGAGGCCACTTCCAACTCTATGTTTCTATGATTCTAAGGGCCCGTCTATATGAGCCCCCACAAAAAACAGAGTGCCCCATGGTAATGACATTTCACAGCAGCTGCAACTTGTCCTAATGGGTTTTTTTGCCCCCAAAAGCTTTGCATGCCCACCAGTCAAGATGGCGGCTGCAAGTGAATTAGGTACTTGTGTTTTCACCTACCTTAATCTGTTGCTGCCAAACTATATATTTTTTTAAATTAACTACAGTTGTCCCTCCACATTCGTGGGGGTTACGTTCTTGAGAACCCTGCGAATGTGGAAAAACCACGAATAACAACTGCTCGCGTACCCCCCCCCAGAGGGAGGGAGGCGGCGGGAGGGTGTCTGGCCAGCCTGGCTGGCCTCTCCGCAAGCCTTCCTGAGGGGACTCCGGGCCTTAGAATACCCAGAGCCCGCTTAGGAAGGCCGGGGACGGCAGCGGGCGGACGGGCAGGGAGGAGGCTGCGCTGCCTCTCTCCGGCCTTCTGAAGCAAACGCCGGGGCTTTGGAGCCCCGGAGCCCGCTTAAAAAGGCCGGGGAAGGCAGCGGGCAGGCGGCTGTCTTCCTCTCCCCAGCGTTCCTGAGTGGACTCCGGGGCTTAGAAGCCTTGGAGTCCCCTCAGGAAGGCCGGGAAGGCAGCGGGCGGGTGGGGAGGAGGCTTTCTGAGCAGACTCCGGGGCTCCAAAGCCCCGGAGCCCACTTAGGAAGGCCGGGGAAGGCAGCAGGTGGGTGGGAGGGAAGCTGCCCAGCCTCTCCCTGGCCTTCCTGAGAGGACTCCAGGTCTTAGAAGCCTCGGAGTCCCTTTAGGAAGGCTGGGAAAGGTGGAGGGAGGGAGCAGACTCTGGGGCTTTGAAGCCCGGAGCTGCCTCTGGAAGGCCGGAGAAGGCGCAGGCAGGAGGTTGCCCTGCCTCTCTGCAGCCTTCCCTAAGGGGCTGGGGCTAAACTGCGAATAATCAAAACCGCAAGTGTGAAAGCCGCGAATGTCGAGGGGCAACTCTATTTACACTGTGTGCTGGAGTGATATTTTGCCTGTGCCACAAAAAGGTAAAGAAACAACACCCTGTTTTCTCACTTTACCGCTCGCTCACTAAGGTGAAAATCAAACATGGTGGCGTTGGGTGCTTGCCCTGTTAGCAAGCCCCACCCCCACGCTTATCCAGTCAATCAGCTTTGTGCTTCCTCTCATATGAGACAATGATTCATATCAAATTGGTTGCCCTAATGAGAGGCAATGCATATTCCCTACGCCGTTTTTAAAAAAAACTCCAGGGAAAGCTGCAAAAGCTTTCCCACATAGTTTTGACATTTTGAGCCCCCTTCCTTCACAATATGGCAGAATGACGTGGCTTGCCATTTGGACAGGTAGGGTTCTTTTCGTATTCCGTGAGGAGCATTTTTGCCGTTTAGACAGGCCTTAACACTCCAAATCCCGCTTTTAAAGTAACCAGTCCATTTAAAAACAGCCAGAGCAGATATCCCAGTTTTAAGAGCCAAAGGCCATGCAAGACAACACAGACTTCTCTGCGATAGAGCCAGCCTCCCTTTCATTGGGAAGGAGTTCTACCATTGCGGTACTGCTACAGAGAAAACCCTGTCAGATATATATATACCCACCAGCCTAGCCTCGTGGGGTGATGGCACACATAACAGGGCCTCTGCAGAGGATCCCAGATTTTTGGCAGGCTCATATGGTAGGAGGTGGTCTTTCAAATATCCTGGCCTCAAACCATTTAGGGCTTTATAGGTCAAGACCAACATTGGGCTCAAAAGAAAATTGGAAGACAGTGCAGTTCTTATAAGACTTTAAAAAAAAATGTCTGTAGATATCAATTCTAGGCAAGCTGGTGATCCTTTTTTGCTGTTTTTCCTACATCCCCACCTCCTTTTGCCATACATAGACAGCCACATTAGCCTTGAAACTGGCTGCTTGATTTGTATTGGCATACTGTCCCAGTTTGGTAAGGACAGCCCCAATTAATCCTCTGTCATCTCACTTTTCCAGCTGCCTTTAAAATGTCCCGGTTTCTCTCTCCTCACTTTCCCTCACTTTGTCCTCTTATGACTTCAGTTGCTGCAAACTGAGTTCTTTTAATATATATGCATACATACATATATATATATATATATAAGGCTTTTCTTCACAAACGAAAATTCAGGAAGGACTCATCCCGTGCTTTCTGCAAACGCACTGATGACTAAAAAGGCTAATCCGAGATAAACAAGTCCGGTTGCAAAAAGCACAGCAGAAGGTCTCCTTGGGTGATGTTTTTGGGTTGTGATTCTTTCTGCGTTGTTGTTTCTCTTCAAGACTTGTTCGGCGTGAGTTCTCAAATAAGGCTGCAGCATTGTGGATAGTGCGTCTCCATGCCTCCCAATGTGAAGCCAGGGCGGACCACTGTTGGTGATCAATTTGGCTGAGCCTGAGATGTTGTTTCAGGGAGTCTTTGTATCGCTTTTTTGGAGCACCCCTCTTACGCTGACCCATGGCGAGTTCACTGTAGAGTAGTATATTTGGGAAGCGATGGTCCTCCATCCTAGAAACGTGCCCTGCCCAGCGCAGCTGCGTTCTCAATATCATGGCCTATACCATAAGTCTTAAGCAACCAAAGTAAACAAAAACATAGGTCAAATATATACGTTTAAAAAATTACATTGAAATATTTAAATTAACAGTTCGTTCTTTCACTTTTAATTTTTTTTCTTACCATTAAAATAAATCTAAAGACACCATTTCAGTATAACTTGAGTAAGTGAATTGTGACTTTAATCTCATGAATATTCTTGTGGTTGTATATTCCATATTCCATATAAATTCCACAATTATAATATTCCACTTAAAATGTGTAAATGTTCAACATTTTCCCAACATTACCTACTTGTTTCTTTCATATCAAGTTTTCTTAGTGCTTTCTAATTACTCCCCAACTGTAATGGATTTCAGTTGCCCTTTATCTGAATTTTGGTATTTCATCTCTTCTCAAACTACAGTTGTCCCTTCCTATTCGCTGGGGTTTGGTCCTAGGACCACCACCACCACCCCTGTGGATACCAAAATCCGTGACTACTCAAGTCCCATGATATGCAATGGCATAGCAAAATGGTGCCCCTTATATAAGATGGCAAAATCAAGACTTGCTTCTTGGATTATCGTATTATTTTTTTAAGAATATTTTCAAGCCGTGAATACTTAAATCCAGCATTTCTCTGCTTAAAAACAGTAGTCTTGTGTGCTCTTCCTTGTAAATTACTTTTCCCTTCTTGTTGTCTGGACACACCCTTTTCACCCAACTCTGATGTTCAGCCACACACATATCTCGGTTTTGATCTGTAAAATGTTGGAGAGTATGTATTGGGGCTCTAAAGTTGCGTGCCTGTGTGCTCACACACATGCGCATATTCACATAGTAGTGTGAACTACTTCTGCTTTTGCTGTTAATACTTCCTTGCAACACGGCAATGCGTAGAAAGAGACGGCAATGCGCTTATCTGCAAGGCCTATTTTTATCAGAAAGTGGAAAAAGTACTATCAGCATTTATACAAAAGGAAATTGGAACTCGAAATGGGTCTACTGTTTGGTTTTTTAATGCCTTTTCTTGTTATTTCAAGTGCAAATCTTATTAAAACTGTTGTGTTTTTTTAAAGAACATATTATAAATGACAGCTTTGGGAAATACCCACAGTGGGTAAACCACGAGTACAAAAAATTCCCCATTTAGCATTATGACTGATTCAGGAAGAGTGCCTAGGATCCACCCAAAAAGTTATCAAGCAAAAATCCAGATTATATTATGAAAAGTTTATAATTTTGATAGATTGATAGCTTGGCTGGCTGGCTGCTTTGCATAATTTTTAGAACACTTACCATAGCATAACATAAAAACCAGAGGTGGGGGACTTCTGTGGGGCATATCTTAATTTATTTTATTTTTGGTCATTCCTTTGATCTTAAAGGAAAGCACCTCACCCTTAACTCTCCCTGACAACCTGGAAAAAAATATTTTGGTCCCCCAAATTGCACTTTTCAGAATCCTTTAGAGGTGTGAGTGGGAATTTTTATGTAAATATGATCCCCTTTGGGTCTGTTTAAACTTGACAGTCTTGTCACTTTTGTTCTGGGTTTTTTTAATGGATTTAGGGAGATAACAGTCCCAAGGAGGACTCAGAGCTGGGCTGTGCACTACCTACAAGGCCACCTTAGCTTACTCTGATCTAAGGAGTGGACAGCAATACATTATAATCTTTAAAATATTTTTTAAATTAAAATATTCACTGGAAAAGGACATAAACAAAAAGAGATGGGTTCTGACGAAAGAGAAGCAGGGCCGTTTGCTATCCTTTTACACAGGAAAGGGATAGCCAAAATAGCCCTTCATGGCATTGCTGAGGTAAAATGAGGAAAAAAAACATCTAGGAATTAGGAATTATGTATACATGAATAAATTAGGAAATTTGGCTTACTGGGCATGGTTTGCACAAAAGCCCCTGCCTTCCCAATTCTGGAAGCAGAGCTGCTTTGCATTAAAAAAAATTTTTTACAACAATTATACAATAATAGCCCCATATCCGTGGGTCCTGAATCCATGGTTTTACTTATCCACATCTGAAAAAAATATATCCTCTCTAGGCATTTTCTAGGTCCTCCAGCACAATTCTGTGTTATGCTTCTGCCGGAAGTTAGGCTGGAAGTCATAGAATCATAGAATCATAGAATTGCAGAGTTGGAAGAGACCACGAGGGCCATCCAGTCCAACCCCCCTGCCATGCAGGAATACACAATCAAAGCATCCCCGACAGATGGCCATCCAGCCTTTGCATTCAAGTCATTCATATTAATAGGGTTTGCTATGGTTTGCTGTGCTTTCACATTTCCAAATCTGGGAAAGTATTCCCCTTGGCTACAGGGGTTGTACTGCATAACACTTTGAAACCATGATGGTTCTTACACCATGGGCTCATCTATACGAGCCCCGAAAAACCCAGAGTTCCCCGCAGTAATGGCATTTCGCAGCAGCTGCAACTTGTCCTAATGGTTTTTTTGACCCCAAAAGCTTTGCATGCCCATAGCAGCCACGAGTGAATTACTCACATTTTAACCTACCATAATCTGCCACTGCCTAACTTTTTTTAAAAGCTATTTGCACTGTGTGCTGGAGTGATATTTTGCCTTTGCAAATAAAAAGGTAAAGAAACAACGCCCCATTTTCTCGCCTTAGCACCGGCTTGCTAAGGTGAAAATCAAACATGGCGGTACCAGGCGCTTGTCCTGTTAACAAGCCCTGCCCTGCCCCACTCATCTGGCCAATCAGTTTTGTGTTCCTCTCATATGGGACAGCAATTCATATCAAATCGTTTGTCCCAACAAGGGCGAATGCATATTCCCCTGCATTTTTAAAAAAAACTCCAGGGAAATCTGTGAATGTTTTTCCCACATAGATTTTTAATGTTTGGGACCTTCCTCCTTCACAAAATGGCGGAATGATGCGGCTTGCCATTTAGACAAGTGGGGTTCTTCTCACATTCCATGAGGAGATTTTTTTGCTATTAAGACAGGTCCAATATCTCACAACCATAGTTATACCGGTTTTCCAAAGCAGGTGCTATTGCCCTCCATGGTGATGATGGGTGCCATCTGTAGCTTCAAGCCATGGTGGTGCTACAGTTCTGGACAGAGGCAAAAGAGCCCATCCTCCCTTGCCCCTGGATTCTTCGACTTTGATGGCAATCTGAGTCAGAAGACATATCTCCTTCTCACACTCCACTCCCTGAGTCATTGGCTTCCTGCTCCCACTTACCACCTAATATTTCATTCCCTCCTTCCTTTGCCTGACTGCAACGGATGGGCTAACAGCAGGTCCTTCCCTCTCTGTGTCACTCCTTCGCCAGCAAGCCATGGACCCCAGGTTCCTGGGAAATATACATCTCCCAAGTTCCCTGGCTTCTAACTTATTGCCATTCCAGTGCCAAGGATAATGGGAATGGGGAACCTACTTGTTGCCTTTGCTGCTGCTGCCACAACAGTAGCCATAGGAGAGGGAAGAACAGAATGGTTCTTATCATCCCTACAAAGAGGTTTGGAGGAAAGAAGAGGGGTCACAAGAGAAAGTGAACACAGATTCAAGCTCCCCTTGTACTCCTAGTGGTGCTGTTGGAAAAATGGTGGGTGTTGTTATGTGCCTTCAGAGGCTGGATGGCCATCTGTTGGGAATGCTTTGACTGTGTATTCCACAGGGCAGGGGGTTGGACTAAATGGCCCTTGTGGTCTCTTCCAACTCTATGATTCTATGATTCATGTTGACTCCAACTTATGGCAGCTCCATCATGGGGTTTTCTTGGCAAGATTTATTCAAAGCTTTATTCAAGATTTATTCAGAGTGTGGTTTGCCCAAATTTACCCAGTGGGTTTCTATGACTGAGCAGGGATTTGAACCCTGTCTCCTGGGGTTTGACTACACTGGCAGGAAACCCTGCACCTACCTTGTAGATATGGTGGATATTTTTGATCCGCAGTGGCCCCGTAAGCACCACACTCACCGGGGCTTGTCCAATGGTAAATTGGAGTGTCACGCCCCACTGTAATCCACATTAGAGTAATCCGTACGTCATGTGGCCTTTTCAGACCAGATTTGGGGGGAAAGCTGTACGTCATGTGACATTATCAGCCCAGATCTGGGTGGAATTCAAGTTATTTTAATAGTGGAAATGCCCTCCCCAATGGGGATTTCAACCCTGATCTCCCAGAGTCCTAGGCTGCTACCATACTGCAGAAATAATGCAGTTTGACACCTCTTTAACTGCCATGACTAAATGCTATGGAATTCTCTGTAGTTTAATGAGATATTTAGCCTTCTCTGTAAGAGAGTTCTGGTGACACAACAAACTACAAATCCCAGGATTCCATAGGATGGAACCACAATAAGTAAAGCAGTGTCAAGCTGCATTACAGCAACCGTAGTTGAAACAATGTCTTAATTAGACAAGCCCAAGACCAAATCCTATCCAAGTGGTTTAACCAGGAGCCATGCTGGCTGGGGGATTCTGGGAATAGTAATCCAAAGCATAAATTTCCCAGGATCTGTGTTTTAATGTGTACTTATTACCAGTAGAAGAAACATCTGAATTGTTCCTTGTTCTATTCAGAAGTGCTCGCATAATGATCCTAAGTCACTGTAAAGATTACAGTACTTACTTGCCTTTGGATTCTAAACAGAGTGTGATTATTTTTTAAACATTAAACATTAAGCTTTAATTACAGTTTTCCCTCCCCACCCCGCCTTTTTGTTTGTTTCCCCCCTCTCTTCTTTCACTGAGGTGGAGAGGACGTACTCAGGAATCAAATTGTGAAAGATCACTCATGTACTGAAGGGTTTTCCAAAATGAAGCAAGCGAACCTTTCTTTGAGTAAGCTAACTGCTCTTACCTATCACTGTAGGAATGTAAGAGGTATTAGCAGCATCCAATAAACATTCCAAGATTCTTACCAAATTGAAGGAATGGCACATAGGTATGATTAGCAGAAAAGAGTTACAGTTTGAATCATTAAAAGTACTGTTGTGCTCTATAAAAAGGGTAGTGGACTCAGAAGTTGTGGAATTAACTGTGCCTTTCTAATAACGGAAAGAATTGTCCCTTTCTAACAGATTGCAGGGGGGGGGGACTCTTTTCCTTCAGTGAAGGCAATGAAGGTCCTTAATTCCCATGGGGGTGTAGCATATATCGTAAACCTAACTAATTTAGAATCCAAGAAGGTAGATAACAAAGCAATCATTTTATAGAAAGGTGATATTTGTTTATAAATTATTCAAATGCCAAGGTTCAAGATAAAATCAACCCATATACACCTTTTTGAGTTTAATATGAGGAATTTGAAAATAACAGTTAAATATTTTATTTATCTGTGTGGATATACAGTTGTCCCTCCACATTCACGGATTTGGCATTAACAAATTTAAGTACTCACGGCTTGAAAATATTCTTAAAAAATAATAATGCAAAAAGCAAACCTTGATTTTGCCATCTTATATAAGGGACACCATTTTGCTATGCCATTGCATATAATGGGACTTGAGTATTCACAGATTTGGGTATTCACGGGGGGTCCTGGAACCAAACTCCAGCGAATGTGAAGGGACAACATTGTATATATAAAAATTCAAAAGCAAAGGATGTACAATCCAGTCAGTATAAAACATTGAATAATAAATCCATAACAAGGCAAACTATGCTAGAATTATCTCATGCTGACGAACACAACAATGAGCATTATAAAATACCATATGTAAATTGTCTCTCTGGCTTTTCTTCGCAAACGAAGATTCAGGAAGGACTCATCCTGCGCTTTCTGCAAGCGCGCTGATGACTAAAAAGGCCAATCCGAGATAAACAAGTCCGGTTGCAAAAAGCACAGCAGAAGGTCTCCTTGGGTGATGTTTTTGGGTTGTGATTCTTTCTGCGTTGTCGTTTCTCTTCAAGACTTGTTCGTCGTGAGTTCTCAAATAAGGCTGCAGCATTGTGGATAGTGCGTCTCCATGCCTCCCGATGTGAGGCCAGGGCGGACCACTGTTGGTGATCAATTTGGCCAAGCCTGAGATGTACAGAATGTAAATAAATAAATCCAAGAATGTGGAAAGCACAAGCAAAACTTAACTGTTTTGACCCATGGGTCATCCTCAGCAGGAAAAAAGAAACTCCTAATTAATGGATTCTTCCATAAAGAACTATAGGACACATGGAGTGTATATGAGTGTGTGCCTTCAAGTCACCTGTCAACTTATGGTGACCCCATGAATTTAATATGGTTTTCTTATGCAAGCAATCCTCAGAGATGGTTTTGCTAGTTCCTTCCTCTAAAATATAGCCTACAGCACCTGGTGTTTTTTGGCAGTCTCCCATCCAAGTTCTAATCAGAGCCGGCCCTGTTTAGTTCCCAAGATCAGATGGGATCTGATGCCTTGATACTTCAAACTGAGTCAAAGCAGAACCCTAATGTAATTGTACAAAAGAATTTGTTTTATATTTGATTATGTTTGTAGATTACAGATTATGTTGTTAAATATGGTCCAGGTAGGGATGAAAAGGACATTATCTCTCTCTCTGGCTTTTCTTCGCAAATGAAGATTCAAGAAGGACTCATCCCACACTTTCTGCAAGTGTGCTGATGACTAAAAAGGCCAATCCGAGATAAACAAGTCCGGTTGCAGAATCATAGAATCATAGAGTTGGAAGAGACCACAAGGGCCATCCAGTCCAACCCCCTGCCATGACGGAATAAATAATCAAATCATTCTCTACTGATGCCCATCCAGCCTCTGTTTTAAAACCTCCAAAGAAGGAGACCCCACCACACTCCGAGGCAGTGAATTCCACTTCCAAACAGCTCTTACTGAATCAGAATATATTTTCCATATAGAGAATCAATAAAGTGTCCTGAAACAAAATGGAAGGAGGGAGTTTATTACTCAGATCCCATTGTCCTAAATGAGGACTAGGTTCTGTAACGTATCTGGAAAAGTTACTTTTTTTGGATAACTCACAGCAGCAGGATGTTCTCCAAAAAGTATGTTCTGCACGGCTTGTTTTATCATATGGTTTTCAAAGAGAGAGATGTGTTATGGCACTCAACCAGCTACTGGGGAAGAAGAGCAAAGGACAAATAAACTGCATTAAAATAAAATCAGAAAAAACAAGAATAAAATCTGAGACTTTCTGGTCTTTTTAACCAGTCTGTTTTAGTATAAGGAAGGACTCTTACACTAACATAAACCTATTAGTCTTAAAACTGCCTCTGAATCCCCCCCCCAACTTCCTTTTTAAGTTGTACAGTTTGTGAGCTTGTCTGATATAAAACAAGACCATTTTAAATTAAACATGTTTATATTTCCATAATGGTTATCTTTTTGCTTGGTTTGCTCTTATTTTTCTGTAAAGTTATTCCACTTGATCTGTGCTATGCAACTACAGTATTCTCTCTCTGTTGCATGCATGTGCACACTCACACACACATACATACAGGCTTATGGACAGAGTTTATTTATTTGTAGTGGGATTTTTTCTGTTGGCTTTATGAGGATTTGGTGATTTTGAAGGGATAATACTGATTAGGTATTAAGTAGTACCCTGGTCAAACTGAAGTGGGTCCAAGATAAACTTAAGCAGGATCGTAGCAGGGGCAAGGGCATTGTAAACCAAGCCCTGTAAGGAGGTCTTGGTGAAACCTGGGCCTGCATACATTTTTTCCTAGGAAAAAGAAGATAAATGGGAAGCATGACAGTTGTCTTCAAATATGCAAGGGGCCGTGTCACACAGAAGGTGGAGTTAACTTGCTCTCTGTTGTTCTAGAAGGCAGGGCTAGTAGAATTCATGGAAGGAAGAACCAGTGTGATGGAATGAGTAGAGTGCTGAGCTAGGCTCAGAGGTAGTCCAGACAGTGAAATAAATCCTCATAGACTTCACGGACAATCTTGTGTGTCTAAATGGGATCCCTGTGTTCCGTTGTTTTTGGAGCAAAATTCAGGAAAACTACAGGGGGAAGAGCTTTCAGGGCTTTTCCTAAGTTTTTAAAAAACTGCAGGGGAAATGTGCACACCCATTCATTAGGACAACCAAATCATAGAACATTCCTAAAGAGGATAGCTGATTGGTTGGATGTGCGTAAGGGGCCTTGCTAAGAAGGCAGCACCCAGAACCACCATGTTGGATTGCCACTATAGCGATTGTACACTGAGGTGACAAAACAGCCTTTGTTTTATTCTTTTTTTTCATTGTTTAAGCAGAAGATTGCTCTTCCGCACCTTGGATTTAGTGTTTTTTTTAAAAAAATACTGTTTGGCAGGGGCAAGTTAGGGAGTAAAGAACCAGGAGTAGTTCACTTGCGCCCACCATCTTTATTCTCTGGCATGCCTCCATGTGAACAGCAAACACAAATAGCTTCCACACCAGCAACCTTGCAAAAAGACACTTGAGACAGATGAAAGCTGCTGTGAATTGGTGTAGGTTCACACCAATCCACATTTTATTCCCTCATCTAGACCATCCCTAAGATTGTCTGAGCCATGAACTTGGGGTAGTATCTCATTTTGTTCCTTTCTTGGCCTGACCTGCTTCTCAGGGTTGTTGTGAAGAGAAATGAGGAGGCAGTGAGAGTCATTGGTGCTGCCCCAAATTCAGAGGAAAAGAAGGAGATAACTCTTGACTGCTGCCATATTGCAGAAAATAATGCAGTTTGACACTGCTTTAAGAGAGAGAGAGAGAGAGAGAGAGAGAGTTTTGTGAGATCTTTCACCTTCTCTGTCAGAGAGCTCTGGATGAAACAAACAAACATCACAAGAAAACAAACTATGAACAGTTCCACAGTGGAGTAAGTTGCCTTTGGAAAGAGCAGGTAGTTCCATATACCCTTACTATTATACACACAGGAGGTACCACCCATGCATGGTCTCAAATGGAATTATGAGCATATCTCATCTTTCTTGCTCTCCTCTCAGCAGGAGTGTTTCAAGACATTTGGTTGTCTGAAGCAGGGTAGCAAATAGCCCTACCCCCTATGACATCACCTGCTACCCTCCTCAGGTTTCCAAGTTCCCTCTGGGTTTTGTTGCAATGTTCACACTAGCTGAGGGGCAAATGGACTTTCCCGGCAGTACGTAGTTATGAGCTTGGCCCATTATAATGCAAGGTACTTGGGGTTAGGGTGGTCTCAGATAGACTGTTGAAATCCATGAGCTCATCCTAACAGAGATGAAAACTGCTCGAATTGGTTGAGGTGTAGGCACACATATCTTGGCCTGTAAATATAGAAGTAACAAAAACAGTTACAGTTACATCACAGGAGTGTAGTTATCCCTTTTCATGTTACAATCACAATGTAACTTAATTACTCCATCATGACAACCTTAAACATTGCAAAAATGAAGTCATTACCAGTAACTCAGTAGGCCCTTTCACATTACACAGTTAAAGCACCACGGCCCCTCTTTAATGGCCATGGCGGCATCCTGTAGAATCCTGGGGTTTGTAGTTTGGAAAGGCACTAGAGCTTTCTGGTCTACTTATTCAGAGGCCAAAAAAATAAAAACCAGCAGTTCATCAAGTTTCAAGAAACTTTTTTATTTAAAACTACGGTAACTATGGGCACATGTGCAATGAAACAAGTACATAAGGTAAGCCCTGAATAAGTAACAAATATTGAGAACTTTCTAGAGACCACGTGAACGCTTCTTTCAAAATACATTCAAGGATATATTTTTTTTGTCACCAGTATCCACTTTTCTTGATTGCCATTTTCGTGGCAAAACTTCAACATCTTCTTTTCTATTTTTCTTTTCTATTTTTTAACCTGCCATGGATAGCTCGTAAGGCAGGGGAACATTTACCATTTTGTTGTTCATGCATGCTCAGTAAAGGTTTCTGGAGGCAGCTGCTGATTCTCCTGCCTGCTGTAGGTAACCACACACAGCAACAGCATGATTAGCTAGAGCACAATCCCATTCTTTCCCAGCTCAAGCTTTATTGCAGTGTTTCCCCTCTTCAACTTGTCATCAGACAGCTGTTTCTCCATCCCTCCTTCCATATTCTCCCAATGTTAATGCATCTTAAAAAAAAATAACTTTGAAGCTAGACTGAAGATAAGGAGGGAAGGGGAGTTTGGAGAATTGCAAAAATCTTTGTACAAAGAAACTTCTTTGCCCAAGGTTTTGCTAACTGTTTTTGTTTTAATATTTAAGCTGCCTTGAGCCTTGTTTTTTGGGGGAAAGGTAGATATAAATAAATTGCAACAAGGGCAGCTATAGATTACCTTCAGTGTCAGAAAAAGAATACAGGGATTACAAGGGAGAGGCTGCTCTTATGCACAAGTCCCACTTCTGGCTTTTTCAAAATTACATTTTGTTGGCCATGATGGCAAAATCAACCTTGGACCAAGTGGGCCTTTGGTCTGATACATTATGGCTCTCCTTACCCTCTTAATGTTCTTCCATTTAAACGTATCTGTGTCATGGTCACAAAACCTACTGAGTTTTATCATTATTATAGTTCATGCCTTCAAACAAATAAAAACCTGAACACCACAATTCACTCAAAGGATGAAACCCACATTTCAAATGACATAAAGGAATCAAGCAGCATCCAGTTTTGTTTATGTATATTTTGCAAAAAATTTATTGCTTGGTTTCATTCAAAGGTTACTTCAAGTACAGAGGCAAACAACATTCACAATTTCATTTTTTTAGTTTTAAAATCTGACCTGTGTCAAACAGGGCATGCACCACAGTAAATATCCATATAAATAAATAAATAAATAATGTCCTAAAAATTAAAAAAAATAATTTATCTTTAGAAATTGTTTCTTTGAAGAGAATGAATACCACATTTCAACAACATTGACGGCATTAAAACAGCCAACAGGAGAGTAGCTCCGTCATTCAGATATCAGATTGCATATTTGACATTGCATCATCCAACACAGAGAAAAATCTCTCCTGGTAAATTGGAAGAGAACCCTAGGACTCCTGTTCCCAATGTCCCCCTTCCCAAATATTTAGAAGCAGTTCACGTAAAATATTCTGGCTGGAATCCCATGTAGTGTAGTTTGCATGCAAAACTACACCAAAGCTGGCCACTCCCCACTCCTAGGACTTGCTGTAAAACCACTTCAGCCCAAAACAGTTCTGTGCCTGGGGGAATCTGAGAAGCATCTGGCAATGTCCCCATAGTCAGATGAAAAATGATGACATCATCTGCTGAGACCTCATTTTGCATCTGGGTACAGGGACAAAGCCAGATGATTCTCTGATTCCCATGTAGTGGCTCTGTGGTAAGGAGGGGATTTTGGTTGTTGTGGAAAAAGGAGAGAATACCAACCTCCACAACGATGGATAAAAAAAAACAACATATGAAGGCATAACTTGCTTAACCTCCACCTGCATATGATACTACCAGCACGCCAGCCATAATCACATCGACATAGTCATGTCCTCACAGAAGATATACATAGTATATATACAACTAATCTGAGGAAGTGTCCTAAAAGCTGGATCCAATGGAGAACAATTCCCCATTGAAGGCAGCTTTAGAAATTCCACAGTGACCCCAACAAATTTGCTTCCATAATGGAGCCTCAGTCAAATCCTTGCACATTTTAAACACATATTGCACTGCGTGCATAGCACATTACATTTTATTGCAGAACTTGGAGAAGTTACTTTTGGCATGAGGCTGGTTGGGGAATTCTGGGAGGGAACTTTCAAAGGTAACTTTCCCAAGCTCTGCATTTCTGTAGCCATGTGGTCCCAAGCTGACAAAACAGACATGTATTCATTATCGTCTCAGGATTTCAATAATATTGTCATTAAATGAATAAATAAATAAATAAATAGAAATAAATAGATTAGATTGATCAATCATATTCAGCATAAAATAACACTAGGTTGCCACCCACCCCTCCAAACTCTTACACCTCCTATGTCAGTTCATAGTTTTGTCCCTTGCTTTTGACTTGGTGGGGCAGTGTTTTCAGTTTTGGAAGTGGACAAGAACCTTTCCTTTTTTTTCAGTTCTTACATAAGCAAGGGCACCAAAAAGAAAAAAAAAGGAAAGACTGGGACTGGGTAAGAGGAATAAAGTAAAGTGTAACTATGACTCCAGAGAGGGCATCCAGCGGAAGACTTTTCCTTACATCGCAATCACTCCAAAATATATTTGTCCTTGCCGATCTAAGTTCAGATACTCAACGGAATCTGTTTTGGACCAGAGGCGGTCTCCTTTGTACAGTTTGAAGACAGCCCCTTGATAAATGGATTCAAACCACATCTTTGACTGGTCTGGCGTGCTGGGCCCACCCTCACAGGCAGTCTTTATGGATTTCAGCAACTCCACCTCATCATTGTACTGGGCAGACCGCCATGAGATGGTGTGGCTGAGCAGCACAGGGGTTGTGGATGGGCAGCTGTCTTTGTGGAACAGGAGCTGAGAGTAGACGAAATAGAGTCCCGTGGAAGGGACCACGAGGGAGTTGTCTTCCTTGTCTAGCTTCATGTTGTTCTCCAGCACAGCAGGTGCCACGTTGGTAGTCCAGACCAATTGGTTACGATGAGCTAAGGAAGCTGTAAAGGGAGGAAAAGAGGAAAAACCAATCAAGCCCAAGAAGACAGGCTTTGTCAGCGCATCAAGAGCCCATATCTCTGCTCCTCTCCAAACAGGTTACAGCCCACGAGGTCCTGGTATTAGAAGAACTTTGGTCTGGCCTATTGTTTTGCCTTGGTGGGAAGAACAAGACTTGGGCCTCCCTTCCAGTGGCCTTTGGGGCTATGTGGCTTTAATCGGTGTCTGTGGAAGACAGAGTCCACCAAATGCAGACATGTCGGAAAAGGCCGGAGCTGAGGAGCCAGAAAGACTGTGCTAAAGTGACCCTCATTTTATTTTTCAATGTTAGGCTAGTCGTCTCTACAGACTACTTTCTCTACAGATGACTTTCCAATGACTCAGACATTTCTACTCACCAACGGCATGGGCAGCTGGTTTTCTGGACATGAGGGCTTGCACCTTCATTGTCTTGGGCAGCATGTCTTCTGCAAAGAATGTAAAAAGACACATGGTCAGGCAACACCTTCACAGCCTCTTCCTATGAAAGGACTCCCACAGAAGGCACTTAATAAATTTGGAAAACTCTTCAAGTGGCTAAACAATTAACACTGCTACAGATAAATTGGTTACAGAAATCCCATGCCATTTTTTTCCTGGAGCTAGAAATCCAAAACCTTCTCATAGATTTGTAACAATGCAAAGATAATGTTGTATTGTACTATAACTCTCAGAATTCCCCTTGCTGGCTGAGTAGTTATTCTGTGCTCTGAAGAAAAAAATACAATACAATACGCTACAGTATTTTATTGATAGATTGCCGGAAATCTGATGGCCACTTCACACTCTGCCTAATGGCAGAACTGGGTCTCATAACATAGGACTTGCATTCTCTTTGTTCTGCTCTTCCTTAGGACTCTTTCATCTACCTGCTTCTCAAGGGAGATGAGACCTTTCCCCATCTCTGGAGGAGATGGACTTTTTCTACCTTTCACTGAACAGAATAAGTCTGAACAATATCTACTCTGATCATGTAAGCTTACTCCCAGGAAAGCTTACATGATAGGAGCATACTTAATATCTTAAATCTTGCTGAGGCCTGTTATTGTCAAATCTCGCCAATTTAAGTCTGAGAAATAAGCAGGCACTTATTACATCTCTGTAGCCTCAATGGAGCTCAAAAACCAAAGAACTTTTGCCTGGATCTTATCCATTTTCCCCGTGAAACTGGACAAAATGAGGCCAAGAAGCTCATGGGTTTGCACCAACGGGAATGAACCACTGCATTAAAAGATCAGAATGGGGGAATTCTCTCAATGAAATAGTAGCACCGAGAAAGAAACTTACCAGATAATGACATTCCGTTCTCCTTAGAGTCCTGAAAATGCAATAGGGAACTGAGGTTAATATTGAAGCATTATTATTATTATTATTATTATTATCAGCAGCAGCACCACCACCACCACCGCCCCAGAGCTATCATGCTCGCAGTGAGCTGATGGAACCAATGTCTGATAAGGCAACTTTGTGATGTGAGATTAACAAAAGGCACACTGAAAAGCAGTGATGGCCATAGTGCCCCAATAATCCATATAATGAGCCCAGAATGTTTAACCTGCCCTTTTACTTATAGTGCATTCAGACTGATGGTAAAGTCCCACATTTCACTGCTGTTCTTTCCAATTTTATACTGGGTTAAAATAAACTAATCTGGAAAGCTGGTATTTTAAAAAGTCTCTGATCATATCAGGAGTGACAGAAAATATTCTGGGATAAACAAAGGTGTATGGCTCTCCAAAAGAAAATCAGAAAGAACAGGAATAAAATTTTGGAATTCTCTAGACTTTTAAATTAAGTCTGGATGTGCCCTTGGGCTGGCCAAATTTTAAATTCCTTTGGTACAGCAACAGGTTAAACATTAAAAAGCTCTCTCTCTCTCTCTCTCTCTCTCTCTCTCTCTCTCTCTCTCTCTCTGACAATGTATATGCCAGAGCAGAAATGGAAACACTTTCTATCTTTTCTCTGCCTCAGTTTTGGCTTCCAGCTCAGCTCAAACCCAAGATAAGAAAAGAACAGGCAGCAGCCCCAAGATGCACATTTATATTTTGGCTACATTGGTCCAATAGAGTGTAGTGGTGTAGTGGTTTGGGTGTTGGACTTCCACTCTGGAAACCAGGGTTCGAATTCCTGCTCAACCATAGAATCCTACCGGGTGACCTTGGGCAAGTCACACATGCTCTACGGCACAAGAAAGCATTAGTAAAGCCCTTCTGAATAAATCTTGCCAAGAAAAAAAATGGTGGTAGGATCCCTATGAGTTGGAAACAATTTGAAGGCACCCGGCAACAATAATGATGCCAAAGGCATTGCTGCCAAAGTCACTTTCCTAAATGTTGGCTCTCTTGGAGGTCTCCAGCCACTCTAGCAGTCATCTGGAATTGAAACAGGTCACACAGACTGCACCCCACCTGGGACTTGATAAGCCTTTTGGTTTTGCTGTTTGCCTGAAATGGTGAAAACACAGTCTGGGGCCCATGGCCACGAAGCACCTGGCAGAGAGAGACCACAGGGCACGGCTGGTGAATTAGGTTCAGCTTGGGAGATCATCTGTACCAAATCCTCTGCTAGGTCTAACTTCATCCTTCTTTCTCATGAAGTTCTGATCACCAGCATTTTATTTATTTATTTATTTTAGGATAGGTTTTTAAAAATATCATTTCCCCAAGCCAACAATATTAAACCTCAGCTTGCCAAATTGTGATTAAAAAAAAAAAAAAAACAACCCAAATTACACTTTATTTGTAGCTTTGGGGGTGGGGTTCCGGGCTGTGAGAGCTTGTTCTAGAAGAGTTAGTTACACCTTATTTCTTCTAAGTTACTCAGTATCCACCATTGGAGGCAAAAATCACATTCAACTTGTTGGAGAACAATCCATATGAAACTACTACAAAATGTGTGGTACTATTGTGAGGGAGTAGAGTGCACTTGTTCTGATCATATGTTGATTTTCAGGTTTTGTCATCCTGTGTTGCCCTCATTTGATGCCTGGGGCAAGCTTTTGCTGACCAGTCCTGCCTCAGCGCCCCACTGCCCGAGGAAGCCCCCAAGGGCTGAGAAGCTCCTGGTGGACCCCAACTCCCAGGGTCCCCCAGCCACCCCTTCCTCTCTCTCTCTCTCTCTCTCTCTCTCACACACACACACACACACACACCCCGGGGCTCACCTGGCTGCCGGGCTGCCCGAAGGCACCGAACTGCAGGAGGGCGAAGACCGCCGTGGCCCCGACCAGGAGGGCGAAGGAGGCCAGGCCCAGGCATTTCCAGGGCCCCCTCTGGCCCGGGGGCGAGTCCCCCAACACCTCCACCTTCACCTCCGCCCGGCTGGCCCCTTTCTCCGGGTCGCGGACCAAATGCTCGGAGCTCATGGCGGGAAAACTGGGTTGAGAGGAGCCGGGCAAGGGCGGTCCCGTCAAGGAAATGGGTCCAAGCGCCACTCGACGCGCTCTCCTGGGCTCTTCGCTGGCGCCTCGACTAGCCCTTCGCCGCCCTCGTGAATGGATGAATGAATGACTGCCGGGGAGGCTGCCGGCCCGCTTTATAAGCCTCTCCCTCCCTCGCTGCGGCCGGGCTTCCTCCAAAACTTCCCAGCCCGCCTCCTCGCCTCGACGCCCCCGGAGCTTCCGCGCCGCCCCGCCGCCCCAGGGAGACCCGAGCCGAGGAAAAAGGCCGTCAGGGAAGCGGAAGCCCCGCCAGGAAGGCCGCCCGTCGGACCAGGAGAGATGGGGCAGCCCCGGGAAGATGGGGAGGGCCAGGAACCCTTGCCTCCAAACCTCACCCTCCTCAGGGGCTGGGGAAAGTGGGGTGTGTGTGTTTTTAAAAAAGGATGCCAGTGTGGTTCTTGTCTGCCTTCAAGTGGTTCTTGACTCATATGGGGACCCTAAGGCCAACCTATGGCAGGGGTTTCTTGGCAAGGTTTGCTCTTGGCAAGGTTTGCCCTCCTCTGAGGCTGAGAGAGTGTGACTTGCCAGAGGAGGTCACTCTGTAGGTTTCCAGGGCCAAGCAGGGATTTGAACCCCTGTCTCCAGAGTCACACAACTATAGAGTTGGAAGAGACCACGAAGGCCATCCAGTCAAACCCCCTTTTGCCATGCAGGAATAAACAATCAAAGCACTCCCACCAAATGGCCGCCCAGCCTCTGTTTAAAGACCTCCCAAGAAGGAGACTCCACCACACTGAGGCAGCGAGTCCCAACACTAGTCCTAGTTCAAGGCTCCAATCATGCTGGCTCTTGGAGATGTCAATACAGAGGTGCAAATACAGTGACATCCATATATAGCCTAGCAATTTTTATTATCTTGCCCATTGGGAGGGGGACATTGACTTACAAATAAGAAAAATCCCTAGAACTCTTATCAAAAGCTTAGGGAAATGGTTTTTAAAACCCCACAACAAATTCTGGGATTGGAGAAGATATATGTGTGGTGATTATTTTAATTTTTGTTTCCCATAAGTTGCAGAGGGCCTTGAAACGGGTGGGGATCATGCCATTCACTGATTTAAGCTGTATGTGTCCATTGGTGTCCATTGGGTGTCAAAAAGCCAGGACTGGGTGAACATTTGGACAGACAACTATTTTACAAATCATCCATCCGTATCCATGGGGGATACCTTTCAACACACACACACACACACACGAGTACCTGAAACCATGGATAATAGGGAACCCTATTATTTTCAATGAGACAAACACTGAGAGTTGACCACAGAATTGCACTGGAGCACCTAGAAATGCCAAGAGAGAACATATTTTATCAGACGTGGATAAGTGAAACAGTGGATGCTAAATCTGTGGATACAGGGATTGACCTACGTTTTCAAAATGCCTTGGGTGTTTGTGATCTTGAAAGCAAAGGGTGGAGCATGGACCCTGGAGGTTTGAGTGCCCCCACAAGACTAGAGTGGGCAAGGTGAGCCCTGCCCCAAAATGATCTGGCAAAATTGCACCCTCAAGACTCTTATGTAATTGTACCTCCTCAGAAATTATCAGTGAAAAATGTATTAAATGATCAACCATAAAGAAATGTTAAGAGAGCCATTATTGTTGAGCCTTCTCCTTACTTGGGAGTAGCTCTACTGAGCATGTACCTACACTGTCTGGGAGTCTTAAATGGATCACAAGCTGAACATGAGTCAGCAGTGTGATGCGGCAGCTAAAAAAGGCAATGCGATTGGAACACACTCCCTCGGAGCGTGGTGGGATCTCCTTCCTTGGAGATCTTTAAACAGAGGCTGGATGGCCATCTCTCAGGGATGCTTTGATCGTGATTTCCTGCGTGGCAGGGGGTTGGACTGGATGGCCCTCGTGGTCTCTTCCAACTCTATGATTCTATGATTCTAATAGGAGTCTAGCGTCTAGTTCAAGGGAAGTAATAGTGCCACTCTATTCTGCTTTGGTCAGACCTCACCTGCAATCAGGACCAGTTTAAGGAATTTTGGGGCCCCCTGCAATGCTTTATTTTGGGAGGCCCATATGTTTATCTCAGGTCAATGTAACCTAACTCAACCTAAGCTATTCACAGTAGAGGATATTCAGATTATTACTAATAATGTTTTTGCAGGAGGAGGGTTACTACGGGGGCCCCCACAATGATGGGCCCCCCTGCGGTTGCTGATGCCGCTGGTCCCTTAAACCGGTCCTGCCTGCAATACTGTGTCCAGTTCTGGGCACCACGCTTCAAGAAGGATGTTGAAAAGCTGGAGCGTGTCCAGAGGAGGACAACCAAAATGGTGGAAGGTCTGGAAGCTATGCCCTATGAGGAATGGCTTAAGGAGCTGGGCATGTTTAGCCTGGGGAAGAGAAGGTTAAGAGGTGACAGGATAGCTGTGTTTAAATAGTTGAAGGGATGTCATATTGAGGATGGAGCAAGCTTGTTTTCTGCGGCTCCAGAGACAAGGACACGGAGCAATGGATTCAAACTACAGGAAAAGAGATCCCACCTAAACATTAGGAAGAACTTCCTGATGGTAAGAATTGTTTGACAGTGGAATACACTGCCTCAGAGCATGGTGGAGTCTCCTTCTTTGGAGGTTTTTAAACAGAGTCTGGATGGCCATCTGTCAGGCGTTCTTTGATTGGGTATTCTTGCAGGGCAAGAGGTTGAACTGGGTGTCCTTGTGGTCTCTTCCAACTCTATGATTCCATGATTCTAAGACCCGAGCCCTCTCTTGGACAGACTTTGCAGCAATCAGTTTCCACTGCTAACAAGCCTTCAAGCTTTTGGTTTCGACAACCAGTGAGCCAAAGACTGATGACAACCAACAGACACGTCCCTGAACCCCTGGATTATTTCAGACACTGCGGGGGGGGGGGTGAGGGTGGAGAACCTCTTTCTCTGGGTCTCACTTAGACTGTTGTCTTCAGGATACCCCTTGGACTATTGCTTCCAAGATACATGTTTGGACTGTTAAGTCCCTAATTCTTTCAGATACTGGGGGTGGGGGTGGGGGAAGGAATGCCTTTCTCCTCACCCACCACACCAGCCTTGTAGATAGTTTTGAAAAGGTATGAGTTCAGCTCCTCGTGTTATATCGTGCCATGGATGTACCGTTACTCTTCATTGCTAGAACACTGTTGTGCCGATTTGCCATTTAACATTTATTAGAACTTTGTTGTATCGTTTTGCTATTTCATTGAGTAATGTTGCCAGTTAAGATCACTACTGCCCCAATTGCTACGCTGCATGCCTATATACAGTACTTCGTGCTCTCTCTCCGGATTTCTCTTTTTGCCTGCATTCTGGTTTATGTCCACCCCTCTTGCAGCCCTTATCCCATAGCAAACTTTTTGTTGAAACTTTTTGTGTTTGGACCTTTTTTTGTTACAAGTTGCCATCCTTTTTCTAGATTGATGGAATTATGACAACCTCACCCCTATTCCTCTTACCCAATGTGTGTTCCTCCTGTATCCTGGTCACACAGTATGATGGCAAAAGTGAAACCACATGGCTTTGCCTCGTGGGTTCCATTTTGGGGGGGAGCATTGTTAGTATGACCTACTACCCATCCCCTCGGAGCGTGGTGGGGTCTCCTTCCTTGGAGGTCTTTAAACAGAGGCTGGATTGCCATCTGTCGGGGATGCTTTGATCATGATTTCCTGCGTGGCAGGGGGGTTGGACTGGATGGCCCTCACGGTCTCTTCCAACTCTGCAATTCTATGATTCTATGATTCTATGAGATCTCCCGTATTGAGATGCTGTATGATTTTATTGGATTCTTTTTAAAAGCTTTTTCTCTTTTTTTAAAAAAAAGTTTTAATACTTTTAAGTATATTTTATTCTTTTAAATACTTTGATATTTTTAAAATAATGTAATTCGTTTTAATTCTGTTTTAATGTACACTTTTTCTATGTTTTAATTGTGTGTTTTTTAAAAGTGTGAGCCGCTTTGGGTCCCAGCCTTGAGAAAGAAAAAGCAGGTTATGAATAAATATAACAACAACAACAACAGAGATAGAATTATTGGATATTTTCAGGGTCAAGTTGGCTGGAGCAAACCAAAGGCCAGTTGGAGGTCACAATGACCTGGGATGTGTCTTAGAAATATTATAGCAAGAAAGCCCATATTAGGATTGTGCAAAAGCCCCTTAGTAAACAGTCCTTACGGAGTTATGCCCTAACCCTTTCTTCCAACCTTGGGCGCCTCAGCAAGGATTCATTCAACCAAACAATTAAGTGACCATTTCCAAATCTATTCCTATGGAAATATTTCCTATATGCCATCCTGTCCAGCCTTACAAAGTTGTCTTGTGTGTTAGTCTATATTTTTCTAATAAAATACTTTAGTTTACCTCAACTGGAGCCTCCTCTACAGTTAGTACTGGTATGCATAGGTGAAAAGCTCCCCAAAGTTACCCTCCTCTTGCAGGCCAGCCATTCAAGCTAATAATTCCCCCCAGTAATAATAGAGATTCTGACATCACAGGTGAGACTCAAAAGCAACCCTCCCCCACCCCTCATAGGGTAACACCTTGGCCTGTAAACAAAGAAGTAACTCAAACAGTTACAGTTACATCACAGGAGTGTAGTTATCCCGTCTTATGTTACAATCACAATGTAACTTAGGCTGCTGCACACTGCAAAAATAACCCAGTTTGACCCTGCTTTAACTATCTTGGCTCCATCCTGTGGAATCCTAGAATTCATAGTTTGCAGTGGCACTAGAACTCTGTGACAGAAAAGGAGCAAAAGATTTCACAAAACTACAGATCCCAGAATTCCATACATGGATCCATGGCCATTAAACCAGTGTTTATTATCTCTGTAGTGTGGCAGCAGCCTTAATTACTCCTCAAACATTTCAAAAATGGAATCATTACAAGTGACTTAATAGGCCTTTTTACACTACACAGTTACAACACTATGATTCAACTTCAACTCCCATGGCAGCATCCTGTAGAATCCTGGGTTTGTCGTTTGGAGAAGCACTAGAGCTTTCTGGTTGATAATTCCAAATATCCCTACCTAAACGGCAAATCCCAGGATTCCATATATTGCTGCTATGGCAGTAAAAGTGGGATCATGGCACTATAATTGTGTAGTGTGAAAGGGCACAGTATCTGTAATGAGTTCTTTCTAACCTCTTCTTGGGGCATCCTTTGGGATTGCTCCTAGGCTCTCTGAAATCCCCTTCCTCTCTTTCCATTGGCAGACAACATTGTTGTTGTTGTGTTTAATTCCAACAGGCTTTGAAGAACTGCATTTTTTTAAATAAAGGACTCCCTAGTAGGGTGCTGTACTGTTTTTTCATTATACTGTTTCTACACGGTTTATTATTTATTATTATTTATAATTGTAGGTTTTAACTTAGTACTAGAAGCAAAAATTACATGGAAAGAGTAGAATAGTTTCATACACCACAAACACACACACGCAAAGAACATTCAAAGACATGGTCAGCATAATGGGTTATAGAAGAATGCTATGGCACCTTTGCGACTGGGAAAAAGAAAAATTTAGCATAACCTTTCAAGAACTCTTGTCCGCTTCATCAGATGCAAAAAAAATTAAAATTAAAAAATGAGCAGTTCATCAAGTTTCAAGAAACTTTTTATTTAAAACTAACCAGGGGCACATGTGCAATGAAACAACTACATAAGGTAAACCCAGCATAAGAAAGAAATATATAGGACTTTCTAGATACCACTTGAAAGCATCTTCAAAGGGATGTTTTTTATCACCAGCATCCACTATTCTTATGATTGCCATCTTTGTGACAAAACTTCTACATCTATGCTTCTATTTTTTAACCTGCCAGGGATAGCTGGTAAGGCAGACCTATCTCCAGGGGTAGCTGATGAGAAAGGGGAACCTTTTCTCTGTTTTTTTTTTTGCTCATCATGCACAATTAGGGATTCTTGAAGAAGTTGCTGATTCTTCTGCCTGCTGTAGGTAGCCATACACAACTACAGTAGGATTGGCTAGAGCACAATCCCATTCTTTCCCAGCTCAAGCTTTATGGCAATGCTTACTATAGGCACCCTGCTGCAACTATCACCAGACAGCTGTTTCTCCATCCCTCCCCCATTCTCCCAATGTTAATGCATCTTAAAAAAAACAACTTTGAAGCTAGATTGAAGATAAGGAGGGAAGGGGAGTTTGGAGAATTGCAAAAAATCTTTGTACAAAGAAACTTCTTTGCCCAAGGTTTTGATAACTGCTTTTGTTTTAATATGTAAGCTGCCTTGAGCTCTTGTTTTTGGGGAACAAGTGGATATAAATAAATTGCAACAAGAGCAGCTATAGATTATCTTCAGTGTCAGAAAAAGAATCCAGGGATTACCAGGGAGAGGCTGCACTTATGCACAAGTCCCACTACTGGTTTTCTCAGTGGTGCATTTCATTGGCTATGATGGCAAAAACAGTCTTGGACTAAGTGGGCTTTTGGTCCGAATCATTGTGGCTCTTCTTACCCTCTTATGTTCTTCCATTTAAACATGTCTGTGTCATAGTCACAAAACCTACTGGGTTTTGTCATTATTATGGATCATGCCTTCTAACAAATAAAAACCTGAACACCACAATTCACTCAAAGGATGAAACCCACATTTCAAATGACACAAAGGAATCAAGCAGCATCCAGTTTTGTTTATGTTTATTTTGCAAAAAATTTATTGCTTGGTTTCATTCAAAGGCTATTTCAAGTACAGAGGCAAACAACATTCACAATTTCATTCTTTATTTTTAAAATCTGACCTGTATCAAACAGGGCATACACCACAATAAATATCCATATAAATAAATAAATAAATAAATAAATAATGTCCTAAAAATATAAAATAACATTTTTTTCTCTTTAGAAATTGTTTCTTTGAAGAGAATGCATACTACATTTCAACAACATTGACGGCATTAAAACAGCCAATAGGAGAGTATCTCAGTCATTCAGATATCGGATTGTATATTTAATATTGCATCATCCAACACAGAGAAAAGTCTCTCCTAGTAAATTGGAAGAAAAACCTAGGACTCCTGTTCCCAATGTTCCCCTTCCCAAATATTCAGAAGCAGTTCATATAAAATATTCTGGCTGGAATCCCATGTAGTGTAGAATAGCAGTTTGCATGCAAAACTACACCAAACCTGGCCACTCCCCACTCCTAGGACTTGCTGTAAAACTACTTCAGCCCAAAATGGTTCTGTGCCTGGGGGATCTGAGAAGCATCTGGCTGTGTCCCCATAGCCAGATGAAAAATGATGACATCATCTGCTGAGACCTCATTTTGCATCTGGGGATAGGGACAAAGCCAGCTGATTCTCTGATTCCCACGTAGTGGCTCTGGGGTAAGTCCAGGAGGGAATTTTGGTTGTTGTGGAGTGAGGGAGAGAATACCAACCTCCACAATGATGGATTTTAAAAACATATACAGGCATAACTTGATAGACTTTCGCTTGCATATGCTACTACCAGCACGCCAGCCATAATCACATCGACATAGTCATGTCATCACAGAAGATATACATAGTATATATACAACTAATCTGAGGAAGTGTCCTGAAAACTGAGTTCAAAGGAGAACAATTCCCCATTGAAGGCAGCTTTAGAAATTCCACAGTGACCCCAACAAATTTGCTTCCATAATGGAGCCTCAGTCAAATCCTTGCACATTTCTAAACACATATTGCACTGCGTGCATAGCACATTACATTTTATTGCAGAACTTGGAGAAGTTACTTTTGGCATGAGGCTGGTTGGGGAATTCTGGGAGGGAACTTTCAAAGGTAACTTTCCCAAGCTCTGCATTTCTGTAGCCGTGTGGTCCCAAGCTGACAAACCACCTGTGCATTCATTATTGTCTCAGGATTCCAACAGTATTGTCATTAAATGAATAAATAAATAGAAATAAATAGGTTAGATTGATCAAGCATATCCAGCATAAAATAACACTAGGTTGCCACCTACCCACTCCAAACTCCTAAACCTCCTATGTCAGTTCACAGTTTCATTCCTTGCTTTTGACCTGGTGGGGCAGCATTTTCAGTTTCAGGAGTGTACAAGAACCTTTTCTTTTCCCCCCAGTTCTTACATAAGTAAGGGAACCAAAAAGAAAAAGGGAAAAAAGAAAAAAAGGAAAGACTGGGACTGGGTAAGAGGAATAAAGTAAAGTGTAACTATGACTCCAGAGAGGGCATCCAGCGGAAGACTTTTCCTTACATCGCAATCACTCCAAAATATATTTGTCCTTGCCGATCTAAGTTCAGATACTCAACGGAATCTGTTTTGGACCAGAGGCGGTCTCCTTTGTACAGTTTGAAGACAGCCCCTTGATAAATGGATTCAAACCACATCTTTGACTGGTCTGGCGTGCTGGGCCCACCCTCACAGGCAGTCTTTATGGATTTCAGCAACTCCACCTCATCATTGTACTGGGCAGACCGCCATGAGATGGTGTGGCTGAGCAGCACAGGGGTTGTGGATGGGCAGCTGTCTTTGTGGAACAGGAGCTGAGAGTAGACGAAATAGAGTCCCGTGGAAGGGACCACGAGGGAGTTGTCTTCCTTGTCTAGCTTCATGTTGTTCTCCAGCACAGCAGGTGCCACGTTGGTAGTCCACACCAATTGGTTACGATGAACTAAGGAAGCTGTAAAGGGAGGAAAAGAGGAAAAACCAATCAGGCCCAAGAAGACAGGCTTTGTCAGCGCATCAAGAGCCCATATCTCTGCTCCTCTCCAAACAGGTTACAGCCCACGAGGTCCTGGTATTAGAAGAACTTTGGTCTGGCCTAATGTTTTGCCTTGGTGGGAAGAACAAGACTTGGGCCTCCCTTCCAGTGGCCTCTGGGGCTATGTGGCTTTAATCAGTGTCTGTGGAAGCCTGAGCCCACCAAATGCAGACATGTCAGAAAAGGCTGGAGCTGAGGAGCCAGAAAGGGACTAAAACATTTTTGTCTATTATTTTTTTAAAGTATTTCTGTATCACTTCCCAGCCCACAAAAGCTCCGAAGGCTAACAAATAAAAATAACATAAAGATATAAACATTTTTAAAACACACTAAAATACTCTTGAAAAACTCCATCTCAGCCCTTTTCTTAACCTCAAAGTTTGGCCTTTATGGCTTCATCTTGAAACTTTACAACGATGCTGAACTGAAAGAGGACCCATTATTTTAAGAGACTTCATCTCAAAATTTTCCCCAGCTCATAGAATGTCATTAACAGTTTTTAATTTTAATCCCTAGAGCAGCTCTCCTCAACACTTCAAGCTCACTCAATTTCTTAGATTACACCTCCCATCCACCCCAAGCAATATGACTAAACACCTGCTGGATGTGATTATGGTGAATGTGGCCCAACACATGTGGAAGACACCAGGTTGGGGAAGGCTGTGCTATACTGGCCCTTATTTTATTTTTCAATGTTGGTCTAGTCATCTCTACAGACTACTTTCTCTACAGATGACTTTCCAATGACTCAGATATTTTTACTCACCAATGGCATGGGCAGCTGGTTTTCTGGACATGAGGGCTTGCACCTTCATTGTCTTGGGCAGCATGTCTTCTGCAAAGAACATAAAAAGACACATTGTTAGGCAGCACCTTCACAGCCTCTTCCTATGAAAGGATTCCTACAGAAGGTACTCAATAAATTTGGAAAACTCTTCAAGTGGCGAGACAATTGGGTACATAAATCCCAAGGCAATTTTGTTCCTGGAGCTAGAACTCTAAAACCTTCCCATAGATTTGTAACAATACAGAGATAATGTTGTTTTGTACTATAACTCTCAGAATTCCCCTTGCTGGCTGGGGCATTCTGGGAGCTATAGTCCAAAGAAGTATTTTTTCTGTGCTCTGAAGAAAAAAAAATACAATACAATAAGCTAAATTATTGATAGATTGCTGGAAATCTGATGGCTACTTCACACTCTGCCTAATGGCAGAACTGGGTCTCATAACATAGGGCTTGCATTTTCTTTGTCCTGGTCTTACTTAGGACTCTTTCATCTACCTGCTTCTCAAGGGAGATCAGATCTTTTCCCATCTCTGGAGGAGATGGACTTTTTCTACCTTTCACTGAACGGAATAAGTCTGAACAATATCTACTCTGATCATGTAAGCTTACTCCCAGGAAAGCTTACATGATAGGAACGTTCTTAATATCTTAAATCTTGCTGAGGCCTGTTATTGCCAAATCTCGCCAATTTAAGTCTGAGAAATAAGCAGGCACTTATTACATCTCTGTAGCCTCAATGGAGCTCAAAAACCAAAGATCTGGCCCATTTTCCTGGATCTGGCCCATTTTCCCCATGAAACTGGACAAAATGAGGCCAAGAAGCTCATGGGTTGGCACCAAAGGGAATGAACCACTACATTAAAAGATCACTATGGGGGAATTCTCTCAATGAAATAGTGGCACTGAGAAAGAAACTTACCAGATAATGACTTTCCGTTCTCCTTAGAGTCCTGAAAATGCAATAGGGAACTGAGGTTAATATTGAAGCATTATTATTATTATTATTATTATCAGCAGCAACAGCAGCACCACCACCACCCCAGAGCTATCATGCTCGCAGTGAGCTGATGGAACCAGTGTCTGATAAGGCAACTTTGTGATGTGAGATTAACAAAAGGCACACTGAAAAGCAGTGATGGCCATAGTGCCCCAATAATCCATATAATGAGCCCAGAATGTTTAACCTGCCCTTTTACTTATAGTGCATTCAGACTGATGGAAAAGTCCCACATTTCACTGCTGTTCTTTCCAATTTTATACTGGGTTAAAATAAACTAATGTGGAAATCTGGTTATTAAAAAAAGTCTCTGATCATGCCAGCCAGAAAAACCAGCAGTAGCAGAAGACGTTATAAACCAACCTGGACACAAAATGCTATTTGAAAACAGAAATTCTGGGCCAGACCAACAACTCTCAGGTCAGAATGCACAGAGCAGCTATTGAAATCCACAAACACCTGGACAACTTCAACAGGAAAGGAGAAACCTTAGAAGTAAACAAAATCTGGCTCCCAGTTTTGAAATACAATAGAATCAAAACTCCACACTTACAAAGGAATTCCACCCAGGGACATGGGGATTCCCAGCAGATAATGGCCCATCAACCAACCATTAGCCAAACAGACACTAACGAGCCTTGCATGTCTATACCCAGACTAACCATTCAATTACACAAATTTACATATACTCCCAACAGGGGTTCACAGCATATAAACTCCACACACACCCCACCCAACCATTCTCTGAAGATGCCAGCCACAGATGCAGGTGAAATGTCAGAAAGAAGCTATTCCAGGACATGGCCTCACAGCCCAGAAAAAAACCAAGGAAAATCTATCAGTATTCACCATTGGAGGCAAAAATCACATTCAACTTGTTGGAGAACAATCCATATGAAACTACTACAAAATGAGTTGTGCTATTGTGAGGGAGTAGAGTGCACTTGTTCTGATCATATGTTGATTTTCAGGTTTTGTCATCCTGTGTTGCCCTCATTTGATGCCTGGGGCAAGCTTTTGCTGACCAGTCCTGCCTCAGCGCCCCACTGCCCGAGGAAGCCCCCAAGGGCTGAGAAGCTCCTGGGGGACCCCAACTCCCAGGGTCCCCCAGCCACCCCTTCCTCTCTCTCTCTCTCTCTCTCTCTCTCTCTCTCTCTCTCTCACACACACACACACCCCGGGGCTCACCTGGCTGCCGGGCTGCCCGAAGGCGCCGAACTGCAGGAGGGCGAAGACCGCCGTGGCCCCGACCAGGAGGGCGAAGGAGGCCAGGCCCAGGCATTTCCAGGGGCCCCCCTGGCCCGGGGGCGAGTCCCCCAACACTTCCACCTTCACCTCCGCCCGGCTGGCCCCTTTCTCCGGGTCGCGGACCAAATGCTCGGAGCTCATGGCGGGAAAACTGGGTTGAGAGGAGCCGGGCAAGGGCGGTCCCGTCAAGGAAATGGGTCCAAGCGCCACTCGACGCGCTCTCCTGGGCTCTTCGCTGGCGCCTCGACCAGCCCTTCGCCGTCCTCGTGAATGGATGAGTGAATGACTGCCGGGGAGGCTGCCGGCCCGCTTTATAAGCCTCTCCCTCCCTCGCTGCGGCCGGGCTTCCTCCAAAACTTCCCAGCCCGCCTCCTCGCCTCGACGTCCCCGGAGCTTCCGCGCCGCCCCGCCGCCCCAGCGAGACCCGAGCCGAGGAAAAAGGCCGTCAGGGAAGCGGAAGCCCCGCCGGGAAGGCCGCCCGTCGGACCAGGAGAGATGGGGCAGCTTAGGGGGTGTGGGAAGTCCTTTTTTAAAAAAAAGGAGGAGAATGCCAGTGTGGTTGTAGTCTGCCTTCAAATGGTTCTTGACTTATGGGGACCCTAAGGCCAACCTATGGCAGGGATTTCTTGGCAAGGTTTGCCCTCCTCTGAGGCTGAGAGAGTGTGACTTGCCTGAGGTAAGGGCCAGTTTAAGGGCCCTGCAGCACCAGCAGCCATAGGGTTCCCTGTCACTGTGGGGGGGGGCATCATAACTCTCCTCCTTAAATAATATTACTAGTAATAATCTGTGTACCCTGTACTGTGAATATGTCAGGTTAGGTTACATTGACCTGAGATAAACATATGGAGCCTGCAAAATAAAAAGGGGGCCCAAAATTCCTTAAACTGGCCCTGCCTGAGGTTACCCAGTAGGTTTCCACGACCAAGCAGGGATTCGAACCCTAGCCTCCAGAGTCCAATGTTCAAACCACTACACCACACTGACTCTCAGAGATGTCAATACAGAGGTACAAATACAGTGACATCCCTATATATCCTTGCAATTTTTGTTATCTTGCCCATTACCGGGGTGGGGGGTGATTTACAAATAAGAAAAATCCCTAAAACTCTTATCAAAAGCTTAGGGAAATGGTTTCAAAAACCCCGCAACATATTCTGGGAGGGCGAATTTGGAGAAAATATATGCATGGTGATTATTTTATTTTTTGCTTCCAATAACTTGAAGAAGGCCTTGAAACAGGTGGGAATCATGCCATTCACTCATTAAGTTGTATATGTCCATTGTTGTCAAGAAGCCAGGACTGGGTGTACATTTGGATGGACAACTATTATTTTAAAAATGCCTTGGGTGTTTGTGATCTTGAAAGGAAAGGGTGGAGCATGGACCCTGGAAGCTTGAGTGACCCCCCCCCCAGACTAGACTGGACAGGGCGAGCCCTGCCCCAAAATGATCTGGCAAAATTGGACTCTCAAGACTCCTGTGTAATTTTGCCTCCTCAGGAATTATCAGTGAAAAATGTACTAAATTATCAACCATAAAGAAATGTTAAGAGAGCCATTATTGTTGAGCCTTCCCCTTACTTGGGAGTAGCTCTACTGAACATGTCCCTACATCTTATTGTTAACAACAATAAACTTCAATTGTTTGCCATCAAGTCAACTTCAACTTTTGGCAACCCTATGAATGAGAGACCTCCAAGACAGTCACCAACTGTCTTGCTTAGGTCTTGAAAATTCAGGCTCTGGCTTCCTTGCTTTACACAATCCATCTACGAGTGCAGACTCCCTCTTTTCCTACTACCTTCTACCTTGCCACACATTATTGTCTTTTCTAATGATTTGTGGCAACTCATGATATGTCCAAAGTAACACAGCTTCAGTTGAGTACCCAGCTTGTGGGGGGCAATTAGCTAACACACATTGGAAACTGTTTAATGCAGTGTAGATGTGTAAATAGCTATTGCTTAAAACAATTTGTAAGCCGCTCTGATAGTCTTGTGGCTGAAGAGCGGGGTATAAATAAAAAAAAAATTAAATCATCTTTGCATTTAGTGAGAGGTCAGGCTTGATTTGCTCTGAGACTCATTTATTTGTCTTTCGGGTAGTCCAGGGTATCCACCGAACTCTCCTCCAGCACCATAGTTCAGATGAGTTGATTTTCCTCCAGTCACCTTTCTTCACTGTTCAGCTTTCACACAACCATACCTAGAAATGAGAAATAGTATGGCATAGATAATTCAGACTTTGCTTGTTTAATGATATGTCTTTATACCTGAGGATCTTAGTTAGTTCCTTCATGGCTGCCTTTCCAAGTCCCGAGTCTTCTTCTGATTTCTTGATTACAGTCTCCATTTTGGCTAACAACTGAACCAAGGTATAGGAAATTGTTTAATTATTCCAATGTCTTTCTTCACTTTTGGTTGTCTCATTGAATCACTCATTTGCCTATGTGTTGACACACCATTCAGCCACTGATTGAATGAGTCCATTCTAACTGGGACAAACCAACAGGATTTTTGACATATAGGGCACTTCTATGCAGACATTGTGCTTGGGAGAATCTTCTTATTTAAGGATCTTTGAATGATAAAGGATGGAAAAAGTAACTTGCTCTTTTCTTTCAAGTAGGTAGAATTTGTAACAACTGACCTGCTAATTTTGGGGAAAAAACCCTCCCACCTTAAAAACTGTTCTGGGGTCCCTTGGAAGGGAGACAGCTCCCTGTTAGCCAACCTCCTTGTTAGCAGGCTACTTGATTTGATTCATATCCCATGTTTCTTTTCAAATGGGGATTCAAGGAAGCTAACAATAAGATGAACTAACTGAGGCCTCTGAGGTGTGTCCCCCATCCCTGATTTTGGGATGGCAGGATCTAAGCAGGATCAGGCCTGGTTAGTGCATGATGGGAGACTACCAAGAAGCCCCAGCTAAGAAGGAATTCTGCTGAAAGTCTTATGGAGCTTCTGCTGGTCAGCGTTAGCAATACTGGGCGAAACTGACCAAGTTTGACTCTGTGGCCAGCAGCTTCTTATGGTGTGTACTAAATTAGGGGAGCTGGCATGGTGTGGTGGTTTGAGCGTAGGACTAGGGACTTGTCTTCACAAGGGAAAAACCTGTAACAACCCCCCCCCTCAAAAAAATCTGGCGCAATAAGGCCACAAAACGTACAGCCCTATCCACATTAAACTTGGATATACCACCTTAACCCAGGTTTTAAAAACTCAGTTTTCTCTGAAGTTTACAGAAAACTCTGGTGTTTCCTGTTGTATGGGCATGAATCCACCCTGGATTCAGGGATGGGTGAGGTGGGGAAGCAGTTTTCACTGCCTGGCACATGCCATTTACCTCAATGTCTGGGCCAGTTACAGAAAGGTTTTTCCCTCTTCACTGCCACTGCATCTGATGTGCACTCAGGCCAGGCGAGTCCCACTGGTGCTTTGTTTTTCTGGCGTACAGTCGCCTGGAAAAGCAAACCACCAGCAGGAGTCACCCAGTCTGAAGGCAGAATGCATGCCCAGCCCACCATTGTGAGTAAGCCACCATTCTTCCTTCAGACTGGGTGAGTCCCACTGGCGGTTTGCTTCTCAGGCACATAATCACTCAGGAAAAGCAAACGCCAGCAAGAGTGCCCAGTCAGAAGGCAGAATGTGCATATGCTCCACCATCACAAATAAGCCACCTGCTCTGCCTTAAGAGAAGGTGACTATCATTGGGGCTTTGATTTTCCTGGAACTCAGAGTCAAGCATGAGTAACAAGTAAAAACGCAACACAGATTCAGTGTAGCACTGAAATCCAGACCAGAATCTTCTGAATTTCATGCGCCGCAGTTCCAGGCCAAAGTAGTCCAAATCCCATCTGGATTTTTACCCCCTGTGTAGTCACACCCTTAGAGGTACAAAATTGTCTCCCTAGAGCCTCCACCACTGCCCAACCTAGTACAGACAATCCCTAGCTAGATGTTCTAACAAGGTATAAACCAACAGGCTTCCTATGTTTGTAAAAAAGAGTGACTTACAGTAAGTACAGCCTGCCAATAACACTGATGCAGGAGTAATAGCAGAATTTCATTGTATCCAAGGATATAACCAAAGGTCCCTGTAGCAACTCAGCCAGTGAAACCAACAGGCCTGGAACTGGGAGAGGCAGCCATTCAGACGTGAATTAAACAATGCCTCTGAACTTAACACTTGCTTGCTTTTACGCACAAGAGAAATCTCTCCGGTTATGGGCACCTCTCCACCCACCATTTCTGCCAAACTCAGAATTGAAGCAGCAATCAAATATGCCAGCGAATGCAGGGCAACACCCACTGCACCTCTTTCTCTCTCTGGCAAGCAGAGAGAAGACTCCACTAGCAAAACTAACTCTGAAGAAAAAACAGATTAGTTCTGCCTTTCTAATCTGTTAAAATACCAAGATGAGGAAAACACTACACTGAAATAAAGATGAAATCAATAAAAAGAGCACAGTGGAGCAAGGATAGAAACTAATTAAAATCAATCCTGAATTAAGTTAGAAACTTGCTAAGGAGAAAAAAAGCAGCTTAATTAATGATGTGTTGATGGAAGTGATTGACTTAAACTGAAATTTCAGCATTTACAATTCTCTAAAATTAAGCTATTAATTAGCTAAATGAGCTGTAGTGCTAAAAAAATATTTACACTAACCAGCTGGTTCTTTATCCAAAGCTTTGGGGTTTTATTTTTATTTTTAAATTAGATAGATAGATGATAGATAGATAGATAGATAGATAGATAGCAATCTCAGGGATAGGGAAATAGTTTCATCACAAGATTCAAACTTTTTAGTCAAGAGTAGTTCCAATGAGATGAATTGGATGAAGGGGCTTTTGAAATTAACAGTCTCAGGAACTGATCTTCTTACTCCCTCCATGGATATGGAGGGCCGACTATAAAACATTACCTGTACTTCCATGCTGTAGTTAGCTGTAAAATCCTCTATGCTTTAAGAGCTTCATAAAATCCATAGAGGATTTTATGAAGCTCTTAAAGCAGTGTTTGGACCTACTTATCAGGTCCAAAGCTCCTTATACAGTACAGATGGTCAAACGTTAATTACTGATAAAGCCTCCATCCTGAATCGATGGGCTGAACATTTTCAAAGTCTCTTTAGTGCCAACCGAGTAGTCCAAGGCTCAGCTATCCAATATATGATACAAAAACCAATGAAAAATGAATTTGACATAGCTCCCACTTTGGAAGAGACCCTTAAGGCCATACAGCAGATGAAAAATGGCAAAGCAGCTGGGATTGATGGAATCCCACCTGAAGTTTGGAAACACGGAGGTCATGTACTCCATGATAAATTCCACGAACTCCTTGTGAATTGCTGGGAAAAAGGGGAACTGCCATCAGATCACCGAGATGCAGTCATCATCACCCTGTACAAAAAAAAGGAGCAAAATCCGACTGCTCAAATTATCGAGGCATGACACTGCTCTCTATTGCTGGAAAATCCTTGCAAGCATACTCCTGAACAAATTAGTTCCTGCTATTACAGAAGAACTTCTTCCTGAAAGCCAATGTGGCTTCAGAGCCAATAGGAGTACTACAGATATGGTATTTGCCCTTAGACAACTGCAAGAAAAATGTAGGGAGCAGAACAAGGGTCTCTATGTAACATTTGTCGACCTCACCAAAGCCTTCAACACTGTGAGTAGAAAAGGTCTGTGGCAGATCCTGGAAAGACTAGGATGTCCCACCAAATTCCTTAAAATGATTATCTTGTTACACGAGGGCCAGCGCAGTCAAGTCAGATATGGCGATGCTCTTTCAGAGCCCTTTCTAATAACTAATGGAGTGAAGCAAGATTGTGTCCTTGCACCAACTTTATTTACAATCTTCTTCAGCATGGTGCTCCAAAGGGCTACGTCAGAGCTTGAAGAAGACGACGGCATCTATATACGTTACCGTAGTGATGGTAGCTCGTTTAACTTAAGCTGTCTGAGGGCTCACACTAAGACTCTAAACTATCTAGTCCATGAGCTGCTCTTCGCTGATGATGCTGCCCTTGTTGCCCACACAGAAGCAGCTCTGCAGCGCCTAACATCCTGTTTCACAACAGCTTCAGAGCTGTTTGGGCTGGAAGTCAACCTGAAGAAAACAGAAGTTCATTACCAGCCTGCACCACAGGACGAACACCACCATCCCCACATTGCCATCGGCAAATCTGTGCTCAAGTCCATTCAGCAGTTCACCTACCTGGGAAGCATCATCTCCTCAGATGCCAAGATTGACAAAGAGATCGATCACAGATTAGCAAAGGCATATAGTGCATTTGGAAGACTTCACAAAAGAGTCTGGAGTAATAAACACCTGAGGCGAGGCACCAAAACCAGTGTGTATAGAGCCATTGTACTGTCTATTCTCCTTTATGGATCTGAAACATGGGTCACCTATCACCACCACCTACAACTCCTCGAACGCTTTCATCAGCGCTGTATACGCACAATCCTAAATATACACTGGACTGACTATGTGACGAATGTTGCTGTCCTTGAGCAAGCAGGGATCATCAGCATTGAGGCTATGATATTGAGAACACAGCTGCGCTGAGCAGGGCACATTTCTAGGATGGAGGACCATCACCTCCCCAAAATAGTACTCTACGGTGAACTCGCCACGGGTCAGCGTAAGAGGGGCACTCCAAAAAAAACCCAAAAACAATACAAGGACTCCCTGAAACAACATCTTAGGCTCAGCCAAATTGATCACCAACAATGGTCCGCCCTGGCGTCACATTGGGAGGCATGGAGACGCACTATCCACAATGCTGCAGCCTTATTTGAGAACTCACGCCGAACAAGTCTTGAAGAGAAACGACAACGCAGAAAGAATCACAACCCGGAAACATCACCCAAGGAGACCTTCTGCTGTGCTTTCTGCAACCGGACTTGTTTATCTCGGATTGGCCTTTTTAGTCATCAGCGCGCTTGCGGCAAGCGCAGGATGAGTCCTTCCTGAATCTTCATTTGCAAAGAAAAGCCAGAGAGAGAGAGAGAGAGAGAGAGAGAGATTAGCTGTGGTGAGTATATAGCTCTTTCTGAGTTATTTAATATTGAGTAATTTAATATTGAAAACACAATCACAATTTAAACCCCAATATATATTTTTAACAACAATACAACAAATTATATAATAAATTTGACACGTACGCACTGTCCCGAAAGTTCCAATGAGGTGTCGGGGCAGGACTTGATTGCTGGATTCTTCTGCCTGTGCTGCTCAGTTGTATTTCAACAGTGAGATGCAGATCTTAAAACCCTAAATAACAGAGACCAAACAGGTGATAACGCATAATAGAAACTCCTTTTGGTCCCTTCTAAATACCTACTGAAAATGCCACTGGTGAAAAGGGCCTAACTTCTTAGCCCTTGCAACTGCATCTCCTCTCCTCTCTAACCATTTCCTCTCTTTCTGAACTCAGCTACTAAGTACATCCCCATCTTTTCAGTTTCCTTATCCATTGGGCCAAGCCAATAATTCCTAGTGGTGACAGATAAACTTGTATATACAGGTTGAGTCTCCCTTATTCAGAATTCAAAATATTCCAAAATCCAAAATGTCCACATGGGTAGATGAGATAGTGATGCCTTTGCTTTCTAATGGTTCATTGTATGCAAACTTCATTTCATGCACAAAATTATTAATATTGTGTATAAAATTACCTTCAGGCTATGTGTATAAGGTATATATGAAACATAAATGAATGTTGTGTTTAGACTTAGATCCCATCTCTAAGACATCTCATTTCGTACAGTATATGCAAGTATTCCAAAGTCCAAAATACCTCTGGTCCCAAGCATTTTGGATAAGGTTGACTCAACCTTTTTGTATGTTTTTAATTGTAGTCTTTTTAATGTGGGGAAACCATGGGGAAAAGGCAGGCTATAAATAAATGATGATGATGACGACGACAACAACAATACATATACACATAAGTGTACATATGCTGCATTCAGTGGCATTCTTCGAAAAAAAGTTGGACAGGTATAAATCCAATCAACTAATAAACAAAGAAAATGTAACTGTACTGTAAAATGTCATGAGAATGGTAAAGGCTGTTGCTTAGAAATGATACCTTTTTCTTAGCCTGGGTTTACTGGTCTGGAAAATCCCTGGTACTCTCAATTAGAATTATTTCAACAGATGGTTTCTTTCCTTTCTTGGTTCCCATTTTTACAGCAGTTGGAACTAAGATGGGTTCAGTTTCAATTTCATCTTTGTGTTTTCCAAACGAACTCTTCCGTTTTCCAAGGGGTTTGGGACTGAAAAGTTTCCCCCTCTGTAGAAAAGAGCAGTTCAGTGTGTTCTGCTTTAGCCCCACATTTACTAATTTTCTGGACTAGCCTTAGAAACGTTGCTGCTTCATGTGAACACAATCTCCCCATTCAGAACCTGACCAGACTGGCAGTTGGTGTTCCCAGGCTGTATCTGAGGGCAATAGGTGGGTTAGTGGGTACAGGGCAAGGCACATGTAGCAAGCAACTCTGTCTTGCACTATCTTTCTATCTTACTAGCCTTCGTCATCATGGCCCCCACATCCTGAAACGGGCCCCCAGACCAGGATCTTTGGTGAGCCCCCTGCCTATTGCTAAGGTTAAGGGCAGCGAGATGCTCTACAGTATTTAGGATAAAAATTAAAATAAATCAGTTTCAATGATGATACCAAAGTAATATTTTCACTTTGTAAATCCATTTAGTTTATATAGATATAGATATAGATTTTAAAAAACTAAATGGTTTTACATAATAACAACTTACATAATAAAAACTTACAATAATATCATGCAGGGGGGCCCTCCTAATCCCGGGCCACTGGGCCCCCAGGCTAAAGCCCTGCCAGCCCCCCCCCATATGGGCCATACTCATCATGTAGCTTCTAGAGCCTAAAATGGCTGTCATATTCTCCTTAATGGCTGCCTCTATGGATTTATTTCCAGTAATTATATCCTACACCTTCTGTACAAGGCATTCCCTGAGTGGCTGAGAATGTATAACATAATACAAGGAACAACCCAGGGAGCTGGTGCCATATAAAGTAGTAGTAGTCGTAGCAGCAACAGCATGTATAAAATAATAAAATATACTTAAAAGTATTAGAAACTTTAAAAAAAAAAGATTAAAAACTTTTAAAAGCAATTCAATAAAACCATACCACACACCCCAGCCTGTTCTTTTAAAAACTGTCTGTTTTAAAAGCCTGCCTGAATAAAAAGGTTTTGGCCTGCTGCCGGAAAGAAGGGGCCAATATGGCTTCCCCGGAGAGGGAGGGAATTGGCCTAAAGCTAATAAAACTGAGAGACTAAGGGTGCATCTACACTGTAGAAATAATGTAGCTTGACACCACTTTAACTGCCATGGCTCCATCCTACAGAATGTTGGGATTGGTAGTTTTGTGAGGCACCAGCACTCTTTGGCAGTGAAGGCTAAAGGCCTTGTAAAACTGCAATCCCAGGATTCCATAGGCTGGAGCTACAGCCCTTAATGTGGTGTCAAATATGGCTATCATGCCACCTCTTAACCTTCTCTTCTCCAGGCTAAACATACCCAATTCCCTAAGCTGCTCTTCCTATGAGGAGGATGTTTAGCCTGAAGGTTAAAAGGTGACATGATAGCCATACTTAAATACTTGAAAGCATGTCATACTAAGGATGGAGCAAGCTTGTTTTCTGCAGTTCCAGAGACGACACAGAGCAATCGGTTCAAACTACAAGAAAAGAGATTCCACCTCAATATTAGGAAGAACTTCCTGACAGTAAGAGCTGTTTGGCAGTGGAATGCACTGCCTGGGAGTGTGGTGGAGTCTCCTTCTTTGGAGGTTTTCCAACAGAGGCTGGATGGCCATCTGTGGGGAGTGCTTTGATTGTGGAGAGTGCTTTGATTGTCACCAACTGCCCTCAGATACAACCTGGGAACACCAACTATGCAGGGCAAGGGGTTGGGCTGGATGGCCCTTGTGGTCTCTTCCAACTGATTGTATGAAACTGCATTATTTCTACAGCACAGATGCACCCTAGGATCACAAATTAAAAGCCCCAAGGAAATTAAAATGACTTGGCCTGACTTGAACATGATAACAAAATGGGCGCTAAGTGTATCTCCCTGGGAGAGAACTCCATGGGCAGGGTGTTACCAGCAAGAAGGCTCTCTCTCCCCCACATACTTCAGCATCCATCTTGCGTCTAAATAAGAGCTTTAGATGTAAGCCCATGGGCAGATTGATGCAGTGAATGCACTTAGGCTGGCTGGTCAGTTCTAGGTGTTGTGGTGCCAAAAAGCAGCATCGGGAACCCCTGGGTTACTTTATATACCCTCTTTGGCATCCCGGGAAGAGTAGAGGAGAATCATATAGCTGGAAGAGACTACAAGGGCCATCCAGTCCAACCCCTTGCTGTGCATGTTTCTACCCTAACTAGAATTTCATAGTATGTTATAAGATTCTCTTTGCCACGTCTCAGGGTGATACAGAAGACCTCTTCAGGATGGTATCAATCAGATGTGACACCTATTTAAGAACTCACAATGCCTTTGCTCCAAACATACATTTTGAGCACCAAAAACAATTTTTAAAAAGTTCTGCACAATTGCAGTCTAGGCTAGCTATGCATAGCCCTGATTGGCTAATGTCTGTGACGTCAACAACATGACTCCAGCTGCTGATGCTTCCGATGCTCCTCCAACACATAATTCCTGGATTATTTCTGTATTTTAACATCCTTATTTCTAATGAAGGTCACAAAACATACACATGATGTTTAAAAACAATGTTTTAAAAGTGAGCAACAATCCTGAAACATTGCTTCACTTTGTGGCTCAAAGGCTCTCTGTTATTTTTCTTTCCCCCCCCCCCACATTATTTCTGCATTGTCCCTTCATTTAGCAGCTGGGTTGAGTAAATGACTATCCTGTGACTGTCAGGAATGCCCTGGTTCTTGCACGTCTAGTTTCAGTTTGGGCTTAAACCTATTCTGTATCTTGGTGTTGGATCATGACCAGTAAGAAGACAGAGGAGTCTGCGTTTCGCCACTGAGCAGAACCAACCAGATGCCACCGATTTGTGAATGTTCAGGGACAAGGATATCTCTCATGGCTTCCTAGGAGAGAGTTTGAGTCCCAGTTGTCTCTCTTTCTAGAATGTGAGCACTATAGCTGCCATCACCCTGATTACTGATCTGCAGAGGGGTGGTAAAGTGGATTGCATTACAAAACATCACCCTGTGCTGGTATTTACTGCAATATTAGACCCTGATAAGTCATAAAAGGACTGTTCTTTTTCTGTGAAAAAAAGAACATAGGAATCTAACCCTATGTGGAGTCAGATTAAGGATAGGGAAAGTTCAGTCTCTGGAACCCCATTCTGTGTCCCCAGCAAACCCCTAGAGCCCTAATTTTAAAAACATTTAAAATTAAAAACATTTTGGTTGGGGGAGGGGTTGCCCCAAACCACCCAAAATGCCACAAAAATTTGGCCATTTGGGTCCCCTTGCCACATGTCTTGAAAATCAGTTGTATTGGGAGCAAAACTCCAAAATGGAAGTGACATTACATCACTTCCTGTCACACTAGAAATGATGGTGTTGTCCATTGGGTGGGTTGGTATGAGCCTTATGGGATTATGGGAGTCCAAAACAGAAACTTTCCCCATCTTTGCTTTTGAGTGTAGATATTTTCCTCAGCTTATAACAGCTATTGATTGTTCTGCTGACCATGTGGGTTGCCTCATTCTTTCTAATTTTTAAGCTGTTTGTGCAAATCAGGAAAAGGCAGACTTTCAATTTGCATGGAGGCCTCCTGAAATCTTGAGGGGAAATTCGAAGCCTGGTTACAATGAAAGTTCAAGGAAGACTGAAACTGACCAGGGAGGTTCCCCTTATCAGGCCTCCAGGCATGTGAGTTTCAACTCTGCCCTGAGTTCCCTCTTTGCAGACTGAGGGTAAGTTCAAAACATGACATGAGCCGGGTGGGGGTGGTGTCGCTCATCACCATCATAATTTCTTTCTGTCTTGGTTAAATTTATGTATAGTAGGACCTCCATATCCACTGGGGATTGGTTCGGGGGGGTGGATACTGAAAACCGTGGATAATAGTGAACACCATTGAAAATAATGGGACTTCTGGTTTAAAATATCATAGAGTTGCCTTGGAGGACCTATAAAATGGCTAGAGAGGATGCATTTTCTAGGAAGATTCTATGGTAGGTGTGCTGTTTTGTGTCCTGTGGATAATTGAATCAGTGGATAATGAATCCGTGGATACGGGGGTTCTGTTGTACTGCATCTTCAACACAACACAGCGTATTCTCTGGACTGATTGAAAGGAAAGAACAGAATGATCCAGTAAGCCATTTATAATCAACAAATAGCAGAATCAAAGAAAAGCTAAAGCTTCATAAAGCATCCTAGAGCTTAGGACGGTTACTTGTTTGGACTATAGACCTCCTCCAACATTGGCCATAGTGTCTGTGGGTGCTGGGAGTTATCATCCAAAAAAGTCACTTTTCCTCAGCTCTGCAGCATTAGGGACACTATTCAATAGGTCTCTGTTACATTAAACAATCTCGTTGCCAAAAGAATTCCCTATCACAATTTTCTTGTTTTATAAATCAATTTATTTTGAAAATTATAAATTCCTCTTTTGGTAAGAGAAATTCACATGTGGAAGGTAGAAAACTCTTGTATATTAAAAAAAAAGTTTAACAAACACAACAACAGTAAAAAGGAGAATACAGTAGAAGCAGCAATCTAATCAGTTTAAAATTAAACAGCTGCTAAAGTAGAAAATAACATCACTTGGTATCAAAAAGATAGCAAAGCATCTGCCAGGTGACCCTTCCTGGTAAAGGCACCCCATAAAAATTGTTTCCCTTTCACACACTGTTAATGGGGGGGGGGCACTTAATGTCCAGTTGCTGCCCATCTCACTGGAGATAGTGTAGGCCCTTAGAAGACAGACTCTGAAAATAACTTGCAAAAGTATGTTGCATATCTGTCATGTTCTTGCATTCACAGACGCAGTGACCAGAAGTTTCAGAGCTGATCAGAAAACTTTATTGGCACAGAAATCCATAAAGCATACCATACAAGGTTGTTGCTCAGAATTGGAGAACACACAGTATAAGAAAAACATATTACAAACTACCCAATTTGACAGGCTTTAATACGACCAGTCACCCATCATCCTCAACATTACCTTCCCATACAATGTCCAGCCCCTTTTTCCCAAGCTGATTTTGGAGCTGCAGGTTTATCTCCTCATTGCCATTAGAAACCATTATTACTCCCCTCCACAGCTGACAAGAAACGCAAGGAACACTCATTAACAAGCACAGAGAAAGAAAAACACAACACCCAGGTTACAGAACAGTACAGAAAATGGCAAGAACAGGCAATAACAGGGACCAATCCTGACAATATCTCAGTGAACACACCTCTAACAAAGAAGCTCCTGTTTACAAGGGCTTTTTACATCCACCACCCCCACTTTTTCTTCATTGTCTTCTGTCTAGCTGGAAGTTCTTTAGCAGCATTAGCCTTGGTAGGATGGTGAAGGAGGGCAGGAGAAATGTCTGCAGTTAAACAATACAGTAAAGCTTGAGCTGGGAAAGAATGGGATTCTGCTCTAGCTAATCTTACCATAGCTGTGTGTGCCTGCCTACAACAGACAAAGTGTAAATAGCAGCTCCCTCCAGAATCCCTTACTGAGCTTCTGTGAAGAGCAAAACAGAAAATGGGAGAAAGCACATTAGATTGCCTCACCAACTTCCCCAGAATGTTAACAAAGCACAGATCCATAGATTTGGCCACCAAAAATGAAATCAAAACAAAAGCTGAGAATGGTAGAAGAAGAAAATCATCCCTAGATGCAATTTGGAAGAAACTTTCATGTAGTCTCCAGAAGGTTCAGAATATTGGGCTTTTGTTTTTGTGTTTACTTATGCAAGGTTTACTTGACCAAGCTGTTTCATTTCACTCACACATAGTGTTACTTTTAAATAAAATCTTCACTAAAACAAGTTCAACTGCATTTCATTTTGGTGGTGTCGAAAGCTATTTCTTTTCTTTTGATGTTATTTCAGCCTCTGGCACCATTTTTTTTAAAAGGAAGAATGCCCTGAAATGCATCCAATTTGTTACATATTCATATATGGCTGCCAGGAGCTTTGGACAATTGCTTCTTTGGACTACATCTCCCAGAATGCCCAAGCCAGAATGGCCACTGGGAACTTTGATTGTGTATTCCTACATGGCAGGGGGTTGGACTGGATGGCCCTTGTGGTCTCTTCCAACTCTATGATTCTACGATTCTGCATGCTTTGGGACTATCCTTAGAGATGGATTGGTAACTTCAGCTCAGATAAAATATGGGAAACAAGATGTCATGGTCCAAGCCCAAGAGAGCAGCAACAGGTTCCAGGATGAGTCAGAACTTGCCCTTGTTTCCTCTTCCAGTTGATCCCTTGGCCTCAGTTTCTGCACTCGATCTACAAAATCCCTGGAAAACATCACTGCATTCTGACTCTAAACAAATGAACTTCAGACTTTCCCAGTGAGCAGGAAGGTCTTGGGGAGCTCCTGACTCTAACTCCCTTAACCAAAACAACCCAGCAATTGATGAAAAAAAAAGTATATCACCATCATTATTTCAATTTATACTCCAGGCTTCATAGGAACTGCAAGAAGCTAGCAATCTACATAAAACATTCAGTTAAAACTGCAAATTTCAGGTATCTAACATAATAAATTATGTCTATGTGCTACAATACAATAAAAGCAGTACAAAGAAGGAGCAGTAAAGGACACATTAGACACTTGCTTGTTCCCTTAATTAACTGGCAACAGAAAAGGTGTGGGGTTGAGGACACAAACAAATCTCTAATAAAAGGGAATCGCACAGCTAGGGTGCTACCACCAAGAAAGCTCTGTTTATGGGACATAGTACTTGAAGACACTACAAGCAAAGCTTCCCTGACTGATTTTAAATCCTGGGTTAACCAATGCTGGTTAGCCCAGTTAGATGGAGCACTTGAGGGAGTGGAGTTGGAAGAAGGTCTTTAAGGCCCAGCCATTGTGCTAAACCAGTGCTGGGGTAACTTGTGTAGGGTTGCTAGCCATGGTCCTGAATCCAGTGCAAGACTGGGTCAGTACCTGGAATCCTGTCCAGGGTCCTGAATTTTGTTCCATTCTATGATCTGCACTATTGAGCTACCTCACCTTGTGCTCTTATCAGTGGAGTTGTTGGCTTGCTGGATTAACAAAATATGCAATGGAGCAAGTTGGTTGGTTGGTTGAATTTATACCCCACCTTTCTCCCAGGATGGAACAGGAACTGTGTGCATATGATGCATTATATATAACATTATTTTTAAAAAATGATTTTATGTCACGTATTATATTTTAATTTATGTTGTATCCCACCTTGAGCCTTGGGGAGAGACGGGTAAGCATAATAATAATAATAATAATAATAATAATTATTATTATTATTGACTGATCCTTTCTCACCTGCACTGGCTTCTAATTCATTAGTAGTCTGAATTCAAAGAGCTGGTTTTGATCTATTGAATTCTAGCAATACCAATAGCATTGATATTTCTATATTGCTTATCAGTGCCAAAGCGCTCCCTAAGCAGTTTACAATGTGAGTAGCTAGTTGCCCCCAACAAGCTGAGTACTCATTTTACCAACCTATGGAAGGATGGAAGGACGAGTCAAACTTGGAGCCCTCTGGGACTGAACTCATAACTTTGTGTCTTGCAGTACTGGCATTTAACCAGTTCTACATACTTTGAATTCTGAAATGTTGATGGAACTCCTGCACATGCTTACCCATGCCATAAGGTCACCTGTGGAAGTCCTCCTTTGAGTCCCTCTTTATTCTGAACCTTGAAACTTAGCTGTGAGAGAGGCGGCCATTTTGGTGGTGGCCCCTGGGCTCTGGAACACCTTTTCTCGGTAAGCTTGCTTTACACTCATGTTGCTATCTTGTTAATGTCAGGCTAAAACTACACTGTTCTCTTGGGCTTTTAAAATGTATTTAACATGCATTGATTGATTTAATTTAGTATCTAAGATCTACTATTTTTGTACCTGATGGAGGCTTTAACTTTTTGTACCCTAGTATGTTTTTTTCTGCTGTGTTGCTGTGGGTCTACTTATGTTTGTGTTGTGCTGGGTTTTATTGGTGCACCTTTTAAAAATAGTATCTTTTGAAAGGTATTAAAATTATATTTTAAATTGCATAGTACAGTGTCTGGAGCAATCTATTTTATGTTTAACAAATATAATCAATCAATTGGTTCCAAGCAAGCTTTGTGCTAATGCAGGCAATGTCTCATCCAGCCAGGTTCACAGCCATGTTAAGGCCATAAAGGGATTGGGCTCATAAACAATGGCTGAGCTAGTTGAGGAAAGAATGTGGCTTTCTCAACCAAAATATTTTACTGGGGAGGCCCTCCAGATGTTTTGGACTACAACTCTCACACTCCTTTACCATCAGCTATGCTGGCTGAGACTTCTGGGAGTTGATATCCAGAACATCTGGGGGGGACCTCTCCCCAGATACAAAATGTTTCTAAGGTAGGATGGGGAACTTTAGGCCCTTCAGCTGTTTTCACCTACAGCTCCTATCATCCCCACCATACATGGCTAATAGTAAGGGTTTATGGGAGCTGTGGTCCAATAGAGAAGACCACAGACTTCCTACTCTGTTCTGAGGATAATGGGTGTGAAATGTAGGAGCCTACTTTTAAAAAAAATGGAACCTATCTAAAAATCTAATACCAGGTGTGTGTGTGTGTGTTGCTGTATCAATACTGTGGCCAAGATCCTGCAATGAGCATAAAGCAGCTCTCAGAGAAGGAGGCAACTGAGTTGAGGAAGAGGGAGAGAGGAAGGCAACCGTCTTCCATCTCCACTGCAGTTCTCTAGGGAGAGAGGAAGAAGAACTAGTTCATTGTTCCTCTTTCTCTCTCTCTAAAGAACTGCGGCCAGAAGACAGTCCTCACCACTTGGTCACCTCTCCCTCCATGGCTGTTTAACAGCTGTAGCAGTGCTTCTCTGAGGCTAGACAGCTACTTGAGGCCAGAGATTTTGAACAGCATTTCAAGAGTTAGTAACCTCTTAAATATCTCAGGGACTGCCACAAAGAGGAGGCCTCAGGCTTGTTGTCTGCTGCCCCAGAGGGTAGAACCAGGTCTAATGGTTATAAGTGACAGGAGGGTAGGTTTTGATTGAACACTAGAATGAACTTCTTGACAGTGAGAGCAGTTTGGCAATGAAACCAATTTCCTAGTGGGGTGGTGGGGTCTCCTGCTTTGGATGTCTTCAGAAAGAGGCTGGGAAGCTACCTGCTGGGGATGCTCTAGCTGAAGATCCTGCATTGAGCAGGGAGTTGGACTGTATGGCCCATAGGGACCTTTCCAACTCTATGATTCTATAAAATAGCCCCTTTGGGCCCATCCAAAAAGAGATATACAGGAAGCCTCCGCTTATGAACAGGTTAGGGACCTCAAGACACATACATAGATGTTGCAAACAGGATTCCCATCTACCTCTCTCTCTCTCTCTCCTCTATAGCTAATCACTGAAAAATTGATGACGTAAAACAGGTTTTATGAACTAACCTCCCATTCAAGCCCGCACTGAAAACCATCCTGCTTGAAATGTGGTGAAGCAAGGGGAAAAAAGCTTCCCTGCAGACTTTTTGACTAGCAGTGGCCTATTCCCACAGGTCACCACAATGCCACTTGATGATATTGTCAAGCTACAGGGCAGAAAATCCCTGTGTGTGAACCCAACTTTGGCACTGCTTTCTCTAAGTATTATAGTAACTATGGCAAGCTGTGCTGACTTTGTAGAGCAAGCGTTGAAAATAATTAAATATATAAACAGTGGCTTGCCCCCAAACAGAAACATTTCCTTGAGAAATGACAGCAGGAATTCTGTGCAACAAAGGCATCAACAACTTGGTGCAACAAAGCATCGACAACTGTATTTTGGTTGGACAGCCATGACTTTAAAAAAAAAGTAAGGAGGGGGAGGAAATAAAGAGTAATTCTGTAAACTGCCTTTAATATCTTTATAAAGAAAAGTGAACAGAAAATTCTAAATAAATAATGAGACAGGGCAGGAATCCTGTTGGTGGCATATGCAGGCATTGACTGGCATCCTGTAAAGGACCTCCGCATGCTTACGTTTCCCTTATGCATGCAGATGTTCTTTTTTTGCTGCTCCAGGAGCTGGTATTCCTTTTCTCCTCCACAGTACTCATAGCCCTTCCCCAACTTACTTAACAGCCTCTACCTGGTCATTCCATGCTTCATGGGGAGCAGGCAGGATTGAAGAAGCTTCTGGCTATGTAACCATAGCCAGTTGCAAAATGATGACATCAGCACCAAGATCCACCAAGGTTCTCCAGGGGTCTCAGTGCTAATATCATAATTTTGTGCCTGGCTATGGGGATGTAGCCAGGTGTTTCTCCAGTCTTGCCTGCTTCCCACAAAGCAGGGAAATGTTTGTGTGGGATGGCTTCAGGAGCTTTTCAGCAAGTCAAAGGGAGGCGGAATATGGTTCAGCCTAGCATGGGTCCACATGTGGATATTTATATTACACTGAGGGGATGCTGAATTGCAGCCATATGTCAAAGTATGCCAGTGAATGTTTTGTACATTTTATATTGTGGATGAAGATACAGTACTTCTGTCCACAGTGACCTCCTTCAATTCTTTATTCATGAAACTCAGTTCATTTACTTTCTCCCACTTTCTTTCAGCCTGTTCTAATTTGCAGGGTTATTGTGAAGAGAAAATGACAGAGAATTCTAGAGAGAGATACAGAGCCACCACTGTAAAGACCTTGTCTGCCCTGAGCACTTCTTCTCTCAACTTGGATGGTGACAAGTTCCAGAGAAAGACTTTTAAGGAATACTTCAGGTATACAGACAGGTTGGTATAGGGGGGGAAATTCCTTGAAGTATCGAGCTCTTGTTATGTCATTGTTGCAAATATCTACCTCTTTCTTCACCCCTTTCCTCTTACTCATCCTGTCCCACAGTTCCTCTGGGGTGGGGAATTCCACAGGTCTTCTGGTTGTGAAGCTGTGCTTTGATCTCATCTCAGTCATGATGCTCTGTGGGTTTCTTTTCCTCCATCTTGCTGCTGTATCTACTGATGCAGGGCACTCTGTTGTGCCATCTTGTTTGTCTTCAAAGCCAGCTGTGTTTCCTGCTTCCAGAGAATGACCTCATACAGAGGACCTCCAACGGGCCCTCTTCAGCTTCACTCCAGGCAGAGGTGAAGACAGGTCCCCAGTCAGAGCTCAGAATGTATTTTTTACAGTAATATGCTAGGTATTACTTGTTATTATTTTTTCTTTAAAAAACACCTGTTAGCTGTTACTTGTGGCACTTTTATGGAACAACGCATTAGCCAGAATCCTGTTGTTTCTGACTCTATAGGATCCTGCTCATTATTCGTCTCTTACCTTTTATTTACTTTTTATTTATTTTTTACAAAAAATACACTTGAAATATAAAAATGGCTTAAAATAGCCAACGTTCCTTCAGAAGGACTCCGCAAAGCATACATTTTAAAAGCAATAAGCAAATGTTATCCATCATACTAAAAACATTAATGGTGTTACCACCACTTGTCTCCAAGTTACTTGTAACTTAGGGTTTCCAGCATTAAAACTGGAGAGGGCTCCTGTGCCTTGAATGGTTGCATAAATTAAAGGGGGAATTTCAGCAGACATTGCTTATCAGGCAAGCAGGTAACAAGCAGCCCTTGCTGAAATTCTCTTTTCTATGCAACCAATAAAGGTAGAGGAGTTGTCTCCCGTTTTTGTTCTGGATACCCTATATTTTATTTAACGAGAGATCAGTTGTATGTATCAGTACCCCCAAATCAAGAACAAAACAATAGATTGCCTTGGAAAATGTTAATTCCAAGCTCAGATCTCCAGCCAGAAATGCAAAGTGTTCATTTGGGAGGTATCCAAACTAGTTGATGAACTGGAACCCAAAGCTTACTTTGACCTTACTGTGGCGCTGCTGTGGCCAGTGTCACCCCTCTCTCTGACAGTGTCACTTGGTGAGGTTCAGCCCCTCTGCACTCCCCCCCCCACAGTGCTGCCACTGCTCTGGCCTTCATTTTCTTCCTGTTGGACAGCACCGGTCAAGTGTGGTGACTCTGCAATGAAGCATGTGAAGCATTTCTACAGCATGGATAGACAGCCACAAACATGCACTTTACAGTATGTGTTTTATTGTGAAAACATACCTTGGGAAGGCTGTTACCTCAACCAAGAGTCTATTAGGTGAGGTAAGGAGGCCTTCTCCTCAATTATTCAACATGGGCCAGCTTCTCTTGTTCCCCAAGGGATTATTTTTAGTTTCTAAGGAAGTGACACAGTCCTCACTTCTGCTTCCTGATTCCTAAGGAGAAACCGCCAGTTGATAACACCCACGCTCTGTGTGGAGCCAACATGGAAAGAAAGCGAAGCAATTGCAGCAGGACTACTGTACTGTACTATGGAAATTAATTGCCCGAGTTTCCCCATGGCCTGTCTCAACTCTGGCCTCTCCCTTACTCTGAAAGACAGAAGTACCAAATTAGAAAAGGGAGAAAATGTTTTATTAATATACATATACCTCATTCACAGGATTGGTAAGCATTAATTGCAGCTCTGTGTGTGTGTGTGTATGTACCTTCAGGCTGCATAGCTTATGATGACCTCCCCCACCCCCAAAGGATTTTAGAAGGTTTGCTTAGCCAAGCAATACTCAGAGGTGGCTTTGCAAGTTCCTTCCACAAAATGCCGGTACAAAAACCAATCTGTTTTAACTGGCTTCCTGCTTAATCTGTAGAGATGTGAAAGCTTCAGGGGAGGACTATGTTTCTGTGCCTTTTGGGGGTGGCAATGTTGGGTTTTTTGTTTTTGTTTCTAACCTTTCACAACTTTTAAGCAGACAAAATTCACTGACAACCAAACTCAGTTTCAGAGATGCCTGAGGCAAGCTCAACCTGTTTTCCATAAAATTCACATCCAGAGCCAAGTTACGTAGGGACCACAAAATGAATGCAGTAGCTCTTTGCGATGATAATTCATGTCACTGTTCCTTTCATCACCTTCCAACTATACTCATTTAATACAACTGTGTTGATGTGTTGGATTTCAACTCACATTATCCCCAACCAGCCAGTCTATTGCTGATGAAGGTAATGGGAGGTGTAGCTCAACATATCTGGAGGGTATCAGATCATACAAGGTTGTTTTTGTAAACCTCTTTGAAAACCTCTTGAAGTATAGGTCATAAATACTTTAAATTGTAAAGGGTTTATATCCTGTCCTTCAAGAAGTTGGAATGTGTCCAGAGGAGAGTGACCAAAATGGTGGTAGATAAGCCCCATAACAGCACTGTTGATATTAATACTAGTATTAATGTTACCAGTACTATTATTCAACAACAACCATAAATAATTTTAGGCATTACCTCAGGACTCCTAAGAGAGTGCTGGTTCTCACCCCTGCTTCAGTGGCACCACACCCAAAATCCCAGTCATCTTTTCAAATTGGTTTCCAGCTGAAGTTACATGCATAAGTAAACTGGTATTTCCCCACATTTGAAAATCCTGTAAACTCTGACTGCTTTAAATGAACCTAATTTTATTCTTCCTCCCTCTTCTCCTGACATCCTCAATTATCAGGAGGTGATAGGAGTTGGAAACCATCTTAAATTGTTTTGACTGGATTCAAATTTTCTGGTTTTAATGGATAAATGATTTGATATGTTTTTAATCTTTCAAATTATTGTTACTATGTATTGGTTTAAATTCATTTTATTGTAAGCCATACTGAGATCTTCAGAAATACAGTTGTCCCTTCATATTTGCTGGGGTTTGGTTCCAGGACCCCCCGTGGATAGCAAAATCCGTGAATACTCAAGTCCCATTATATGCAATGGCATAACAAAATGGTGTCCCTTATACAAGATGGCAAAATCAAGGTTTGCTTTTTGGATTATTGTTTTTTAAAGAATATTTTCAAGCTGTGAGTACTTAAATCCGTGGATACCAAATCCATGGATACGGAGGGACAACTGTAGAGTGAAATATAAATATTTGCCAATATTCTAAATCAGTTGCTTAGTTACATATGTTACTTAGTACACAGCTGCGCTGGGCAGGGCATGTTTCTAGGATGGAGGACCATCGCCTCCCAAAATTAGTACAGTGAATTCTCCACGGGTCAATGTAAGAGGGGTGCTCCAAAAAAGTGATACAAGGACTCTCTGAAACAACATTTCAGGCTCAGCCAAATTATCACCAGCAATGGTCCGCCCTGGCCTCACGTCAGGAGGTATGGAGATGCACTATGCACAATGCTGCAGCCTTATTTGAGAACTCACGCCAAACAAGTCTTGAAGAGAAACGACAACGCAGAAAGAATCACAACCCGGAAACATTACCCAAGGAGACCTTCTGCTGTGCTTTCTGCAACCGGACTTGTTTATCTCGGATTGGCCTTTTCAGTCATCAGAGCACTTGCAGAAAGCACAGGATGAGTCCTTCCTAAATCTTTGTTTGCAAAGAAAAGCCAGAAAAGAAAGAGAAGAGAAATCAGTTGCTTAGTTACATATGTTACTTAGTTACATATACTAGTTATGTTTTTTTTTAAGTAACAGTACTTGTCCTGGAAAATTCCCTAGTGAATTGTACACAAAATGTGAAATTCTGAACATTATATCTCCAAAAGCAATTTACTTCCTTGCCTCTTTTCCTGCTCAGTATCCCTCTTGATTCAAGATCCAAACATGTGTTCTCTATGAGCCCAGTCGCTCTGAGCGACTGAAAAACAAGGTACATAAACCATCCAACATAAGGATAAAAAATATATTTGCTTTTATTTAGTTCCTGACCCAAAAAAGGGACTCTTGGGAAATCCAGTTAGGAAGAATAATTGGGCCTGTCTAAATGGTGAAAATACTCCTCATGGAATTTGCTGGGAATCCTACCAGTCTAAATGGGATCCAGAGCCAATCCACACTATTCAGAAGGAGGGGGGCCCAAAACGGCAAAAACAATGCACTAAAAGCCTTCGCAGATTTCCCCATGCTTTTTCAAAACCACAAGGGGGGTGCGCATTCCTGTTCGTTTGGACTACAGGAAATCTGAAGGGAAGCACAAAGCTGATTGGCCAGGCTTGGTAGCAGAGCAAGCGCCTACTGCTGCCATGTTGGATTTTCACCTTAGCAATCACTCGCTAAGGCGATAAAACAGGATCAATATTTTCTGTTTTGCTTTTCTATAAAATTGGACAATCGCTCTATCACACCAGCGCACCTTGGACGACTTTTAAAAAAAAAACAGCAGTGGTGAAGAACTAACTTGAGTAAATCACTCACAGACGCCATCAGGAATGCAAGTCATGTGGTGGCTTCCGAGGCCAGAAAAAAATGCTTAGACACGTCACTGCTGCTGCGAGATGCCATTACTAAAAGGTACTTTGGATTTTCCCCCTCGTGTAGATGGGCGCATTGAAAGGCAATTTTTTTGCTCTTTCACCCTAGTATAGTTACATGCTAGTTACTTAGTTACATATACTAAGTAACATCTCCTGGCCTGACCCCCCTCAAGCCCACCTTAAGAACAAGCAGCCACATCAGGTAAGGGAGATCAATTCATCTTCAAAATGAGGTGAAAAGAAGATGACATTTTCACCCTCCCTCTCACCAGCGAGTGAGCTATAAGGAGGGCATGGGACAGGAGTCCTGCTTCTGATTGTCACAGGCTTGCTCACTGCCTGGAGGGGGAAGGAAACATCCTCCACCAGTCTGGCAGCGGGCTCTTAAGGTGAGCTAGAGCGGCATTTACATAGTTTTACAGTAAGAATATGTAGTTCTGAATATAGAGCAGTTCCAGATCTATAGCTTTAGGTTATGAATCCATACCTGCAATACTGAATATGCTAGCCCTGTGGCTCTTAACCTCTTTTTTACCAGGGACCCCCTTTAAATATATTTTGTTACTGTGGCCCCCCAAGACTTAACTGAAGATTTAAAACCAGAAGGAGGAGGAGGAGGACACATTTACACCATCCATTAACCCTTCCCTCAGAGACTTTTCTCCTGCTTCTTCCTGCAAGTTTATCACTGGAGCAGATTGAATGGCAATGTGCAAGCCAAGCCAGCCAGCCTTTGCCTTGGCTCCTGTCATGTGGCTGCTCCACTGCAGGGATGAGGTGGGCTAAGTAGCCTTCAAGCCTTTGCGGACCCCCTGTGAGGACATTGCAGCCCCCTGGGGGTCCATGAACCACAGGTTAATAACCACTGTGCTAGTCATTATAAATAAATAAATAAATAAATAAATAAATAAATAAATAAATTGAGTTTGTTGGGGAACTTCTTATGGGGAGGTTCCCCGAACCACACCTTTGATCCAGGATCTCTGCATCTCCACCTACTGTAATGTTCAATGGATGATATGGGACATGTTGCGCTCTTTGACATAGCTACCACACAGGGAGGTTGTGAAGATTTTGAAAAAAGCATAACACTTATATGTTCCTTGGGGGAAGCTGGAATAAAGGATGAGAAATATTTCCATCTCCATAAACAGTAATGTCTCTTTAGAAATGTACAACATTTTTAACCTTCATAATCTGAAGAAGGATTTGGGAGATTATCAGACAGGAACAAAAAAAGTGTTCCTGTCCCACAATCTCCACTTCCGCCCCTGTCCCACTCCTGACCCACTACAAACACCTTCCCCACCGCACTTACCTTCTCTAACATCATTCTGGCAGCCCAGGAGTGAAAGGAGTTCTAATGGAGCTCCCTTCACTTCCTGGATTGAAATCCCACAGATTCTCACGAGAAGATGTGAGCGCAGGAAATTCAAAAATAAAAATAAAAAGAACAGAAAAAAAGTGACAGCAAGCACAAAAACACACTTTAAAATGTTAAAGTAACGTGGGGAGGGCCATGAAAAGTGTGTCACTTACCTGGATGTCCCAATCTCACCTGGAAGTGTTCTAGCAGGGACTTCCCATTGACGCTGGGATCTTGCCAGCGAAACGGGGCACCTTGTCGCACACAGGCAAATCCGTCACAGAAATGGAATGGGGGGATCTATTGATGGCTTCTCCTGTCAATAAAAAGCAGAGCTGGCAGAATGGGAGTAGAACCAGTGCATAACGATGGGGGATGATGTCGTCTGATAAGGGTGCCCTTTTGTGATCTCCTGGCGTTCCTGTATCACCACTTTAAGCGCATCTGATAATCTCCTTGGATAGGGGAAATATGGGCCAAATTCACACTACAGAAATAATCCAGTTTGAAACTGGATTATTTGCCATGGCACCTTCCTATGGAATCTTGAGATTTGTAGTTTGGTGAGTCAGCAGCTAGAAAAGGCTAAAGACCTTGTAAAACTATGAATTCCAGGATTCCATAGGAAGGCGCCATAGTGCTTTCTGCAACCGGACTTGTCTATCTCGGATTGGCCTTTTTAGTCATCAGCGCGCTTGCAGAAAGTGCAGGATGAGTCCTTCCTGAATCTTCATTTGCGAAGAGAAGCCATAGAGATTTCTGTAGTGTGGATTTGGCCACAGTGTGAAAATAATGAGGCAAAATAGTAAGGCTTTTGGGAAACTTTGATGGGCATTCTGGATTTAAAAGTTTCTCAGTTTTGCCCCCTGGTGTTTGTAGAAATGTAAATTTGATATTTAAAAATAAGCACTATATGTTCAAATCTTTGTCTCTCCTGCCATCTGGTGTCCATATTTTATATAGACCCACTGAATCCATTATATCACCTCCCCAAAATAGTACTCTACGGTGAACATCATGGGTCAGCGTAAGAGGGGCGCTCCAAAAAAGCAAAACAAGGACTTCCTGAAGCAACATCTCAGGCTCGGCCAAATGGATCACCAACAATGGTCCGCCCTGGCCACACATCGGGAGGCATGGAGACGCACTATCCACAATGCTGCAGCCTTATTTGAGAACTCACTCCGAACAAGTCTTGAAGAGAAACGACAACGCAGAAAGAATCCCAACCCGGAAACATCACCCAAGGAGACCTTCTGCTGTGCTTTCTGCAACCGGACTTGTTTATCTCGGATTGGCCTTTTTAGTCATCAGCGCGCTTGCGCAGGATGAGTCCTTCCTGAATCTTCGTTTGCGAAGAAAAGCCAGAGAGAGAGAGAGAGAGAGAGAATCCATCATGGAATGGTGAGTGAACATTCATAGAAATATAACTGATGCAAAGGATTTACTATAGTTGTCATTCCTATATGGTTCAGGCCCAGTTATTAGCCCTGACTAAAGTAGACTCATTGAGCCAAAGGGTTTTTCATGCATGCTAGTTCACAAAGTTCCATTTCATTCAATGTGTCTTCTTTAGTTTAACTGCATTGGCTTCCAAGTTTCTTCCCAGCAACTCAATTCAAGGTGCTGGTGTTGACCTACAAAGCTCTAAACAACTTCGGCCCAAGCTATCAGAAACACCCCCTCCACCCATATGAGCTGGCCAGAAATTTGAGATTTTCAGAGGAAACCCTGTTGCGTTTCTCAACACCTCATGAGATTCCATCTAAACATTAGGAAGAAGCTTCCCGACAGTAAGAGCTGTTTGGAAGTGGAATACGCTGCCTGGGAGTGTGGTAGAGTCTCCTTCTTTGGAGGTTTTTAAGCAGAGGCTGGATGGCCATCTGTCGGGAATGCTTTGATTGCTTATTCCTGCATAGCAGGGGGCTGGACTACATGGTCCTTGTCATGTCTTCCAACTTATGATTCGGATTCTATGAAGTTGGGTTGGTGGGGACAAGTAGCAGGGCTTTCTTTGTAACAGCACCTCGACTGTGGAACTCCCTACCCAAGTAAGTTAGGATGTCTCCATCTCTTATGAGATTCCGGTGGGCAACCAAAACAGTGCTGTTCCACATGGCATTCGATGTTTGAAATTGCTCTTTTAACTGTTTCAAAACTGGATTCTGGGTTTGTTTTTAGACTGTTTTTAGGAGGGTTTTTTATTATTATTATTATTCCTGATGTTTCGCCTGCATTTCTCTGGCATCTCCACAGAATGGTGATGTGTGGGTGTGGGGGGGTTATATACTGTAAGTCCCTGTTGAAGAGGATTACTATGTAAATTTGTGTACTCAGTTGTTGGATGTTCAGTTCCTAGGGTGCAAGGATATGCGAGGGGGAATTAGTGTCTATTTAGCTCATGGTCCATCGTCTGCTGGGAATCCCCCTGTCCCTGGATGAAGTTCATATGTACGTGGCCAGCCAGAAAAATTAGCAGTAGCAGAACACATGATAAACCAACCTGGACACAAAATGCTATTTGAAAACACCAAAATTCTGGACCAGGCTAACAACTATCAGGTCAGAATGCATAGGGAAGCTATTGAAATCCACAAACACCTGGACAACTTCAACAGGAAAGAGGAAACCCTAAAAGTAAACAAAGTTTGGCTACCAGTCCTGAAAAACACCAAAATAAAAACTCAACACATGCAAATGAACTTTACCCAGGGATAGGAAGCTTCTCAGCAGATAATGGACCATGAGCTAAATTAGACACTAATCCCCCTCACATACTCTTCCACCCTAGAAACTGAACAAACTGAACATCCAACAACTGAATACACAATTTTACATACTAACCCTCTTCAACAGGAACTCATACTATATAAACCCCACCCACCCACCACCATTCTCTGAGGATACCAGCCACAGATGCAGGTGAAAGTCAGGAATAAACTGTTCCAAAACAGGGCCTCATATAGTGTTGATATTGCCCTCTGGTGGAAATTCACCATGTTGCATCTTATGGCCTAAATCCAATTTCTAGTTCCAAACAGAGGAGACTTTTTTAATCAGTTGATTGGCAAATCAGTGCTTAATGTAAATCCCACTGATTGAATGGCCTACTCTAGCAGATATTAGCAATTGGATTCAGGCCCATCTCTTTAGTTTTAAAATTGTCCTTTCCAGAAAGGAGATCAGTCAACTGCAGCAACCGGAATCAAGGTACACAATCTGGTTTTTTTGTTTGTCAAAACAAACATAATGTCAAATCAGCTTCAACATACAGTGATCATATGAATGAGAGACCAACAAGAAACCCAGTCATCAACAGCCCTGCTCAAGTCTTATACATTCAGGGCCCTGGCTTCCTTGCTTGAGTCAATCCACCTGTAATGTGGTCTTCCTCTTCTCCTACTGCCTTCTGCTTTTCCCAGTGAGTCATGTCACCTAATGATATGTCCAAAGTATGACGCCTCAGTTGAGTTGTTTTAGCTAACTCTACAACTGCTAGTGTAGTCAAATCCAATGTAACTATCTCTTCATGTTTTATGCCAACCTTCCTCCACACACACCAGCCAGCTTCATGGAAGTTGTAGACCAGCACATTTGGTAGATGGTACCAGGTTGAAGCAGCCAATCTGGATAGAAAATGCATTGTTGGCAGGGCAGGATTTTTGTGGGCAGAGGTTTTGGGCCTCATTGAACATAGTGAACATAAGAGGAAGGCCCCCAAGGGAACATTACCACCACATTCTGAATTTGTAAGTGAAATTATAACATATTATCATCAATAGAACCCCATCCTCCAAGACTATTAAGTTCAGAGTCTACAATCACCTAGTGACACCACTGTGTAGAAAAAGGTTTGGATGGAACTGTGTACTAGCACAGTGGTTCTTTAACCTTTTCTTTACCAGAGACCAACTTTAAATATATTTTGTTGTGGTGGACCCCCAAGACTTAACTCAAGATTTAAAACCATAATAATAATAATAATAATAATAATAACAACAACAACAATAACAATAATAATACAATTACACCATCCATTAAACCTTCCCTCAGAGGCACTGGAGGGGATGGGAAGATTTTCTCCTGCTTCTTCCGGCAAGTTCATGGCTGAAGCAAATTGAATGGCAATGCACAGGCCAAGCCAGCCAGCTAGCCTTTGCTTTGGCTCCTGTCATGTGGCCACTCCACTGCAGGGAGGAAGTGGGCCAAGTAGCCTTCAAGCCTTCAAGGACCCCCTATGAGAACATCATGGGCCCCAGGTTAAGAACCACTGTACTAGCACATTTTTCTTTCTGTCCAGATACCTGTTAAAAGAGAAGCTATTTGCAAACCTGGCCATTCCCCATCACTGTTCTGTTCTCTGCATTATTAGAAAAAGTGCCAGTCAATCAAGACACATTTCTTTAAACTGGTCTGTTAAAGTACTTTTAAAGCTTTATTGTGGTTTTCAAATTCTAAAATGGTTTTAATTGGTTTTATCATCACATTGGTTTCAATTTCCTACAGACTGCCTTTATGGCTTTTACCAGGAAGTTAATATAGAAATGATAGCTAGCTAGCTAGGCAGGCAGGCACACTAGAGAGATAGACACACAGACAGGATAGCTGATAGACAGGACAGATAAGATAGAATGGTCTCCCACTAATGTTCTCTCTTTTCTGTATTACTGCTATCTTGAACAGCTTTTGTACTTCTAAAGCATCCTGACTGTCAGAAATTCAACGGCAGTTAGCCAGCTGCAGCTAATACTGTCAGTCCTCTGTATCCACAGATTTGGCATCCATGGATTCCACCATTCACAACTTGAAAATATGGGGGGGGGGGAATCCCAAAAGCAAACCTTACTGTTTGCCGTTTTATTTAAGTGACACCATTTTACTATGCCATTGTATATAATGGGGCTTGAGCATCCATGGATTTTGGTATCCACGGGGAATCCTGGAACCAAACCCCAGTGGATACCAAGGGCCCCACTATACTACAGAAAGTGCTTCCCCACCATCACCACTTGCCAAGCTACTGAGGCTAGACCTTCCTTCAACTCCACCCAGAGCTCGGCAGAGGGAGAAGATACCTTGGGCCAGCAGGCCTACTTCTTGTCTCTCTTACTCCTGTCAACAGGGTGGTGCTAGCCTCAGCCAGCAGATCTGGAGTGTTTTTGAATTTAAGTACAAAGAAAGAAAGAGCACAATTGAACATCTATAGATTGGCCAAGGGGCTTATTGTACATGAGAAGGGAAGTGACCGTAAAGCCTGAGAATAGTGCGTTCTGCCTTGCCTTATCACATGACATCGCCATGGTTCAGCTGTTCTTCTGATCCAATCCTGTGGGAGATGGTGGTAAAGGTAAGTCTTTTTGCTAACGGATTTTTCCCACAGGACCAGAACAGGAGAATGGCTGAAGCACGCCAACACTGTGTGACAAGGCAAGGCTTCCGGGAGATGTTATTCTTGGGCTTTACTGCTGCTTCCCCTTTCTTGTGCAATAAGGCTCTAAGTCCAACTGATGTCCAGATTAGGAGGCAGATTTCAGACAGGTTTACACCCCAGCAATTTCCATTCAGAAGGTAAACCCTGTTTTGCAGAACTTGAAAATGTTACCTATTTTGGCTATAGACAGCATAGCTGGAGGGTTTGGGGAGTTTTAGTCCAGAGATAAATTTTTCAAGCTCAGAGACTCTGTAGGGCCCAGTATGTCATGCTACCTCCCTTTAAAGTCTACATATGTTCCTGAGTGTATATGCAGTTCTTGTTATTTTCCCCTCCTCGAATAACCAGGAAAAGATAGTTCATTAATCATAAAAATATTCTTTAATATCACAATGTGTACAATCATAAAAATATTCTTTAATATCACAATGTGTATAGCAGCATATCTGTGCTGTTATTGCAAAATAAATATCCAATAAATATATTAATAAATAGAATATGAGGTAGAAAGAACAGTTGTGTCTAAGGATGCATGTCTTGAAATCCTTAGTAATTATTGCAAAGCCCCCCTGGCCCATTAAGAAGTGCTATAGAATAATAAATCATAAATTAAAAATACATATATCAATATATCCCACTCAATCATGTCCTGTTGGCAAGCAACAGAAAAACACACAGAAAAACAAACACAGACACACCCCAAGCCCCACAACAGCAGCATACGTTGCACTTAAAGCTCCCAACACTTGGAGGTGATTGCAAGAAAACATCCAAAGAAACTCTTCCCACTCTCAGGCATCTTTTAAAATGAAATGTACTAAAAGTAAATCTGAAGCAGCTTAAAAGAAAATTCAAAATTTTGTGATTTGGATCAGTTTAGCAAATGATTCAAATGATTTACTACCCTAAACCTATAATCATGAAAAGCCCCTCCAGACATTCCATTAGTTTCTACATATCTAACCAACACACATTGTCCAAAATTGGCCCATTAAAAGAACCATAGGACTAGAAACACTCTACAAGTGCCAGAAGATCCTCAAAATTCCGGCTGAGAGTGAATCGGGGACTGATATCCTATGATTCACAGCCCAAATGGTGTGAAGATTTTAGACTCCCAAGAGGTAGTTGTATACTCGTATTACAATGAGAATTGTAGCGGACAAAGTTGTTGTTGTTCAGGTTTGACAGAAGAGCTGAAGAACTTCAGAAAAAGTTGATGGGTACCTTGGGAAGGAGAAGGCAAGGAGTAGGGGGTAGAAGACCAGAGAAGAATCATTAAATTCTCTCTCCACATCGCCAGTGCCTTCCAGTCTCAAATTTCCACCCCTGCCAAATCCACCACCACTTTTAGGTAGAGTGTGTCATCTTTAAGGTAGCTGGGAATCTCAACATGGCTGGCAAAAAGGGGGCTCCCGCTGGCCACATTCATCTTCTCCCGAGGCTGGTGGAAGGAGGTGCTGTGAGGATCCGGGAGGAAGGTCTCCATGATGGGCGACTTCCTCCGTGTCGGGTCCAGGAGAAAGAAGGTCACCTTCTGCCGGAAGGGCCAGGGCAGAATGTCATCATAGGGCCCCTTGGCCAAGGCAAGGAAGAGCGAGAGATGGCCTCCCTGGCCAATGCCATCTCCGTCAGGGTAGAGCCGAACACAGAGGTGGTACCCAAAGGTGTGAGTGGCAAAGGCTGGGGAGTAGATTGAACGCCGCCGCCCAGCTTTGGCCTCCTTCATGAACTTAGAGAAGTTCTCCACTTTCCACACTAGGGTTCCATCCGTGCTGACCAGCTCTGGCATTGTTGGTCCAGACTGTTTGGCTTCACAAGGGGGGTTATTTCTCTCCTGAGCCATCCTCAATAGCTTCTCATATTGGGAACAGCTGTGTTGGAGAGATTTCATCATGGTCCCTTGGCTGGCCAGCTGTCGGCGCAAGGACAACACCATCAGCTCCAGGGCCTCCACACGCATCTGGACACCTTCCACATTCAAGGCAGTATTACCCTAGAGCAGGAAACAGTAGAGGAAGGAGTTACATTTGGGAACAAAAAGTGAGGGGCATTGGTGGGCTACTGATTGTACCCCAGTATTTTGTTTGGATGACAACTCCCAGAATTCCCCCGCCAGAATGTTCAATAGCCAACAGCCTACAGGCTATGGGATGCTGAGAGGTTTCATCCAAAAAAGTAACTTTTCTGGGTTAACATCGCTACACAAAGGCAACAAAATAAAAATCCCATTTGACAGGTAAAGAACAGTGAGACTGAGAGAGTCAGTAAGCATGTGGTCAGTTATATATTAAATATTATATACATATGTTAAATTAAAATGTTTATGTATATTGATATACAGTTTGCCTTCCGTATACATGGATTCTGCATCCACAGATTCAACCAACCACAACTTGAAAATATTGGGGCGGGGGGGGAGGAATTCCAAAAGCTATCCTTGTTGTTTGTAATTTTATATAAGGAACACCATTTTACTACGCCATTGTATATAATGAGACTTGAGCACCCACAGATTTTGGTATCCACAGGAGGTCCTGGAACCACACCCCAGTGGATACCAAGGGCTCCACTGTACAATGTTAAATGGTTAATATAAATTATTATCGATAATGGCTGGAATTAATGATCACAGTTGCTAATACATAACCTAGAGTTATGCCTTCATAAGTGATTTGTATCACAATCCCTACGTATAGTATGCAATAGGGTAGGGAGCACATAGGGATTGTAAAAGTCCCCCAATCCTGACTTATCAGGCATCAGCTACTGCAAGCGATGAAGGTCTTTTCTCCTGTTGATTGGGATGGATCAGAATGGCATTTCCACTGCCACCCCTCCCACAACTGATCTCTGGTGCAAGGAGAAATTATGACAGGGACCTTGCTTGTGACTGTCACACTGGAGATCACTCACAGGATGGAGTGGAAACACCAGTCAGCTGCACCCTTGTTGACAGAACAGACCCCAGTTGCTCACAGCAGCTGATACCCAGTAAGTCAGGATGGTGGGGTGGGATCGGGCTAGGAGATGCTACTTAGTTAAGCATACAGTCAGACCCCCATATCTGTGGTGGCTCAGTTCCCTGACTTACCATGGATACCAGAAACCGCGGATAACAGCAAACCCTATTAAAATAAAGGACTTCCAGTAAAAACATACCATAGAGTTGCATTGGAGGACCTACAAGATGCCTAGAGGATGTTTCCCAGTGTGACTCTATGGTATGTGTCCCTATTTTGTGTCCCATGGATAACTGAATCCACAGATATTGGTTCCACGGATACAGGGCTCTGACTGTACTGAAGTTCTGTCTCCCTTCTCAAATCCTTCAGTACCTCCCCTTTTTTGCACACCAGATAGGTTTTTCCTTGTGCCCTGGACCCAGATGCACCTTCCTGCATCTCCAGGCTTTCTTGCCCTTCTCGGCAACTTACCATGATAGGGCTCCTAATGCTCCAGCAAGGTTTCTCTTCTTCAGTATCTTGATCTTCAGGGTCAAAAGCAGCTTTCCTTGCAGTTCCATGGTGCACCACAGGAGGGCAAGCATGCTCCTAAATAGGTGGGAAGATGGCAGGGTCAAGGCGGATGAATGAGGAAAGGCTATATACATTTGCCAACTAGGAATCTGACAGCATACCCAGCTATAAAAGTATCAAAGGTTTTAAAAGACATATCTACCCACTACAAATATACTGATTACAAGCAGTTTTAACTGGTATGTGTCCCCCTCCCCAAATAATGCTGGGAATTCTAGTTGGATGAGAGCTATGAGATATGCCTGTTACAAATTTTTAGCCCTCATAAGATTAAAATTCCAAGAAAGTGGCAATGGCCCAATTTAAATATGTAGTATGTTATCTGAAGCTTATTTTCAAATCTTTAAACTTTTATTAAACACAAAAAGAAAATGGGTCTTTAGCCATTTTATGGTGATATAAAGAAAAACAGATGAGGAGCCAGACAGGTGATGCTGCAGCAATTTAGCTACAGACCTTTTCTCTTCTTCTGAACAGCAGTTCTCTCCTAAGAGGTTTGTACCTTATTACTGAATACTATTGATTCATATTCATATTTATGGCAGCCAATGTGGTATTTGGTCTGAGTGTTGGATGAGGACTCTGAGAGACTAAGGTTTGAGTACCCACTGAACTACAGATATCCATTTGGGTGACCTTGGAAAAGTCACATTCTGGGCTTGTTTACACTGGCGGTAAAAATCTGGATGAAATTCGGACTATTTTGGCCTGGAGATGCGGCACATGAAATACAGACTACTCTGGCATGGATTTAAGCACCACACCTTACCTGCCAAAGCCCAAATTTGCATTCAGATTTTTATCCCCAGTGAAGATGCAGGTCTGCCACCAATGCTAGCCAGCCATGTCTGACTTCAGAGAGAGCAACTAGCACTGGGGCTCTGCTTTTTTGGCGCACAATCGCCCACTCTGAGCTCCATGAAAACAGAGTTCCCACGCTAGCTAGGGATAGGGTACATTGTGTGGTATTATTGCACCAGATTCAGGGGAAAGGCCACACATCGCATGGCATTATCCGACCAGCTTTGGGGAGGATGCGGGGTAGTTCACTAGTGTAGACAAACCCCCTGTTGGCCTAAGAGGAAGCCAAAGGCAACTTCCCTCTGAACCACTCTTGCCAAGAAATCCTAGGAGAGGGTTGCCGTAAGTCACACCCAACTTGAAGTCACATAACAACAACAAATGACATGAGCCCATTGGAAAAGTTACTCCAACAGTTCTGTCCTTCAATTTCATCCCTGGTTGTGTTAGTCTTAACTTAAAATACCTGGTATGATTTCAGGGTTCCAGTCCAAGAGCAGTCAAAATTTGGGCAGGCGACGTGTGTAGCCAGGGCATCATTTTCTGCTGCTTTGTCATTATGAAACTGAAGAGAGAGAGCAGGATTAAGGATGTTAGACTGACGGTTCAAAAACCAGACCCATATCTCCCCACAAGTATCCCTGACATCACCCCCCCCCCTCCATTGTACACATAACTTTAAATACATGGTTGCCACTGAAAACAGCTACCACCCATTTAAGTCCTATCTTCCCTCTGCAATATCTAGGGCAGCAGTGGGACTCCAGTCTTTCTAATCCAAGACTTGCTCTTTAACTTCAAACAATTTTTTTTTTGCCATATAGATGCATATTTTTCTGCACTTGGAGGTGATAAGAGGACAAAATTTCCTTTACCGTAAGAGCTGTACCAGAGAGAGAATTTTGCCAGCCAGGCCAGAGTTTGCCAGACAATGTTGAGAAAAGCTGCACTTGATATAGTCTCTCTTCTTCATTGCATGTTCATCATGCACAGCCTCCTCCCTTCAATTTTAATCCTTACCATTCACTCCCTGTCTCTTTCTCTCTGATGTTACTTTATTTTAAAAACTGTGTTTTAAAAAAAAGTAGGGTTGGCACCTCTGATTTCTCCTGATCAATAGAGGTCACAACCCTCTTATTAGTCAGGTTCTCCCACTTAAATTTAGTAGAATAACCTTCTCCAACTTAACACCCAAGAACTACATTTCCCATCACCCAGACTGCTTGGGAGTGATGGGCACTGTAGTCCAACACAGTTGTTAAGATATCCTGGCTGTTACTGAGAAGGAAATTGAGCACACAGTTACTCGCTGTGTTTGGTAACAACTAGCTTGTTTATTTCTCCAGAAAAACATCTGTAATAACATGCAGAGGGATTCTCTTGTGCTCTGGGGTTCAGGAACAATCTCATTAAATCTATTTTTAAGAGTGTGACGGTTTATACCTGTCTGCTCTTCTCATCCAAAACGTACTAGTAGTGGGAAATGTTTATTGCTTAGTCCAAAGACCATTGCAAAGAATTAAAAAATAACATAAAATAGTTCAAAACATTCAAGCTTTCATACAATTACAACATCATAATAAAAATTAACTAAATAAAATATATACCTAAACTTGAAGTAAGTAGCATATATTATAAAACAAATCATGGGTAACAACTAGAAATCACTCATTTCAAGTTTTGTGTCATTTCAGAATTAACATTGTTCCACAACATCACAACACAACTCACCTGTTTAGGACTGAGTCCTTTCTTACAAGTATTACATGCCACTCTGTCTGTACTCCTGAGGAGTCAAAAAGAAGACAGGAAGTTGAGCAGAATGAAAACTTCGGAACAGAAATGGATGAATTTCTCCATAAACCTGCCTGCTTCCATCCACTCATCTTTATACATCTTCCAGCACACACAATCCCACATGTCAAATGTGGCCATTTGCTTAGTAACTTCTAATTTTTAAAATGTCTGCATCAGATGTGTTTATTACCCTTACTCTTTGCAAAGGGGTGGACAAACTTTTTTCTGTTAAGGGGCACATATTCCCTCAGGCATTATCTGTCAGGGAGATGCATTATGGTGGTGGGCAGAGAGCTGAAGTGGACTCCACAAGAGACAAAATATAGGTGACCATATCCCCTTCTTTCTCCAGCCCATCACATTTACTCTATTTCTTTCATCTAGCATGCTAGGACTTGAGTGCAGAGAGGGCTTTTGAAATCAAGGGCCACAGATTGCTCACCTCTGTTTCAGAAGTTCATGGCATCATGCATGTTTATTATCCCCACCCCTTTCACCATTTCAATCCTTGTAACAACTTTGTTAGGTAGTTTAAGCTGAGAAGGAAACAGTGACCTGCCTTAGGGTTGCCAGTAAGTTTCACGGGGATTGGGGATTTTGAAGCCAGTACCATAACTACTGTCATTGCCCTAAAGGCACCAGATCCATCTGATCTTGGAAGCTAAACAGGCATCGGATTTGTTTATTACACTAGGCTCAGCCCTAGTAAATGCTCGGATGGGGGCCCATCAAAGAATACCAGGTGCTGTATGCTCCCTTTCAGAGGAAGGAACTGGCAAAACCACCCCTCAGTATTCCTTGCCTAAGAAAACCCCAGGAAATTCATGGGGTTGCGTAAGTCAGCAGGTGGCTTAAAGGCATGACACACACACACACACACACACACACACACGATGATCACTAAAATTGTCCCCTTCAGTAGTGCCAATCAATGAAGGGTCACCTGCCTCTCTCTTTTTGGGGAATATTTCAAGGAATGCATTAGAAAGCTGGGTCTGTTCCTAACTGTTATGCACACTAATATAGGTCCCTAGACACCTCCATCCAGCTATGGAGATCCATTTACCTAACCAGATTTACACACTGAGCTTGTTGGGAGTGGGGTGTGTGTGAAATACAGTACATGCTGGTGTATCCACACAGACTGGGGGATTTGGGAAAGTGTAGTCCAAAAATGTAACATTTTCAAGCCAGTAGCTACTGTCGTCCAAAATATTTCACACACACACACACAGACCCAACAAGCTCAGTGTGTAAATCTGCTTAGGTAAATTGATCTCCGTAGCTGGATGGGGGTGTTTAGGGACCTAAATTAGTGTCCATAACAGTCAGGAACTCTTGTTCTAATGCACTCCTTGAAATATTCCCAAAAGACAAGGGAGGCAGGTGACCCTTTATGGAGTAGCACAACTGAAGGGGACACTTTTAGTGATTGGTGTGTGTGTGTGTGTGTGCGCGCCTGTAAGTCACCCATCGACTTATGGCAACCCCATGAATTCCATAGGGTTTTCTTAGGTAAGGAATTACCCAGAGATGGTTTGGCCAGTTCCTCCCTGTGAAATAGAGCCTCCAGTTCCTTCCTTGGAAATAGAGCCTCCAGCACCTGGTTTTTGTTGGTGGTCTCCCATCCAAGTCCTAACCAGGGCTGACCCTGCTTAGCTTCCACGATCAGGCGGGATCTTGGGTGGCTTTTAGGATCTTTCGCCCTCCCAAGCCACCCAAAACAACAACAACAAACAAAACCCACCCACCCAAGGGCCAAGGATGTCTCCCTCTCCACTGACCTGAAGAAAGCCTTCACACAAGCCCGGCAGTAGCGGTGCCCGCACTCGGTTTGCTGGGGGTGGATGAGGAGGAACCCGCAGGCTTGGCAGAGCAACCCGGCGTGGCGGAGGGGATCCACGGGCATCACCGAGCTCTCCCGGAGCTTTCCCATCGTCCAGCCAGCCAGCCAGCTGCAAAGGCAAAGGCAAAAAAGGCGAAGGCGATTCCAAAACCCAACAACAACCCACCCCAAGTGGCGCTGGCGTCCTCCTGCTTCTGGGTCTCCGGCCGTCTGGCTGGCAACCCCCGCGCGAGGCGCTTTTTATCCCCGGCCGGCGCGTGACCTCCCCGGGGAAGGCGCGCGAGGGAATCCCGGCGCTGAGTCACCGCTGGGCAGCCGAGGCGGGCGGGGGGGGCGGAGGGAGGCCGCGGGGGAAAGGCGGGGGCTGGGCCCGCCGAGGAGGCACGCGGGGGGGAGGGGAAGGGTAGGGGAAACGCCAAGCCCGGAAAGGGGGGAGGCAGGGGGAGAAGGAAAGCGAAGGGGGGGGCCCTCTGCTCAGAGAAGCACCTGAGAAAGGGGCAAGGCAGGAAGGCAGGAAGGCAGGAAGGCAGGAAGGCAGGAAGGAAGGAAGGGAGGGAGGGAGGGAGGGAGGAAGGAAGAAAGAAAGAAAGAAAGAAAGAAAGAAAGAAAGAAAGAAAGAAAGAAAGAAAGAAAGGGAAGGGAAGGAAGAAAAAGGGAAGGAAAGAAGGGAAGGAAGCAAGGAAGGAAGGGAAGGAAGGAAGAAAGAAGGAGGGAAGGGAAGGAAGAAAAAGGGAAGGGAAGAAAGAAGAAGGGAAGGGAAGGAAGAGAAGGAAGAAAGAAAGAAGAAGAGAAGGGAAGGAAGAGAAGGAAGGGAGGGGAAGGAAGAAAGGAAGGAAGAAAGGAAAGGAAGAAGAAGGGAAGGAAGAAAGGAAAGGAAGCGAAGGAAGGAAAGGAAGGAGCAGAGGGGAAGAAAGGAAAGGAAGAAAAAAGAAGGGAAGCGAAGCGAAGGAAGGAAAGCAAGAAAGGAAGGAAGGAAAGGAAGTGAAGGAAGGAAAGAAAGCAAGCAAGGAAGGAGCAGAGGAGAAAGAAGGAAGGAAAGGAAGAAAAAAGAAGGGAAGCGAAGCAAAGGAAGGAAAGCAAGAAAGGAAGGAAGGAGCAGAGGGGAAGGAAGGAAAGTAAGGAAGAATGAAAGAAAGAAAGAAGAAGGGAAGGAAGGGAAGAAAGTAAAGGAAGGAAAGAAGGAAAGAAAGCAAGGAAGGAGCGGAGGGGAAGGAAGGAAGAAAAAGAAAGAAAGAAAGAAAGAAAGAAAAGGGAAGGGAAGGAAGAAGGGGGGAAAGCGAAGTAAGAAAGGAAAGGAAGGAAAACAAGAAAAGAAGGAAGGAGGGGAGGGGAAGGAAGGAAGGAAGGAAGGGGACGAAAGGAGAACCACCAGAGGAAATCTTTAAATAAATACTTTATTATATATTTTTGTATTTTTCTATTATTTTTGTATTATTATTTTTATTAATTTATTATTATTATTTTCTTTTCAAAATATGTATAATTGTAATGTGTAACTTCTAATTTTTTAGTATAAAGGTGTAAATTTAATGTTCATTGGAAATGAAAAGTGAGTGATTATAGATTTTTCCTCGTTTTTTTTCCCCCAGGCTATGAGGCCATGTTCTGGAAGAGTTACTTTCTGACTCTTCACCTGCATCTGTGGCTGCCATCTTCAGAGAAGATCTTTCTCTGAAGATGCCAGCCCACCGATGCAGGCGAAACTTCAGAAGGAAACTCTTCCAGAACACGGCCTCATAGCCCAGAAGAAACCCAAGGAAAATCTATGGATGCCGGCCGTGAAAGCCTTCGACTTCACAGAGTGATTATAGTGTGCTTAGATTAAGAGGAAAAATGTATTAGTGTTAGGATAGTCAGGACCGGTTTAAGGAATTTGGGGGGGGGCTGCAATGCTTTATTTGGGGGGCCCATATGTTTATCTCAGGTCAGTGTAACCTAACTCAACCTAAACTATTCACAGTACAGGATGTTCAGATTATTACTAATAAGGTTTTTGCAGGAGGAGGGTTACTATGGGGAGTCCCCCACAATGATGGGGCCCCCTGCAGATGCTGACGCCGCCAGTGCTTTAAACCGGCCCGGTGTGTAACTTCTAATTTTAGTATAAAGCTGTAAATATCATGTTCATTGGAAATGAAAATAAGAGTGATTATAGTGTGTTTAGATTATGAGGGAAAATGTACAGTTGTCCCTTCATATTTGCTGGGGTTTGGTTCCGGGACCCCCTGTGGATACCAAAATCCGTGAATACTCAAGTCCCATTATATGCAATGGCATAGCAAAATGGTGCCCCTTATAGAAGATGGCAAAATCAAGGTTTGCTTTTGGGATTATTATTTTTTTTAAGAATATTTTCAAGCTGTGAATACTTAAATCTGTGGATACAGAGGGACAACTGTATTATTGTTAGGCTAGATAGTTTTATTTTTGTATTAGTAAGAAAAGAGGAAAACCAAATTTTTGCGTTATTCTTGCGGCCTTTGGCAGTTGGGCGTATTTTTCAGTAGAATGGTCTTATTTCAGTAAAAAATTCCTGATCCTCCCAAAAATTCCTATTCCCCAGAGGATATATTTAAATAAATATTTTATTATTGTTGTTGTATTTTGTATTATTGTTTTTATTAATTTTTTTCTTTTCCAAATATGTATAATTGTAATGTGTAACTTCTAATTTTAGTCTAAAGGTGTAAATATAATGTCCATTGGAAATGAAAATACTATAGAGTGATTATAGTGCGTTTAGATTAAGAGGAAAAATTGTTAGCGTTAGGATAGATAGTTTTATTTTTGCATTAGTAAGTCAGGTGTATTTTTCAGTGGAATGGTCTTACAGTCGTCCCTTCACATTCGCGGGGGTTAGGGCCACCAGACCTCCGCAAATGTGAAAAAAACACAAATAACAATTGCCCCTCTCCTGGGCCTTTGCTTCCCCTGCTAAGGGGGTGAAGGTCCAGCAGAGGGGCAATTTAAGAGGTTTTGCCTCACCCTCTGCACTTTCTCAAATTGCCCCTCTCCTGGGCTTTCACTTCCCCCGCAAAGGAAGCAAAGGACCTACAGAGGGGCAATTTAAGAGGCTTTGCCTCACCCCTCGCACTTGCCTGGGTCTTTGTTCCCTTTGCAAAGGGAAGCGAAGGCCCAGGAGAGGGGCGGCGGGTGAGGGGAAACCGCGAATACTCGAAACAAAGAATGTCAAAGCTGCGAATGTGAAGGGACAACTGTATTTCAATAAAAATATTCCTAATCCCCCAAAAAAATTCCTAATCCCAGAGGATCAGAGAATCATAGAAGAGTTGGAAGAGACCCTAAAGGCCATCTAGTCCAGCCCCCTGCCTTGCATGAACACACAATCAAAGCACTCCCAGCAGTTGGCCACCTAGCCTCTGTTTAAAAAAAAAAAACCCAAAGAAGGAGATTCCACCATACACTACACTGTTATATAGCGCAATTATTCCTCTTTAACTGCTCTGGCTGCCTCATGTGGAATTGTGGGATTTGCAGTTTAGGGAGGGGCAGTTAGCATTCTCAGCTAGGGAGCCCTTAGGCTTTGCTAAACTACAAACACCAGAATTTCACAGCCATAGCAGTTAAAGTGGAATACTAGCACTGTAACAGTATAGTGTGATAAAGTCTGTCAGGGGCCATCTAGTCCAACCCTCTGTCCTGCAGGAATACACAAATCACTCCTGACAGATGGCCATCCAGGCTCTGTTTAAAAACCCCCAAAGAAGGAGACTCCACCACACTGCGAGGCAGCTCATTCCACTGCCAAATAACTCTTACTGTCAGGAAGTTCTTCCTAATGTTTTTAGCTAATGCTTTCTTAGCCAAAAGGCCAAGAAGTGATAATGTTTAGGTGGAATCTCTTCCTGTAGTTCCTATGAGTTCCTTTATCAGCCATGGCTGTTAAAAGTCATTTTAGGGGAAGAAATGTGAGGATGGAGGTCTCTGATGAAAGCTGGTGTGGTATAATGGTTTGAGTGTTGCACTCTTAAGAGAGACCAGGGTTCAAATCCTTACTTGGCCACGGAAATCCACTGAGTGACCCTCTGGGGATTGTTTTCATTATATAGAAAAAATGAACCACTGCTCAAAATGGGGGCTCTTTGCCAACCCACACCCCTCCCCACTTATGCTTGCCCCTTTGAAATACGGAAAAATCACTGAGTTGGAAGATCTATAAAAGGTCATCTAGTCCACACACCCCAATAGCGCAGGAATCCAATGCTAAAGCATACTTGAGAGGTGAGCATCCAACCTCTGCTTTTGTTGGCATGGCCCACACCCCACTTCTGGAATGTTAGCATTGGCCTGCACCCCACTTTTGGAGAACTCAGAAATTGTGTATTAATATTATTGGTTTGGTTCATCATTGTGACCTTCCACAAGGGAAAAGGGTAGCATGGTCTCAAAAGGTCATTGAGTGCCCTGCCTCACCCTGGGAAGCCTAAAGGCTAAAAGCCAAACAGATAATGGGTGGGCAAAAACCTTTGTATTTGCTGATTGTGAAATTTCCTTTCCTAAATCCCCAAACCTTAAGACCCTTGCTCAAGCTGTTAAAATCCCATCACTGGACATTAAGAAATACATTTAGCATTTTCTACACCTTTTGGTAAGACCAGGAAACTCATTGTGCAATCCATGAGGGCTCAGGAAATCTATTGTTTCCACCCATGAAGCAACCATCCCCTCAGGTGTATTTGGAGGTATAAATATCACCCCCAAAATCTCCCTCAGTGCGCACAGATTCCATTTCTAGGGGACCCTATGTCCCTCTGTGTTAGCCACCCGAGATTTCTCCATCCACTCTGCCAGATTAACTACACGACAGGTCTGTATCACCCCAACAAATCCTCTTGCTACTCTCTACCCAAGTTTTTCCTACTGCTTTTCCTGTAGCCTTGTGTGAATGCTTTTTCTGGGTGAATGTGTGTGTGTGGTGTTATTTTTGAACTCTTTAATAAAAACCATGCTTAATTTTACATGTGTGTGTATTCCATCCAGACTAGTACTAGTAGACACAGGTTTGCAAGATTCCCTGGTTACCCCCTTTCGCATAGCTAAAGTCGAGTTGCTGCTAATTTCCCCAACATATTAGAAACTCAATATTTTCTTGGAATTTTCTAAGGAGTATTTTGGATAACATCAAGAAAAAAGCTTCACCTTCCCTAGATCAAGAGTTCACCACTACCAAGCCCCTTTGTATGTTGCTGTGTGCCTTCAAATTGTTTCCAACTGATGGTGACCCTCTCACAGGGTTTTCTTGGCAAGATTTGTTCAGAGGGGGCTTGCCTTTGCCTGCCTCTGAGGCTGAGAGAGAGTGACTTGACCAAGGTTACCCAGTGGGTAGTCATGGCTGCATGGGGATTTGAGCCTTGTTCTCCATGATGGCTCTCACCAAGCCCCTAGCAACTCCAAAAAAATTCCACACATACACCCCTAAAGAATAACAATTTGGGTTGGGGGGAACCTTGGAGTTATTTTAAAACATTAAAATACTACAATTGTACAATATTGTATGTTGTGACAACAAGAATGATCACAGATGATTCACATCAAAGTGAGTAACAAAGATTCTAAAAGTTAAAGATTTCTGATACCTTGACTCAGTCATTAATCAAAATGGAGACTGACGTCAATAAATCAGAAGACTAAGACTTTAAAAGCTAGCCATGAAGGAACTAGACAAGATCCTCAAGTGTTAAGGTATATCATGAAATACCGAAGTCGGAATCATCCAGGCCATTGTATTTCCGATCTCTATGTATGGTTGTGAAAGCTGGGCAGTAAAGAAAGCTGATTGCAGGGCGGGGGGGGGGTCAATTCATTTGAAATGTGGTGCTGGAGAAGAGTTCTACAGATACCATAGACTGCCAAAAAGACAAATGAATGGGTCTTAGAGAGGAAATCAAGCCCAAATTCTCACTAGAAGTAAAGATGATTAAACAAATCATGAGATTACATGATTCTTTGGAAAAGACAGTAAGGCTGGATAAAGAGGAAGACAGTAGGGGGGGAAAAAGGGAGACTGCACCATAGGTGAATTGATTCTACCAAGGAAGCCATGGTCCTGAATGTGAAAGACCTGAGCAGTTGATGACTGAGGATTTTGGAGGTCTCTCTTTCATAGGGTGGCCATTAGTCAAAGTTGACTTGGTGGCAAATAACAATATGCTGTAATATATTGTGTATCTTTCTGAAGGTTCTGCCTTCCCCAAACAGCAAGAACCCCACTGGCCCACCCAAAATAGCCCAAAAGACAACCAGGAGTCATGTAACATCTCTTCCAAAAGCCAAAAGTGATTTAAGTGCTGTAACAGTTGGAGTAGCATCCTGGAGACCCGAATTCAAATTCTCACTCAGCAAACTTATCTTGTGTTATTTGGTGGTTCATTTTTTTCTCCAGTTCTTCAAAATTGTCCAGCTAGGTCAGATGACTTCTGATTATTTCTTTCTCTCTCCTTGGTGGTCAGGACTCTTAGATTCCTGATAAAGTGGCTGAATTTTTCATAGCTGTTATTGTTTTTTCTAACAACTGTGTTAACCAAGCCGCATACTGAAATCTACAAATAATGATGCTGACATTATTGTTACTGCAATATACTCTGTAATATATTACATATTGTATACGTTGATCTTCGGCTTTAATAATTTTTATATTGTAAAAAAAGGCAACATTTGCCATCTCTTATTTGGAGCTGGCTTGAATGGGCAAATAAGATCTTCAGTATTAGCTTTGCAAAAAACCTGCTGCTCTTGGAACACGGAAACTACTACAGTGGGCCCTTGGTATCTGCAAACCCACCTACTCCTGTGGATACTAACATCCATGGATGCTCAAGTCCCATTATATATAACTAGCTGGACCCAGCGTACCATACGCCATTAAGAAACTCCCCAAAACATGCCTGGTAGACCTCACAACAACCCTATAAGTTAGGCTGGTGGATTTGAATCCCTCCTCCCCCTTTTCAGTGTTCCACACTTTTCCCGGAATTGCTGAGGATGACTCGCTCTGTTGCCCTGCTGCCACTGCTGCCAGTTGACTGCCTGGGTTTTGTTGTAGCAGCGACAGCAGCTTCCCACTATCATTGCCACTTGACTGCCTTGGTCCCGTCTCAGCAGTGGAGTCCCTTTGCCAATTGACTGCATGGATCCCATTTCAGTGGGAATGGATATATGACTGTGTAGACTTAGATCATAAGTGAGAATTGTGCAGCCCTGAGACACTGGTGAGCTGAAAAGGCCTGCAGCCTTAGTAACGATAGCTAACACTGTAGCACATTGGTTTTCTGTGGGCTTTTTTCCGGGCTGTGAGGCCGTGTTCTGGAAGAGTTTATTTCTGACATTTCACCTGCATCTGTGGCTGGCATCGCCAGCCACAGATGCAGGCAAAACGTCAGAAAGAAACTCTTCCAGAACACGGCCTCACAGCCTGGGGGGAAAACCCACAGAAAACCTATGGATGCCGGCCATGAAAGCCTTTGACTTCACACTGTAGGACATTGTTTGGTCGCTCCCAGTATGACAATGGAATATATAGATTTGCATGTGGGCAGTGATTGGCTGAGGGAGTTGTTGGGTATGTTTCCTAAGCAGCCAATCACCACACTGGAAAAGGCAACATACCCAAGAGAATTATGTATATAGATGGCCTAGTCAAATGGTGTCCCTTATATAAAATGGCAAAATCAAGGTTTGCTTCTTGAAATTTATTTATTTATTTATTTATTTATGGAATATTTTCAAGTTGTGGATGGTGGAATCCATGGATGCCAAATCCATGGATACAGAGGGCCAACTGTAGAATCAGTTTCTTGCTATGGATCAATAATAGCTGTCTGCATTGTAAATCTCTACGCAGGGTACAGAGCTGGCTATTGGAAACTGTCCTCAACTTTTAAAATGTACTATGACACCATGCTGCACCACTATGACTACAAGCGGAAGAGGGGCAATTAATTATCCGTTAAATTAAACTATACCCCCCCAAAAGCAACATAAAGAAGCCCCCCATGTTACTTACATAACCACATCCCTGACCCAGCCACCGCATTTGTTTAAGGGAGAAAAAAAATGCATTTTCCTTTGTACATTCAGGGAAAATACAACTCTCTTTCAACAAAGATGCAGTCATCACCTTAAGGAAAACATGAGCAGGCAAGCCTGTGCAACCAATGAGTAACACACTTATTTCTTGCAGTTAAAAAAAAAACTGATCAAAATCTGGAAAGGCCCTTTTGGTGCACTTCTGAACATTCATACATGATTTATGACACATGTTGGGTAAGACATAGTAATTGGCAAAGGAACCACACCATTACCATGGCAGGGAGACTTACCAAGATCTCTTGAAGGTTATCTCTATGCTGAACAAATGGGCAAAGAAATGACAAAAGAGAGCCAGTATAAGTAAGTACAGGTCAACTCCTGTATCCACAGGAGATACATTCCAAGACACACACACACACCGTGGATACCTGAAACCTGTGGATAATAGGGAACCTATTATTTTCAATGAGATAAATGCTGAAAGTTGACCATAGTATCACATTGGAGGACCTAGAAATGCCTAGAGAAAATATATTTTTTCGGACATGGATAAGTGAACCCATGGATGCCAAACCTGTGGATGCAGGGGTCAGCCTGTACAAAGCAATGGAGGGGAAGAAATCCACCTCCATTTCTTATGCAACATTGACAGACTCTGAACATGATGGCCATAAAAGAGATCTGGAAGTCTTCCTGGACAACACAGGTCTCTTTCACACTACACAGTTATAGCAATTTGAAAGCACTTTAACTTCCATGGCTGTGCCCTATGGAATCCTAAGGTTGGTAGTTTGGTGAGGCCTAGAGGAGCTCTCTGGCAGAGAAGTTTATGACTATTCATCCAATCATTCATGATGTCATACAATTTAATTCATAAAAGTTCTCTCATAAAAGTTATAATTTCATAAAATAGGTTTTTCTGGCCTGTGGCTCTGAAGGTGCCAGCCACAGATGCAGGCGAAACATCAGGAATAAACTCTTCCAGAAAATGGGCTCACAGCCTGGGGAAAAGCCACGAAAAACCTATGGATGCCAGCCGTGAAAGCCTTCGACTTCACATTTCATAAAATATTCATAGAATTAAGAGAGAAATTAGGAGGTGCATGTAATTACATACTTCACCTAAATAAAATTGTTCTGGGCAGTTCCATTATTGAAGAAAAGGCAGGATATAAATGGATGGATTGACTGACTGAATGAATTTTAAAGAGGCCACAAAACTGAAAACCCTACGATTCCGTAGGTTGAAGCCATGGCAGTAAGTGCTATCAAAGTGCTCCAAGCATATACAGTAGTTGTGAAAGAGACAACAGGGTCTTCACTTGGGCAAGGTGATTTTGAGCTGGAAGAGATTCAAGAATCCTCCAGGGAAACTAGCCTCTGGGGAAAAGATTACAAATTCCCCTAGGAATCATAACCACTGGGACCTAAACAATCCACCCAGAAAATCAGACACGCAGGGGGAAGTGAAGTAGTCAACCAGAGAATCAGCCACTGTGGGAAGAAGGTGAAGCAGCCACAAGGAGAAATCAAACACGAAGGAAAGATTGAAGCAGTTTGTAAGGAAAATCAACCACTTCTTCTTTAAACAAGATGAGAGAAAAAAAGAATTGTGGATCTACTCTTAAATCTAGTTTTAGATTTAAAGGCATGGTTGGGTCAACAGTGGCAACCACAAAGTTGATTCTGGGAACCATTGGGGAAAAGCTCCTGATGCAGGATACAACTTCCAAAACTTCCTTATCATCCAAGCTTATGCCCAAAGCAGCTCATAAGAAATTATATAGTTATGAGCTTGAAGGCACAGGAAAGGGTGATCAATATGATCAAAAGTCTGGAGCAACTCCCTTACAACAAAAGTTTACAACATTTGGATCTGTTTAGCATAGAAAAAAGGTATGACTAGATTTTGACCTTGGGCAAGTCACAGTCTCCCAGCCTTAGAGGAAGCCAACAGCAAACTACTGCTGAGTAAATATTGCCAAGAATAAATCTTGCCAAATCTGTACCCGAGGATAGTGTCAGCATAAGTTGAATCTGACTTGAAGGTACATACTGTAACAACCAAACAGCTATTCCAGTCACCCCATTCAAGAAGATCATTGTAGAGCTGGGAAAAGTACTGAACAAGGCAACTCAAATCCTCAGAGGTGTGGAACACCTTCCCTATGAAGAAAGTGTTTAGAGTGTTTTAATTTAGAAAAGAAAAAAGAAAGACTGGAAGATGTTCAGGGAAGATGGTGGCTTCTTCTTTCAAAATAGTGAAACTCGGGTACAGCCAGTGAAGTCAATTTTCAGTAAATTAGGAGGTAGGACGAAACTGTTGCACAATTAACACATATATAAACGGCATGGTTTTTTACATAAATAATTAGGTGAAATATGTGATTACCTGCCTCTCCTCATTCATTCATTTATTTATGAATATTCCTAAACCACTTTCATCTGAACTTTTTGAAGCAAGTCTACAACAGCCTGGGGCATGACTGGGTCAGTAAGGCCTTCAACAAAGTCTCCCACAATATTCTTACAATTAAGCTAGTAAAACCTGGGCTAGACAATGCTACAGTTAGATGGATTTGTAATTGGTTGGCCAACCAAACCCAAAGAGTGCTCAACAATGGCTCCTCTTAATCCTGGAGAGATGTGACTAGCAGGGTGCCACAGAGTTCTGTCCTGGACCCAGTGTTATTCAACATCTTTATCAATGACTTGGATGAGGGAACAGAGGGCATTCTTCTCAAGTTTGAAGATGATACCAAATTAGGTGAGGTAGCAAATATCCCAGACAACAGGATAGGAGTTCAAAATGACTTTAACACATTAGAGAGATGGGGTAAAACTAACACAATGAATTTCAGCAAAGAGAAATGTAGAGTACCACACCTAGGCAGAAAAAATGAAATTCACAGATATAGGATGGGTGACACCTGGCTTGACAACAGTACATGTGAAAGGGATCTAGGAGTCTTTAGTCGATTACAAGCTGAACATGAGTGAACAGTGTGATGTGGCAGCCAATGCGATTCTAGGCTGCATCAATAGGAGGATAGTGTGTAGATTGAGGGATGTAACAGTACCATTTTATTCTGCTTTGGTCAGAACTCACCTGGACTATTGTGTCCAGTTCTGGGCACCGCAATTCAAGAAGGAGTGTGTCCAGAGGAGGGCGGACCAAAACGGTGAAAGGTCTAGAAGCCATGGCCTGTGAGGAGCAGCTTAGGGAGCCGCGTATGTTTACCCAGTAGAAGAGAAGATAAAGCAGTGATATGATAGCCATGTTTAAATATTTTAAAGGATGACATATTGAAGAGGGAGCAAGCTTGTTTTCTGTTGCTCCAGAGACTAGGACACGGAGCAATGGACTCAAACTACAGGAAAACAGATTCCACCTAAGCATTAGGAAGAACTTCCTGACAGTAAGAGCTGTTCAGCAGAATGAGTATAGTGGAATCTCCTTCTTTGGACATTTTCAAACAGAAGTTTGGATGGTTATCTGTCAGGAGTGCTTTGATTGTGTATTCCTGCAAGGCAGGTGGTTGGACCAGTCTCCTCCTCATGGTCTCTTCCAACTCTGATTCTATGAGTGTGTGGGTCTATGACTGGTTTTTGATACAGGGCCATTTGTGCCATTAGACAGAGTGAGACAATGGCCTCAGGTAGCCAATGGTGAGGGATAGCAGCAATTCTCCCTCTCCCATCATTCCTCTTGAGTTCTCTGTCCTTCCCTATCTCTTGGAAAAGAGGGCTGTGCATATCACATTGCCAGTCCTAAACCCTCTAAATCAGTCTACTAGTTTAAAGTACCTTTTCTTTTCCCCAGTGTTCAAGTAAAATTCACCTGGCCCCAGGCAGCAAAATGTCTTTGGACAGTCTCAGGTACCGGTAGCTGAAACACCTCTTGTTTTTGCTGAGCTGCTAGTGAATGGCATCCAGCTCAGTGATTCACAACTTGTATGGGCCTACTACAAGCTGAGATACTTCAAGGGAAGCTCCATTTCTAGAGGCAATGTATTCCTGAATCCCAAAAGCTGGAGACAAACCAGAGGCTGAAGGGAACAGAGACAGTGATATGTTTATGAGATCTGTAGCAGTGATGGATGCCCATGCCCATGGCAAAATCCTGGATTTCAGTCTAGGAATAGAGTCCCATCCACCCACTCCGCCCTCAAGTTAGTTCAAAGGGCCAATGCAGCGTAGCATGGCTAAAACATGAGATTGCAATTTGGGAAATGCAAGTTCAAGTTAGAGTGCCTAAATATCCTAAAGGCACCTGATCCTGACTGATTTTGGAAGCTAAGCAGTGTCAGTCCTGGCTAGTACTTGGATGGGAGACTGCCAACAAATACCAGGTGCTGTAGGCTATATTTCAGAGGAAGGAACTGGCAAAACTACCTCTGAGTATTTATTCCTTGCCTAAGAAAACCCTGTGAAATTCATGGGGTCACCATAAGTTAACAGGCAACTTGAAGGCACACAGAGGTTCAAGTTACATTCAACCATTAAACTGTCAGGTTATAGCGTGCACTGGGTACCTAAACAGGTCCAGGCAGCAAAAATAAACAGCAGAGTGTTGTTCCTTCAGGCATAAGAATAAAGGCACAGACACAGGCTTTGTGTCTAAAATAAACTTCTCTTTACTTGAGCATAATGAAGTATATTTACAGATATATACAGCATTCAGAAGAAAAACATGACATCTGACCTCAATACCAGGGAAGATTCTAGAGCAGATAATTAAACAGAGAGTCTGTGAACATTTAGAAGGTAATACCATAATCACAAAAAGTCAACATGGGTTTCAGAGAAACAAGTCATGCCAGACTAATCTGATCTCTTTTTTTGATAAAGTTACCAGCTTGGTAGATGAAGGGAACGCTGTGGACATCACATACCTTGATTTCAGTAAGGACTTTGACAAGGTTCCCCATGACATTCTTGCAAACAAGCTTGTAAAATGTGGGCTAGACAAGTTAACTGTTCAATGGATTTGTAATTGGTTGACCGGCCGAACCCAAAGGGTGCTCAGCAGTGGCTCCTCTTCGTCTTGGAAAGATGTGACCAGTGCGGTGCCACAGGGTTCTGTCCTGGGCCCAGTGCTATTCAACATCTTTATCAATGACTTGGATGAGGGAATTAGTGGCATACTTATCAAATTTGCAGATGACACCAAATTAGGAGGAGTAGCTAATACCCTAGAGGACAGGATCAAAATTCAAAATGACCTGGATAGACTGAAGAGCTGGGCCAAAGCTAACAAAATGAAATTCAATACGGAGAAATGTAAAGTACTGCACTTAGGGTGGAAAAATGAAATGCATAGATATAGGATGGGACAGATCTGGCTGAACGAGACTACATGCGAAAGGGATCTAGGAGTCCTAGTAGACCAGAAGTTGAACATGAGTCAGCAGTGTGATGCAGCAGCTAAAAAGGCCAATGCGATTTTGGGCTGCATCAATAGAAGTATAGTGTCTAGATCAAGGGAAGTAATAGTGCCGCTCTATTCTGCCTTGGTCAGACCTCACCTAGAATACTGTGTCCAGTTCTGGGCACCACAATTCAAAAAGGATATTGACAAATTGGAGCATGTCCAGAGAAGGGCAACTAAAATGGTGAAAGGTCTGGAAACCATGCCTTATGAGGAGAGACTTAGGGAGCTGGGTATGTTTAGCCTGGAAAAAAGACGGTTACGAGGCGATATGATAGCCCTGTTTAAGTATTTGAAGGGGTGTCACGCTGAGGATGGAGCAGGCTTGTTTTCTGCTGCTCCAGAGACTGGAACATGGAGCAATGGATGCAAGTTCCAGGAACAGAGATTCCACCTCAACATGAGGAGGAACTTTTTGACAGTAAGAGCTGTTCGGCAGTGGAACACACTCCCTCGGAGTGTGGTGGGGTCTCCTTCCTTGGAGGTCTTTAAACAGAGGCTGGATGGCCATCTGTCGGGGATGCTTTGATCAAGATTTCCTACATGGCAGGCGGTTGGACTGGATGGCCCTCGTGGTCTCTTCCAACTCTCCAATTCTATGATTCTATGATCTTCCCACTGTGAGCTCCTAAACAGGACAGTTTCACACAGTGAGATCCAAAACAGGACTGCTTAGCTCAGTCCAGCCCAGCTCTGCTCCAGGGCTGTGAGCTGATCAATATTGATACATTTACCCAGCTAGCTTTTGCTAACTGCTGCTAGCTCACTCTGCAGTTCTGTGCAGACTGTTTGCTATATCTCAGCTCTTTACAGAATAAATCTACTGCATGTCCCAATATCCTGACAGAAACACACTGGGTGACCCTGAACTAGTTATACACACATTCTTTCTTTATCTTAACCTGATCTGTCCCACACGGTTGCTGCAAGGATAAAAGTGAAGAGGAATCAAGCTAGATAAAGAACCTTGAACTCACAGGAGGAAAGCTGGGATCTATATGTAAATCTCTCTCTCTCTCTCTCTCTCTCTCTCTCTCTCTCTCTCTCTCTCTCTGGCTTTTCTTCACAAACGAAGATTCAGGAAGGACTCATCCTGCGCTTTCTGCAAGTGCGCTGATGACTGAAAAGGCCAATCCAAGATAAACAAGTCCAGTTGCAGAAAGCACAGCAGAAGGTCTCCTAGGGTGATGTTTCTGGGTTGTGATTCTTTCTGCGTTGTTGTTTCTCTTCAAGACTTGTTCGGCGTAAGTTCTCAAATAAGGCTGCAACATTGTGGATAGTGCGTCTCGTTCAGCAGTTCACCTACCTGGGAAGCATCATCTCCTCAGATGCCAAGATTGACAAAGAGATTGATCACAGATTAGCAAAGGCATATAGTGCATTTGGAAGACTTTACAAAAGAGTCTGGAGTAATAAACACCTGAGGCAAAGCACAAAAATCAGTGTGTATAGAGCCATTGTACTGTCTATCCTCCTTTATGGATCTGAAACATGGGTCACCACACTTACGACTGCTGCGCTGGGCACATATGTAAATAAGCTTGCCTAAATACCCTAAAGGCACTAGATCCCCTCTTATCTTGGAAGCCAATCAGGGCCAGCTCTGGTTAGTACTTGGATGGGAGATCGCCAACAAATACCAGGTGCTATAGGCTATGTTTCAGAGAAAAGAACTGGCAAAACCACCTCTGAAGATTCCTTGCCTACGAAAATTGTATGAAATTTATGGGGTCACCATAACCCTACAGGTGACTTTAAAACGCGTGTGTGCACACACACACATATGTAAACAACAGATAATAAACGGTAGCTTCAGGTGGCTTGTGAAAGTGATCCAAAGCAGCTAGTGCAGAAAAAGAAAAACATACCACCACCACTACATCAGTGCAGAACAATTACTGGAAGGAAAATGAAGAAAAGGACAGTGAGGGAAATTGCACTAAGCCCGCTAGTGAATTTAACAACTCTCTTAGGCATGATGAGTGTGTATCCAGTAAACCAAATATTAAACTAGAAACAGGAATTCAAAGATCCACCAAGAAAAAGAACTCTCTCCCTGTCCCCAAGAAGGAATTGGAAAACTTTGTGGTTTCTTTATCAGCAACAGCCCCACCAATCACTCAGACACACACACACACACACACACACACACACCACATTCCACCACTGGGATAAAACTAGACAATATACTGTATTTGGTCAGACCAGCTGAGCAGCTCTGTGAAGCTATTGAGAAACACCATGGGACTAACACATGATGAGTCATCTTTAGAAGTCTCTCTGTGTGTGTTTGTGTTTACATTCAAAAAAAATCCCAGAAGAAGTGGTCTTTGTTGGTTCTTTCTGATGGCTCAGTAAGAAAAAATTATATATGAGCTTTTGCTTACTGGAGCATCAGGTGCCAAAAGAACTTGAGCAGAAGAAACCAGAAACATCCAATTCTCAGGATGTCTTTAGCTCAACATCCAAATGCCTTCTGTCCTGTTTAAAATTATTGATGTAGGTAATTCCCTCTTTCTTTTAATAGTTTCCCCACTTTGTATTGGCAGGTCAATTCTTTGCCTTCCTTTGTTCTTCCCACCCCAAGTCTTTGCTCAGCAGTGGGGTAGAGGAACCTGGGTCCTCTGAAGGTCATTGGGCTGCAGTTCCCATTATCTCTGACCACTAGCCCTGAAGATGGAGTTGATGGGGGTTAGAATACTATGGCATAGGAGGGAGCATGGATTCCCCAGCCCTCAGAGCCCCAGCCCCCATTTCTCCTATTTAACCTGCAAGGCCTGAGATATGTCTTGGGTTTGGGCCTCATGATGCAGCAGAGGGAAATTTTGGCTTTTCCGATGATGCCTGAGCCAACACAGCAGAGATTTCCCTTCTTGCCACTGGGCTTACTTTACTAGCACCCTTGGGTGCCATAGATTTAACTGTGCTATCGTCACCACTGTGCTTTCTGCAGGAAAAAAAACATTCCATCCTGCCCGTAAAAGACCAGCTGGGGATGTTAGGAGCTCTTCTTTCACTTCCCTATTGTGCAAGAGCAACTCAGAGCTTTGTGGTCAATGAGGTCAACAAGGCAGATATCAACACTTACCCTCTTGAACCAATGCATTTCCCATTCTGCTGCAGCTCCCAAGCCCTAAGGTCTTTCAGTTCAGAAAGGGGCAACCAAATCCTAACCAAATTTGAGAGAAAAAATAATACCTCTCCAACCTCGAGTTGTTTGGAGCTCTCTTGTGTTATGTTTTTACTGGACCAGTAAAAACATAATACGAGAAAGCTCCAAACAACTTGTGGCTGGGAGAGAAAAAGTAAAAATGCCTGATCCTGCATGACATACTGCAGAGGGGTGAGCAATTCCATGGGTGCCACAGTAGAGGAGGCCTATCTCTCAAAGGCCACCAAAAGCCTTTTGGTCGAGATGGCTGTAAATTGTCTCCATTATCAGAGGCAATCCTGAGGATGCAAGAGCCTCAGGGACTAGCTGAACTCCAGGGATGTGAAAAATCCCTCAAAATTAAAATGCATGTGTGGGGACACTTTGTTTTAAGCCAAAATTGTGCCTTCTGTAGGTGCAATTTTCCATGTTGGGTGGAAATGTTTTTGGGGGAGGGAGCCATGAACCACACAGATGGCCCCTGAAGGCCATATGAGGCCAGTGGGCTCCACAACTTCCACCTTTGATTTAAAGCTTTCAGATAAAAGTTTTACTGCTCTTTCTAGCACACAGGTGGGCAACTGCAGTGAGTCTAGGCAATAATAGTCTGCCTCCAGGACCCATGGGGGGTGGGGGCCTTCGTGGACTGCCAAAACATCAAGACTCTAAAATACCGGTAAGTGGCAAGAAGCTCATGGAGTTGTCTATAGAATGAAAATATTCTTCACAGAACAAGCTGTCTTAATGGGATCCTGCATTGTCTCACCATATTGTGAATGAGGGGAGCCAAAAAGAGCAAAAAGTATGTGAAAAAAGCATTCGCAACTTCTCCCAACTGTTTAAAAAAGCTCTGTGTGGTATGCACATTCTCGCTCATTAAGACAAGTGATTCAATATGAATTTCTTTCCCATACAAGAGGAAGTACAAACCTGATTGATCAGACAAGCGCAGGGGGTGGGCTGGTTTACAGGCCAAGCACTCACTGCCGCCATGTTGGATTTGTGTTATCTTTTTCTCTCTCTTTTTTTAGAAAGGTGAAATATCGCTTGTGCGGACCATAGAAATACTTTTGGGGTTTTTGTAAGTTCGTCTAGATGAGCCCCATGTCTTGTTTTGTTTTTTTTTAATGGGTATTTGATATTTAAACAGTACCAGGAGGGCTGGCAACCTATTTTAAAGGTGAACTGCTTCTGCTGGAGGCTTCCAGGAGAGGAAATTCTCCCCTTTTGAAGTCCTGAAAAAAAGCAACCAAGGGAGTGGGGGGGGGCTCAATATCACAAAAAGAACCTTTGGAGACTACATGTGGCCCTAGTACCATATTTGGGCCACCCCTGGTCTAGGGAATGCTCTCAGGAATTAGCAGGCTGCAGGCCTGTCACTGTACTTCCTGCTCTTTTACCTTTTTCAGGCAGCGCTCTTCTGGCGGATGCTTTCAAGTGGTGAAGGGTAGGAGACTACCATATCCGCCAACCGTTCTGATTTGGCAGGGACGGTCATGGTAAATTCCTTGCTGTCCTGTTTTCTCAGCTGGTTTGAAAAGTCCCAGTTTCTCAGTCCTCCCACTCTCCTCCACAGTTTACTTCAATGACTGGAAACTGAGTTCAAAGTCCAAAAGCAGTTTGCACCCAGTTAACTCAGCAAGAGGGAGGCAAGAAGAAAGAAGACGTTTTCAAAAGCAATCATGAAAGATAAAGAGTATGCAACTGAAACAGATGTGCACTGTATCTCTGCTTACCCCTTCCCCTATTCTTTCTGCTAAGACAAAGATAAGTTCTTATCCTCTATATAAACCATGCACAGAACAATGCAAATAATGATGGTGATGATGGATAATTTTTAAAAACTTTAATTTTTTTAAAACGATACTGTATTTTTATTGGTTTGTAAAAAAAAGATTTTCCAAGTAAGTACGCAGATGATGAACAGTCCCAGTGGCTTGGCTTCAGCAAGAGGGCTACATTACAGGAGTCTTCAGATCACACATGAGGACAAAGCTTCTTATTCCTGCAAAGGAAAAACACAAAGGGTAAGTGGGATGGGCCCATCCATTGCCTTCCACCAGCTTCACCCATGCACAACCCCCGGCTTCTGTCTGGCGACTTCATCCCTGACTTTTTTTTAATTCTTTCGGGTTTTTTTTTATTTTTTGTTTTTTGTTTTTTTCTTTGTTTTTTATTTTTTTGTGGTTTTTTTGTTTTTGTTTTTTTCTTTGTTTTTTTTTTGTTTTTTTTTTTTGTTTGTTTTTAGGTATTTATACCCCGCTCTTCAGCCACAAATGCTCTCCGAGCGGCTTATAAATTGTTAAGCAATTGCACCTACACATCTACACTGCTTTTATAGCGTGCTAGGCACTCTCCAAGCGGTTTACAATGTGTGCTAGCGAATTGCCCCCACAAGCTGGGTACTCATTTTTCCAACCTACGAAAGGATGGAAGGCTGAGTGAACCTTGGAGCCCTCTGGAATCAAACTTGCAACATTGTGGCTGCAGTACTGGCATTTAACCACTGCACCACAAGGGCTCCCTTCCACCCATGACTTCCACTGGCTTCCACCCATGAATATCCACTAGTTCATCACATTCATTCAGATAGATGCAGTCAAAGAAAGACACAGAGACACAAACATTTGCCTCGACCACACTCTCCGCCTCACTAACTCACTCACACATGCACACCAACACACACCCAGCGATATCTGCGAAGGAAGGTCAAGCCAGATACCAGCCACTCTCCTTCCACGCACAGACACGCCCCAGCTTCAATCCACAGATATCCACCAGTTTCCGCCAGCTGGCTTCCGAAGGGGAACTTCCACCGGTTTACATCTACAAACATCCACCAGCTTCCGCCTTGCGACTTCCGTCAGTTTCCGAATGCAAACTCCACCAGCTTCTGTCCACCAACATCCACCGGCTTCTGCCAGGTCCATCAGCTGACATCAGCCAGCTTCAGGCTCCAGATCTCCACCGGCTCCTGGCTGCCAACTTGCCTCCCACTTAGCAAGTCAACCCAACGAGGGGACTTGCCTTCTCATCCTGCCCCAGAGATAGCTGGTTTCACTCTGCTGGGTTGCCTCCTTCCACCTGCTAGCTCGACTCCTCCACCCAGCATCCACCATCTCTCTCTGTGAATGTCACGTGGTCTGCCCGAGTATCAGCCTCCCTTTAGATATGGACTGAGAGGGGTCTGTGAGGTCACAAAGACCTGGGAGCATGCATGATGGGTCACCATGGCAGCATGAGCCACAGGGATTGGCTGAGCTCTGGTGATGTCAACAATCCCTCAACTTCAGGGTCTTCCTTCATGTTCTCAGCTTGGCCTTGTAAGATGGCTCCAGAATGCAGCTGCCACACTCTCCAAAATAACTCCGTAACACAGAGCAGCACACAATCACACCACCTCAGCCTTGAATCAGAGGCAGCATTTCAAGGTCCCTCATTCGGTAACCATTTCTGGCCACCATTCTTTTTCACATTAATTGTTATTACATTTAAGATATAAAAACAACACATCCAATAACTACAACTACAACACAATTACAAAAAACCCACAACAATTAACAATTTCTCACCCACCCCAACACAAAACATAATAACATATATATACTAAAATTGACGTCACCCCTACTGAAGAGGTTTATTACAAAATAATGTAAACTCAAGAAACAAACCAATCAATATCATTACTTCTGACTTAAAAGTACAACATAAACACTTCAAATATTCTCGCTACCATTATGTAGTAGCAGTAGCAGCATAATAATAATTATTATTATTAAGCAGAAATTATTATTATTATTATTATTATTATTATTATTATTTCTTATACCCTTCTCCCCATGGGCCGAGGCAGGGAACAACAGATATATACAAAACAACTAATATCAATTAAAATTCATACATAAAAATACATAAAACCCATTAAAAGACATCTCTCTGGCTTTTCTTTGCAAACGAAGATTCAGGAAGGAATTATCCTGCGCTTTCTGCAAGCACGCTGATGACTGAAAAGGCCAATCCAAGATAAACAAGTTGTAGAATGTGGGCTAGACAAGTTAACTGTTCAATGGATTTGTAATTGGTTGACCGGCCGAACCCAAAGGGTGCTCAGCAGTGGCTCCTCTTCGTCTTGGAAAGATGTGACCAGTGGGGTGCCACAGGGTTCTGTCCTGGGCCCAGTGCTATTCAACATCTTTATCAATGACTTAGATGAGGGAATTAGGGGCATACTTATCAAATTTGCAGATGACACCAAATTGGGAGGAGTAGCTAATACCCTAGAGGACAGGATCAAAATTCAGAATGACCTGGATAGACTGGAGAGCTGGGCCAAAGCTAACAAAATGAAATTCAATACGGAGAAATGTAAAGTACTGCATTTAGGGCGGAAAAATGAAATGCATAAATATAGGATGGGAGAGACCTGGCTGAATGAGACTACGTGCGAAAGGGATCTAGGAGTCCTAGTAGACCACAAGTTGAACATGAGCCAACAGTGTGATGCGGCAGCTAAAAAGGCCAATGCAATTTTGGGCTGTATCAATAGAAGTATAGTGTCTAGATCAAGGGAAGTAATAGTGCCGCTCTATTCTGCCTTGGTCAGACCTCACTTAGAATACTGTGTCCAGTTCTGGGCACCACAATTCAGAAAGGATATTGACAAATTGGAGCGTGTCCAGAGAAGGGCAACTAAAATGGTGAAAGGTCTGGAAACAATGCCTTATGAGGAGAGACTTAGGGAGCTGGGTATGTTTAGCCTGGAAAAAAGACGGTTTAGAGGCGATATGATAGCCCTGTTTAAGTATTTGAAGGGATGTCACGCTGAGGATGGAGCAGGCTTGTTTTCTGCTGCTCCAGAGACTGGAACACGGAGCAATGGGTGCAAGCTCCAGGAACAGAGATTCCACCTCAACATTAGGAGGAACTTTTTGACAGTAAGAGCTGTTCGGCAGTGGAACGCACTCCCTCGGAGCGTGGTGGGGTCTCCTTCCTTGGAGGTCTTTAAACAGAGGCTGGATGGCCATCTGTCGGGGATGCTTTGATTGTGATTTCCTGTGTGGCAGGGGGGTTGGACTGGATGGCCCTCGTGGTCTCTTCCAACTCTGCAATTCTATGATTCTATGATTCTATGATTCTATAAGTCCGTTTGCAGAAAGCACAGCAGAAGGTCTCCTTCGGTGATGTTTCCGGGTTGTGATTGTTTCTGCGTTGTTGTTTCTCTTCAAGACTTGTTCAGCGTGAGTTCTCAAATAAGGCTGCAGCATTGTGGATAGTGCATCTCCATGCCTCCCGATGTGAGGCCAGGGCGGACCATTGTTGGTGATCAATTTGGCTGAGCCTGAGATATTGTTTCAGGGAGTCCTTGTATTGCTTTTTTGGAGCACCCCTCTTACGCTGACCAGTGGTGAGTTCACCGTAGAGTACGTACTATTTTTGGGAGGCGGTGGTCCTCCATCCTAGAAATGTGCCCTGCCCAGCGCAATATCAGTTTAAAAGAACAAATAAAACCAATCCATATTAAAACAATTTAAAATTAACATTTTAAATATCATCTGGACATCCCTGCTGGAGGAAACTAGTCTTTAATGCTGTTTTAAATTCAGACAGTGCATTCAACTGTCGAATGTCTTCTGGCAGACTGTTCCAAAGTCCAGGGACAGTGGAAGAAAGTCCTCTGGGTGACCATTGCCAGCCTAGTCCTCGCTGACTGAAGTAAATGGCCCCCAGAGGACCTGAGTGTATGGGGCGGATTATATGGGAGAAGGCAATCCCATAGATAATCTAGACCAGTAGTTTCATCAGAGGCACTGGACGGTGAGGGAAAACTTTTCTCCTGCTTCTTCCTGCAGGTTTGTGTCTGGAGCGGATTGAATGACAATGCTCAGGCCTGGTGGCACAGTGGTTAAATGCCAGTACTGTAAGTCACCACGTTGCAAGTCTGATTCCAGCGGGCTCCAAGGTTCACTCAGCCTTCCATCCTTTCGTAGGTCGGAAAAATGAGTACCCAGCTTGTGGGGGCAATTAGCTAACACACATTGGAAAATGCTTAATGCAGTGTAGATGTGTAAATTGCTATTGCTTAAAACCTCTCATCACTAGAACCACGGGGGCGGGGTGTCTTTTCCCAGAGATGCTAAGGACTTTTTTGGACAAGTAAAATGCAACAGAAGCAGCCTCACCATGTTGCGAGACTGCTGCGCTGCAGGGTGTCCCTTTCGGATGACGCCCGTCCCTGCCGGTACTGTTGCGGTACCGCAGGGAGATTTGAGTGTAATATTTTGGCGATTTTTATCTCAATGTGTACTCGATATTTCATCACTCTTTTCCCTTTCTTTCAATTCTGCTGTCCCCTGGGATTTCCACAACTTTAATCCATTGCTATTGTTGTTGTACTTTAATCTATTGTTGTTCCTCACCTTGACCCACAGTGAGAGGCAGGTAAGAAATAAACATTCTCCTTCTCCTCCAAGCTTTCCTTTTCTCAACCACGGTTTTGTCTGGCGTATTATGTTCTAATTGTTTGGCAGTTAGACACTTAAAAAGTCCCATAGGATTTTTACGTCACATTTTTCAATAACTTTTTTCAATTACTACCTTCCAAAATTAGTCTCTGCCTTTTCTTCGCAAACGAAGATTCAGGAAGGACTCATCCCGCGCTTTCTGCAAGCGCGCTGATGACTAAAAAGGCCAATCCCAGATAGACAAGTCCGGTTGCAGAAAGCACAGCAGAAGGTCTCCTTGGGTGATGTGTCTGGGTTGTGATTCTTTCTGCGTAGTCGTTTCTCTTCAAGACTTGTTTGGTGTGAGTTCTCAAATAAGGCTGCAGCATTGTAGATAGTGTGTCTCCATGCCTCCTGATGTGAGGCCAGGGCAGACCACTGTTGGTGATCAATTTGGCCGTGCCTGAGATGTTGTTTCAGGGAGTCCTTGTATCGCTTTTTTGGAGCACCCCTCTTACGCTGACCCGTGGTGAGTTCACCGTAGAGTACTATTTTGGGGAGGCGATGGTCCTCCATCCTAGAAACGTGCCCTGCCCAGCGCAGCTGTGTCCTCAATATCTTGGCCTCAATGCTGGTGATCCCTGCTTGCTCAAGGACAGCAACATTCGTCACATAGTCAGTCCAGTGTATATTTAGGATTGTGCATAAACAGCGCTGATGAAAGCGTTCGAGGAGTCGTAAGTGGTGGCGATAGGTGACCCATGTTTCAGACCCATAAAGGAAAATAGACAGTACAATGGCTCTATACACACTGATTCTTGTGCTTCGCCTCAGGTGTTTATTACTCCAGACTCTTTTGTAAAGTCTTCCAAATGCGCTATGTGCCTTTGCTAATCTGTGATCGATCTCTTTGCCAATCTTGGCATCTGAGGAGATGATGCTTCCCAGGTAGGTGAACTGCTGAACGGACTTAAGCACAGAGTTGCCGACGGCAATGTGGGGATGGTGGTGTTCATCCTGTGGTGCAGGCTGGTAGAGAACTTCCATTTTCTTCAGGTTGACTTCCAGCCCAAACAGCTCTGCAGCTGTTGCAAAGCAGGATGTTAGGCACTGCAGAGCTGCTTCTGTGTGGGCAACAAGGGCAGCAGCATCAGCGAAGAGCAGCTCACAGACTAGTACTGTACGGTGAACTCTAAGAACTCGGACAGCAGCTGAGCCATAGACATGCAGGTCAACTATTCACAGTATTTCCAAGGAGTCATTTACATGCACACACACAGACACACAAATCCTCAACTGATTCGCCCAGAATCCTAATAGTTCACACAAATTTTGGGCCAATGTTGCCATATTCGGAAGGAGGGGGCCAAAATACCTATGAGATGCGTGATATAAGCTTTTACTATTTCTTCTGACTTTTTTGAAAACTTCCATAAAGTTGCGCACTATTGGCTGTGTGAATTACCAGCAACCATCGAGAAGCAGGGGCTCACAACAGAGCTGAGATGTGATTGGTCAGACCTCAGATGGGGCGGGACTTGCAAGGGATGCCTTGCAATACTGGATTTGCCATTTTTTAAAGGACGAACTGGACAACCCCAGCACTCTCCCCTTCCCCTGACAGTCCCATAGGCCCATCTGTCCACCGCTGAAGCCTCTTCCTCTGTGCACCCTCATCTTGCCCATTCACCAGCTGAAGGGGACCCCAGATCTCCCTGCCACTGCCATCCTTTCTGCCCCACACAAGAGGTAGGTCTCCATGACTGTCAGAGACAGAGGCCACACACACACCCATGTGAACTGCAAAATCACATATTTATCGGGATTTATCAGAACGGCCAAAATTGTGTAAACTGAATCAGCTCTGAATCAAAATGGAGGTAAGCCAGCATTTCCACATTAAAAATTGTTGTGCAACCGACCCCCTACTATGATGAGATGTATTCTGTTTTCGTCTCAAATGATATAAATTTGTCTCTATTCATTTAAATTCAGCTACAACTCTACAACCTCCTCCTTTTTTTTTCTTTTTTGTTGGGTTTTTTTTGGGAGGGAGGGCAACATTTTTTTTCTTTGTTGGTGCTGCACCTTCCTTCTCCAAGAGGAAAGTAAATGTGGGGAAAACCCAAAATTTATTTTTATAAAGCCCTGTTCTATCTACCTGAAACTTTAACTGGGAAGACAACAAAACAAACATAACCAGAGGCAAAGCAGATATACATGATGATTCAAAAGAATTGTGTAAGTACAGAAACACCTTCTCCCCTGCTGCTGTACCTTCTAAATTTGGTGGGAAATTGGGAAAAGCTCTTATTAGAAACAGGAAGTGCTTGTTATAACCCCCCAACTATCCTGATCTGGCTCCCAAATAATCCTCTGTTGCCCTGTTTTTTCAACTGCCTTTCAAATGTCCCAGTTTCTCCTATTCCCACTTTCTCCCTTCATCATCGGCTTACTCCAGCTGCTGCAAACTGAGTTCAAAGTACAGTTAACTCAGAAGCGGAGAGAGGAGAGGAAGTGGTGGTGGAGTCTTGCCCTTCCCAGTAGGGTCAGGCAAAGGAAAACTACTGCATCCTTTTCCTAGCTTGTGTATTTGTCCTCATCCATAACTTTTGCCATCTTGACCACACTGTGATGTTGCATGGCCACATGTCCTGATTTTCATTCATGAAACGTTGGAAGGCATGCAATGCAACAGTCACTTGTTACATTTTTAATATGTTTTTTAGTTTGTTTAAATTACAGTAGGACCCCTGTATCCACTGGTTCATTATCCACTGATTCAGTTATCCATGGTTTCAGTTTCAGCACAGCTACCATAGAGTCTTCCTAGTAAATGCATCCTCTCTAGCCATTTTCATAAAGGCAACCCTATGGTATTTTGAACCGGAATTCCAATAATTTTCAATGGTGTTCGCTACTATCCACGGATTTCATTATCCCCAGTGGGGCCTGGAACCAATCCCCCGCAGATACGGGAGTCCTACTGTATTCTCTATAGTTTTAGATTTTTAAATTGTTTTAAACTGATTTTATTTGTACATTGCCCTGAGATCCTGTGATATAAGGCTAGGTATAAATGTTTAATAGATAGATAGATAGATAGATAGATAGATAGATAGATAGATAGACAGTATTCTATATTTTTCTTCCGCCTCCCCAAAACACCATGCACCTTTGATTTACATTGTGAATATTCCACAAGAATGTGTGGACAGAAATTCCCTACATTTCCTCTTTGTGTGTTGAAACTTGGTGTCTAGTTCAGGTGGCCAGCCCTGAGGTAACTTTAACAGCATTGTAATGCATTTTATGGTGTGTGTGTGTGTGTGTTTAATAAAATTCCCATGGGTCAAATAAGTTTCCTGAACTGTAAATCCAGCAGAAACTTCAGTGCTCATGTTGCTCTCTGGTTCAGGTTGCGTGAGGCCTTGGTTGTGTGTCACAAATGTTCCTCTGTGATTTTACAATGTTTTGGCAAACACACACACTGTTCCCTAGGAAGTATGTCAAAAGTTCAGACTGTTCCTCACCTCACCCCACCCCATTTCCTCATTCAGCATGATGAGGGAAAGAGAGAGAAAGAGACACGTACACACAGATAGGCTCCTGACGCAACTTTATCTGGATCAGTGTCCAAGACAAAAAAAAAAGAATGTTCTGTTCATCATTTAAAGAAGGCTGTGTGTTTTAATGTATGTTTTCACATCTGGTTACCTCCTGTCCATCTTCTAGAAGAGCCCTGTCAACCTGTTCCTTGAAGAAAAGAAAGACATTTTTTCCACCTGCCCTGCCCTGCCCTGCCCTGCCCATAATCTATGACTTCAGATTCCTGAAAATCTCTCAGGAGATTTTCACACGGGGCCAAAATGTCCCATTACTGCCCCGCTACCTCCTCTCCCGTTCCTGCCACGGAATAACATAAATCTTTCGCACACTCACCTTAATTCCGCAGCAGGAACGGGCTCCCCCTCCCCTTGCTGGCTGGCCGTAAATGCAGCCGTCGTAAGGCTGCTTTTACGACCGGCCATCTGAAATGTTATCACGTTATCACGTGATAACACCGGACAGTAAATTTAAAAAATAAAACTCCCCCAAACATAAAATCAGTTCACCAAGCACAAAAGCACTCTTTAAATCACATAATCAAAACAGGGAGGGTAAAATAAAGGGTGCCACTTACCTCGATGTCCAGATCATACCAGGAAGTGCTCGGAACGGACCTCCCCTCCACGGCTGTCATTTCGGAACAGGAACGGGGCTCCTGTTCGCACACCTGTGATTCCGTGATAGTGACGGAACGGGAGGTCTATTCACGATGAAAAATCGTGATTACATTGTTCTGGAACAGTCACGGGAGTAGGACAGATGAAGGACAGAACGGGGTCAACGTCGTCCGAAAGGGAAAACCTTTCCCGACCCTGTTCTGTTCCTGCCACGGGATATATAGCCCGTGTGAAAATCTCCTCAGTCTCACTTTCATTTGCCTCTCTCCAAACCTCACCTGTTTTGAAACCATACCAATTTATAATCCAGATACATTTGTCCCTCCATATCCATGGATTTAGTATCCACGGATTTAAGTATTCGCGGTTTGAATATATTCTTTAAAAATAATAATCCAAAAAGCAAACCTTGATTTTGCCATCTTATATAAGGGACATCATTTTACTATGCCATTACCTATAATGGGACTTGAGTATCCACGGATTTTGGTATCCACGGGGGGGGGGGTCCTGGAACCAACCCCCAGCGAATATGAAGGGACAACTGTACTTTCTGGACTGCCTTCTCTCATGCTGATCTGCCTTCTAGAGCTTGGGAAAGTTACTTTTTTGTACTATGAAAATGCGAGCTAGGGGATTCTGGGAGCGGATTTTCCAAACTCTACTGTTCATCTCATTAGATTGTCATCTCAGGCTATTTCCTGAGTACTCCTGATGTTTGAAGATGGGGTCATCTATATGGTGAAAAAACTCCTCATAGGATTTGAGGGGAATTCATTTAGTCCTAATGAGATACTTTGTTGTATTCAGAAGGAGGGGGACCAAAACCTGCAAAAACTCTGCAATAACAGACTTTGGGAATTTTCCCAAACCTTTTTTTAAAACTCCACAGGAAATGCGCAGTCCTGATCATTAAGACAATTGCACGAATTGTTGTACGCTCTGGAGGGGGGTGGAACTGAACATCTGATTGGTCGGAGGTGCGCAGGCTTGCTGTCAAGCACCCAGAAGCACCAGCAATTGTGTGCTTTTAAAGTTTTTTTAAGTGTCAAAAAAAGAAGAAGAAGAAGGGAACCCAATAATGCCTAGAGATGAGGAGGAGGGTGGCCACCGAGAGAAAGAGGTGGAGAGACTGAGCCGCCCGCCCTTCACCCATCCCAGTGTAGGCGTCTGAATCCAGCTGCATGAAGGGCGTCCACAGCAAGGAAGAGGAGGAGAGAGCTGCCAGCTGCCCTTCACCCATCCTGGGAAGCAGTGGCGGCATCCAAATCCAGCTGCACAGAGGGCAATCACAGTGAGGAAGAGGAGGAGAGAGCTGCCAGGATGGGTGAAGGGTTGGTGGCTCTCCCCTTCTCTTCCTCACCATGGCCACCCTCCATGTTGTCTCCGGGCACTGCCGGGTTCTTGCTTTCTCCCCTGATTACCCTAATCACTCTCTCATGCACAAAAATAATGTGGCCATCATATTTGGTTTGTGGCCATGTGAACATCACAAAGGAGAACTTCTCGGTCTATTGTTTTTGTGAAAACACTGTGGAAACAAAAGAATGCTGCTGCAAATTGCCTATAATGCGCAAGTATGTGCATTATTTCTTCTCATATAGACGTCCCCCTGCTGTTTTAGGGTCAGCATCCCAAAGCCTTGCTGAGCAGGAGAAGCCACATAAGCAGCAGCAGTGGCCCACCCTAGTAAATAAGTGAAGGAATACTTATTTCCCTCTAAAGAGAAGGCTCTGTAAAACCAAAAACCTCCAGAGTCTGAAATTACCTAACTATCCCAGTGAATAGGTTAGGTTACATTGATCTGAGATAAACATATGGGGCCCCCAAAGTAAAGCATTGCAAAATTCCTTAAACCGGCCCTGTATCCCACTGATGAGGAGGGTGACTTTTCAGTGGTGGCTCCTCCTCACATTTGAAATACCCTCTCCAAAGAGGCATGCATGATGCCTACATTGCTATCATTTAGTACTCCCTTCTCAGTGGAAAGGTATATGCTTGCACTAATTGGCACTATATGTGTTGTTGTTGTTGTGTGCCTTCAAGTCATTTCCAACTTATGGCAACCCTAACCTATCATGGAGATTTCTTGGTAAGATTTCTTCAGAGGAGGTTTGCCATTGCCTTCCTCTGAGGCTGAGAGAGTGTGACTTGCCCAAGGTCACCCAGTGGGTTTCCATGGCTGAACAGGGATTCGAACCCTGATCTCCAGAGTTGTAGCCCAGCACTCAAACCACTATACCACACTGGCTCTAATGCAATACAGTAATCTGTATACATTGACTATGATATAATAATTTGTATACAATAATTTGCGTTATTGGCCAATGATAAGTTACACCGTGGCATTAAATGATACTCTGCCAGCAGGCAACCTCTTTTTTATTTAGACAGTCTTTGACCAGTTGTCAAGTATTCACAGCTTGAAAATACTCTTAAAAAAAATAATCCAAAAAGCAAACCTTGATTTTACCATCTTATATAAGAGACACCATTTTGCTATGCTATTGCATATAATGGGACTTGAGTATTCACGGATTTTGGTATCCACAGTGGGTCCTGGAACCAAATCCCAGCGAATATGAAGGGACAAGTGTAAATGGTTCTTGCAGAAGGGGCCTTTCCATAACCTCCAACTTTCCCAATTTGCCATGGACATTCCCAATTAATCCTCTGTCATCCCATTTTTTCAGCTGTTTTTAAAAACGTCCCAATTCCTCTCATCTCCTCCCACTTTTCCCTTTCACCCTCAGCTTACTTTACTTGTTGCAAACTGAATTCAAAAGGCAAAAATAATTTGCACTAAATGAACTCAGGAGTGGGGATAGGACAGGAGGAGGCAGATCTTACCCTTCCCAGTATTCTCAGGCAAAAGCAAACTGCTACAGCCTTTCCTTGCTTGTGTGCTCTTCCTCATTCATACCTTTTGCCATCTTGACCACACTCTAATGTTGCTTGGCCATACGCATCCGTTTTCAGCTGTGAAATGCTGGATGGTATACCCTTCAGGGAGAGTGCTGTACTTTTATTCCAACTGTTACATTTTAAATGTTTCTAAATTGTTTTATACAGTATTAGTTCTGGTTTAAATAGGTCAGCTTATTTAATTGTTTTTAAACTCTCTTTTTTATTATTATAGTGATCTTTTTCAGTCATATTTTGTTTAATCTGTTTGGGAAGCTGCCTTGGGTTCAATATTGGGAGAAGAATGTTAAAGAAATAAAAATACACACACCAACTCACACTGTTCAATTACATTATTACACAACTTGGGCCATTAGCTACCAAGACAGCTGTTCCTCATAAAACTGTCTAATCTTTATGCCCAAAAATGGAAGGAAGAATCTGTTCCGACACAAAAAGAATGGTTATTAAAATTATATGACATAATGAAAATGGACAACTCCACATTAGAAGACTTCAATAAAGAATGAACCCAGTGATACAATTTTTGAAGGGGAGATGGGGACCAATAGCAGTTATTGGGATGAAAAATGCATAATACAAAGAATTCTTGTTGTTGTTGTTGTTGTTGTTATTTCTTGCCTGCCTTTCCCTGTGGTTTGAGGCAGGGAACAACACATTAACACATTGACATAACATTGGTTAAAAGCACGTATAAATTAAAAACATATATCAATTTAAAAGAACAAGCAAAACCAAGACATTTTAAAATAGTCAACACACAATTTAAAATTCACTCTTTAAAATAATTTGGATAGGCCAGAAGAGGCTGGTCTTTAATGCTGATTTTAATTCTGACAGTGTATTCGGCTGTTGTATCTCTTCCTGCAAGTCATTCCAGAGTCTAGGGGCGGCTGAAGAAAAAGTCCTTTGGGTGACATTTGCCAACCTAGTCCTGACTGACTTGAGCAAACGTAACCCAGCGGACCTAAGTGTATGGGGCGGATTATGCAGGGGAAGGAAACCCCGTAGGTCACCTGGACCCAAACCATGTAGGGCTTTAAAGGTAATAACCCACACTTTGTACCTTGCCTGGAAAAAAGCTGGCAGCCAGTGGAATGATTTTAATATTGATGTGATATGATCATTGCATGTACCAGTGACTAATCTGGCTGCCGTGTTTTGAACCAACTGAAGTTTCCAAACTTGGTACAGAGGTAGCCTAATGTACAGTACATTGCAAAGGTCCAACTTTGCGGTTACCAGATTTATGAAGGTTTTGACCTGTATGGAATAAGTACATGCTTTAATAGTAACAATAACAATATTCACCAACAACTCATCAACATTAACAACATTATAACAACCACCTGGGGAATGTGTAAACTTAACATAAGATTAATATAATATAATGTGTTACAAAATATTAACTAATAACAACAAATTACCAATTGAGCGGCACTTAAACAACATATTAAGATTGTTGGTGGAAACAGAGATATAGCTGAAGGCGACTCTGTTTGGGAGGAAGTCTGTATGGATGGGAAAGGAAGTGAGAGGTGAGAGGAGGTGAGGAAGGAGATGAGAAAGAGAAGATTGGGAAGGAAGGTAGAGAAAGGAGAAAGGAGAAGGGAAACAAAGCGATTTGGAGAAGATAAGGAAGAAAAGACAGGTACATTTATGTTTGGATGTAAGTCAGAAGGAACGATGGAATGTTTTGTGTTTTGCCATTTGATTAGTAGAACGCCGATGATGCTGCCCTTGTTGCCCACACAGAAGCAGCTCTGCAACGCCTAACATCCTGCTTTGCAACAGCTGCAGAGCTGTTTGGGCTGGAAGTCAACCTGAAGAAAACAGAAGTTCTTTACCAGCCTGCACCACAGGACGAACACCACCATCCCTACATTGCCGTAGGCAAATCTGTGCTCAAGTCCGTTCAGCAGTTCACCTACCTGGGAAGCATCATCTCCTCAGATGCCAAGATTGACAAAGAGATCGATCACAGATTAGCAAAGGCATATAATGCATTTGGAAGACTTCACAAAAGAGTCTGGAGCAATAAACACCTGAGGCAAAGGACAAAAATCAGGATATATAGAGCCATTGTACTGTCTATCCTCCTTTATGGATCTGAAACATGGGTCACCTATCGCCACCACCTACGACTCCTCGAACACTTTCATCAGCGCTGTCTACGCACAATCCTAAATATACACTGGACTGACTATGTGACGAATGTTGCTGTCCTTGGACAAGCAGGGATCACCAGCATTGAGGCCATGATATTGAGAACACAGCTGTGCTGGGCAGGGCACGTTTCTAGGATGGAGGACCATCGCCTGCCAAAAATACTACTCTACGGTGAACTCGCCACGGGTCAGCGTAAGAGGGGCGCTCCAAAAAAGCAATACAAAGACTCCCTGAAACAACATCTCAGGCTCAGCCAAATTGATCACCAGCAATGGTCCGTCCTGGCCTCACATCGGGAGGCATGGAGAGGCACTATCCACAATGCTGCAGCCTTATTTGAGAACTCACGACGAACAAGTCTTGAAGAGAAACGACAACGCAGAAAGAATCACAGCCCAAAAACATCACCCAAGGAGACCTTCTGCTGTGCTTTTTGCAACCGGACTTGTTTATCTCAGATTGGCCTTTTAGCCATCAGCGCACTTGCCGAAAGCACGGGATGAGTCCTTCCTGAATCTTTGTTTGCGAAGAAAAGCCAGAGAGTAGAACGTGGAGATTAATGTATGCATGTATGTATGTATATGTTTTTTTCCAAATCTTTGAATAAAAAATAAACAAAATCTGTCTAATATTTCAAACTCTGGGAGAGCAGATGGGGGGGGGGAAAACTTTAGAAAAATGCTGGTCACATTGGTAGTTCAGAAACCAGTGGTGATCCACAGGGTATCAACTGTGGGTCCCTTTTTTCCAGGAAAGAAAGAAAGAAAGAAAGAAGGACAATGGGGTCAAATACACTACTGATATCTTTTTAAAATAATAATAATAATTGTAGGTCCCCCACATCAGAAAGCTTGAGAAGCAGCTCTTTAGAAAATGGTCATCTGAGGGTGTGCAAAACTGTTATGATAAGATGTATTCAAGGAGAGGTGGGAAGTTCTTTTATAAATAAGGGGAAGGGGAGGAAGGGAGGAAGGGGAGGGGGAAATGTTAGGTGTGATGGGGGTTTTTTCTTTTATATTTGTATATGTGGTAGTTATCTATTTTTTGTGTGTATTGTACTATTTGTTTTTCTTTTCTCCCTCTTTTTTTCCAATTGTTGAATTGATGTTTTGTTTTTATTGTCTTGTGTCTTGTCCTTTTTATGTTTTTGGTTATTTTTGTAAGTACAAACTTGAATAAAGATATGAAGAAGAAGAAAAAGATGACCATCCTTCCCTGTTACCATACTACAGCTGGGATTATGAAACCAAATGTAGCAAGTGGTTAACCACAATGTACCCGTGAACCAAGGCGGAGATGTGGTCTCTCAACCTTGCTCAGTTTTTTCACCCGAATGCTTCTGCTCCTCTTGGGCCAATCCAGTAGCTTAGCTGGACTTGACATCAGAGTAGGGAAGTTGAAATTCTTGTGTGCGTAAACCAGCCAGATTCAAATCTAAACAAATGAGCAATGGGAGATTTTCCCATAGGTTAAACAGTGGGGACAACAGAGAGGGATGGGAAACAAATGACTTCCTGTAACGGCTGAAGAAGTTTGACTTTGCCTGGCTGCAAAGGCACAAGCTGTTCTGAAGCCCCTTCGATACCAGTCCTGTTTCATTTCCCACAATGAATCACAGGGGAAAAATAAAAAGGAATCCTTGTAATTTTTTCCCACGCAGCATTAACCTTGCATAATGAATATTATCCTCACATAACTTACTCCCCACTTCTTCAAACTGTGAGAATTCCAGGAATGCAAGCATTGCCAAAGCCTTTTCTTTTTCCTTGGAATCAGGTCACTGGAGGACTTATGGGACCTTGGGCTCGTCTCTCTCTCTCTTTCTCTCTCTCTCTCTCTCTCTCTCTCTCTCTGGCTTTTCTTCGCAAACGAAGATTCAGGAAGGACTCATCCCGCACTTTCTGCAAGAGTGCTGATGACTAAAAAGGCCAATCCAAGATAAACAAGTCCGGTTGCAGAAAGCACAGCAGAAGGTCTCCTTGGGTGATGTTTCCGGGTTGTGATTGTTTCTGCGTTGTCGTTTCTCTTCAAGACTTGTTCGGCGTGAGTTCTCAAATAAAGCTGTAGCATTGTGGATAGTGCGTCTCCATGCGTCCCGATGTGAGGCCAGGGCAGACCATTGTTGGTGATCAATTTGGCCGAGCCTGAGATGTTGTTTCAGGGAATCTTTGTATCGCTTTTTTGGAGCGCCCCTCTTACGCTGACCCGTGGCGAGTTCACCATAGAGTACTATTTTTGGGAGGCGATGGTCCTCCATCCTAGAAACGCTAGTCTATACAAGCCCATAAAAAATGGAGCCCCTCATAGTAATGACATTTTGTAGCAGCTGCAACCTGTCCTAATGGAGTGTTTTGCCCCCATAAGCTTTGCATGCCCATTGGTAAACACAGTGGCCATGAGTGATTTACTTGTAGTTGCACTTACTTCAATTTGCAACGACAACCTTATTTTTTAAAAACCATGTCCAAGCAAGCCCCACCCTCGCTCTCACCTGGCCAATCAGCTTTGTGCTTCCCTTCAAGTTTTTTATTGTTCAATAGTCCAAACAGCATCTAATGAAGTAGACTTATGTCTGCAAAAGCTTACGCTATCAAATTCTTTCAGTTAGGACTGTATTACACCAGCCTTCTGTCTCTCTGCAATAATGTTAACTCAAGGAATGGAAAGATACCGGTTTGGGAACATTCCTTATCACAACCCTCTTGAATCATGCAGTTGTGCTGCTTCGGTGGTCTGTAGTCATGCCATCCGACTTCCACACTGGCGCCATAACTCTGCCTTTCTGCCTAGCTTGCATTTTGAAATTTAAAAAAATATATATTTTTGTCTTGTGTCTTGCAATTTGTCTTGTATCTAGTTTGGCAATTATGACAATACAAGGGTGGGGGGAGAACAGAAATCAAAAATAAAAGGGAAAAGATCCTGCTTTGAAATAGCGAGGGGGAGGGGAAGAGGGAGGAATCACACCCACTGACGCCACATGACTGCCAGCAATTCACTACTGAAGTGGAAGGGAAGTATCACACAGAGGGCTGTCATAGAAAGGCAGTGAGATTAGGAGCCATGCACAGGTTTCCCCTTTCAATGAAAAGGTGCACTTAAACAAGGATTTGAATACAAACTGACAACAGGATCGAGGTGACATCATATGATAGGGTACAGCTATAGACATTATTATACTACTGCAATCATGCTCTACAAACCTCGTGTGATAAAATCCTCAGTTTCAAAGGTGTTGCAAGATCCCTTTGCATATTGTATTCTAGTACATAGGGCAGAAAAAAATGTAATAATCTATATAAATAAAACTCTTGGGTATATTGCCTTCTCCAGTGTGCTAATTGGCTGCTCAGGAAACACACCCAACCAATCACCACCCACATGCAAATTCCCTCTCCACCTCTCAAGCCACTCCTGCCACTCAATCTGTGGCCCAGATTGGGACCCAGACAGTCAACTGGTGGCAGTGATGGGCCGCCTGCGACAGGATCCAGACAATTAACTGGTGGCGGTGGTGGTGGTGGGATGCCGCTGCTGTCGCTACAACAGGACCCAGACAGTGAACTGGTGGTGGGCCGCTGCTGCTGCTGTGACAGGACCCAGACAATCAACTGGCGGTGATGGCAGCAGCGGGCCACCTGTGGCAGGACCCAGGCAGTCAACTGGCAGTAGCCATGGCGCCAGCAGCCAGGCAACAGAGAGAGTCACCCTCAGCAATTCCAGGAAAAGTGTGGAATGCTGAGAAGGGTGAGAGGAATTAAAAATCCCACTGGCCTACCTTACAAGGTTGTCATGAGGTCTACCAAGAGTTTTGGGGGAGTTTTTTAACAGCTTATGTTATGCCAGGTATAGCTAGTAACAAAGTAATACAGAACACAGAATCATAGAGTTGTAAGAGACCACAAGGGCCATCTAGTCCAACCCCGTTTCATGCAGTAACTGGTCTCTTACTGTTTATGTCATCCCAATATAGCTCTCTCCCCGTACCTCAGCTTCAAAGGTTTAAGCCTACTATGCTATGTTGTAACGCATGCTCTCTTTTCCATACATGTTCCACAACTACACCCAGCCATTATATACTATCTAAGGCTCCCAGAGCAATGAGTAGACTTTCTCAATGGCTGCTCCCAAACACTCAAACTCCATGTTGAGAAGACTAAGACAACCACCTCTCTAATGTCTTTTGATCAACAGGCAGAGACCTTACAATTCAGATAGGCCTTTGGCATCTAAGCTGGTTCACTGTTAAAAGGGGTCGTCTGTTTTTACTGCACAGTCAATAACTAAAGGAATTCCACCCACGGACAGGGGGATTTCCAGCAGATAATGGGCCATCAACCAACCATTAGCCAAACAGACACTAATCCACCTTGCATTTCTATACCCAGAAACTAACCATTCAAATACACAAACTTACATATACTCCCCAACAGGGGTTCATAGTATATAAACTCCACACACACTCCTACCCAACCATTCTCTGAAGATGCCAGCCACAGATGCAGGCGAAACGTCAGAAAGAAACTATTCCAGAACATGGCCTTACAGCCCCTAAAAAAACCCAAGGAAAATCTATAAATAACTACCAATTTGCTGCCTTTTCATGAGAACACCCAAACTCTTCTGCCTCAGGTCTCTGCCCTACCCTGCTTAACGGTTCGGTCTGCCCTGACAGGTTTGTCTGCTTCTGTTTATGTACAATCCTATTCCTTTCATCTAGTGAGCAAAATAAGACAGCCAGTGTGGTGTAGTGGTTTGAAAGTTGGACTATGACTCTGGAGACCAGGGTTTGAATCCCCCCTTGGCCATGGAAATCCTGGGGGACCTTAGGCAAATCATACTAGCTTCAGAGGAAGGCAAAGGAAAAATTCCTCTGAACACACCTTGCCAAGAAAACTCCTAGGGTCATCATAGGTTGGAAACAACTTGATGACGCAGATGATAACAACAAAGAGGGCAGAATAATGTTGAGTCATCTCTGCCACCTTTGTTCCCATTCAAACACATTGGCGGGTCTTAAGAGGTATTACCTTGGCGAATCTTCCTTTGCGAACAAAAGAGGTATTACCTTGGGCAGCCCAGACAGGAATGAGAAACCTCAGGTCTAAGAGACAGACATACGGCTGGGGAGTTCCCCACCTGGGCAGTGTCCACTGCATAGACATTGCACAGTACAAGACTGGAAACATTTAAGAAAGCTCAGTAGTTAGGGGAGATGTCACTATTATGTAATACTCCCGTTTGGGAGAATGTTACTGTTATGTAATTGAATTGTTTGGTTGCTTCATTTGTTCAAGATAATGAATTTTTAATCACTTCTCATTTTTAATTGAAGGGGTACATGCTGTGGTATAGTGGTTAGACTAGGACTCTGGAGAGCAGGGTTCAGATTTCTAATGAGCCATGGAAACTCACTGAGTGACTTGGGCAAGTCAAACACTCTTCGCCTCAGAGGAAGGCAAAGGCAAACTCCCTCTAAAAAAAATTGCCAAGGAAACCCCATGATAGGTTTGCCTTAAAGTCACCATAAGTCTGAAACGACTTGAGGGCACACAACAACAAACAGGTTTTTAAATCTTCTTAGATGACTCCCACTGTATAGAATACAGGTCACCCCCTGTTTCTGCAGGATCAGTACCTACAGTTTCACTTAGCCCCACTCATGGAGGGGGAAGGTCCCTCTAGGCATATGAGGGACCATAGAGTCGAGCTGGAGGTGGTCTCTCTAGGCATTTTCTAGGGAGATTTTCAGACTACACTTTTATAGTGTTACTATTCTACTATAACTGCTCTGGATTCCTCCTGTGGAATTCTGGGGTTTGTAGTTTAGTGAGGCCTAAGATCTCTGGCTGAGAGTTGTAAATGCCCCTCCCTAAACTGCAAATCCCAGGATTCAACAGAAGATAGCCATAGCAAATAAAGTGGAATACTAACACTATAACTGTGTTGTCTGAAAATCTCCTAAGTCTCCCAGCACAATTCTATGGTGGTTCACTATTATATGCAGCAAGTCCAGAAATGTATTCCCTGCGTAAACAGAGGATGACTTGTAGTGAGGACTTCCAGTTTACAACAGCTGCTCTCCATACACTGCCTTTGAACCATCGGAACTAAGCCCCTGTTTTGCAAGAGGGATTAGCCACTGCTCTGTGTACTATAAAACATCCTGTAAAAACATTTTAAGATAATTTTGCTTCTGGAAAATATTGATTCCTATTATGAAAAAAAAGTTTCTCCTCCTCTTGGTTGTAGAGTGTGAAGGTTTTATTGGTTATGCTCACTCAAATTTCAGAGACCAGAAGCCCAGTCAAATAAAATCACTAAGAGCCAAAGCCAGGATGGGGCAGTCTTTAAACTGTATTAACACAGTTAAAAATTAACACATTTGCATTATTTCTATTGAAAAGGAGTGTGTTGCATGCTACTCATGGCTTTGGTAGTGACATATTAATAATGCATTACTGACATGCTTATTTTTTTTAAAAAAAGAGGGGGAATGACTAAACAGCCCTCAAAATAGCTCCCTCAAATCAATATTTTGACACCAATTAGTAAATGTCATGTGTTACACCCAAAAAGTAACATTAGTTTAATGTTATAACATGCAAAAGGATGTTATTACACCAGTGTTAGGCAGCAAACGAATGACAGAGATAGTGCAGTTACTTGTAAGATGTTACAGTACTTTCAAATTTCAAATGAATAATAAAGAGTGAGGTTTCAGTACTTAACATAATTCCTCATCCTTTCCCAGAAGTAAGCAAAAATAAAACTGATTAAAAAATTATGAAAAAACAGTACAGCCATGGAAATGTGAAACCTTATGAAATGAATGACTTCCTTCCCAACTTTCAGCAAAAGCATACCATAGAGTCACACTGGAAGACCTAGAAATGCCAAGAAAGGACATATTTTTTCAGATGTGGGTAAGTAAACCCACAGATACCGGTCCCGTGGATATGGGGTCATACTGAATTTGTGAAAAGCCAAGTTTAAAAATGTCTTTATCTGCATAACTCATACAAATTGCAGGATGTAGGTAGGGAGGCATGTGAAGAAGTTTGGCATGGGGCAAATCTTTCCAGAACTGACTTGAAAAACAATTGTGCCCTGAGTTAGAGCATTTAAAAAGAAAAAGAAAGGAATTGAAATGTACACCAATTGAAGTCCTCAAGCAAAACAGGAACAGAATTCAAAAAAAATATTAAAAGGCTTAATACGCATGCCCACATCATGCAGACTCTTCCCACAACGTGCTTTTGAGTCAAAAGTGTGCCTGGTGTTAAGTGTCTGTCTGTTATGCTAAGCAAATCTATGTGTTCAAACCTAGAATCACCAGACTTGGGCTGGAATTCATTTAGGGACATCCATGCAACTACGAGGTATCCCTTCTGTATGCCAATGTCCTTTTGGGGGCACTGCAGGAGCTGCTATTCTCCCTGCAACCCCAATTACTGTAAAACCCTGAAGCCACCTTGCACATGCTTTGCAGCAAGCAGGCAGGATGGGAAAATATCTGGCTACCCTCCCCCATGACAGCCAGCTGGGTGGAGTGATTTCAGCATTGGACTATGATGCTGGTGAACAAGGTTCATAGAATCATAGAATCATAGAACTGCAGAGCTGGAAGAGACCACGAGGGCCATCCAGTCCAACCCCCTGCCATGCAGGAAATCACGATCAAAGCATTCCTGACAGATGGCCATCCAGCCTCTGTTTAAAGACCTCCAAGGAAGGAAACCTCACCATGCTCCAAGGGAGTGTATTCCACTGCCGAACAGCTCTTACTGTCAAAAGGTTCCTCCTAATGTTGAGGTGGAATCTCTGTTCCTGGAACTTGCATCCATTGCTCTGTGTTCCAGTCTCTGGAGCAGCAGAAAACAAGCCTGCTCCATCCTCAATGTGACACCCCTTCAAATACTTAAACAGGGCTATTGTATCGCCCCTTAACCATCTTTTTTTCAGGCTAAACATACCCAGCTCCCTAAGTCTCTCCTCATAAGGCATGGTTTCCAGACTTTTCACCATTTTAGTCGCCCTTCTCTGGACACGCTCCAATTTGTCAATATCCTTTTTGAATTGTGGTGCCAAGAACTGGACACAGTATTCTAGGTGAGGCCTGACCAAGGCAGAATAGAGTGGCACTATTACTTCCCTTGATCTAGACACTATACTTCTATTGATGCAGCCCAAAATCGCATTGGCCTTTTTAGCTGCCGCATCACAATGTTGACTCTTGTTCGACTTGTGGTCCACTAGGACTCCTAGATCCCTTTCACACGTAGTCTCGTTCAGCCAGGTCTCCCCCATCCTAGATCTATGCATTTCGTTTTTCCACCCTAAGTGCAGTACCTTACATTTCTCCTTATTGAATTTCATTTTGTTAGCTTTGGCCCAGCTCTCCAGTCTATCCAGGTCATTTTGAAATTTGATCCTGTCCTCTTGGGTATTAGTTACTCCTCCTAATTTGGTGTCATCTGCAAATTTGATAAGTATGCCCCTAATTCAGTCATCCAAGTCATTGATAAAGATGTTGAATAGCACTGGGCCCAGGACAGAACCCTGTGGCACCCCACTGGTCACATCTTTCCAAGACGAAGAGGCGCCACTGCTGAGCACCCTTTGGGTTTGGCCGGTCAACCAATTACAAATCCATTGAACAGTTAACTTGTCTAGCCCACATTTTACAAGCTTGTTTGCAAGAATATCATGGGAAACCTTTTCAAAGGCCTTACTGAAATCAAGGTATGTGATATCCACAAGGTTCCCTTCATCTACCAACCTGGTCATTTTATCAAAAAAAAAAAAAAGAGAGAGAGAGAGAGAGAGAGATCAGATTAGTCTGGCATGACTTGTTTCTCTGAAACCCATGTTGACTTTTTGTGATTATGGCATTGCCTTCTAAATGTTCACAGACTCTCTGTTTAACGATCTGCTCTAGAATCTTCCCTGGTATTGATGGCAGGCTAACTGGACGATAATTGTTGGGATCTTCTTTTTCCCCCTTTTTGAAGATGGGGACAACGTTTGCCCTCCTCCAGTCTGCTGGGACTTCTCCTGTTCTCCAGGAGTTCTCAAAGATTATTGCCAATGGCTCTGAGATTACATTTGCCAGCTCTTTTAATACTCTTGGATGTAGTTCATCTGGTCCTGGAGATTTAAATTCATTTAGATTAAGAAGGTATTCCTGTACTACCTCTTTGCTTATTCTGTGCTGGATTTCCCCTATTTTGTCCTCTGTTCCATTCTCCTCAGGTTGAACACCCTTTTCCTTTTCTGAAAACACTTAGGCAAAGAAGGTGTTGAGTAATTCTGCCTTTTCTCTGTCCCCTGTTAGCATTTTGCCATCTTCTCCACTGTGGCCCTACCATTTCCTTCTTCCTCCTTTTGCTGCGGACATACCCCAAAAAACCCTTTTTATTGTTCTTAACCTCTCTAGCTGAATGCAGTGTCTGGATTTAAAATAGCATTAAAGACCAATCTCTTCTGGTAAGCCAATCCAGATGATTTTTAAACTGTGAATTTTAAACTGTTTTAATATGTATTGGTTTTATTTGCTTTTTTTTAATTGAGTATGTGTTTTAATGGGCTTATGAACGTATTTTTAACCACGGTGTGTTTTTAATTGATACTAGTTGTTCTGTATAAATTTGTTGTTCCCCACCTCAATCCATGGGGAGAGGTGGGTAATAACAACAACAGTAGCAGCAGCAGCTATGGGGGAGGTAGCCAGGGTGGCTATGGGAGGTGGCTTCAGGACTTTACAGTAAGGGGGGGGGTGTATGGCTCAGTATGGCATCATTTCATGTGCAGATATTTACATTATGCTTGAGGGGATGTTGGGTTGAGGCTACAATGTGTTAACTCTCTCTCTGGCTTTTCTTCGCAAACGAAGATTCAGGAAGGACTCCTCCCGTGCTTTCTGCAAGTGAGCTGATGACTAAAAAGGCCAATCCGAGATAAACAAGTCCGGTTGCAAAAAGCACAGCAGAAGGTCTCCTTGGGTGATGTTTTTGGGTTGTGATTCTTTCTGCGTTGTCGTTTCTCTTCAAGACTTGTTCGTCGTGAGTTCTCAAATAAGGCTGCAGCATTGTGGATAGTGCGTCTCCATGCCTCCCGATGTGAGGCCAGGGCGGACCACTGTTGGTGATCAATTTGGCCAAGCCTGAGATGTTGTTTCAGGGAATCTTTGTATCACTTTTTTGGAGCACCCCTCTTACGCTGACCTGTGGCGAGTTCACCGTAGAATAGTATTTTTGGGAGGCGATGGTCCTCCATCCTAGAAACATGCCCTGCCCAGCGCAGCTGTGTTCTCAATATCATGGCCTCAATGCTGGTGATCCCTGCTTGCTCAAGGACAGCAACATTCGTCACCTCTCTCCCACGACAAGGGGGTGTCAATGGAGAGGAATGTGTTAACTAATGCAGCTCTTAATCTTTTGCTTACCAGGGACCCCCTTTAAATATCTTTTGATGCTGTGGACACCCAAGACTTAACTCAAGATTTAAAACAACAACAACAACATAATTACACCATCCATTAGGCACTGGAGGGAGAGAGAACCTCCTGCTTCTTCCTGCAGGTTTGTTGCTGGAGCAGGTTGAGCGACAATGCGCAGGCCAAGCCAGCCTTTGCCTCTGTTCCAGTCATGTGGCCACTCCACTGTGGAGAGGAGTTGGGCCAAACAGCCTTCAAGCCTTCACAGACCTCTATGAGGATATTGCAGCCCCCTTGGAGTCCACAGACCAAAGGTTAAGAACCACTGATATAATGGGACGCAAATGAAGCCTCTAGTAAGGTTTTGATCTATCAACTACTGTGGGTACCTCCCAAACAATAATTTGAAATGCACTCTCTCTGCTTCTATAAGTTTTCTAGAAAATATATTCATAAACCAACCTGATATTCACACTATTTTATTTTATTCGTTAGAATATTTACTGTATACAGTAGCACCCCATATCTGCTGATTCACCACCCACTGATTCAATTATCCGTGGTTGGTGACAGCGGGGGTAGTGGTGGACAGAGGAGTCACAGGATGGCTCCCAGTGGCAGCAGTGGTGATAGGGTGTGAAGGGAGGGGAGCCCCAACTGATGACAAGGAGACATAGATCTGAGTGTCACCAGCATACTAATGGCACCCTACCCCAAAATGCCCAGTGGCTTCATGTAGATGTTGAACAGCATGGGAGACATAGAATCATACAACCATAGAGTTGGAAGAGACCACAAGGGCCATCTAGCCCAACCCCCTGCCATGCAGGAATACACAATCAAATCATTCCCGACAGATGGCCATTCAGCCTTTCTTTAAAAACCTCCAAAGAAGGAGACTCCACCACACTCCCAGGCAGTGCATTCCACTGCTGAACAGCTCTTACTGTCAGGAAGTTCCTCCTAATGTTTAGGTGGAATCTCTTTTCCTGTAGTTTGAACCCATTGCTCCGTGTCCTGCTCTCTGGAGCTCCAGAGAACAAGCTTGCTCCGTCCTCAGTATGATATCCTTTCAAATATTTAAACATGGCTATCATGTCACCTCTTACCCTTCTCTTCTGTAGGTTAAACATACCCAGCCCCCTCAGCCGCTCCTCATAGGGCATAATGGCTTCCAGACCTCCCACCATTTTGGTCACCCTCCTCTGGACATGTTCCAGTTGATGGAACCCTGTGGCACCCCACAGCACAGTGGCCAAGGGTCTGAACAGGAGTCTCCCAAAGCCACTCTCCAGAACCAACCTTGCAGATAGGAGTGGAACCATTGTAACTCAGTGCCTCCTGCTCCCACCTGCTAGAGACAGTCCAGTAGGATACCATGATCAATGGTCTCAAAAGCTGCTTAGGAAGATCAACAGGGTGCCAGTTACACGACAAAAATTGTTGCGGGGCTTACTGTGACTTCCTGATCCCGTATCCGTCCCTCGCTGTTTATACGATTTTTGTCACTCTTTAGGAAATTCTGGAAGATCCCATGATTGATATTTACACGACAAAAGTCTTTATTGGTCCCGCACTGTTATATCCCGTGCTTTTGCTGTTTCCACATGTTTAGCTTACCAGGATTTTTTTTTTTATTATTTTTTTTTGCTGTCAATCAAGGATGCAATTACTCATGTTTTCACAACCTCGGTGACGCACTTCCTTTAGAGTTCCGCGTCACGAGCGATGCTATTGGCTGGCTGGGGCGGGGGGAGAGGGGTTTGTGTTTATCCTGTCTCTTAAAAATGTTAACCCTTTAAGCAGAGGCAGAAGACATTTTGAAAGACCCAGACTGAAATCTTTCGCTCAGACGCAGGGAGTGCTTTCCTTTTGAAATCAAGCTGAGTGAGGTGGAGGGGAGGCTTGGGATTCCCCTTGTCTCTTTAAAATGTTAACCCTTACAGCAGAGTTTTAGCAGCAGAGTGAACTTGCTGATTGAATGATTTCAAGCCAGCGACAGACAGGCATTTTGAAAGACACAGACACAGAGAGGGGGAATTAAAGGGTGCTCATTCGCTCAGAGGCTGGAATATTTTACTGTGCCCGTTCAGACCCAGGGAGGTGATCAAGGCAGGGGATGAATGGGCGACCCTCTGCCCACCACGATCTCTTTGTAACATGCAGTTGAGGAAGAGGTTAAAGCTGAAGGGTTTGCAGTGTAGAAATCCATTTAAAAAGGTGATTGAGTACACGCGCGCGCACACACACCAACCTACTTGCAGCTGGAAGGGATGCCTTTGTTTTCAGCTGGTGAGGCTGGATCTGTTGACCGGGTGACTGACCCCTCCTTTTCTGGTCGCTGATCTCTAAGCCTGTCCCCAGTCACCATTTCCAGTCATCCCCTAGTACCGAGATATTTTGTCCCGGGCTGTTTACATTTCCGATTTTTCAAATCCTCCAGTGACTTTTTTTAAAAACCAGCACAAACCACTGGAAGTCCCGCAGGTTGAGGGATAAAAGGTGGACCCCCTTCCGAAAATCACGTACCCGACCCGATGTATGTGTAAACTGCCAGGGATCGACATGAATTCTTCCCGGGACATTTTCATCGTGTAAACGGCACCCAGGTTTAGTGCTCCCACTCTCACCCCCCTGCACCCTACAGAGTAGATCATAAAGCAGAGCAATCAAGGCTGCCTCCTACCATATCCTGGCCTGCAGCCAGACTAAAATGGGTCTGAGTAATCTGTTTCCTCCAAGAATATCTGAAGCTGCCCAATGACCACAATTTTGCTTGGCATCCAGACCTTTCCCATACATGTTTAGGATCAATCATCAAACCCTGGGATTATTTTTTTTTTGTCTCTTTCTTTCTTAGTTTCTTTATTTAAAGAAACTGGCATGAAACAATTTTTGAGGACTGAAGATATTCCCAGATGATTCCCTCTTTCATTCAAACTGTAAGCAAAATCGTTATTATTAGCTTGGGAAAAGCTGAGCAAATTTCACAGTAAAAGAATGAGACAAGGATTGGGTCAGGAGAAGTATCATTCAGTACCACTCAGTACCATTCAAGGCAGGAAGGAATGTTAGTAAGGGTGGAATTACCATAAGGAAGGCATTCTAGTAAAGCCTTCCAAAAATTCCCCAACTCTATCTCACGCTGAGTATGATTTACATCAGACTATTAGAAGCAGAGGAGACTGACTTTCCTCCTCACGTAAACAGCACAAACAAGCAAAAAACATAAACACAAACCTATTTTAAATACATGTCACACATACTCTGCTTGTGTGGGATCCGTACCAGTGGCTTCACTTACCCGCAACCGGGGGGGGGGAGGACTCTCTAGGCATCGGGAAGTCCTCCAGTACAACTCTATGGTCAGATTCCACCAGAAGTTGACCATAGAGTTGCACCAGATGCCTAGTGAGGTGTCTTCTCTGGGCATTTTCTAGGGCCTCCAGTGTGATTCTATGACAGTTCACTATTATACACAATTTCACGTTTCTGCAGTAAGTCTGGCAACGTATCCCCTGCATAAACTGGGGGGGGGCACACAAACAAATAAACAAACCCCCACAAACTTAAAACAAACTCTCTCTCTCTCTCTCTCTCTCTTTCTCTCTCTCTCTCTGGCTTTTCTTCGTAAACGAAGATTCAGGAAGGACTCATCCCACGCTTTCTGCAAGCGCGCTGATGACTAAAAAGGCCAATCCGAGATAAACAAGTCCAGTTGCAGAAAGCACAGCAGAAGGTCTCCTTGGGTGATGTTTCTGGGTTGTGATTCTTTCTGCATTGTCGTTTCTCTTCAAGACTTGTTCGGCGTGAGTTCTCAAATAAGGCTGCAGCATTGTGGATAATGTGTCTCCATGCCTCCCAATGTGAGGCCAGGGCGGACCATTGCTGGTGATCAATTTGGCCGAGCCTAAGATGTTGTTTCAGGGAGTCCTTGTATCGCTTTTTTGGAGCACCCCTTTTACACTGACCCGTGGCGAGTTCACCGTAGAAACAAAACTATTGACTTCCCTCCACACCCCAACTGATGATTATATTCCACCAATAAAATACTTCTATTAAGTCATACAGTACTCCAGCTTCTACTTTTAATTGAAACTCCACTATTTGAAAAAGCCCTAAGCTGATACATGCCCCTTATTGGTTACAAAAAAGTAATAAACAAATCACATTTTTTTAAAATTAACCAAAGGTTTCTCCTTTATCAATTTCAATTTCAGCAAAGTCGCATGTCTTTGTTAGCCAATTTCTCCAGATGGAGTTGATACATCTCTCCACTTCTAAGCAAACAAAAGTCTTGCAGCCATAATCATATAATGTAAAGTTCTCCCATATGTTCTTTCTAAAAAAAATTCCAACATGCCAAGTAAATAGGACTACTGACACACTGCAGAAATAATGCAGTTGGACACTGCTTTGACTGCCGTGGCTCAATGCTATGGAATTCTGGGATTTGCAGTTTGTATTTAACCCTCTCTGTCTGGTGCCACAACAAACTACAAATCCCAGGATTCCATAGTATGAAGCCATGATAGTTAAAGTGGTGTCAAACTGCATTATTTCTGCAGTGTGTCAACAGCCTAAGTCTCAGGTTTCATCTTGAATCTGATTTTTAAAATGTCCTCCAATATTGCCCTCTTATGAGTCCAATATTTCTGGGCTTTTTCACAAGTCCATCGCATGTGAAAGAAAGACCCAATTTTCTGTTCACATTTCCAACACTTATTAGAGCAATGCTTACACATTTTAGAAAGTGTCTCTGGAGTCAACTACTATCTATATATCATCTTATAAAATTTCTCTTTCAAGTCATAACACAAAGTAAATTTCAGGGTTTTTTGTCCAAACTCTCCGATTGGTCCATCTGAATTTGTGAGCCTATGTTTTGTGACCACTTCACCACATGATACCTTTACCTGCTGGTCATCCATCTCAAAGCTCAACAGCAATTTGTACATTTTAGTTACCAATTATTCATCATTTGTACAAAACTGTGATTCAAACTCAGATACATTTGTTTAAAACCTCAGCATCTTTTTATCCATCTTGTAACTTTCATTCAATTTCCTGTAAGACAATGAATGCAAAGTGCAACGTTCTGCTTCTAATGCATCTCTTGACTTCAGTCTAAATTGACTGATATTTTTGCAAACAAGCTAGTCAAATGTGCGTTAGACAATGCAACTATTAGGCAGATTTGTAATTGGTTGACCGACCAAACCCCAAGGGTGCCCACCAATGGCTCTTCTACATGGAGAGAAATGACTAGTGGGGTGTCACAGGGCTCTGTCCTAGAATCAGTGCTATTCAACATCTTTATCACTGGCTTGGATGAGAGAATAGAGGGCATGCTTATCAAGTTTGCAGATGACACCAAATTAGGAGAGGTAGCTAATAACCCAGAGGGCAGAATCAGAATTCAAAATTACCTTAACAGAGTAGAAAGCTGGGCCAAAACTAACAAAATGAATTTCAACAGGGAGAAATGTAGGATATACTGCACTTGGGCAGTAAAAATGAAAAGGGCAGATATAGGATGGGGGACACCTGGCTTGATGGCAGTGCATGCGAAAGGGATCCAGGGGTCTTAGTCAATCACAAGCTGAACATGAGTGAACAATGTGATGTGGCAGCTAAAAAAGCCAATGTGATTCTAGGCTGCATCAATAGGAGTATAGTGTCTAGATCGAGAGAAGTAATAGTGTCACTCTATTCTGGTTTGGTCAGACCTCACCTTGAATACTGTGTCCAGTTCTGGGTACCACAATTCAAGAAGGACATTAGCAAGCTGGAACGTGTCCAGAGGAAGGCGACCAAATGGTGAAAGGTCTGGAAGCCATGTCCTATGAGGAGTGGCTTAGGGAGCTGGGTATGCTTAGAAGAGAAGGTTAAGAGGTGACATGACAGCCGTGTTTAAATATTTGGAAGGATGTCATATTGAGGATGGAGCTTGTTTTCTGCTGCTCCAGAGAGCAGAACACAGAGCAATTGATTCAAACTGCAAAAAAAGAGATTCCACCTCAAAAGTGGAACGCGCTGCCTTGGAGTGTGGTGGAGTCTCCTTCTGTGGAGGTTTTTAAACAGAGGCTGGATGGCCATTTGTTGGGAGTGCTTTGTGTATTCCTGCATGGCAGGGGGTTGGACTGGATAGCCCTGGTGGTCTCTTCAAACTCTATGGTTCTATGACTGCGTTCTAATATCAACAGATCTTTATAGGTAATCCATACATTTCTCTGGTAGGTTTCTCTCTTAAACAATGCTTCATGTGTGTGACACTGGAGACACCTACTCTCCAGACTGAGGAGAGAGTGAGGATCATCTCAAAAAAGGAAATGCATGAGTAAAAAGAAGGCAAAAGAAGGTTAATATTTCAATAATATCTCCATATGCTAATTTTATGCACAGAAAGACATTTAGAAATCACTAGCACAAGTATTTTGAAAGGAGCGGTTGTGTCATTTAAGAAGAAATACGTCTCCTGGTAATACTGTGGCCAGGTGACCTTTCTGCTTACCGGTGAGTTCGCTGTGGAGGTACTGACTGCTGTTGGGCAACCTCAGAGTCTTGGCTGTTCTTAGGAGATTATCACACCAGCCTTTCTCACAACAATGGTATTAGCAAAGCAAACGGGAACATACCTCCTTGAAATCATTCATTATCACACTGTCTCTTCAATTGCATGAGTATGCTGCAATTATTTATTTATTTATTTATTTATACCCCGCTCTTCAGCCACAAGGCTATCAGAGTGCTTTGTGCCAATCATCTGTCCTTCCACACTGGCTCCATAACTCTCCCTTCAGCGCATGTGTGCCTTTCTCGCTTTTTTTTTGTTCCACAATTGTATATTTATGGAGAAATGGTAAAAAAAATATTTTATCATATCCCTGTAATTGCATAATCGCAGCAAAAAGAAAAATAAAATAAAGGCAGGCATGGAGAAAAACAATTTGAAGGGAAGGCTAATACCCTCTGTAGTGGAAGGGAAAGAAAATACCCTTTGTAAAAGAATGGATATTGAAAGCAGAAGATTTTGCTGCATGGACATGTTAACTAGATTACTAAAGGGAAAGATGACTCAAAACTTTGACAGAGACTGAATGAATATGTAAAAATTGAAATGATTAACAGCAAGAAAATAAAAATTGGATAAGAGATGAATTTGTAAAATGACAGTAAACAGTAGACAAACAACACTAATCTGAAGGGAGAGATACAAAGTAGAAGATGGCAATAACCAACAAATGAGAAGGCAGGAAGTCAATTGTTGCATAGTTCATTTTTAAAAATTATTTTTATTGATGTTATTTCTTTTTTTTGTATGTATGTATAGATTTACTTGAAGAGAAACATTCAATAAAAATATACATTAAAAAAAGGAATAGCAAGGGGGAGGGGAAATAGAGGAGAAGATGAGGATCACACCACCTCGTGCCACATGACTTGTGTCATACTGCTACTGCCACAGAAGGGACTTATCACACAAAGGAGAATATTAGCATGGCAGCAGTATTGAGAGCCATTTGATGGTTTTCCCCATCAATGAAGAGGTGTGCTACAGAAACACCCAGGATGCAAACGAGCAACGCAATAGAGACAATATCATGTGATATGTACTGGCCAAATCCATGAATACCTTCATGTAATTCCTGAATAAAGTCTTGTGTGATGATAATCTCCTTAGGGGGTTTTTTTTGTATCTTTAAACTGGATGTGGACTTGCCAGCCCTTCAAGTAGAAACCTTTCCTGGATCAGCCCTTCAAACAGAATGCCCTCTGTCAAATAGAACCACAGCTTGCGGAAGTTACATTTTTGAACCACAGCTACCAGATTTGTGGGCATGCTGACGCTGCTAGTTGGGTAATTTGGGGAGTTGTAGGTCTGAAGAGGGCACATAGAGAGAGGTGTGTTTTGAGTAGGCGATTGGGGTTTTGTTGGCACATGGCATGGAATGGATTAAACTTCTGTGATTCTGATGGTCTCTGAATGGCTGCTATTTACATTTTTTTAACAACATGTGAGGGTAACTGCACTCACACAAGTAATATCATGTTTAGTCTGTCCAGAGCTTGGGAAAGTTTACCTTTAGGAGACTACAGCTGCCAGAATCCCCCAGCCAAGATGAGTGGCCATGCTGGCTGGTGGATTCTGGGAGTTGTAGTCCCCAAAAGCATCCTCCCCATCCAGGGTCTGAGTCTCTCCTGGGAAGCTTTATTCACACACATAATACAGCTTCTGCCCACAACACTCATCCTCCCAGGTTACTCCATCCCCAGTACCTACTCCTGCCCCACAGTTTCCCCATATGGGATCACTTGGTTCCCCTTCACCCCAGCTGTGAGACTCCTCCTCCTCCACAGGGCTCCCATCAGCCCAAACCCAGTAGCCCCACAGCCCATGACGGTGCAACCCCAACCAAGCCTTCAAGCCCTGCTGGAGCATGACCCTCCCAGCCAGAATCCGACCTTGGGCATGGCAAGCAGCAAGAGCTTCGAACCAGGTGGAATTCTCCCGGACAACAATGGGGCTTTGGTCTCTGGTGGGTGGTGCTAAGAAGAAAGAGAGGAGAGGAGACATGTTAGGGACACCCTTACCCTCTTCCCTTATATTCCTTATGTAATCACCACCCCAGATCTAGGCCTTATCTACACTAGCCAGGGTACGCCAGTCCCCCACAGGTGTATCCTGCCTGCAGAAGTGGCCCGTCCCCCTCCCTCTGTTGCCTGCAGAAGACAGGCCAGAATCCAAACAGGACGCCAACCCATCACTGATGTGACTACGGCCACCTGCAGGTGACCAGTCTCGGCAAGACCCCTGCCTGGCTTAACCAGAAGAGCCAGGGAGCAGGCGGCAGCAGGGAGAAGCAGCGTGCCAGACAGGCTCCCACAAACACACGGGGCCCAATCCAGCAGAAACAAAGTAAACAAGGGTTTTTTCCCCCTCTATATCACTGTAAAGGGCCATATCCCAGTTTACCCCGTTTCAGCCCCGTATCTGCCCAGTATCCGGGGTTGTTTGGACTGCCCAGGGACAGATTGGGATAAATGCCCCACATTGTTTTGACTGTAGGGCTCTGGAACTGGGGCAAACTGGGGTATTTGGCCAGTGTAACAAGGCCCTAGTCTTCTTTTTTCAGGCTTCAAAAACAAGCTTAGAAAGTTACAGTTGGCCCTCTATACCCACAGATTTGGCACCCACAGATTCCACTATCTGTGGTTTGAAAATATTCCATAAATAAATAAATACATTCCAAGAAGCAAACTCTGATTTTGCCAGTATATACACTGTTTTACTATGCCATTGTCTACTGTACTTTAAAGGGCATACCACTGTTAACAAAGCCTCTGACAAAGAAGCTTCTTTTTGCAAAGTGTTTTGACACCTGCCCAGCCCCCACTTCTCCTCTTCATCCTCTCTCTAGCTGGAAGCTTTTTTAGCAGCATCAACAGATAATTTAGGCCCAGGAGAGGTCAGGAGGGATCATCTTACTATCTATACAGTTCTCTTGCAAGAGATGGAGAAGAATGCGTTTAATAGATGACCAGTTTGTCATGAAGGAGAAACGCTACTAGGTTCTACACAACTATGAAAGGTAGCAAAACCATCTGCTCTTTGACAGCTGGCCATAAATCTTCCCAAAGGCAGAGGGAAATGTTGGTATTTCAGAATGCAATTTGACCCACCCAAGATGTACCTTCTGTTAAAACTGTAGTGGAGGAAATTGTAAGCTCTTTTTGGCTGGTCTCTTGTTCAGGGCTGCTAGAGGCTGAGGAAAGATCCTGAACTGTAGGAAGAGAATGCAGCCCATTTCCACCAGTAGCTGGAGTGACATATCCTATGGAAAGAAAACATAAGATAGGAATATATATATATATATATATATATATATATATATATTTGTGATGCAATTTCCCCATAATTTATTCATATGTGTGTGTGTTTGGGAAATTGCATCACAAAATTCAGAGAAAGAGAAAACCTGAAAGATTGGCTGTGTTTCAGTTTTCCTATTAATTCAGGATATGTGAAGCAAGTTCATATTCAACTATTATTTATTATTTATTTAAGGTATTTCTGTATCACCTCCCAGCCCACAAGGGGTCCCAAGTCAGTTCAACCACAAGACTATTATTTTCTACAAAGCAAATAACATGTGCCAGATGCTTCTGTCAAAACAAGGCAGTACTTCATCTATAAGGTACAATATACAATACAATTCTCAGGATGTAGTTGAGCCTGCTGTTTTAGCAAACAAATAGCCTGATTCTTGCGTGCACCATTATCTCATTACTCACGCGTCCTCCTGCAAGCTTTACTGTATATGTGACTGCTTCTTTTCCTTGAAATAGAGTTTACTGTTCCTATTCCCTGACTGCCCTTCTCACCTATATGTGGTTTAAACTATAAAAACTATCTGTGTTAACAAAGATTTTTTTAAAGCTTTGCCTCAAAGTTCCCTTGAGTCTAGTAAGTGTAGGAGGCATTTCCAACACATTTAGAGCCCCCCCCCCTCCGGTCAAACAAAATGTTTGCAAATGTTTTCAAATTTCTGTGTCCCCCAATTAAGCCTAAGGGGTGTTGGGGGGCATTTCTGCCACATTTTGGCCCTGTGGGCCAATTTAGGTCCAGGAGAGGTCTTTTTTGAAACAGGATGTGAACAGAAATCATCTTCCACTCATTTCCATTAAAAAAAAAAGGCCTACAGTGGCCCAGGAAGGCCCAAAAACATGGTGGAAATGCCCTCCCCCAGTGTTCCCTAGAGGGCATTTGGGAGCCAAAAAAAGTTTGGTGCTTTTTCTTTTCTTTTTTGTAGTAGGGTATGTGGTGGTGGGTGTAGCCTCCAATGTCCCCCAAAGGACTAATGTGGCCCCCTAACCTTCCACGGTTTACCCTCCCTGCTTTAGGGGAACAGCGCTGATCTTGCAGTTTGGCAGATGGATCATGGCTCTCCTAACCCCCCAACAACCTTCCCAGGTGACAAGGGGATATCAGACCACTCTTATCCTTATCAGAGGATGTTGGCAGTTGTGGCTTTCATGTTAGTGAGACAGTGAATTTGCCCTGGATTTTAGCCTGAACTTTAAAGGGGATATCCAAGTGCTGACCCCTTCCCCCAAATTCAGCCCAGCTCCTTTAAAGTCCTGACTAAATCCCAGAATGGACTCACTGCCACCACTGACTTAGAAGCCACCAGTCACTCGTGGATGTTGGGTAGCAAACCAGATCTCTTTGGCTATTTATTTATTTTATTTATATGCTGCCTTTCTCCCAGAATGGGACCCAAGGCAGCTCACAGAATGCCACATAAAATACAATTTAAAACAAATGTTAAAATTCACAATATAAAAATCTAAAATTATAGAAAACATATATAAGTTAAAAGATAAAAATAAACAAAATAAAACTAAAAACACACTCCAATAAAAAGCCTCCATAAGTCCAGCTACATATTAAAAGCCTGCCTCTAGGAAAGTCTTTTTCTATTCTCTTTTCTTACGAATACAAAAATAAAACCATCTATCCTAACACCAATATATTTTTCCTCTTAATCTAAACACACTATAATCACTCTCCAATAAACATTATATTTTCCAATAAACATTATATTTACATCTCTACACTAAAGTTACACATCACAATTATACATATTTGGAAAAGAAAACATTTAATAATAATAATACAAAAATGATAATAAAATATTTATTTAAAGATACCCCTTAAGTTATTGCTGGGGTTGTCTCATTAAACCACAGCCAAAACTTTCTCCAATGATGGATGGTTTGGCAATTTATCTTTTTCAGTGCGGAAGTGTATTTTGCTCTAAGGGTTTGTCCTGACAATGACTTCCTACCTTACCAGGAAACACAACATGATATCACCTCTCCTGGTGTTGAAATTGAGGATTTGTTTCTGGCCTGTAAGCAGAGATTTTCTAAGATTCCAAAGATACTTAACTGTGTGTAGCAACACTAGAAAACGCAACCAGTTCTGACTATTGCTCTGAAGCTGCCAGATATTTTCCCTTTCCAATTACAGCAAAAACATTTTAACTTGATATCAGAAACGGCTACTAGGTCTGGCATTGCAAATCCGCTTTCCCTAATCCATCACCCTTCACATGTATCGGAGTACAATCTCCATCACTCTCTGCACTGCCTCTCAGGCTGGTGTTAATGGGCTCTGTAGTCCCAAACATAAGGAGGATTCTGAGCTAGAAGCCAAAGTTTAAGAGGCTTATCACACAAGAGAAGGGAGGCGGCAGTAAAGCCCGAGAATAGCGTGTTCTGCTTTGCCTTATCACAAGACGGCAGCATGCTTCAACTGTCCTTCTGTTCCGATCCTATGAGAGACGGTGATAAAGATGAGTCTTTTTGCTAACTGGAAAAATCTCTTAGAAAAAAGACTTGCCTTTACCACCGTCTCCCATGGGACCAGAATGGGAGAACAGCTGGAGCATGCCGACATCGTGCAATAAGGCAAAGTGGGACATGCTACTCTTCGACGTTACTTCCACTTCCCTTCTCTCATGCGATAAGCCCCCCTAGGTCTTGAATTAGGACTGGACAGATCTAGGTTCAAATCTCAACTTAGCCATTAAGTTTACAGGGTGAGCTTGGACCAGCCACACAGGTCTTAGCCGAACCTACCTCGCAGGGTTGTAATGGGGACACCTGGAGAGGGGAGGCCCTTGTATACTAAAGAATTGCACAGGCTACCAATAGTCTTCTAGTCTGAATTCAAGATGTTTGTGATGCCCATAGCTTGGGACTTCAATATTTGAAGGTGTGCCTCTCCTTATTTGTGCCTGGGCAGGGTTCTTCTGTGTCCCACCTGTGTGTGTGTCCCCTGTCAACTTATGGTGACCCCATGATTTTCACAGGGTTTTCTTAGACAAGGAATACTCAGAGATGGCTTTTCTAGTTCCTCCCTCTGAAATGTAGCCTACAGCACCTGGTATTTGTTGGCAGTCTCCCATTCAAGTACTAACCAGGCCTAACCCTGCTCAGCTTCCAAGATCAAATGGGATCTGGTGCCTTTAGGGCAATATGTATTTATTTATTTTATTAATTTATATCCTGCCTTTCTCCGAGCATGGGCTCCAAGGCAGCGTACAAAGTTTGAAAAGCACAATACAGTTTTTAAAACTTTTAATATAAAAGTTAAAACTAAATTAAACTAAATTTCTATTTGTAAAAAAAAATGAAGTCAGTACACTGTGAAAACATGGGCAGGGGGACACCCTCCCCTTCGAGGCCTGACTGGAGCCAATGCTGGTTTCACTTAGGCACCAAGTAAAAGCATGGCTGTTCATTAAATCTGGGTCTACGTGATTTATCTCAAGATGTGAATTCACATGGTTTTAATCTTTTAAAACTGTTTTAAACTCATTAATCATATTTAATATGTTTTAGTCTATTTAAATTATTATTGTTGTTTTAAATTGTTTTCATATGTCTGCATTGATTTTTAATTGGACGCCAACCTGAAATATTTTGAGATAGATATATTTTAATTTATTTGTATTTTTAATATAAAATATTAAAAGTACTTCAATAAATAAATAATTTTTGAGCAGGGACAAAAGTGGGTTTTTTAAAAATCAAAATTAATAACAAACTAGGAGGAGAAAAAGAAGGATCACACACACACATACATACATACATGCAATCGACGTATCATATCATTCAAGTATTCATGGATGAGGTACCTGGGCGATGCTCTCTTGGCTGGGAAGAACATGACGTTGACATACAGCCACCTTCTACCGTGTGATGAGAAGGGACAGCAACACTGTGGGGCTGCTCAGACTTGTCACCTGCAGGTTTCATAGAGTAATTACAAGTTCATAATTCTCTCCTGTTGTCTTCTCTCTGAGCAGAAAGGGGCTCCCCACCTTCATTTTCTCGCATCCCACCCATCATTGGCTTTGGTCCTGCCCACCTATGAGCATGCTGCCCATCCTCTTAATTATTCTTAAGAGGATGTTAACTCTTGATAGGAAAAAGGGTCCCTACTCCCCACAGCGGAATCTTTCCCAGTTCAAATTTAGGACTTTATCAGATGCACTAAATATGGCGTCATAATGATACCACATAACCACAAAAGGGCACAGATATCAGACAACATCGCCCTTTCGCGGTTATGTCCCCACCAAAATCGGTTGTTTTTTATTGATGGCTGAAGCCATCAATAGATCCCCCATGGCACTTTTGTGCCAGCATTGCCAGTGTGTAAAACCTTGCACCACTGTACTCAGGTCAACGGCCGGTCCAGTGCGAAAACATCTGGGTGAGATCACAACAGCCAGGTAAATGACACACTTTTTATGACCCTCCCCGAGTTACTTGGGACCTTTAAAGTGTGTTTAGGTGCTTGTGTAAACTTTTTCTGTCTTATTTTTGTTTTGTTTTTTTAATTTCCCATGCAATGAAGTCTCGCGATAATCCATGGGATTTCAAAGGAGGAAGTGAACGGAGCTCTGTTTGCTTCCTATTTCATTGTCGGGGAAGCCTTTGCCAGAATTAGAGGTAAGTGTGTGGGGGGAGGGGCATTCTTCTGCCGGCATAAAAAACGGAGCCCTGGTGGTGCAGTGGTTAAATGCCAGTACTGCAAGCCACCACGTTGCAAGTTCGATTCCAGCCGGCTCCAAGGTTCACTCAGCCTTCCATCATTTCGTAGGTCGGTAAATTGAGTACCCAGCTTGTGGGGGGCAATTAGCTAACACACATTGGAAACTGTTTAATGCAGTGTAGATGTGTAAATAGCTGTTGCTTAAAACAATTTGTAAGCCGCTCTGATAGCCTTGTGGCTGAAGAGCGGGGTATAAATAAATAAATAAAAAATAAAAAATAAAAATGTCAGCAAAATAACGCTTTTAAGGGGCTCATCTGATAAAGTCCTTAGAGTCATAGAATCAGAGTTGGGAAAGACCACAAGGGCCATCTAGTCCAACCCCCTGCCATGCAGGAATGCACAATCAAATCATTCCTGACAGATGGCCATCCAGCCTCTGTTTCAAAACCTCCAAAGAAGGAGACTCCACCACAGTTAACCATACTTCAGATGTGCTGAGAGGAGTGTTTATTCAGAATCCTTTCCTAACCTTAAACCAGTGTCATTGTTCTCCCAAATATGAGCAATCTCAGAAGGGACAGCTTCTAAGTAAATAGAAAGTCTATTTTACAATCCAGATTTAAATTGTTTAACTTCCAATTTAAATGATTGGCTTTTGATAGTGGTGGATGGGGAGCCAGCATGGTGTAGTGGTTCCAGTGTTGGACTATGACTCTGGAGATCAGGGTGTGAATCCCTATTCAGCCATGGGAACCCACTGGGTGACCTTGGGCAAGTCACATTCTCTCAGCCTCTGAGGCAGGGAAAGGCAAACCTCCTCTGAACAAATCTTGCCAGGAAAACTCTGTGACAGATTTGCCTTAGGGTCGCCATAAGGCAAAAACAACTTGAAGGCACATAATAACAACAACAATTCCCTCCAGTTATATCAGTTCTTTTTTTCCCCCTTGTAGAGTAGGGGCAAGGGCAGGAGGATGAACTAGAGATTTAATAGAACAGTCCTGTTTAGGATCTGGAGCAAAAAGAGTCAACAGGTGCACATATCCATGCGTGGTTCTGTACTCGATGGGATTAATGTAGAATCCTGGACTCCCACAGAGAAGGAACCACAACAACATCACACTGTTTCTGTGCCTTCAAGTAGTTTCCAACCTACAGTGACCCTAAGGTGAACCTATCACAGAGGGTTTGGGGGCAAGATGCATCCAGAGGGGGGTTGTGTTTGCCTACTTCTGAAGCTGAGAGAGTGTGACTTGCCCAAATGGGTTTCCATGGCTGAGTGTAGATTTTACCCTGCTCTCCAAAGTCATAGTCCAACACTCAAACCACTACACCACATTCAAATATGAAACTGAAAGAAGAGCAGGAAACAAATTCCCATACTCCACAGGTAAAGTAACAGCAGCACCTCTTACCAATGATAACTGATGGATTCCATGGCCCCATTCACACTACACTACAGGTCGACCCCCATATCCATGAGGGATATGTTCCAAGACCTCCTGTGGATACCTGAAACCTTGGATAATAGGGAACCCTATTATTTTCAATGAGACAAATGTCAGGAGTTGATCATAGAACTGCACTGGAGGACCTAGAAATGCCTAGAGAGGACATATTTTTTCAGAAGTGGCAAAGTGAAACTGTGGATACCGAATCAGTGGATATGGGGGTCAACCTGTATTATAGCACTATTATTCCACTTTAACTGCCATGGAGTCTTGGGATTTGCAGTGTAGGGAGGAGTACTTAGAATTCTCAGCCAGAGCACCCCAGTGATTCACTACAAACCTGTAGTTTGTAACCACAGCAGCTAAAGTGAAATATCTCTCTCTGGCTTTTCTTCGCAACCAAAGATTCAGGAAGGACTCATCCACTCTTTCTGCAGGTGCGCTGATGACTAAAAAGGCCAATCTGAGATAAACATGTCCGGTTGCAGAAAGCACAGCAGAGGGTCTCCTTGGGTGATGTTTCCAGGTTGTGATTCTTTCTGCATTGTTGTTTCTCTTCAAGACTTGTTCGGCATGAGTTTTCAAATAAGGCTGCAGCATTGTGGATAGTGCGTCTCTATGCCTCCCGATGTGAGGTCAGGGAGGACCATTGTTGGTGATCAATTTGGCCAAGCCTGAGATGTTGTTTCAGGGAGTCCTTGTAGTGCTTTTTTGGAGCGCTCCTCTTATGCTGACCCGTGGCAAGTTCACCATAGAGTACTATTTATGGGATGCGATGGTCCTCCATCCTAGAAACATGCCCTGCCCAGCGCAGCTGTGTTCGCAATATCATGGCCTCAATGCTGGTGATCCCTGCTTGCTCAAGGACAGCAACATTCGTCACATAGTCAGTCCAGTGTATATTTAGGATTGTGCATATACAGCGCTGATGAAAGCATTCGAGGAGTCATAAGTGGTGGCAATAGGTGAGCCATGTTTCAGACCCATAAAGGAGAATAGACAGTACAATGGCTCTATACACACTCATTTTTGTGCTTCGCCTCAGGTGTTTCTTACTCCAGACTCTTTTGTAAAGTCTTCCAAATGCACTATATGCCTTTGCTAATCTGTGATCAATCTCTTTGTCAATCTTGGCATCTGAGGAGATGATGCTTCCCAGGTAGGTGAACTGCTGAATGGACTTAAGCACAGATTTGCCAACAGCAATGTGGGGATGGTGGTGTTCGTTCTGTGGTGCAGGCTGGTCAAGAACTTCCATTTTCTTCAGGCTGACTTCTAGCCCAAACAGCTCTGCAGCTGTTGAAAAGCAGGATGTTAGACACTGCAGAGCAGCTGCTGTGTGGGCAACAAGGGCAGCATCATCAGCGAAGAGCAATTCACAGACTAGATCACGCTCTCCGTTAAGGACTGTGTTCGCAGTCTGGGGGTGCTCCTTGATTCATCACTTCAGATGGCTAGTCAGGTGAATGCGACAGTCAGGAGCGCCTGTTATCAGCTTCGGCTGATACGCCAGCTGCACCATTTCCTGGAAGTAAAGGACCTCGAGACTGTGGTGCATGCGCTGGTAACCTCTCGTCTAGATTTCTGCAATGCGCTCTACATGGGGCTGCCCTCATGCTTGGTCCGGAAACTTCAGTTGGTAGAAAATATGGCAGCCAGAGTTGTCTCGGGAACATCTCGGAGAGACCATATAACTCCAGTATTAAAATCTCTCCACTGGCTGCCTATCAGTCTCCAGGCCGAGTATAAGGTGTTGGTTATTACCTTTAAAGCCCTAAATGGCTTGGGTCCAACTTATCTCCGGAACCGCCTCCTCCCATACAATCTTCCCCGTGCACTCCGGTCCTCTGGGAGGAATTTGCTTCAGCCACAAACATCTAGGCTGTCTGCAACCTCCCAGAGGACCTTTTCAGTAATCGCCCCCAAATTGTGGAATGACCTGCTGAACGAGATCCGTCAGATGACAAGCCTGAGTAGCTTTAAAAAAGCACTAAAGACGGATCTCTTTCGGCAGGCCTTTCCTAATTAGATCCTGGCCTCAGGGGATCCTGGCCTCTTTTAGTTCGCTGGCTATTTATTGTATTTATTGTTTTTAAATGTGATTTTAGATCAGTTGCTTTTTAAATTATATTTGTTTAATATTTTTTATGGGGGAGGGTGGGGGTGGGGGGTGTTCAGGGATTTTTATCTGTATTGTATTTTAATTTTTGTTAGCCGCTCCAATTGTTTTAACAGAGGGGCGGGGTATAAATAAATAAATATTATTATTATTATTATTATTATTATTATTATTTAGTTTAGAGTCTTAGTCTGAGCCCTCAGATGGCTTAAGTTAAACAAGCTACCATCAATACAGTAACGTATACAGATGCCGTCTTCTTCTTCAAGCTCTGCCGTAGTCCTTTGGAGCATCATGCTGAAGAAGACTGTAAATAAAGTTGGAGCAAGAACACAACCTTGCTTCACTCCATTAGTTATTAGAAAGGGCTCTGAAAGAGCATCGCCATATCTGACTTGACTGTGCTGGCCCTCATGTAGCAAGATAATCATTTAAAGGAATTTGGGGGGGCATCCTAGTCTTTCCAGGATCTGCCACAGACCTTTTCTACTCACAGTGTCAAAGGCTTTGGTGAGGTCAACAAATGTTACATAGAGACCCTTGTTCTGCTCTCTACATTTCTCTTGCAGTTGTCTAAGGGCAAATGCCATGTCTGTAGTACTCCTATTGGCTCTGAAGCCACATTGGCTTTCAGGAAGAAGTTCTTCTGCAATGGCAGGAACTAATCTGTTCAGGAGTATCCTTGCAAGGATTTTTCCATAAGAGCATGATAATTATGTAGTGCGAATGGGTACTATGACAATGGAGAGGCAAATCCTCCCTGGGTTTTAGCTGGATCTTTAAAGGAGCTCTCTGTGGTGCTGAACCCAATTTTTAAAAGATTCAGCACCTTAGATGGCTCCTTTAAAGTTTGGAACAAAACCAAGACTGGATTCACTGCCCCACTGATAAGGAAACCATCAGCTCTCACTGATCTCACAGATGCAGTGCTTAATTTCTAAATAGAAAGGTGTGGGGTTTTTTTTCTTGTTTTGTAGCCAATGCATGTCAGGAAATTCTGTTTTGCAACATAGAAGTCTTTATTTCTAAAGCCATAGTCTGGAAAGATGACTTTTTTTCAACCAAAACTCCCACAATTTTTATGAATTATAACTGGAGCATGGTAGCTGAAGAGATTCTGAGGCCTTTATTTCAATAAAGAAATTTTTTCAAAGCTATTTAATTGCAGATAGTACAGTTGGTCCTCCATGTCCATGGATTCTGTATCCACAGATTTAAGAATTCACGGCTTGAAAATATTCTTTAAAAAATAATAATCCAAAAAGCAAACCTTGATTTTGCCATCTTATATAAGGGGCACCATTTTGCTATGCCATTGCATATAATGGGACTTGAATATTCACAGATTTTGGTATCCACAGGGGTCCTGGAACCAAACCCCAGTGGATACCAAGGGCCCACTGTATTCCAGGGGCGGGGGATCCAAAAAACAAACCTTGATTTTGCCATTTTAAATAAGGGACACCATTTTACTATGCCATTGTAGATAATGGGACTTGAGCATCCATAGATTTTGGTATCCACGGGGGGTGGGGGGTCTGTAACCAAACCCTAGAAGATGCCAAGGTCCCACTGTATCAGAATGGTGTAGTTGTAGAAAGGGAGAGCAGCCAATGGCCATGCTGATTGGAGGGTCATATTCCAAAAAGATGACTTTTTTCTAAGCTTTGCTTAAATATCAGATTTTACAAAGTAGGGATAGCTGTAGAAGGGGCTGCAGGACAGTCACTGACCATGATGGTTCTGGAATTTGGAAAGATGTGGTCCCCAAAGTAACTGGTTTCAGTTGCCATCCATGTTGAATAAAGATACCTACCAGCCCTGGTAGACTGTGGGGAAGGAGTCAGAAAGTCCATCTGAAGAGGTGTGGAGGGGCAGCTTAATGTGAAGACAAGAAGAAGAGGAAGTGCACCTGTAGGTCCTGAAAAACAGAATATAGTGTTTACCTCGCACACTATATGCTGCTGTTACCATGGGGGAAGCCATTTGCCTGGCCCTCCCATTAGGGAGAGTAAGGCAGCCCCCCCTCCCCACCAACCAGGCAGCAGATTTGGTAAATCAGGAAACCATAAGGAAGCTCCTATCATTCGCCAGGTTAAGGTGGAAGCCTGAGGCATCATTTTGCATGTTGTGAAAGGGCAGATAATTGTTAGCCATAGATTTTGTTGTTATCATTATTTTATTTTATTTATATTTTTTTACTGCTGGTGAGCTTTTCTGCCTTATAACTGAGTCCCTGGCTCATCTCATACTATTTTCATGAACTCTGAGTAGCACAATGGCTCCCTAGGGTTTCAAGCAGGCACCTTTCCTAGCCCTACCATGACATCCCTGATATTTAGTCAGCTGTCCAAACACTAACCAGGCCTGACACTGCTATCCTTCTAACATCAGACAAGATCAGGTTTATTCAGGGTGGGATAGCATTTTTAACATTTTACATTTTAATGTCAAGTTCCAATATATTGATTGTCCATCATCTTGAGTATCTGATAGGTGGAAGGTGCCATTAAAAATAAAAATAGTATAATTAATAATACAGCAGGCCTGCGCATTACACAAGCTCATACTACACAGTTTCATTTATATACAACCGAAAAAAATCAATCTGGAACCCTATTTTTCTCATCTCAAATGAAAGACAAAGTGTCTTCTCTAGGAATCTCTAGATCCTCCAGTGTATTTCTATGGTATGTGTCTGCTGGAGGTTGACCATAGAGTTGTGTTGGAGGACCTAGAAAATGCCTAGAGAGGTGTCCTCTCTAGGTCCTCCAGCACAACTCTGTGGTCAACGTCTGGTGGGAGCATACCACAGAACTGCACTGGAGGACCTAGTGATTCCTAGAGAGGACACTTCATCATTATATACAAAAATTATATTATATGAAGGGTCCCAGAATGGATCCTTCGTGGAAGAGGTGGGTCTACTGTATAATAAAAACAATGGCCAGAACCCTCTATCATAGGACTTTTTCAAACAGGGGGGGAAACCCCAAGGTCAGGAGAAGAACGGCGGCAGGCGCCACTTTTTATTGACAGGGGTTTTCTGCCAATAAAAGCGGCACATTTCTCACACCCACAGCATGGAGGAAGCACAGGGGAAGGTCAGGAGGAGGACGGCATCATCCAAAACAGTGCTGTAAGCAGGACAGCACCGTTCTTCTCCCGACCTCCTCGGGGGGGGGGGGGCTTCCATTTGAAAAAGTCCATAGTATACATTACATAACTTTGGGGTTGTCTATATGGCAAAAATACACCTCATAAAATTCAAGGAGAATACAATTTGTCTAAATGCCATCCTGCATCAATCTGCCATATTTGAAAGGAGGGGGAACAAAACTCTGCAGGAAGAGCCTTTGTGGCTTATTTTTTAAAAAGCTCCATGGGGAATGTACTTTCCCGTTCATTGGGACGACTGATTCAAATTGGTACGCATTCTTAATCAGAGTGGAAGTGGAAAGCTGATTGGGCAGACATGCGCAGCAGGCAGAGTTTGCTAACAAGCCAAGTGCCTGGAACCGCCATGTTGGATTTTTGCCATAGCAATTGTGTGCTGAGGTGAGAAACAACCTTTTTTTCTTTTCTATTTATTTAGACTGAATATCACATTTTGCACCTTAGATATGCTTTAAAAAAAACATACGGTTCGGCAGCAACAACTGGTGACAATAAAAATGCAAGTAATTCACTCACACGCACCCTCTTGATTTGCAGGCAAGCCTGTTGGAACAGTGAAAGCAGATAGCTTTGCATGCCTGCAATCTTGCCCCCCTAAAAATGTTAAGACAAATAGAAGCTGCTGCGAATTGGCATTAGTGTGCATCAATCCACATTTAGCTATGTAGCAATGGTGCTAAGAAACCCTGTTAGTGAATTGCAAGGGTGTGTAATGGGACACTGGCAAGAGTGTCATGAAGTGCTTCTACCAATCTGCATTGTCACTCCCCAGCCAGTGTCCTGTTATGCATCTGTTACTTCACTGGTTCCCCTACATAGTAACCCAACAGCAGCCCTCTACTGGATACAGACATTACAGAACTGCCCAGTCCTAATTCCCACAGACCTAAGTCCACTTATGAAGACGTATATCCTCAACCGGATTCTGGCCAACAACATGGGGATTGTGACATAAGGTTGTGAGTTTGCAACAGGCTCAAAGTTATCCAGTGACCTTTTTGTTGGAAATTTCATACCTTCACACTTCCACTCCAAGTTCAATATTTCATGTCCTATTTCGCCACACTGATGCTCCAAGTTCATGTGAGAAAATGCACACTCACTAAAATAAAATTAAAACGGCACTTCCTGGACTCTGCACAACCCAAGTTGACAAGCAAGGCAATTTTTGTTTTTTTGGTTTTAAGTCATCTGGGAAGGCCCCCTTAAGCTGACTCACTGTGGATCTCACAGGACTCTTCCAGACTGGTCTAAAGAAGCATGAATTCTCCCAATACAGCTCCTTGGGTTTTGCCTGTTGTTCTTGCCTCTGTACCTACTTGTCACATTCTTGGAGGGCGGGGACTCTATGTAGCTATTTCTTGGATCTGCACTAGGGCTCTTCCTAAAGGTTTCTGTTTTTAAAACCCAGGGTGTGGGTTGCTAAGTTGGTCTTATGGCACAAAGAGCAAATTTTCTCCTACTTTTGTCTTCTTTTTAAAAATTGTTTAGGAGTAATGGTGTTATACTGCAAATACACTATAACTCCAAAAGAAAATTAAGAAGAGAAGGAGACTGTTGTTGTTCTGATATGCCTCAGAATTAAAAAGAAACCCACTTGAGGATGGGAATGAAATATAGCAGCTGGTACCAGGAATTGTCAGAAAATAGTTTGAGATAACAAAAATATCATTTGGATATTTTTTTTTATAAAAAGAAACATCATGTACTCTGAAATGTAATACTTCCATTTGCTAAGGTCCCATCGCCCTTCTTCCTTCCACCCATCTGCTATCACTGCTTGGGCTGCTTTTAGTAATGAATCCTCACCTTTGTAACACACAAAAGGGTTTTTCTGGAGGCAGTTCTCTTGATACCACAGGCCATTTTTCATAACCACACAGTTGTATGAGCTTCTGGTTCCTGGGCTCCACTTCTGAAACCTGTATGGATCGCTATTAATCCAGACCCAAGAGAAAACTTGACGGTACAGCCCAATCCAGACAGAGCAATTGAAGCACAGGGAGGCAGCGAGCTCCAAATCTGCCTCGTTTCGGAATGTCGCCAGTGTGGCACGCAGTTGACGGCAGTAGCAATAGGCATTAGAGAAGGTCTGGGGCTCAGGGACGAGGACGTACTCACGATCTGAAGAGGACAGGACCAGTGCAGCAGTGGCTGTAGGGAAAGAAAAAGAAGCAAGAAGTGTTTCCTCAAGCTTCTTAGAAAGCAAGGAGTGGTATAGCAATTATAGTACTGTGAGTCTGCTTTAACTGCCATGGCAGCATCCTGTGCAACCCAGGAGTTTGTATGTCCTTTGATGCTTTACAAATTAAAGCTGCAACACATTTGGCCAAGCAACACAAAGCAAAGATAGGTTATAGCAGTTTGCTTTTGCCTGAGTCTCTTGGGATGGGCAAGATTCTACCCCTCCTCTCCTTTCTCCCCAGATGAGTTAATTGAGTGCAAACTATTTTTGCACTTTGCAGCAACAGAAATAAGCTGAGGACAAAGGAGGGAAGTAAGAGGAGGAGAAAGAAACTGGAGCATTTTAAAAGCAGCTAAAAACATGGGACAGCAGAGGATTAATCAATTGAGACTGGAGGGTATGAGTATGACACGGTCCTCTTCCTTCTCATTTTTATCCTGACAACAGCCCGGTAATGTAGGATAAGACTAAGACAGAGGCACCTAGTGAGCTTCATCATAACCAAAGTGGGATTTGAACTAAGGTATCTCTAGTCCTTATCCACAGTCTGGCCACTACAATACAGGCTCTGCTGGGGGTGAGAGCTAACACTACAAGAAAAGGATGTAGACTAGGGGTGGGGAACATGGGACTCTCCAGATGTTTTTAGACTGCAGCTCCCATCACTCCTCACAATTGGCCATACTAGCTAGGGTTGATGGGAGTTGCAGCCTGACTGCGACATCTGAAGCCCATGTAAAGCTGATCTTTGAGGATTTGCTAGTAAAGAGCTGAAGTGGCTCGGAGGGGCAAGAATGTGTCCTACTTTAGGACTGGTACTACCTCTCTGTGTGTGTTTGTTACTTTGGGCTTGTCTACACCACCAAATACCCTGAATCCCCATGCAAGCTGTGATCAGGCCATATGTGGCATGGTCTTTCCTCCAAATCTGGGCCTAAACAGCCACATGTGTCATTGCCCTGATTCGCAGCATTTCAGGTTATCCCACCTGAATGCGCAGTATGTGGGATTCGGGGTTTTCTGTAGAGTTTCACCTGCCACTACAGCTGCCGCTGCTGACACCATCAACAATGACAACGACACCACATCCAATGTTAAAGCTCTGGAGCCAGTTCCTGGCAGAAAGGAAAGATTTTCTCCCTTCCCCTGGTTCGGCAGCCCTGCCTCTGCCCACTCTCCCTCTGCTTCTTGAAGTGCTTCTGTCATACAGGAAGAGGCACTTATAGAATCATAGAATCATAGAATTATAGAGTTGGAAGAGACCAAGAGTGAAGGGACGCACTCCAAGAAGCGATGGACGAGTGGGAAAGCAGGTAGCAGCATCACTGCTGAGCCAGGGCAAGTGAGAAAACCTCTCCCTTCCACCAGGAACTGGCTCCAGAGCTTTATAATTGGGCGCAGTGGCGGTGGTGGTGACAGTGGTAGTAGTGGCAGCAGCTGCAACTGTGGTGAAACTCCGCAGGGACAGTTAAGACATGCCCCTGTGGATTATAACAATGCACAGGGCTTCAGAGGGAATGCGGGGGCATGTGAGCAAAACTCCATTCAGAGTTTTTGCCCAACATGCAGACACACCACCCTTTATCTCTGGAATGCCTGCTTGCTCTGTGAATTTCTTAGTCTTCTTAATTTCTTAACTACAGTGGTGTAATTAAATTCATACAAAAATTCTGGCAGGCAAAGTGTCATGTGGTGGATTCCCTTTCTGTCAGTAGGACCTGGTGGCTTACCTGATACCCATGGCAGCACCCTAAACATTATCTGGCTCTATGACCCAGAGTAATGCCAGGTTGGAGAAATATGGGTAAACAATACGGCTACAGTCAACTGTTGCAGCTGTTTGGAACACCAGGTCATAAGAGGTAGGGAGCCAGTGTGGTGCAGTGGTTTGAGTGTTGTACTACAACTCTGGAGACCAAGGTTCAAATCTCTGCTTGGCCATGAAAACCCACTGGGTGACCTTGGGCAAGTCACACACTCCCAATCCTCAGAAAACCCTGTGATAGGTTTGCCTTAGGATTACCATAAATTGGAAATGACTTGAAGGCACACAACAACAACAGCAGCAGCAACAGGAGGACAACCAGGGTCCAAGCAGTTGCCCAGGAAAGTCAGGTGCGGTTGCCAATCCTGGCTCTGCCATGAGAAAGTTAGCAGGTTCCGTTCTATCCTTGCAACAACCCCATTGAGGTTGATTAGCCTGGGCAGAACTTGGAAACGCTTTTTTAAAGTCACAGAAACCCCCATGCTGGCTGGGTCAATTCTTTGAGTTTCAGACCAAAAAAGTAACTTTTCTAAGCTCTGATAAAGATACATATTTGAGGTTTGTTCTGCAGTTTTGCATTAACTTTTTAAGAAGTTTAATAAACAAAACAAGCAGAGATTGTCAGGAAGCAAAAGCCTCGTATTTGCATAGAAATTGCAGGGATATGGAAAATATATACATGGAACACATGGTACAAACATGTACTGTACTTCCACAACAAACAAGTCAGAAATGATGGCTTTAAACATACAACCTCTAACCTAGCTTTAGGGAGCTAGCAAGGTGTAATAGACACTACCACACTACACTGTTATAGTGCTATTATTCCACTTTAACTGCTCTGGCTGCCTCCTGTGGAATTCTGGGGTTTGTAGTTTAGTGAGGCCTAAGGGCTCTCTGGCTGAGAATGCTAAATACCCCTCCCTATACTGCAAATCCCAGGATTCCACAGGAGGCAGCCAGAGCAGTTAAAGTGGAATAATAGTGCTATAACAGTATAGTGTGATACTCTGGAGACCAATCATTTCCAACGTATGGCAACTCTAAGGCAAACTTATCACAGGTTTTCCTAACAAGATTTGTTTAAAGGGGGGTTGGGTTGCCTTTGCCTTCCTCTGAGGCTGAGAGAAAGCAACTTGCCCAAAGTCACCCAGTGGGTTTCCATGGCTGAGTGAGGATTCGAACCCTGGTCTCTAGAGTTATAATCCAGTGCTCAAACCACTACACCACACTGGCTCAACCCTATGAATAGGGAGTGGTATTTAAAATTTGCAACCACAAAGCTCTAGTGGCCCCCCCTCAAAAAAATCATGTGAAAATCACATGGCCTTGGACTACAATTCCCAGTAGCTCTAGCCAGAATAACAAATGGTAAGGAATGCTGGGAACAGTAGTCCAACAACATCTGGAGGACCACTTGACTCCTACACACTCCTGTTTTGATAAGTGGCAAGAGAAACCCCTTTATTCCTCCCAGGCCTTGGAAGTATTCTAGGTGTTTTCAAAATTTGTTGTAAATGGATGAGAAAAAAAAATATAAGGAAGGATGGGCTTATTGTAACATTAATTGCTATTTGATATTTCTCTCAACAGCTTTCAGTAGAAATGTGACTTTTTGGACTGCCATTGGCCCTGCTGGCTAGAGGATTCTGCAAGATGTATTCCCCCCTGCCTCCCAAAAGTAATTACAGTTGTCCCTTCATATTTGCTGGCGTTTTATTCCATGACCCCCTGTGGATACCCAAACCTGTGAATACTCAAGTCCCATTATATGCAATGGCATAGCAAAAAGGTGTCCCTTATATAAGATGGCAAAATCAAGGTTTGCTTTTTGGATTATTATTTTTTAAAGAATATTTTCAAGTCATGAATACTTCAATCAGTGGATACAGAAGGACAACTGTATTTCAAAGTCTGGATTTGAGAGAAATTTTACTTACTTGCTAGAAGAAAGGCTACCCATGAAAGCTTCATAGTGATGGGAAAGGAAGCAAAGTTCTTAAAATCCAGCCAGTTTCCAGGACCAGTTTTCCCAGGTTGAGACATTCCAGGTATCTCAGAAAAAAGGCCTTCTGAGATGTGAATAATGAAGTAGAAGGTGGTCTGTAAGATGGTCTTAGTGAGGATTCCTGGTTGAGGCAAGCATTTAGTCAGGTACCACAGATGTCTAGGAAGGTTAAGTGAGGTTGGTTCCCAAGAAATATGGACCTTCACAACCACCGAAAGATTTGAATTTCAAATCAGGAACTGATTTGCTTTTGGAAACAAATCTACTGCCTCAGACACATCCTGCCCCTTTAGGTCTGAGCTCCACAGGAATGTTTCATCAGGGGGCTCTCAGACCCACAAATACCCAGCTCCTAACCTATGCTTTGCAACCAGCTCAGTGAGTCCAAACTACAAGTTCTTTTTTTTAAAAAAAAATTCTATTTTTTGCATAGCAGCTTTCCTGAAGTAGGTAGAACTCCCATATCCACTCCTGGACTTACCATGGAAACACGAAACTGTGGATAATAGCTAACCCTATTGAAATGAACAACTTACAGCTCAAACATATCATAGAGTTGTGCTGGAGGACCTAGAGATTCCTAGAGAGAACACCTCTCTGGGAATCTCAAGGTCCTCCAGTGTGACTCTATGACCAACTTCTGTGAAACCACAGGTACTGGTCCCGTGGATATGGGGGTCAGACTCGGCAGACCATTTGGAGACAAAACACTGGACTTAGGCTTCCCAGATCTCAGGGCTTAGGCCTGGGTCTCAGGTCCTGCCCCCACTTCTCAGGTCCTCAGGAGGAAGAGGAATGCCAGGGTGAGAGCACGGCCTTGAAAAGTATTTGCATATGCTGTATATTTTCTTCCATTGTTAGAATTGGTGTGTTTTTTTATTTGATGGCATACTCTATGCAATTATGGTTAACACTTAATGTATCATGCTGAATGACACCATGGGAGCTGCTCCTTATAACTACACTGCACCCTAGACCATGTAACATCACCACATGCCTTTCTTCCCTAAGTCTCATGTTTTGACCCCCAAAAAAGAGGGCCAGGATAGTCCTGATAGGCAATACGTAACTGGACTGGATAGACCTATGATCTAGTTTAGCAAGTGTTACCTTCTCAGTACTCAGGGCTCTAGTCCACCTGACATCGTGTAATTCACAAAAACCACTTTGCAAGCACAAGACCCTGCACTGTCCTGAACACAGGTCAGTAAGCACCCAAGGCAGCCGGTGGTGGGTGTGTCAGAGCTGTTGGATAGTCAGTCCAGTCCATGTCTGTCACGGATTATCTGAGCAGGATGCACGGAGAAACACAGAGTGGTCAGCCAGTCCCAGAGTCGTTAACAGGTCAGCAACCCAAATCTAAGAGCCAGCAAGGAATAAATGAGGTCTTCAAAGCGTGGCCAGTCCAAGGTCAAAGAAACACACGAGCCAGAGTTCAACATGAGAGCCAGAGTTCCCTCAGTCACTCAGATAAGACAGTTGCAAACAACAAAGATAGGGAGGAGCTGCTGGGAGATTCATACCCAGCAATCTAAACCAGTGGTTCTTAACCTGGGGTCTGAGGACCCCCAGGGGTCTGCGATGTCCTCACAGGGGGTCCCTGAAGGCTTGAAAGTTGCTTGGCCCATCTCCTCCATGCAATAGAGCAGCCATGTGACAGGAGCCAAGATGCTGGCTGGCTTGGCCTGCACATTGCCATTCAATCCACTCCAGCTGCAAACTTGCAGGAAGCAGGAGAAAAGTCTTCCCTCCTCCTCCAGTGCTTCTGAGGGAAGGTTTAATGGATGCTGTAATTGTATTATTATTATCATCATCAGGTATTATTATTACTATTATTGTTGTTGTTGTTGTTGCTTTAAATCTTGAGTTAAGTCTTGGGGGTCCACACCAACAAAAGCTATTGGTGAGGAATTACAATAGAAAAAATACCTGAGGTGCCAAACTAAAAACAAGTGGGACTGTATTAATAGAATAATGTAGTCAAAACATATACAGTACAACATATAGAATGCTATAATCAAAACATCTATATAATACAAAACATATACAACATATAAAACAATATAATCAGAACATATACACAATACATGTCCCATCCCCCCATACCCGCAGAACCAATAGCTGTGGTTTCAGTTATCTGTGAGACACAAAATAAGGACACATACCATAGAATCATCCTGGAAAATGCCTAAAGGCATCCTTTCTAGGATCTTCTAGGTCCTCCAACGTAACTCTATGGTATGTTTATACAGGTAGTCCTTTATTTTAATAGGATTTGCTATTATTCGCAGCTTTGCTTAACACGTTAAGTCCACAAATGTGTCCCTCGCAGATACGGAAGGCGACCTGTACATCGGATTTCCAGATAATATCTACTTCAACCGAAAGGGTCTTCTTCAAAGTATAAAAAATATTTACAGCAACCAATTCTGAGTGCAAACCTTTATCTCACTAATACAAAAACTTCCCCTAATCATTATGCCATTGTATCTCTTTGTGTATCTATTGCAGTTTTTTCATTGTCTGGTAGAAAAGCAGTGTTCAGTCTCAAGATGGATCCTTCCACAGTAACAACCTATGTTGTGTGTTCATACCAAACTTACTCTTGGAATGTTGCTGTTTTGTACGACTCTCAGAATCCCTCAGTCAGCACCACCACTGACCATGCTAGTGGAGGATTCTGGGACTTATAGTCCAAAAAACAAAGTTTCCAAACTGTGCATTGAACTCCTACCACAATCCTATGTAGTCTACTAACAAGCCCCAATGAATCCAGTGTGACTTACTCTCAAGTTTTGTGTAGGATTGTAGCTTCAAAAGCTTGCAGCTAATGGAGTATGGGAGACCTTTTATTTAATCAATCCATATGCAAATTCTTAAATCTGCAATCATATGTGCACTCACCTACATGTAATCCACATTGAATATACAATTTCTTCTTTCATTAAACAGCTTTCTCTTGTTTCTAGCTGTTATTTTACCTAGGGCCCGTCTAAATGGTGAAAATACCCCTCATGGAATTCACTGGGAATCCCTCCTGTCTAAATGGAATCCAGTGCCAAACCACACTATTCGGAAGGACGGGGGACCCAAAACAGCAAAAGCAATGGGGTAAGAGCCTTCACAGATTTTCCCGTACTTTTTCAAAAACTGTGAGGGGGGTACGCATTCCTGCTCGTTTGGACTATCGAACAACAAAAAAATTGAAGCAAAGTACAAAGCTGATTGGCCGGGCGAGAGTGGGGGCAGGGTTTGCTAGCAGGGCAAGCACCTGCTGCTGCCATGTTGGATTTTCGCCTTAGCGATCACTTGCTAAAGCAATAAAACAGGATGAATATTTTCTGTTTTGCTGTCCTATAAAATTGGGAAATTGCTCTATCGCACCAGCGCACCTTAGGATGACTTTTTTTAAAAAACGGGGCACTGAAGAACTAACGTGAGTAAATCACTCATGGCCACCATCAGGAATGTGAGGCTTGTGGGGGCTTCCAAGGCCAGAAAAGCCATGTTGCTGCTGCTGCAAGATGCCAATACTACAAGGTACTTTGGATTTTTTCTCCTTGTGTAGACGGGCCCCTAATGTTTTGTAGAGTGTATCTTTGTGTTGCTCTCCCTTTATTTACTACAGGTACTAGGCAATGTACTTGGTTTTCCCTGCATTGAAATAGCTGATTTCTTATAGTTGTAAGAAAGTAAGTTTTGAGCAGTAGCATCTACAACTTGGAAAGTTTTTTTCACCCTAAATTCCATGCAAATGGATCAAATCCAGCAATCTCCTAAAAAAAGCAGAACTTTACAGATTGGTCCCAAATTTGGCATTTATTTTCAGGGGTTCTGGTTTTCTTTTGAGGGGGGTTGGCTTTTTAAATTATTTTACCCTTTTTTGAAAGCATTATTAATATATTTTATTGTAGTATCACTTTTGGCCCCAATAGACAGAAAAGCAATAAATAAATAATATAATAAATAGCAAGGGAAGCTTGTTTTCTTTCCTCCTTAAAGTCAAAACCCAGGAGGTTATTTGAGGACTACAACACAGAGTTCCACATTCAAGACAACATTTTATGCAATTATTTGGCAGCTTCGGCAAGCCGGTTGAACGCTTGGGACAATGCAGTGACGGTGTTCAAGATTCGGCGCCGATCCTTTTCAGCTAAGCGTGTGCCACAGCGTTGGAGAAATTTGTCCGGGTGCCAGAGAGCCTGCTGGCGTCGGAGAAAGCGCCGATAAGCTGCTCTGTCAGCAGGGTCTACTCTGTGGAGTGCCACAGCTGCCATCTCCTCAGGCGTCCCAGAAGGACATGGCCAGGGAATGTCTGTGTAATGTAAAGACTGAGAACTGTGACTGGAGAAAACTTGGCTGCAGCCTTCCTCATAGCGCCGCCTCTTGGCCTCCTTCAGCTCTTCTTCTTTGGCTCGGGCACGCTTCTCGTAAAGCAAATGTTCCTCCTCCAGCAGACGCTGTGACTTCATGGAAGGCTTGGGAGCTTCTGTTTTAGGTCTTTGGTGATGCTGTTCCTCTTCTTTCTTGCGTTTTTTCCTGTATTCCTGAAATATGCGATCAGCCCAGTTTTCAAAGGTTTCTGGGTCTGGATCGGTGGTGTAGAAATCATCTGTGAAGGGTCAAAACAAAAAAACAGAAATGTGAAAACAGATGCTTGAGCGTCATGCTCAGGCAGTGTACATGTACCCAATGGGAACGAGGGGGGAAAGGACTGAAGGCACTGGATACAAAACAAAGCTTAGCAAGAAACAAAGTTATCAGAGTTGTTTATTAAAATACCCAATGAATTTAGGAAAAGTCTATATAGTTGTCCCTTCACATTCACTGGGGTTAGGGGTGGAGCACCACCGTGAAAGTGAAAAAAACGTGAATAAATTAAGCCCCACCTCCAACATATGTACTACACTACAGTACTGTAGAATCCTCTCCCACCAACAGGACTGCTGTTACCTGTTGGCAGGAAGAGGAGGAGGAGGAGGAGGGTGGGGTCTTGGAGTCTGAGCTAGTGGAGTAGCAGCTACAAACCGTGAATACACAAAACAGTGAATGTGAAATATGCATAGGTGAAGGAACAACTGTAATTCCTTCATTGCGGCAGACTGTAAATAAGGATAGGACACATTTAAATAGGTAACTGAATACTACAAGGATTTGGTTCTTTATCTTTTAATATTTACCATCTGTTACATTTTTTACAAACACTTGATTTAGTGATTTCCTTCAGTCATCTATTTTAAATGCATTTTATCTTTATTTACAGTATGAATGAATGGAAAGAATTACGCAGTTTTAGTCCTTTTAATAAACACAAATCCTCTGAGAACTTTCCTTCTTTCTTGGTATGGTTTCTTATGCTTGATGAGTGACTATTTCTCCACTTGGTCCAAATGCCATGTGCCCCCTTCCCTCTAGGACAGGGCACTCCACCAGCAAGAAGATGCCTGCAAATAAGTCAAGTGGCTCAAGTAATTGAGTCAAGTTTTGTGCTTCACAAAGCCAAAACTACCAGGATTGCTGGCCAAGCTGTTCTTTGCAGGGCGAGGGCAGGGGTAGAAGTCTTTCCCAACCCTGATCACAATGATCCAGCTGGACACTTTTTAAAATTCAACAATAGTCTATTTCTTTATTAATTGGCTATTTGAAAACAGTATTTATATCCCATCTTTTGCCTGTCATGGGACCCAAGGTGACTCACAAGAAGGTTAAAACAAGATACAATTAAAATAAAATAAAAGCCCCAAATATTTTTCAAACAGTGCTCGTATATTTTTAATACCATCTTTCCAGGAAAACTGTCCAAAAGAGGAAGGCTTACCACAACCAGAAAGGGAAGATGCTGGGAACAATCTATTAAAATTTAATGTAAAGGGATGACTCAGAAGTAGTGAGCAGTTAGCAAAGCTATGCACCCATACACTTCAGGTTCAAATTTCACCTTGGCCTTGCATCAGTCAGGCTATTCTGATTGGCCATTGCTTTCCAGTAGGAGTCTTGTACATCATCTGTCACCTGGCCTTTTAACTGAGGATCAATGCTGGCATCTAGTAGTTGCAAAGGATGTGCTCTACCTCGACCGGGGTGGGCACAGTGTGGCGTGAGGGCTGTGGCCCTTGGTCCTCGCAGTGGTCCCTGAAGCCCTTCCCAGTCCCCCAAAGCTCCCCAATCCCTTAATTTAAAAAAATTATTATCAAGCAATCTTTACCCCAAAACTATGCAGACAGCCCCACAACTGCATGAAAACATACAATACCTTCATTCCACCCCCACAAGGACCTCAGAATACCATCATTTCCCCAAAATACTGTACTTCAATTTTTTTCCACACTCCCTCTCAAAATGGCAACAGTTGCCTCAGTTTAGTTGCCTCAGCACAGAAAAAAGTGCACAATTGATAATACAAAAAACCAAAATGGTGCTTCTGGCTACTTCCTTGCCAGCAAGCCCCCCCCCCACGCACGTCCAACCAATCCACTCTCCACTACTGCCCTCTCCAATAACGCAAAGCATCTGGAATCAATTGTCCAAACAAGTGGTAATTTGCATCTCCACACAATATTTTAAAAACTTCGGGAAAAACAATGAAGGCTTTTCCCGTATAGTAATTGGAGCTCTGCCCCCCTTCCTTCCAAATACCACAAATCTCATTCACTTCTCATTGGGACAAAAGATATTCTCCTCGCGTTCTATGAGGAACATTCTCACCATCTAGACAAGCCTTCTGTTTCTCCATATTCTGTCCTGATGGTGGCCTCTTGTCCTGAGTACAGGTTATACATTAGAATAATCAAATGTTGCAGCATACCCATTTCTTTAAGAATGATCCATATTTTTTCATGATCTGCACAAAGACTTTGCTATTAATCTATAAAGAACAGGCTGATTGTCTTCTGAAGTATGGTGGATAGTTCAGGTGAAGTGTTCAGAGTGCTTTTAGTATATCATAGTGCAGACAGAAAAGGTTAAGGTCAGGAAGAGCAACTTGCCACATGCTCTCTAGTGCAATTTGAGATTAAAGAATGAACCCTGGACTTCCTGGTTCACAGCTCTCTTGCTCTCTCTCTCTCTCTCTGCCTTCTTACTGTCTTACAATAAATCACTGTCATCGTTTCTTCTTTTTCCTGTTGTCGTCATCAACTGCCCTGGAATAACACTGATAAAAATTTCCCTAGGATGACTCTGCAGGTGAATTTTGTTCTAGGTCTGAACTCATCACCTCAGCCAAGTTTGGGAAATAGTATTTCCAGACTGGTGAAGCCAAAGGCATGGTTGGGTCAACAGTGGCAACCACAAAGTTGATTCTGGGGAACATTGGGGGAAAGCTCCTGATGCAGGATACAACTTCAACACTTCCTTATCATCCAAGCTTATGCCCAAAGCAGCTCATAAGAAATCAAACAGTTATGAGCTTGAAGGTGCAGGAAAGGGTGATCAATATGATCAAAACTCTGGAGTAACTCCCTTATGACAAAAATATGATCAAAAGTCTGGAGCAACTCCCTTATGACTAAAGTTTACAACATTTGGATCTCTCTCTGGCTTTTCTTCGCAAACAAAGAATCAGGAAGGACTCATCCCACGCTTTCTGCAAGCGTGCTGATAACTAAAAAGGCCAATCCGAGATAAAAAAGTCAGGTTGCAGAAAGCACAGCAGAAGGTCTCCTTGGGTGATGTTTCTGGATCTGTTTAGCATAAAAAAAAGGTACAATTTGTTGTTATAGTCAGACACCCGTACCTGCGGGGGTTCGGTTTCTAGACTTACAGTGGATACCGGAAATCACAATAACAGCGAATGCCATTAAAAATAATGAGACTCCCAGTTTGAAATACCAGAGTTGCCTTGGAAGACCTAGAGAACGTCTAGAGAGGATGCCTCTCTAGGCATTTCTAGAAAGACCCTATGGTATGTGTTCCTCTTTTTGTGTCCCACAGATAACTGAAACCACAGATATTGTTTCCACGGACACAGGGGTCCATGTATTTGCTGCCAAGTTGGGTTCAACTTATTCTGATCCTATGTATGAGAAACCTCCAAGATCATCAGCAGATCTGCTCAGTTCTTGCAAATTCAGGGCTGTGGCTTCCTTGATTGAATCAATCTGCCTGTAATGCAATCATTCTCTTTTCCTGATGCCTTCATCTTTACCAAGCCAGAGTGTCCTTTCCAATGAGTCACGTCGTCTTATGATATGTCCAAAGTAGCACAGCCTCAGATTATCCATTTTGAGAGTCCAGCCCTAACTTGCTCTAGGACCCATTTGTTCATCTTTCCAGCAGTTTAAGGTATGACCAGAACTCTCCCCCAGCACCACATTTCAAATAAGTCAATTGTCTTGTCAGTTTTCATCACAATCATACATAGAAACTGGAAATATGATGGCATGGATGATTCTGACATTAGTATCCAATGATATATCTTTACACTTGAATGAGTAAGATAGCCGGGTCTACAAGTATGCATAGAAGTGTAGGAAAAGCAGAAAGGGGAAACATTTTTCTCCCTATTTCATAATCTAGTGTATTATCACTGAAGGTGAATGCTGGGGAATTCAGGACAGATGAAGGGGAGTGTTTCTTCACACAATGCATAGCAAAATTGTCAGACTGGCTACTGCCAACATGGGCAGCTTTACAAGGGGATTAGAAGAAATTCATAGAGGATGGGGCTATATCATGTCTCCCCATGATGAACATTCATTCCCTCCAGCACTAGGGATAATATCAGTATCAGAGACAGAATGCCTCTGTATATCAGTTGCTGGAGAATACAAGCCTCGTCACATGGGGATACCAAGCTCAGCCAAAGTAAGTGGCCAAGGCAAGATCTGGAATGGACCTTCCTTGGCTCACAGCCATTAGCCAGCAGCTGTTCTTCTGCAGATTAGAAAGAGTCAAATCACAGAGGTTTGTCAGTCTGGCAGATAAAGTGAGGGTGGGGTGGATGACATTTTCCACCACATGCCACCATCAGGCATCTGAAACTATGGAAGCTGAGGAGACTTTTCTCCTGCTTCTTCCTGCAAGTTTGAGGCTGGAGTGGATTGAATGGCAAGGCACAGGCCAAGCCAGCCAGCCTTTGCCTTGGCTCCTGTCATGTGGCCACTCCACTGCAGGGAGGAGGTGGGCCAAGCAACTTTCAAGCCTTTGTGGACCCCCTGTGAGGACATCGCAGACCCCTGGGGGTCCCCGGACCCCAGGTTAAGAACCACCATGTTAGACTACTGTTACAAGTGTGGGAATGACGCCAGTAAAACAAAAGAAAATAAAGTACAATCCAGAGATAACATCCACAAGGGGGCCCACCCCAGCAGGCACTGTGAGAACCCCAACTCTAGAAAAAGGCCAAACTTCACCTTCATACTGCCAGAAGGTCTCCTGATATTCATCTTCCCATTCACCAAGAAGCTTGTGTTGCCATTCTCTCTCTGCATCGTGTTCTGCTGCTTCTTCCCGAAAGGCCTCCTGAGGGCACTGCAGAGAATGAAAGGATATCAGGAATTCAAGTCTACATTTGAAACCCAACCTATCTGGTAAACATTCTTCCCTGATAAGCCATAACTGTTACCCATTTCTCTTCTGTTTGCCCCAAAAGGTCTCCCGGCTTCTTTCCATCTCTGTTCCGGATGCTCATGGCAGAAGGGCAAAGTTTTCGCAAGGGGACAAACAGGTCTTCATACACTGAGGCACAGATGTGAAAAAAAACAATGAAGTTAACAAACAATGCCATTAGTGACTACTCAGGTAAATAAGGGAGACAACTGAGTCCCCAAGACCCTCAAATGGTGCAATTTTTGTACTGTAATTAAGAAAGTCAGTTTCTCTCTCTCTCTGATCTACAACTCACTTTGACCAGACCCTGTTTTCTGTGTTGTGGCAGCAAACCATGAAGCAGCACAAAAGGCAACTCTGCAAACGTTTCCATGGTTGTTCATATTAGGCAGGAAGAGGTTAAAGCAGGGATGGAAAACATGTACACCCCCCAGGTGTCATTGGACTGCAACACCTCTCACCCATTAGCTATGCTGGCTAGGCTGATGGGAGTTGCAGTCAACAACATCTGGAAGGTGTTTCCAACCCCTGGGTTAAAGACTCTTTGCCAAGTGTCTCACTTCTCAAGGAAGACAACAACAAATGATGGGTAACAGGGAGAGAGGGTAGAAATACCTCAAAAGAAGGACTCCTCCTCAAGAATGGGGATCCATGTCGAGAGAATGAACCCCTGAGGTTTGAGCCAAACACTAAACTAATCTAAAGTGACTGACTGTTTGGTGCCTCTTAAAGGAGAATTAGGAGACAGAAGCAGTGAACATAGAACTGGGCTGCAGGGTTAAAAAAAACACCAAGGAAAGAAAGGAAAAAAGGATTGGGATAGAAGAGAAATAGCAGTGTGGCAAAGGGAGCCTAAAGGATTTATAAACCAGACAAAATTGCTACAGTCTATAGATCTTCCTTGGGTTTTTTTCCGGGCTGTGAGGCCGTGTTCTGGAATAGTTTCTTTCTGACGTTTCGCCTGCATCGGTGGCTGGCATCCTCAGAGAATGGTTGGGTAGGGGTGTGTGTGGAGTTTATGTGCTGTGAACCCCTGTTGGGGAGTATATGTAAGTTTGTGTAATTGAATGGTTAGTTTCTGGGTATAGAAATGCAAGGCGGATTAGTGTCTGTTTGGCTAATGGTTGGTTGATGGACCATTCTCTGAGGATGCCAGGCACAGATGCAGGCGAAACATCAGAAAGAAACTATTCCAAAACACAGCCTCACAGCCCAGAAAAAACCCAAGGAAAAGAAAACAAGCTTACTCCATCCTCAGTATTACACCCCTTCAAATATTTAAACCATGGCTATCATGTCAACCTCTTAACCTTCTCTTCTCCAGGCTAAACATCCCCAGCTCCCTAAGCCACTCCTCATAGGGCATGGCTTCCAGACCTCCCACCATTTTGGTTGCCCTTCTCTAGACACATTCATGATGTTGAACTACAACTTCTAACAGCCCTAGCCAGCATAGCCAATGGCTAGGAATGTTGAGAGCTGTAGTTCAATATATTGAGGGCCATATAATTCCCATCCCTGCTCTATGATCTTCCAACAGTGGCGTTCCTAGGATCCCTCCTCATATTGCTTCCACAAGCAAAGTAGCCTGAATGGAATGCTACATCTCATCTCTATACAAGGGATGTTTCAAACACCATATCTCCCTATATGAGCCTGTCTGTGCTTTAAGGTCTGCAGGAGAATGTTTTCTCTCAGTCCCACCAGCATCCCAGGCAAGCCTGGTTAGGACACAAGAGAGTGTATTTTCTGTGGCTGCTCCCAGGTTATGGAACTCATTTCCCTGGGAGGTCTGGTTGACTCCCTCCTGTCTTTCTGGTGGCAAGTAAAGCCCTTTTTATCTGAGGAAGATTTTGGTTTTTCGTGTATGTGGCAGATAAAGCTTTTAACGGGGGGGGGGTGTAGTGTTTTTATTTCATTATGTTTTAACGGAAGTCCTCTACCAGCCTGCACCACAGGATGAACACCACCATCCCCACATTGCTGTAGGCAAATCTGTGCTTAAGTCTGTTCAGCAGTTCACCTATCTGGGAAGCATCATCTCCTCAGATGCCAAGATTGACAAAGAGATCGATCAAAAATTAGCAAAGGCATATAGTGCATTTGGAAGACTTTCCAAAAGAGTCTGGAGTAACAAACACCTGAGGCGAAGCACAAAAATCAGTGTGCATAGAGCCATTGTACTGTCTATTCTCCTTTACGGATCTGAAACATGGGTCACCTATCACCAACACTTACGACTCCTCGAACGCTTTCATCAGCGCTGTCTACGCACAATCCTAAATATACACTGGACTGACTATGTGATGAATGTTGCTGTCCTTGAACAAGCAGGGATCACCAGCATTGAGGCCATGTTATTGAGAACACAGCTGCGCTGGGCAGGGCACGTTTCTAGGATGGAGGACCATCGCCTCCCAAAAACAGTACTCTACGGTGAACTTGCCATGGGTCAGCGTAAGAGGGATGCTCCAAAAAAGCGATACAAGGACTCCCTGAATATCTCAGGCTCAACCAAATTGATCACCAACAATGGTTCGCCATGGCCCCACATCGGGAGGCTTGGAGACGCACTATCCACAATGCTACAGCCTTATTTGAGAGCTCACGCCGAACAAGTTTTGAAGAGAAACAACAACGCGGAAAGAATCACAACCCAGAATCATCACCCAAGGAGACCTTCTGCTGTGCTTTCTGCAACTGGACTTGTTTATCTCGAATTGGCCTTTTTAGTCATCAGCGCGCTTGTAGAAAGCACGGGATGAGTCCTTCCTGAATCTTCATTTGTGAAGAAAAGCCATAGAGATGTTTTAAGTGTATTTTAATGCTCTTTTTAACTTGTGCTTAATGTTGTTTTTAATTTGTGTTTTTTAAATAGAAACTTTAGTTTGTGCTTTATCTTTTGTATTAACAGTTTTTTAATTGTATTGTTTTTAAAATGTTGTATACCACCTTGGGATCCCGTGTCAGAAGAAAGGCAGGACAATAAATAAATAAATAAATAAATAAATAAATAAAATTCCAGCAGGGGGAATCAGTGAACAATGTATCTGTGTGTGCAGGGGTGGGGGCAGGCAGGAGATGGGAAGACCTGCCTTCCTGATTTTATTCTATTTTCCTATATCCACCACAAATTATGACAAACCCCCAGTTCTAGAGAAAACTGGGCAGTTAGTGTGTCTCTGTGTTGACTACACAGCCCCATTCAAAGAAGCACTGCTTAAAACTGTTTTTTACCTCCTGCCATGCCATCAATATTCTGCCAACACGCTAATACCCTTTTCTGACCCAGTATAGCAAATAAAATTCTCCACCTACCCACATTAACATACAAGCAACTCAAAGTCTCAAAATTATCTGAGCACCTGAGGCAGAAAAATCCCACAAGCACCTTTCCTCATTCCTAGCAGTAAAAATAGCAATAGCAATAGCATTTCTATTTCCATACTGCTTATCAGTGCCAAAGCACTCCCTAAGTGGTTTACAACTTGTTAGCTAATTGCCCCAACAAGCTGGGTACCCATTTTACTGACTTATGGAAGGATGGAAGGCTGAGTCAACCTTGGAGCCCTTGGAACTGAATTTACGACGTTGTGGCTGCAATACTGGCATTTAGCCACTGCACCACCAGAGCTCCATACCAAGAAATTAAATAGCTAACCATTTCCTCTCCTTTCATATTATTCAAAATCAGCAAGCCAAGATGGCTGCCTCACTCTCCTTAATTTTAGGACCTGCTTTGATTCATAATCTGTGCCTCACCAGTGCCTCCCTTGCGTGCAACCTGCCGTGCAGCCACGTGTAGAGCTGTATCCCCATTTTGGTCAAGAACGTTGGGGTCTGCTCCATACTTCAGCAAGAGGATGGCAGATTTGACGTCCTGTCGGGCACAAGATCGGTGCAGTGGAGTTCGTTTCTTGCGTCCTGAGGTTTCGGCCAGGTCCAGGGTTTCCCCGTGGCGCTGCAGGAGCCTGCGCAGCTTGTGGCGGCGGCCTGAATCTACATAGCGCCACAGACGACGCTGAGACTTTGATACCATGGGAGTGGGCATGCTGTTGATAGTGCTAGGTACTGATAGACAAGGGTTGGGGGAAAGAAGATATAGGATCAGCATCATTCCTCCCCACAAATACTGATCAACCTTCTATCATGCCATCATTACTCTGTCAATACAATTGTCCCTTCATATTCACTGGGGTTTGGTTCCAGGACCCCCCGTGGATACCAAAATCCATGAATACTCAAGTCCCATTATATGCAATGGCATAGCAAAATGGTGTCCCTTATATAAGATGGCAAAATCAAAGTCTGCTTTTTGAATTATTATTTTTTTAAGAATATTTTCAAGCCGTGAATACTTGAATCCATGGATACAGGGGGACAACTGTATTCCTACTAATACATTTTTCTTCCTCCATCTCTGGAACGCACTTTTTAACCTTATTTTTACCTATGCTTCCACCCCAATGTTAGTGCTAGAATTATGGGATGGAACAGTAAGGGGTGTCATTATCAAAATCTACTTTTCCACTCTCATCACTTTTTGACCAATAATTTTAGCCCAAACATGCCCTCTTTTGAAAACAGTAATGGGATGAGGTGCAGCTTTGAAACAGAAGCACAGAGCCACCAACCTTATGTTGGAGAACTTAGGCAACAATGAACTGACAACTGAATTCTCAGGGTTAATGTGTGCTTTACTGAGGTGGGAAGGCCCTTTGAGGGATTTCTGGTAGCCCTTCCCTGACTCTGTGTAGTTCCCTCACAACATCTTCAACTTGCATACCATGCTTCTAAGTAAGTACAGCTAATTTGCTCTATGTCAGTGATTCTTAACCTGGGGTCTGGGGACCCCCCCGCCCCAAGGTCCACAATGTCCTCACAGGGGGTCTGCGAAATGCTTGAAAGTTGCTTGGCCCACCTCCTCCCTGCAGTGGAGCAGGCATATGACAGGAGCCAAGGTTGGCTGGCTGGGCCTGCGCATTGCCATTCAATCCACTCTAGCCACAAACACACAGGAAAAAGCAGGAGAGAAGTCTTCCCTCCTCCTCCAGTGCCTCTGAGGGAAGGTTTCATGGATGGTGTAATTGTATTATTGTTGTTGCTGTTGTTTTAAATTTTGGGTTAAGTCTTGGGAGACCACAGCAACAAGATATTTAAAGGGGGTCCCTAGTAAAGAATATGTTAAGAACCACTGCTCTATGTTTTAAACATGCTTTTAATCTTAATAAAGGCGTGTCAATAATTTAAAGATTTGGTGTTTCATTTGATCTATCACCACAAGCAGAGTTGCTTTGACAACACTTCCAGAGCTGGAAAAAGTCACTTTATGGGGGCCCAGCTCCCAGAACATTATCTCCCCATCAGCATGGCTTCTGATTGGGGATTCTGGGACTTGAAGTGCAAAAAGGCAACTTTTTTCAAGGTCTGCCAATTAGGAATTGTCCATCCCTTTTAATCCTCTAAATCAGTGCTTCTTAACCTGTGGTCTGGGGACTCCCAGGGGTCTGTGATATCCTCAGAGGGGGTCTACAAGGGCTTGAAGGCTGCTCAGCCCACCTCCTCCCTACAGTGGAGCGGCCAAATGACAGGAGCCAAGGCAAAGGCTGGCTGGCTTGGCCTGTGCATTGTCATTCAATCCACTCCAGCCACAAACTTGCAGGAAGATGCAGGAGAAGTCTTCCCTCACCCTCCAGTGCCTTTGAGGGAAGGTTTAACGGGTGGTGTAATTGTGTTGTTGTTGTTGTTGTTATCAGGGTTTTAAATCTTTGCGTTAAGTCTTGGGGGGCCACAGCAACAAAATATATTTAAAGGGGGTCCCCAGTAAAGAGAAGGTTAAGAGCCACTGGCGCAATTGTATTGCTGTTGTTGTTGTTATATTATTATTATGTTGTTGTTATTAGGGTTTTAAATCTTTGAGTTAAGTCTTGGGGGTCCACGGCAACAAAAGCTATTTAAAGGGGGTCCCTGGTAAAGAGAAGGTTAAGAGCCACTGGCGCAACCGTACTGCTGCTGTTGTTGTTGTTATATTATTATGTTGTTGGTGTTATTAGAGTTTCAAATCTTTGGATTAAGTCTTGGGGGGCAGTGGCAACAAAAGATATTTAAAGAGGGTCCCTGGTAAAGAAAAGCTTAAGAGCCACTGGCACAATTGTATTATTGTTGTTGTTGTTGTCATATTATTATCATTATCATTATGTTGTTGTTTTGTTGTTGTTGTTTATTGTTAAGGTTTTAAATCTTTGAGTTAAATCTTGGGGAGCCATGGCAACAAAAGATATTTAAAGGGGGCCCCTGGTAAAGAAAAGCTTAAGAGCCACTGGCACAATTGTATTATTGTTGTTGCTGTTATCATATTATTATCATCATCATCATCATCATTATCATTATGTTGTTTGTTTTGTTGTTGTTGTTGTTTGTTGTTAAGGTTTTAAATCTTTGAGTTAAATCTTGAGGGGCCATGGCAACAAAAATATTTAAAGGGGGTCCCTGGTAAAGAAACGCTTAAGAGCCACTGGCACAATTGTGTTGTTGTTGTTGTTGTTATATTATTATTATTATTATGTTGTTGTTGTTGTTGTTAGGGTTTTAAATCTTTGAGTTAAGTTTGGGGGGCCATGGCAACAAAAAATATTTAAAGGGGGTCCCTGGTAAAGAAAAGCTTAAGAGCCACTGGCACAATTGTATTATTGTTGTTGTTGTTGTCATATTATTATTATCATTATCATTATGTTGTTGTTGTTGTTAAGGTTTTAAATCTTTGAGTTAAATCTTGGGGGGCCATGGCAACAAAAGATATTTAAAGGGGGTCCCTGGTAAAGAAAAGCTTAAGAGCCACTGGCACAATTGTATTATTGTTGTTGTTGTTGTCATATTATTATTATTATCATCATTATGTTGTTGTTTTGTTGTTGTTTGTTGTTAAGGTTTTAAATCTTTGAGTTAAATCTTGGGGGGCCATGGCAACAAAAGATATTTAAGGGGGTCCCTGGTAAAGAAAAGCTTAAGAACCACTGGCGCAATTGTGTTGTTGTTGTTATATTATTATTATTATTATTATTATTTTGTTGTTGTTGTTGTTAGGGTTTTAAATCTTTGAATTAAGTTTTGGGGGGCCATGGCAACAAAAGATATTTAAGGGGGTCCCTGGTAAAGAAAAGCTTAAGAACCACTGGCGCAATTGTGTTGTTGTTGTTATATTATTATTATTATTATTATTATTTTGTTGTTGTTAGGGTTTTAAATCTTTGAATTAAGTTTTGGGGGGCCATGGCAACAAAAGATATTTAAAGGGGGTCCCTGGTAAAGAGAAGGTTAAGAGCCACTGGTCTAAATATCTTTATTTTACCTTCCACCAAACCCTCCTCCTTTTTGTCACCCGCCAGACTCTGACCCTAGACTACTATTCGACCATCTGGATCATGTCCCATCGTCCCCCTTCCCTTCCCTGTTCCAATTTCCAGACCATCCCCGCCCTAATTTACAACCCCCAAACCCTGCTGCTCCTCTTTCCTCCCCGTCATTTTTACCTTAAATCACGCTCACGCTCCAAGGCTTTCCATACAAAATGGCGCACTTCCGTGTTGATCGGTGGACTTTTTATGGGGATGGAAACCTACAACTAAGGGCGGATGTGGCTTCAGGTCATTGTTCAAAGTGAACCGGATTTGTTTGCTTCTGCCCTTACTTGGTGCTCGGAATTTTAGAGTCCGGGTAGGAAACCTTGATGGGGGGAGAAAAGAACCCACCGCCCAGGATAGCCCGATAACAAGGGCTGAGACTCTTCAAGGACGGAGGAAGCTTCAACGAACGCAATAGGACTTATTTTTGTGTAGAAATATATACAACTACGTAGGGTGTTTTTTTAAGTACATTGAAAAGGCATTTCTTTATCTAGTTATCTGCATTTATAGCCGGAGGACCAAGGAGGGTGAAAGTCATAACATTCAAACATGTGACACAAATGGAAAATACATGGATAAAAAAAGAAGTAACAATACCCAAAGGGAGCCAGTCTAACCTCCTTTAGGAGGAAATACCACAATCCAAGGTCAGTGCCAAAATGGTCCTATCCAGTGGCTCTTAACTTTTTCTTTACCAGGGGCCCCTTTTAAATATATTTTATTGCTGTGCCCCCCCCCAAGACTTAACTCAAGATTTTAAAGAACAGCTATTATTATTATTACTATTATTATTATTACTATTATTATTATTCCAGTCTATTCTCCTTTATGGGTCTGAAACATGACTCACCTATTGCCACCACTTACGACTCCTTGAACGCTTTCATCAGCGCTGTATATGCACAATCCTAAATATACACTGGACTGACTATGTGACAAATGTTGCTGTCCTTGAGCAAGCAGGGATCACCAGCATTGAGGCCATGATATTGAGAACACAGCTGCCCTGGGCAGGGCACGTTTCTAGGATGGAGGACCATCGCCTCCCAAAAATAGTACTTTACGGTGAACTCGCCACGGGTCAGTGTAAGAGGGGCGCTCCAAAAAAGCGATACAACGACTCCCTGAAACAACATCTCAGGCTCGGCCAAATTGATCACCAACAATGGTCCGCCCTGGCCTCACATCAGGAGGCATGGAGACGCACTATCCACAATGCTACAGCCTTATTTGAGAACTCACGCCGAACAAGTCTTGAAGAGAAACGACAACGCAGAAAGAATCACAACCTGGAAACATCACCCAAGGAGACCCTCTGCTGTGCTTTCTGCAACTGGACTTGTTTATCTCGGATTGGCCTTTCTAGTCATCAGCGTACTTGCAGAAAGCGCGGGATGAGTCCTTCCTGAATCATCGTTTGCGAAGAAAAGCCAGAGAGAGAGAGATACCTGGTAATAATACAATTACACCATCGCTAAGCCTTCCCTCAGAGGCACTGAAGGTGGAGGGAAGACTTCTCTCCTGCTTCTTCCTGCAAGTTTGTGTCTGGAGCCGATTTAACGGCAATACGCAGGCCAAGCCAGCCTTTGCCTTGACTCCTGTCACGTGGCTGCTCCACTGCAGGGAGGTGGGCCAAGCCACTTTCAAGCCTTCACAGACCCCCTGTGAGGATATCGCAGACCCCTGGGGGGTCCACAGACCACTGGTTAAGAACCACTGTCCTATCGCTTTGAACTCACCTCTTTCACGGTAGCAGGGTGTCGAAAGATGACGCCAAGATACCTGTCTCCTTTTTCTATTAAAAAAAAGTTCCTAACTGCCATAAAGTCGACTGCAACTTGTGGCGACTGTATGAATGAGAGATATCTAAGTCACCCTGTCATCAACAGCCCTGCTCAGGTCTTGCAGATTCAGAGCTATGGCTTCTTTGATTGAGTCTATTTAGAATCACGGAGTTGGAAGAAGACCACAAAAGCCCCTTCTGCCATGCAGGAATATCCAATCAAAACATTCCCAACAGATGGCCATCCAGCCTCTGTTTAAAAACCTCTGGAGGAGTCTCCACAACGCTTCCAGGCAGAGTATTCCACATCTATTTGTTATCATTTTTTTCCTACTGCCTTCTACCTTATTGGTCTTTTCTAGGGAGTCGTTTTTTCACATGATATGTGTCCAAAGTATCAGTTTAGTCATCTTGGCTTCTAGGAAGTGTTTAGGCTTGATTTGCTCCAGGACCCACTGATTTGTCTTTTTAGCAGTCTGTGGTATCCATAGAACTTCTCCAGCACCACATTTCAAATGAGTTGATTTTCTTCCTATCCACTTTCTTCACTGTCCAGCTTTCACAACCATACACAGAAATGGGAAATACATGGGCAATCCTAACTTTAGTATTGAATGATATATACTTGTATTGACATTTCAGCCTCTTCTCTAATGCCTCCATAGCTGCCCTTCCAAGTCTTAGCCTTCTTCTGATTTCTTAACTGCAGTCTCCATTCTGATTAACTGAGCCAAGGTATGAAAAATCTTGAACAATTTCAATGTCATTGTCATCTACTTTAAAATTATGCAAATTGTCTGTGGTCCTTATTTTTGTTTTCTTAATGTTCAACTGTAAACCTGCTTTTGCACTTTCTTCCTTAGCTTTCTTCAGTAATCGTTCCAAGTTTTTGCTATTTTCTGCTTGCCTATCCCCTTGGCAATTGGAAACCGTTCTCTTTCTCCTTATCCTGTCCTAACAGTAGCCTCTTGTCCCAAGTACAGATTAAGGACCAGGACAATCAAATGTTGTGGCATACCCATTTTTTTAAAGAATGATCTGTAGTTTTTCATGACCTACACAATCAAATGCTTTGCAATAATCTATAAAGCACTGGCTGATTTTCTTTTCAAATTATTTGGTGCTCTCCGTTATCTCTTTAATACTCTACTCGGTTCTCTTTAATAATCTGTCTCCTGCCTGCTCTTAGCCTGTCAACCAGGACATCCTGCAACCCGCTCCTATTGAAAGCAATGACCTTGCAGTGCATCCCAACCCTGATCTGGATGGTTACATCTTGTCCCAGCTGCCAGTCTCCTGCCTGCTCTCAGCCTGTCAACTCACTCCTATTGAAAGCAATGGTCTTGGATGGTTACATCTTGTCCCAATTGCCAGTCTCCTGTCTGCTCTCAGCCTGTCATCCAGGAAGGCTACAACCTCACCAAAACCTAGAGCTGTCAAAAATTGGTCAATGAGGCACATTCCCAGCAACGCAGCCTCCTTGGCTGTCATTCCTGAGGGACTTCCATCACATCACCACTACCAGCGTGGCACTGGCTCCCTTTGTCCCAGTACAACTTCACTCGGTCTGAGTCAGAGATCACTGGACATGCTGCAACCCGCTCCTAGTGAAAGCAGTATGTACTCTCGCCTTGATAGCAATCCACTTGCCTTAATGACGGTTGAGCTCCCTTTCTTTTTGATTCTTACAGTTCATGTACCACTCCTCCAGAAGTGGTCAGAGTCCTTTCTCCTGACCAGGGTTCAGGCTTAAACCTGCCTCCTCCCCCACCCCTTGGTAGATGTTATTTTAATGTTTTAATCACATATATTTGTCTTGTTAGTTTTGATGTACTCTTTGGGAATCTAATACTTGTGCTGTCTCCACGCACGAAACGCAGCCCCTGATGTGCATATTTTGCACCCCATAACTGTTCCTCTCCATACTGTACTGCTGACACTATGTCACTCACCTATCTGCCCATTTCTCCCCTATGCAAGCTTTACAGATTGTCTCTTTTAATGTAAGGGGACTGTGTTCAGATGTGAAGAGAAGCAGAATCTTGAAGCAACTCAAACCCCTTCACATTTTATATTTACAGGAAACACATAGGAAGGGCTCTAAACCAATCATTCCTCTTTGATCCACAGTTTGTCAATGGAGGCTCTGGCAAGGCGAGAGGTGTTGCCATGCTTCCTGCCCCTTCCACTTTCCTCTTTTTGGCCCTCCTCCTTCACAAATGTCAAGACAATGTAGGATCCCATTAAGATAACTCATTTTCTGAGCGAATATTGTGAGGGGTATTTTCACTATGTTGACAGCCCCATAGGCTTGGAAGAGACCAGAAGGGCCATCTATTCCAACCCCTGGCCATCTAACTTCTGTTTAAAAACCACCAAAGATGGAGCCTCCACCACACTATGAGGCAGTGTATTCCACTGCCAAACAGCTCTTACTGTAAGGAAGTTCTTCCTAATGTTTAAGTGGAATCTCTTTTCCTGTAGTTTGAACCCATTGCTCAGTGTCCTAATCTCTGGAGCAGCAGAAAACAAGCTTGCTCCATCCTCAATATGACATCCCTTCAAATATTTAAACATGGCTATCATGTCCCCACTTAACCTTCTCTTCCCCAGGCTAAACATACCCAGCTCCCTAAGCCGCTCCTCATAGGGCATGGCTTCCAGACCTCCCGCCATTTTGGTTGCCCTCCTCTGGACATGTTTCAGCTTGTCAATATCCTTCTTGAATTGTGGTGCCCAGAACTGGACACAGTATTCCAGATGAGGTCTGACCAAAGCAAAATAGAGTGACACTATTAATTACTTCCCTTGATCTAGACACTATACTCCTATTGATACAGCCTAGAATCGCATTGGCTTTTTTAGCTGCTGCATCACACTGCTGACTCATGTTCAGCTTGTGGTCCACTAAGACTCCTAGATCCCTTTCGCATGTATTTCCATCAAGCCAGGTGTCACCCAATGCATTTCAGATAGGTGGTGACCAGGAGTTAATTAAAACTAGTGCACCAGTCACACCCCTTCCTTGAGATATCAGATCTGGCTGTGGTAACACATGCCTTGATTACATCCTGTTTGGATTACTGTACTGTAACACACTCTGCATGCACTGTGCCTAGACTGCTGACCAGGGTTGGTTAAAGGGAGCATATAACTCCTTGCTGAAACAGCTTCACAGGCTATCGGTCTGTTTCCAGACAGAATTCAGAGTGCTGGTTATATAGTTCTATATGGCTTAGGTCCAGCTATCTGAAAGATCATATCTCCCTTTACAAGCCAACTTGAGTTTTAAGCTCTTCAGGGGAGGGCTTTCTCTTGGTCCCACCACCATCACAGGTAAGATTACTCTTCTTGGTGGCTGCTCCCAGGCTATGGAATTCTCTGCCAAGGGAAGCTCAGTTGGCCCTGCTCTCTTTTTGCCAGCAAGCAAAGGCCTTATTCTTTAAACAGGCCTCCAGCTTTCAACTAATGGGGGTAATGCAACAAGTGTGGTGCTTCTCAATCTGACAATATTTTGTTGTGTTTTTAAACTGTTTTAAATTAATGTCTTTAAGTGGATCGTGCTTAATGCTTTTTAAATTCTTGTATTGCAGACGGTTTTCACTATATTGTTTTAACACACAGTGTAAGCTGCATTGGGTCCCACATTGGAGAAAAGCAGATTATAAATAAAATTAAAGATAAATATATCCATGAATTTGTCTAATCCCCTTCTATAACCATCCAAGCTGGTGGCCATTAGTACACCTTATGCTAGTAAATTCTACAGTTTAATGGTGCACTTGGCAATGACTTAATTTATTTATTTAAACATGTATATTCTGCCCTACAGCATGAGATCTCAGGGCAGCATAGAAATAAAATAAATATAAATAGATTAAAACAATAAAAATAATTTAAATAGATTAAAAGCATATTAAACATGTTAACAAGTTAGGTTAAAATAGCTTAAAACCATGGGCATAACCATTTTATAGTGACTCGCTTAGTCCCCAAAGGCTATAATTTATGGCCATGACTTTACATGGCGCCTAAACGAAGCCAATGTTGGTCCCAATCAGGCCTCCAAAGGAAAGACATTCCACAACTGGGGTGCCACAGCTGAGAAGGCCCTCTCCCATGTCCTCACATGGCGGGATTCCGCCAGCAGATCTCAGTCCTTGAGCAAACATATAATACAGAAAGGAGCTCCCTCACATATGCCTTTTCTGTCCTCCATCTCTCACCATTGAACTCGGGTTCCAGTGGGGTTGTCTATACAGGAAATTACTCCTCATAGAACTTGAGGAGAATACAGTTTGTATTAATGAGATCCCATATCAATCCTCCATATTTGGAAGAAGTGGGGTCAACAATGCCAAAAAGTCTTTGTGGCTTTCCCTGTATTTTTTTAAAAAATTCTGCAGGAAGCGTGCATTCCCACTCATTGGGACAACTGATTTGCTTTGCTGCGCATTTCCAATAAGAGCGGAAGTGGAAAGCTGATTGGTCAGATGGGCGCAGGGGGCGGAGCTTGCTAACAAGACAAGCGACCAAAACTGCCATGTTGGATTCACGCTGTAGCAATCATGCGCTGAGGCAACGAAATAGCCTTTTCTCTTTTTTTTCTATTTATTTAAGCAGAATATAGCACTTCCACACTTTGGATATGCTTTTAAAAAAAACTTGTTTGGCAGTGGCAACAATAAAAATGTGAGTAATTCACTTGCACCCGCCATCTTGATTCACAGGTGTGCCCATTTAAACAACAAATGCAGGAAGCTTTGCATGCCTGCGATCTTGCCAAAAAATTGTTAAGACAAATGAAAGCTGCTGTGAACTAGCATTACTGTGCATTGATCCACATTTTATTGGCTTGTATAGACAAGCCCAGTATTCTGAGGGATAAAAACTTCTACCAACCCTCTTTTTCCATGGCATAAATAATTCTATGCATTTCTGTCACAACTCCTCTGACTTGATATTTTTCTAAGCAGCTCTGAATGCTACCTTTCTCTCATAGGAGGCTAATTCCATCTTGATTTTTTGGGTTGCCCTTTCCCACACCTTTCCAGGTGACCAGAACCACAGACCATATTCCAAGTGCAGTTGCATTATAGGGTTGCATAAAGGTAGTTATGGTAGAGGCAGTTTTATTTTAGGTTCCTTTACCAATTACACCCAACAAGGAATTTTCCAATGAGCAGCCAATCTACTCATCCACTGTCAAAGGAGAGTTCACAAGTCAAGGTTCATGTAAGTACGGAGGTTGCGTTCCCATGCTGCAGCCTTTGCCTCCCGGCGCCGGGCTTCTCGTTTCCCCACGGTTGCTGCCCGTTCCTTCCTGGGCCGTTCCTTCCTAGGTTCCACAGCACTGGGGTCATTGGCATCAAAGTGGGTCACCTTGGCCTTGAGGTCACTGCAAAAGCCCAGGCCTTTCTGATCACGCTTGAGCACAGTCTGGATGGGGAATTTGCGGCCAGCACCCACAGGCCCCAAACCGGCTTCCTGGTCCCAACCTCCTTTGACCATCAGCTGGTAGCCCACATTGTTCTCAGGGATGTGATAACGTGTGGGAGGTAGGGGGTCGTGCCGATTGAAAAGGTGGGCAGTGGAGCGCTCATGAAGAGCCACAGTATCCTCGCTGTAGTGCACCTGACACACGGCACAGTATTTTTTCTCAGCTGGTGTCTGAGGACTGCAGAAAGAAAGAAAATTAATTGAGGAAAAGCAGGATGCGGCCACACAAACGGTAACGCTACTAGCTCTCAAAGTGTTTTTCCAATGAGAAAGGTACCGGTATTAAAAGCAAGGTGTAAACTTTACTAAAGAGCCATGCCAATCCCTTTTAGTAACCTGAAAATTTAGTTATTTTATTATGTGCGTATGTGTCTTCGAGTTGCTGACCCCATGAATTTCATGGCGTTTTCTTAGGCCAGGAAAACTCTTTGTTAGTTACACTGATAGCCTGTCTTTCCTCCACTGAGCTTAAAGCACATCGTTTATCTTCATAACAATCCTGTGAGGTAAATCAGACCAAGAGAGAGTGACTGGCCCAAGGCCATCCAGTGAATATCAAGGCTCAGTATAGACTAAAACCTGGATTTCCCTAGTCTCATTTCCACATCCTAAACCCTACTTGTTTATATGTTTGCTTAATATCCCGTCTTTTTCCCAACATGGGACTCAAGGCAGCTGACAACATGAATTAAAACCAGGTACACCTTAAAAAGTTAAAGATAACAATTTTTTTAAAAAGCCGTATTAAGACATGAGTACAATAGGACCCCTGTATCCGCTGGGGATTGGTTGGGGGGGGGGCATGGATACTGAAAGCAGTGGATAATAATGAATGCCATTGAAAATAATGGGACTCCTGGTTTAAAATATCAGAGTTGCCTTAGAGGACCTAGAAAATGGCTAGAGATGACACATTTTCTAGGAAAACTCTATGGTAGGTGCTGTTTTGTGTCCCGTGGATAACTGAATCAGAGCATAATAAATCAGTGGATACAGGGGTCCTACTGTACTGTACATTGTACTGTACTGTACAATGTAAAACCACTCTATTACACTGGCTATCTTTGCCAAGAGAACAAGGCTCTATAATATTCTAACTGATCTTTGTGAACCAAAATCTCCTTGTAAAACAGGGGAGGAAACCTGTGGCATTCTGGACTGGCACACTATTGGCTTTGGAGGGTTGGTAGGAATTGCAGCACAACAACATCTGGAGTGCAGCTAGTGGCTCTCATATGTTGCAAAGCACAGCAAGGTACACCTTCAAGAGTAATTCCTCAAAAGAATCACACGCCTACTTTCTTACATGGCCACAAGGTGGTTGAGGAAAGTGGCAGACACCCATTGCTCGGAGAGGGCTAAATAGCTCAGTCATAAAGCATTCTCTAACATTGTTTAATTCCAGCACCATGTTAAAAAAACATGGCTTTTTATTAAAGCATTTAGGGCCTGGCTGATTTATTCCAACATGATGATGATAATGCTGCTGTTGTTGTGTGCCTTCAAGTTGTTTCCAATGTATGGCAACCCTCAGGTAAACCTATCATGGGGTTTTCTTGGCAAGATTTGTTTAGAGGAGGCTTGCCTCTGGCTTTCTGAGGCTGAGAGAGTGTGACTTGCCCAAGGTCACCCAGTGATTGAGGACTATTCGCAAGACCACATTCAATGGACTATGGTCTCCCAAATCATAGTCCCAACAGTCAAACCACTGCATCTCACTAGCTCTTTATTCCAACATGTACATGTATTATTTATTAACCTTCTTTAACCTGTTACATTGTTTAATGAGCTTTCAGGTTGTTTAAATTATTTTTCTTGTTTAAACTGTTTACATTAATTTTACTTGTATGCCACCCTGAGATCCTGTGATACAGGTGAGACAAATAAATAGACTTCAAATTTAACTGGATATTGCCACTGTAAAAGAGATGTTGGAAAACAGGTTCTGGAAAAGACTTCTCTGCTGATTGCTGGAATAAGCCAGTCTTCTGAAAAGGGGGACCAACAGAGATGACCTGGTTAATGGGGTGCAAGTGATGGGATGCTTAGGTGAGAGTGATCATGTTCTCCTGGAGTTTGTTATACAATGGAAAGGAGAAGCCAGGCATAGTCAGACACGCATTCTTGACTTTAGGAGAGCTGATTTCAATAAACTCAGGGAAATACTGGGGGTGATCCCATGGTCAGGAATACTAAAAAGAGAATAGACCTCAAGACGGATGGGACTTTCTCAAATGGGAGATACTGAAGGCACAATTTCAAACAGTACCATTGAGGAAGAAAAATGGGAGGTGTCTCAAGAAACCAGGATGGATGACTAAAGAACTTTCAACGGAGCTAAGTTTTAAATGGAACATGTATAGAAAATGGAAAAAGGGGGAAATCACCAAAGAAGAATTCAAACAGATAGCGAACACGTGTAAGAGTAAAGTCAGAAAAGCTAAAGCGCAGAATGAGCTCAGGCTTGCTAGGGAGGTTAAGAACAATAAAAAAGGGTTTTTTGGGGTATGTCCGCAGCAAAAGGAGGAAGAAGGAAATGATAGGTCCATTACGTGAAGAAGATGGCAAAATGCTAACAGGAGACAGAGAAAAGGCAGAATTACTCAACACCTTCTTTGCCTCAGTGTTTTCAGAAAAGGACAAGGGGGACCAACCCGAGGAGAATGGAACAGAGGACACAATAGGAGAAATCCAGCTCAGAATAAATGAAGAGGTAGTACAGGAATACCTTCTTAATCTAAATGAATTTAAATCTCCAGGACCAGATGAACTACATCCAAGAGTATTAAAAGAGTTGGTAAATGTAATCTCAGAGCCATTGGCAATAATCTTTGAGAACTCCTGGAGAACAGGAGAAGTCCCAGCAGACTGGAGGAGGGCAAACTTTGTCCCCATCTTCAAAAAGGGGGAAAAGAAGATCCCAACAATTATCATCCAGTTAGCCTGCCATCAATACCAGGGAAGATTCTAGAGCAGATCATTAAACAGTCTGTGAACATTTAGAAGGCAATGGCATAATCACAAAAAGTCAACATGGGTTTCAGAGAAACAAGTAATGCCAGACTAATCTGATCTCTCTTTTTTTTTTTTTTTTTTGATAAAATGACCAGGTTGGTAGATGAAGGGAACCTTGTGGATATCGCATACCTTGATTTCAGTAAGGCCTTTGAAAAGGTTTCCCATGACATTCTTGCAAACAAGCTTGTAAAATGTGGGCTAGACAAGTTAACTGTTAAATGGATTTGTAATTGGTTGACCGGCCGAACCCAAAGGGTGCTCAGCAGTGGCTCCTCTTCGTCTTGTAAAGATGTGACCAGTGGGGTGCCACAGGGTTCTGTCCTGGGCCCAGTGCTATTCAACATCTTTATCAATGACTTGGATGAGGGAATTAGTGGCATACTTATCAAATTTGCAGATGACACCAAATTAGGAGGAGTAGCTAATACCCTAGAGGACAGGATCAAAATTCAAAATGACCTAGATAGACTGGAGAGCTGGGCCAAAGCTAACAAAATGAAATTCAATACGGAGAAATGTAAAGTACTGCACTTAGGGCGGAAAAATGAAATGCATAGATATAGGATGGGAGAGACGTGGCTAAACGAGACTACGTGCGAAAGGGATCTAGGAGTTCTAGTAGACCACAAGTTGAACACGAGTCAACAGTATGATGGGGCAGCTAAAAAGGCCAATGCGATTTCGGGCTGTATCAACAGAAGTATAGTGTCTAGATCAAGGGAAGTAATAGTGCCGCTCTATTCTGCCTTGGTCAGGCCTCACCTAGAATACTGTGTCCAGTTCTGGGCACCACAATTAAAAAAGGATATTGACAAATTGGAGCATGTCCAGAGAAGGGCAACTAAAATGGTGAAAGGTCTGGAAACCATGCCTTATGAGGAGAGACTTAGGGAGCTGGGTATGTTTAGCCTTGAAAAAAGACGGTTAAGAGGTGATATGATAGCCCTGTTTAAGTATTTGAAGGGATGTCACGCTGAGGATGGAGCAGGCTTGTTTTCTGCTGCTCCAGAGACTGGAACATGGAGCAATGGATGCAAGCTCCAGGAACAGAGATTCCACCTCAACATTAGGAGGAACTTTTTGACAGTAAGAGCTGTTCGGCAGAAGAACACACTCCGTCGGAGCATGGTGGGGTCTCCTTCCTTGGAGGTCTTTAAACAGAGGCTGGATTGCCATCTGTCAGGGATGCTTTGATCAAGATTTCCTGCGTGGCAGGGGTTTGGACTGGATGGCCCTCGTGGTCTTTTCCAACTCTACAATTCTATGATTCTGGCATGGGTCCAGGTAACCTTCAGGATTGCCTCCTCACATACAATCCGCCCCATACACTCAGGTCCTCTGCCAGTCTAGCCCTGGCTGGTTTACTTCAACCAGCCAGGGCTAGACTGGCAACTCTCACCCAGAGGACCTTTTTTGTGAGATGACCCCAGACTGTGGGAAGAGATTCAACAGCTAAACATGCTGTCGGAATTTAAAACAGCACCTATCTCTTCCTGCAGGCCTATCCAGTGGATTTTAAACTATGAATTTTAAATTGGTATCTTAAGTCTATGAATAATTTTAATGATGGTTTTAATCCTGTGTATTTTTATCTGTTTTTAAAAGATTTTATGACATTTATTGTATTGTAATGTATGGGAAGTCAGAGGGCCATCAGATATTGTTGGACTGCAACTCATAGCAGCCCCAGCCTGTGTAGCTAGGAATGTTGGGAGTTGCAGTCCAACAGCATTGCAGAGGATCACATGACTCCCACCCCTGCACTAGGTAGGCCAGCACTCTAGACCAGGATGGGCAAACTTTGGGGGCCTATTCTCAATCCTCAGACCCATCATGAGTTGCACTAGTCCCGGGAAGAAAACATAGTAAGAAGTCCTCTCCTGGTTTTCACAGAAATCTTTTGGGGAGCAAGATAAAACAAGGGGGACAGGCTGCACCTTGTTCTTTCTTTGCAAAGTTACCATTTCTGCAAGACTCTATGATGAAAACCAGCAATTATTGCTTATTTTGTTTTCTGGTGGCCTGGACTTTGCAGGAAGGACTTAGCAGCCACAGAAAAGGCTGTGGTCAGGAGAAGAACTTCTTGGCATATACAGTTCTAACCAATCAAACCAACTACAAGTTAGGGCTGATCTTTTCAACTCTGACAGGCAATCATCACTTCACTGTGAGACTATGGGGCCTGGACTAAGGGTCCTAAATTCCCTAAAGGCACCAGATCCTGTCTGATCTTGGAAGCTAAGCAAGGTCAGCCCTGGTTAGTACTTGGATGGGGAATTGCCAATGAATACCAGATGCTGTAGGCTGTATTTCAGTGGAAGGCACTGGCAAAACCACCTCTAAGTACCCCTTGCCTAAGAAAACCCTATGAAATTCATGAGGTTGCCATTAAGTTGACTGGTGATTTGAAGGCACGCACACATCGCTGGCCTATGGAAGGTTGCAAGCAAACATTCAGAAGAAAATGTTGAATCCTGGTGGCGCAGTGGTTAAATGCCAGCACTGGAAGTCACCACGTTGCAAGTTTGATTCCAGCAGGCTCCAAGGTTCACTCAGCCTTCCATCCTTTCGTAGGTCGGTAAAATGAGTACCCAGCTTGTGGGGGGCAATTAGCTAACACACATTGGAAACTGCTTAACGCAGTGTAGATGTGTACATAGCTATTGCTTATAACAATTTGTAAGCCGCTCTGATAGCCTTGAGGCTGAAGAGCGGGGTATAAATAAATAAATAAATAAATATAAAAATACTTGGGAGATTTTTCCCTCTAGCAACCATGGAAGCTCACCTGATGGGTTCCTCCTTCACTTGGGGCCTTTCACTTTTCCGTAGGACATCCACCACTTTCTGGTGGCCTGCTTCCTCGGCCAGATCCATCGCATCCCGGCCTTGTGTCTCACAAACCCCCACCCAGGCAGCACCACAACTCAGAAGATACCTCACAGCCTCTTCATGGCCAGCATAAGCTGCACACATCATGGCTGTCCAGTAATAGCTATCTCTGTAGTTTACGTCACATCCTTCCTTCTCTACCATGGCCCGCATAGAACTCAGGTTGCCATCTTGGGCAGCTTTCAGGAGCCGATTCCCTTGACGGGAGTCTGTCTGTCTGCTCTGAGCATGAGGAGCCTCTTGTGGGGGCTGGTGGTGTACACGAGGCACCTTCCGTTTCCTCTGCAAGGGTCTCCCATGACCACTTGGAAGCACCAGATTCTCATAGAAGCTGCGAACTGCCTCTCCGGCTGCACTCCCTTCCTCCTGGCTAATAGAAGCATCTCTGCTGCTTTTCTTCTGGACATGGCCATCTCTCCAGAGATCCGATTCTTCCTGAGCACGAGTGAAAGCAATCAACTGGGGACCATGGTTCATGCTGAAGCAGAGTTGGGCTGGCTATAAAATGAGAACTACAACCTAGAGCTTCTCAGCCTGTGGAAAGGAAGAATCAGATTATTGGTTTACATATTACTTAAGGATGCTGTATTTGCTATGGAGAAGGACAGACATGTGTTGTGATTCATGGCAGCAATGTATATAGTATAAGACAACAGAATCCTGATTTCTCATAACCTGTGCTTTCATATTTTCTTTTCAAATAGTGAGACTAGCCTTCATGGCTCTAAAGATACATTGGAAAATATGCATACAATGTTTGTTGATGCCAATAAAAGATGGGAAAGAACCCCAACAGGTAAGGGTGGGGCTTCAGTGGCTGGCATACTTCCTTGCTCCTCTGCATGACTTGAAAACTAGAATAAGGAAAAATAACAAAAATCACAGAAATTGTTGAATGTGCTTATTTTGTAAAAATCATAACCTGTAAGTATACCTATTTGCAGAATGTGAAGTCGAAGGCTTTCACAGCCAGCATCCATAGATTTTCCTTGGTTTTTTTCTGGGCTTTTTTTTAGAACATGGTCTCACAGCCTGGAAAAAAAACAAGGAAAATCTTTTTGCAGAATGTTTGAGTGTGGAGAAATTAGCACAAGAGTACAGTATACACTACCTATGCTCTGTACTAGAAGCACTAAGTGTTGTTGTTTTTTAAAGCTACATTTTGTAAGGCAAAACCTGGTTGATGGTTTATGAAACTACAAACACTCCTTCCCTCCAGGTATTAAGCTCCTTTAGATGCAACTGAAACTCTGGATTGATATGTTAGGATCCTTTTGCCAAACCTAATGCATAATAGAAAATAAGAGAAAGGAGGTGTGCGCTGCCCCATGGCTCTGTATTTCATACACAACTCCATGAACAAAGGTGCAGACCAGACCAATATTAAAAATCGTCCCTTCCCATTTGTAGGGATTAGGGGTGGAGCACCACCGCAAAACTGAAAAAAATGTGAATAAAATAACCCTTCCACAGGGAACACACAGCTTTGTGGCAATTGCCGGGGGGGGGGTCCTCAGCCTTCGTTTCGGGGGGGGGGGGAGCTGAAGCCTGAGCACACCCTCGGCGGCTTGGCGGCCTTCCCCCCGCCCGGAACAAAGGCCTAGGAAACCTCCAGCACTTGCTGTGAAGCCGCACATTCCCAGGGGTGGGGAAGCCAAAGCCCAAACAAACCCCTGGTGGCCTTCCACAAATACACAAACCTGCCAAAGGGAAAGCCATAAATAAGAAGGGATGACTGTAAACAGAAATCAAATTGCATGTTAGTTTTCTATAAATTATTCCACTAGGCAAGAGCCAGGTGCACAGAGCAGCGAAGCTAAACTAAAATCCTGTTCTGTCTAAGCCTGTGTTACTGCATTTCAACAACCTACTTTTGAAAGGGGAAACAGTTTCAATTTTAAAACAATTCAGAGGAAGAATCCCTTGATAATCATCTACCAGAGATTTGTTGCTGTTAACCGCCATCTCTGTTGAGGTCTCAGGTCTTACACGGAAATTGAGAAAATTACTTTTTGGATGACAACTCCCATAATCCCTGGTCATCATGGGCCTGCTGGTTGTGGGGGGGGCGGTTCTCAAGGTTCTAGTCTTTAAAAGTAATTTTAGTTAGATTACGGGGATTTTTAGTACATGTGCCAGGAAACATTTATAGCACCAGAGACAAAATTTCTTCCTCTGTTTGAGTACTCAATAACAATGCCAGCAGTGTAGGAAAAAACAGTTTCAGGTTGTTTAGTTATTTACAAGATATATACAGTTCTCTTCAGTATACAGTTGTCCCTTCAACCTCTCCATTGACGCCCCCTTGTCGTGGGAGAGAGGCTTGCGTACCCTAATGATGTTTTGAGCTATGCTGATGGTGGCGTAAAGCCACCGGTAGGGTCTCTCATGCCAGACAGGTCAAAACCGAAGGGTCTGACAAAGAGCATCAAAGGGCAGGATGGGCTCTCTAGCCTTGTGGCAACCGTCCTAGGAGAAGGAAAACTCTAATCTCAAACCCGGGCAGATGGTGCTCGTCCAACCCTGTAAGGTCAACCATCTAAGAGAAGGAAACTCTAATCAAACCTACGACCCAAGGACCTCGCTGCTATGTCCATGCTTGCAAGGCCACGGCAGATGAACCTTTGATTTAAAGGGTGAGGCCAGTTCTGTGCACGCTGCGCTCCACCAGAAAAAGCACAGGCTCGAAGGACAAATCCAGTTCCAAAAAAGCCCTGTAGCGATAGGCGAGGGACAAAATGGCAGGTGTAAAGATGCACTGGAAGCCGCAGACCCAACCCTGCATGCAGGCGGTTCAGGACATTGGTCGCTCGAGGCTGACCCGGGAGATGACAGTCTTGTTCGGCAGCATCCTGAACGACCAAGCAGCCTTTTTTAAGGAGAGCACTGCTTGCTCCATATGGAGAGGGGCCTAGACCCGGAAACATCACCCAAGGAGACCTTCTGCTGTGCTTTCTGCAACCGGATTTGTTTATCTCGGATTGGCCTTTTTAGTCATCAGCGCGCTTGCAGAAAGTGCGGGATGAGTCCTTCCTGAATCTTCGTTTGCGAAGAAAAGCCAGAGAGAGAGACAGTTGTCCCTTCATATTCACTGGGGTTTGGTTCCAGGACTCCCCATGGTTACCAGAATCTGTGAATACTCAAGTCCCATTATATGCAATGGCATAGCAAAATGGTGTCCCTTATATAAGATGGCAAAATCAAGGTTTGCTTTATGGATTATTATTTTTTTAAGAATATTTTCAAGCCGTGAATACTTAAATCCATGGATACCAAATCTGTGGATATGGAGGGGCAACTGTACAAGTAACTGGTAAGTTTTCTCCAAACTCTTAGTTGAAGAGCTCCACACAAGTCTATTCTTCCCAGTTAGTCCACACAGGGTACTTAACACTGCAAACCATCTTCTTAATGAATAACACAAAGCACCAAAAAAATACACCTTCAAAATAACAAAACCCCAGAGGTCTCTGCCAGGAAGGCTCCTTTTAACCTGTGGGCCTCTATTCAGCTTTCTGAAGCAGCTACACCGTCTCTGGTTGTGCTGAAACAGCCTTACTTGACAGAGCTGATTGGTTTGCGGCTTACTTGTACATCAACAGCACAATACACCAACAACTTTTCCCCACTGCCAGATACCCAAGATGCAGAGCAAATTAACCTCTCTTTTTTGCGTTTTCCCTATTCCAAATAAAATCTCTAGCCAGAGCTAGAGCCCCTCTAGCTGAAAATTGGGGCTGATTCCTTGGTGGAAGAAATTAAATTGAATGAAGCCCGTCCCCCCGCCGCCAGAAGTGGTCTTAAGGCTGAATCCACACTACACAAATAATCCAGTCTGGAACTGGGTTATTTCCCATGGCTCCTTCTTATGGAATCCTGGAATTTGTAATTTGGCAAGGCACCAGCACTCTTTGGCAGAGAAGGCTAAAGACCGTGTAAAACTACAAATCCCAGGATTCCATAGGAAAGAGCTGTGGCAATTAATCCAGTTCAAACCGGTTTATTTGCCATGGCGCCTTCCTATGGAATCCTAGGATTTGTAGTTCGGTGAGGCACCAGCCCTCTTTGGCAGAAAAGGCTAAAGACCTTGTAAAACTGGCAATCCCAGGATTCAATAGGAAGGAGCCATGGCAATGAATCCAGTTCAAACCAGTTTATTTACCATGGCTCCTTCCTATAGAATTCTGGGATGTGTAGTTTGGCGAGGCACCAGCAGTCTTTGGCAGAGAAGGCTAAAGACCTTGTAAAACTACAAATCCCAGGATTCCATCAGAAAGACCCATGGCAATTAATCCAGTTCAAACCGGTTTATTTGCCATGGCTGCTTCCTATGGAATCCTGGGATTTGTAGTTTGGCGAGGCACCAGCCCTCTTTGGCAGAGAAGGCTAAAGACCTTGTAAAACTGCCAATCCCAGGATTCCAAAGGAAAGAGCCATGGCAATTAATCCAGTTTCAAACTGGGTTATTTGTGTAGTGCCTCCCACCCATCCACCCTTTTGAGCAGCCTAACTATCATACCGACCTGCATTCCTCGTAGCCTCGAATACCGGAAGTCCGCCTTACCATAGAGGTTAGAGCAGGCGGAACTTCAGAGCGTCAAGAAAGGAGAGAACCGGAAACTCGTTACAAGAGGGGGCGGGGCAGCCCTCTCCCAGGCAGGCGGGAGGGAAAACCCATAGAGAAAGTGCAAGAGTGGCACATTCCCTCAGTTAGTGTTTAATTGGATTTTTAAACTACTGTATTGTAACCCGCTTTGAATCCCATCTTGGGAGAAAGGCGGGATATAAATCCAATAAATAAAATAGTCCTCCAATACACTCAAGCAGTGGTTCCCAAACTGTGGTCCTCCACCTGTTTTGGACTTCAGTTCCCAGAATCCCTGACTGTCAGCCAAGCTGTCTAAGGCTTCTGGGATGTGTCGTTCAAAACTACAGTACCTGGAAGACCAAAGTTTGGGAACCATTGCATACACTTTTGTTGCTGTTGCGTGCCTTCGTTTCTGGCAAGAGAAGTTTGCCTTTGCCTTCCTCTGAGGCTGAGAGAATGTGACTTGCCCAAGGTCACCCAGTAACTGGACTGGGTGGGGATCCGAACCCTGGTCTCCAGAGTCCTAGTCCAACGCTCAAACCACTACACCATATATACATCATTTCTGACTTCTTAAAGCTACCCTAAGGCGAAGCTATCATTGAGTTTTCTAAGCAGAATTTGTTCAGAGGGGTTCTGCCTTTGCCTTCCTCTGAGGCTGAGAAAGTGTGACTTGCCCAAGATCACCCAGTAGGTTTCCTTGGCTGAGCAGGGATTCAAACCTTGGTCCACAAAATCATAGTCGAACACTCAAACCACTTACACCACACTGTCTCTTGCAAGGCAAATCTATTCACAGGGTTTTCTTGGCAAGAGGGTTTGCCTTCCTCTGAAGCTGAGAGAGTGTGACCAGGGCCGGTTTAAGGCACCAGCGGTGTCAGCATCCGCAGGGGGCCCCATCATTGTTGGGGGCCCTGTAGTAACCCTCCTCCTGCAAAAACATTACTAGTAATAATCTGAATATCCTGTACTGTGAATAGCTTAGGTTGAGTTAGGTTCCATTGACCTGAGATAAACATATGGGGCCCCAAAATAAAGCGTTGCAGGGCCCCCCAAAATTCCTTAAACCGGTCTTGACTGTGACTCACCTGGTGAACTGAGTAGGTGGATTTGAACCATGGTCTCCAGAGTTGTAGTCTAGCACTCAGACCACTACACCACAGGTTTATTAGGCCAAAAGAATGGCACACTTTTCCTCAAATAGGGAAAAAAGTGGGATAGAATTAAAGATGAGGAGGAGGAGGAGGAGGATAAATTTAGAAATGGATATCAATATGTTTTGAAGTAGATAAAATACGCAAGCCATCCTGCTTAGCTGAGATAACAAATGGAAGTTTAAAAAGAACAGAAGATTCAGTTAAATGCCTTGAATAAGAATATGCAAATGTATAAGTAAGATTAACACACACAAGAGGAAAGTGGATTAATGGAACCACTCTTGTTTGGTTTTATTTTATCTTTTTATTATTATTATCATTATTATTTTTATGCATGCATTCCATAAGCTTTCATGATTTTTATATGAACTAACAGATACTCTTTTTCCTTTTGTTGTTGTTATTTTAGTTTTTTAGTCATCAGCGCACTTGCAGAAAGCGCAGGATGAGTCCTTCCTGAATCTTCGTTTGTGAAGAAAAGCCAGAGAGAGTGTTATTTTAGTAAAAATTAAATAATAACAATAACAATATTGTTTAATAATAATAATAAGGAAAAATGGTTACAATTGATAATGAAGGAATTACTCTTTGTTGGTGTTTGTATTTAAGCCCTGTAACGGAATAAAAATTATTTTTAAAAAAGGAATCCAAACTGCTGTATACCATTTGATGCTATATTGTTTAGTCTGTTTGCTATTATGCTAGTGAATATTTGGAGTACAGTACTGGTTAATGAGTTAAATTGGGCCACATGATGCAATATTGGGGACATCCTTATCTGGTTTGAGTAAAAGTAGGTTTTTGGAGAATTGTCATGATCCAAGGATTTTGTTTCTTCTGTATAGAGGGATTAAATCAGCTGGCATTAGAAGCTTGCATTAAAGCTATTTGTGCCTTGGGCTTCAAATAATTTCATTTATGAATAGAATCTTATTATCGTCTGTCTTTGGTAAAAAAAACAAAAAACACACAAACCACGTTTTATTTAGAAATTCTTGATGCTCTTGTGGGAATTGATGCAATTTGGTTTGTACTGATGCAGTACAATACTATTGCAGTTCATCTCTGATCTGTTTACCTTATAAAAATATTCAAGAAGTTATTAATCAAAATTTATATTTTGTAAATGAAATGTTGTTGTTGTTGATGATGATGATGATGATGTTTCTGAACGAAAGGACACCGAGAAGCCACTCTATGGCCATGGGCAGTTTCACATTTCATTACGTGTATCAGAAGTTTAGGGTGCTTAGAGTTCTATATTTTACAAACTCTATAGTTTCACTCACAGGCTTAAAACGGCCTTAGGTCCGAGTTGGTTTGTAAAGCGCATGTGCCGTACCAAGTATCTCAGTAACAGGCGAGAACGCGACGCATGCGCAGTGGTTATACTATAAAAGTGAAGCGAGAGGGTCTGTGACGTTTTAGAAAACATAAGCGCACGCGAGGGCGGGCGGGGCAGAGATTCCTCCTCCCTTCTTGCCTCGTGCGCTTTCCCGCCTTTTCCAGCCTCAGTTCGTAACCGTTTTTGTTTGATGACAGTTGTCCTCATTTGCATATTTCTCCTGCTTCCCTGATAGCTGCCTGGCTTTTCTGCATTTTAGGCGTTTTAATGGGGCTGCATTAATTAAAAGAATAACTGGATTTTACAAAAAAAAAAACACCGCTATGCCCCACCCCACTAAGATATGTATGTAGATAGCTTTTCCTATTGACTTAAATATGTCTTAAATGACCAGAACACAGATAATAACCAAACAATCAGTTGGACCTAAGCCAAATTTATTACAGTTGTCCCTCTGTATCCACAGATTTAAGTATTCACGGATTGAAAATATTCTTTAAAAAATAATAATCTAGAAAGGAAACCTTGATTTTGCCATCTTATATAAGGGACACCATTTTGCTATGCCATTCCATATAATGGGACTTGAGTATTCACGGATTTTGGTATCCACGGGGGGTCCTGGAACCAAACCCCAGTGAATATGAAGGGACAACTGTAGTCAAATTTATTTGTGTGCTGCTTATCATTACTTTTACTGCCGTGAGAGCGGGCTCACAGCAGATGTAGACACGCCATAGTTAAATAATAGACGCTTTGAAATCACTGAAGACTCTTTAAATAAATTAGCATAAGGTACAACTAAAAAGAACTAAACCAATTAGGAATGTTGGGGGTTTTTTTATGAAATAAAATGATGAAACAGGTTTTTATCAAATGTTACTTCCATGGCATTAGCAATAGAGTAAGAGCCCATTGGGTGACCTTGGGCAAGTCACACTCTCTGAGCCTCAGAGGAAGGCAATGGCAAACCTCTGAACAAATCTTGCCAAGAAAACCCTGTGATTATAAGGTTGCCATAAGTCAGAAATTACTTGAAGGCACACAAAAACAAGATTAGAATATGCAGCAATTATTTAGATTTTTATATCCCCCTTTCTGCTTCATGACAGGAATCCAAGGTGGCTAAGAAGAATATTTTTTTAATGAAGTGGTGGTTGTCTGCTGTAGACACTGGCTGAGCCAGAAAATCCCATGTATCCTGAATATTTGTCATATGTTACATGTCTGTTACCTAGCATGTAAATTAATTACTGATCTCTAACTATCCTTTTTCTCCTCCAATTAAACAGGGATGGCTAAACAATAGTGAAAACATTATATGACAGCCATGTTGAGAACTAGCACTGCAGACAGAATGAGCCGGCGAAGCAGCACCAGCATCAGGGATGGTAATTTACAAGAAAGGGGGAAGCAACCTTAGATATTAGAAAGTAGATGTATTCTCATCTTTGGTTCAGAGATGGAGCTCTGGGAACTGGAATAACAATAATATATTTCTCATAAGCATGGCCCCCACATTCTGAAGCGGGCCCCCAGGCCAGGATCTTTGGCAGGCCCCCTACCTACTACTAAGGTTAAGGGCAGCGAGATGCTCTACAGCAGTGGCTCTTAACCTTTTCTTTACCAGGGACCCCCTTTAAATATCTTTTGTTGCCACAGACCCCCATGATTTAACTCAAGATTTAAAACAAACAACAACAACAATAATGCCTGATAAGAATACCTGATAAGAATAATAATGTAATTACACCATCTATGAAACCTTCCCTCAGAGGCATTGGAGGGGGAGGGAAGACTTTTCTCCTGCTTCTTCCTGCCAGCTTGTGGCTGGAGCAGGTTGAATGGCAATGCACAGGCCCAGTCAGCCATTCTGCCTGCTTTTGCCTTGGCTCCCATCACATGTCTGCTCCACTGCAGGGAGGAGGTGGGCCAAGCAACCTTCAAGCTTTGTGGACCCCCTGTGAGGACATCACGGTCCCTGGGGGTCCCCAGACCCCAGATTAAGAACCACTGCTCTACAGGATTAAGGATAAAAATTAAAATAAGTCAGTTTAAATGATGACACCAAAGTAATATTTATATTTATTTTTAAAAATCTAAATGGATTTACATAATAAAAATTTACAATAATATCACGTTGGGTCTCCCTCCTAATCCTGGGCCCCCAGGCTAGAGCCCTGTCAGACCCCCCCCCCAACTCTTGTTGGGGACATGCTCACAAGATCCCAGAAGTGACCCAGTTTCTAGGATCACCCAAGCCTCCTAAGCCCCCCTTGCCCTTCCGTTCATAGCACACATTCCTGGCCTTTACACAGGTGAACACAGAGTATTATTGTGGCAAACTTATGTGTTTCTTTTAGGTCTTGCCTTCTGCTGCTGCTGCTTCCACCACTTCTTGCTAAATACATATTCATGCCTGGTATATAAAAATTAGGAAAAAAGCTAGAACACAGAAGGGAGACTTCCAGAATGATCAGATCTCACATGTATGTCAGCAACCAAAGATCCACAACTTCAGGAATTTGAATTTTGGTGAGGTGCTTCAAATTATCTCTGCTGGAGAGTTCTAGTGTCCCCTGAACTACAGCCCTGCAGCTCTCTAGCAAGCAATTCTCAACACATCTTCTACAGATCCCAGGATTTCATAGGATGGAGCCATGGTCATTAAAGTGGGATCAAACTGCTATAACTGTGCGATGTGGAATACATTATTGGGGGGGGGGATGCCCTCCAAGTCAGGGAAATTGGCATGGGCAGGTAAGATGCCACTGCTGTCTGACAAAGATGCTTCACTCTGGTCCTCACATCCTGATATGACAAGACTTTAGTTGAAGAAGACAAAATGGGGAAGGGGACAGAATCTAGTTTGATTAAAGATATGGAGGGAAGAAAGAGGAAGAAAATTCATTTGGAAATTTTTAACAGAGAGAATCAAGCTATTATGCTTCATAATAGCTTTGCTGTCTCAGATGTGTGTATGTGCCTTCAAGTCACCTGTTGACTTATAGTGATCCCATGAATTTCATAGGGATGTTTTAGGCAAGGAATACTCAGAGATAGTTTTGCCAGTTCCTTTCTCCAAAATAAAGCGTCCAGTGCCTGGTCTTTGTTGGCAGTCTCCCATCCAAGTCCTAACCAGGGCTGACCCTGTTTAGATTCCAAAGTCAGAGAGGATCTGGTGCCTTTAGCAGCAGCAAGAAGCAAGGAAGACTTGCCATCTTGCCAAGGGCAATAAGAAAAAAATCATTGCATTTCTCCCTTCTTCTCCAATTCTGCAACTAAGCTTTCTTTCAGCCCTTTGTTGGGCTCATAAAATGCATATTTGGTTCTCTACTTACTTCCCCTGAACAGTTGCTTCTGAAAATATGGTTGAGGTTTCTCACCCTCTCTCTGCTCCTTCTGCATGGGTTGCTCTTTCTTGCAGCCCATCAAACCTGAGTCTCTCCCCTCACCCCAAGGTTCTCAACCCCTATAATCCACATCCTGCTGAGACCTATAACAAGTTAAGCTCTTTATTCCTCTACCACCTTTTGGGGAGCTGTTAAACACGTCCTTTCCCATCTGCTGTTGCACTGCTTCTCCCCAGATCCCATTTTTATTCCAACAGCTGTGCTTTTAGGGTTTTTCAGAGGAGCTGGGTGAGGACAGTTTGGGATGTTCATCTGACACAGGAGGGGGGAGGTTAAGCCCCGCAATCTGGATCACCTTTTCCCTCCATGATTTGTAAGGAAAAAGTGGGGTTGGGCTATATTTTGGAATTGGCACCAAATCACATCTTTGCTTCTGGATAGTAGTTATGGGTGGGGATACTGGAAGCTCCCGCCCAGCCCAGATTAAGTCTCTCCACACAAGAGCACCACACAAGAATGCCCCCAAATACTCAGGTAGGCATTCACAAATGTTATGTGAAAAGCAGGGGACTCCTTTGTCATTTTAAAGGGAAATAATATCATAGAGTCATGGAGTTGGAAGAGACCTCAAGGGCCATCCAGTCCAACCCCCCGCCATGCAGGAATACACAGTCAAATCATTCCTGACAGGTGGCCATCCTGCCTCTGCTTTAAAAACCTCAAAAGGAGACTCCACCACACTCCCAGGCAGAGCATTCCACGGTCAAACAGCTCTTACTGTCAGGAAGTTCCTTCTAATGTTTAGGTGGAATCTCTTTTCCTGTAGTTTGCTCCATGCCCTAGTCTCTGGAGCAGTAGAAAACAAGCTTCTCCATCTCAATATGACATCCCCTCAAATATTTAAACATGGCTATCATGTCACCTCTCAACCTTCTCTTCCCCAGGCTAAACAAGCCCAGCTCCCTAAGCCTCTCCTCATAGGGCATGGCTTCCAGACCATTAACCATTTTGGTCACCCTCCTCTGGACATGTTCCAGCTTCTCAATATCCTTCCTGAATTGTGGTGCCCAGAACTGGGCCGTTAGCAAGATAGACCAGTGGTTCTTAACCTGTGGTCTGGGGACTCCCAGGGGTCCATAATGTCCTCACAGGGGATCCAGGAAGTCTTGAAAGCTGCTTGGCCCATTTCCTCCCTGCATGGAGTGGCCACGTGTCAGGAGCCAAGGCAAAGGCTGGCTTGGCTTGCACATTGCCATCCAATACGCTCCAGGGAGGAAGCAGGAGAAAAAGTCTTCCCTCCCCCTCCAGTGACTCCGAAAGAAAGTTTAATGGATGGTGTAATTGTATTATTATTACTATACCTCTGGCTTTTCTTCGCAAACGAAGATTCAGGAAGGACTCATCCCGCGCTTTCTGCAAGCGCGCTGATGACTAAAAAGGCCAATCCGAGATAAACAAGTCCGGTTGCAGAAAGCACAGTAGAAGGTCTCCTTGAAGGTATTATTATTATTAGGGCTTTATATCTTGAGTTAAGTCTTGGGAGCCCACAGCAAAGATATTTAAAGGGTCCCTGGTAAAGAAAAGGTTAAGAACCACCGAGATAGACAAAGACTTTCCTTTTTTTTCTAACTACAGAAACTTAGGTGCCCTCACTGGCTGGCTGGGAGTAGTAGTTTCAGAGTTGACCCGTGGCTTTCGAAGCTGCTGGGGCTTAAAGGTCACTTGAACTACACTTCCCAGCGTGCTCCGCAGCCTGGCCAGTTCCTTTGCCGTTGCCTTCTGGGGCTTGTAGTTCCCCCTTTCCTGCCTGCCGGCTTCTTCCCGACGCTGAAGTACTACAATCCCGTGATGCCTCCCTCCTTAGCGGCGGCCGTCAGCGCCTGCGCGGTTGAAGCTGGCCGAGGCCTTAAGAGGTCCGAAGCTGGTGCCCACCCCGTGTCCCTCTCCTTGAGGCAGTTTTGCCCCCTGGGGTGAGTCCCTGGGGCGTAGGGTTGGGGAGTTACTCTGCAGAGGATAAAGAGGAGGAATCCCTGGCAGTGGAGCCGCCTCTGCAAGGTTAAGGGGGACGAGGGGCTTGTGCCGGGGGTTTTTAAAAGGAGGGGAAATGGGAAGGGGGCGAAGAGTTGTGTCGTCCCATGTATTTTTTTTGCAAAAGGGCAGAGTACGACCAGAGGTTAAACTGCACTGCGAAGGGGATTCTTCCTAGTCCCAAGGAGGAAGAAGGTTTGGGGGTTCTCTATCTTTGGTTCCTGTGTGGAGACACAAGGAAGCTTTTTTCTCCCATGGCGGTGCATGCTGGGAGAAGCAACTGAATGTCCCACCTGTGAAGCAGGTCTGCAGGGGGAAGCATTTCACGAAGTACAGTTGTCCCTTCATATTCGCTGGCGTTTGGTTCCAGGACTTCCCGTGGATACCAAAATCCGTGAATACTCAAGTCCCATTCTATGCAATGGCATAGCAAAATGGTGTCCCTTATAGAAGATGGCAAAATCAAGGATTATTGGATTAATTTTGGATTATTATTTTTTAAGAATATATCAAGCCGTGAATACTTAAATCCGTGGATACCAAATCCGAGGATATGGGGAGGGGGGAACAACTGTTATTTACCGGATAAGCAGGGAGAGTCGGTGGGTGAGTGATGGTGCAAGTCAGGATGCTTCTGTCTCTCTCTGTCTCCAGAGGACGGGAAGATGAGTAGCTCTGAAGAGGTATCTTGGATTTCCTGGTTCTGTGGCTTGCGTGGCAATGAGTTCTTCTGTGAGGTGAGTGGGGAAGAAGTACTCGCACAAGGTGTGTCTTGGGCTGGGAAGCCAGAAGTGTGTCTTTTCTAGATTCTAGTATGTAGAGCCTAGAACATGCAGGGAAGAAAAGGTTGGCTTTGGACCAGGATCCCTATATCTCCTGGGAGGAGGAGAATCTCACAAGTTACTTAAAATTCTGGCGTATTCTAGGAAATACTTATTTGGTAGAAGTTCTTGAGTCTGAGGGGATATGAGAAGTTATGCTGGCTATTCTGGTTCGTTTTGGGGTTTGGCATCTGTATTTCTTTCCTAGGTGGATGAAGACTACATCCAAGACAAGTTCAACTTAACTGGTCTCAATGAGCAAGTTCCCCACTATCGCCAAGCTTTGGATATGATTCTCGACTTGGAACCTGGTCAGTGATGGCATTTCTTGGGGTACTGAATTTGGTTGCATCTTGAATATCCTGATATCCATGCAGTATGGAACTAACTGTTTCCCCTGTTCAGGTACTTGGCATCTGTGGGTCTCAGAGGCATGATGGGGCTTCTTCAAAAGCTCCAGCACAGCTATGCCTCCACATCCTTATGTGTGTGCTTGCCATGCCCCCCACCTTTGCTGATGCAGGGTTGACATCATTCTTAAGTTAGAGCTGTGCATGGAGAGATGTATGTCTGGAATGTGTGTGATCCATGTTCATGTCAATATTTGGTGGCAGAGCCAGCTGAGTACGTTCCTGAAAGCTCATTTACTTGCTTAGCACCTGCAAATACAGAATGTCTGAACAGAGTTTCAAAGGTGTAAAACACAGGGTGTGCAGAGCCAGAAACAGAAACATGATAAGTGGTGGCTACATATGTCTGACGGAGTGGGCACTTTTACCAGCCTAGGATTTATTGTATGTATTTTGCAATTGCTAGTCTCTAGGTGCCCTTTTGTGACACAGTGAGAAAAGGCATGGGAAGCACATTATTAGCTGCTTGGCAGTTGACTACCACACTAAAACGATCCAGTCACTTACTTTGTATGTGTGTGTCTTTATAATCTGTATGTACATTAGTGTACACAGCATTCAGAATTTCAAGTGCTGTCTATGACTTTCTGCTCTGACGTTAGTTTTTGTGGAATTAGAAGTAAAGATTTTGACGCTTCTTAAAGAATACTGTAGTAGTTAAGAATTTTGAAGGAGGAGGAATGATACAAATTTATTGGTCTAGTTACATTTCCTGTATTGTATTGTATTAGGAAGTTGTATTGTATTGTATTGTATTGTATTAGGAAGTTCATAATCTTGTATTATATTGTGCTGTATTGGTTTGCTTATATTCCAGCCTTTCTCAGAAAGCTAGGACTTGTGTTTTTCAGCTACAAAGTAGAATTTTTAATCACTTCAGAAATGAGATGTCTGATGAGTATTTTATTTTACTCAGCTTACATTCTCTTTTTTCCACCTGACAAATGCCTGTTTTCATGTACAGTATTTGAGAAATGCTGTAGATGTCTCTGTATCTGAGAAGCAATGGTTTCTGCTGTTTGTTTCTCAAATATACTATACATCTGACAAAATGAGTAAATATGTTTTTGTCATTAGATCATATTGTTTATTATTAGCATTGTGGTATACCATTGTGTTACAAACTCTTCATCTCAAATGTTTTTTCAGTGATGTACTAGCGTAAATTCTGTAGGGACTTTATTCCTGTCAATGTTGCTGTGGCAATTTCCTGGAAGCAGCTCTGTTGCCAGATAAAATATGTTAAATTTTTAAAATATTACTAGTTATGGAAAGTGGTGTATAAAGTGATTAAACAATGTGGCATGTAATTTTTTGTTTATATGGCATTGTTCTAAGACAGTCTATTTTTCCTTTATGTGCTTCTGACTTCTGCCTTTCCTTTTGCAGATGAAGAGCTTGAGGACAATCCTAATCAGAGTGACTTGATTGAGCAGGCAGCTGAAATGCTCTATGGGCTCATCCATGCCCGCTATATCCTCACAAACCGTGGCATTGCGCAAATGGTAAGTGTCTTTACTGTTCTATAGGTAGTCCCCATATGATGTATTCCTAAATGCTCTGAGGCAGCCACTCCCAGACCAGAGGCAATGAAACTGAAGAGGCAAGGGCCCTTCAACCCCTGTCACAATATTCTCTTGAAGGCTAGTTTAGCTGACCAATCCAAAGGGAGATCTGGTTCTTCAGATCAAGCTCCTGAACCAACATGTAGTATTTAGCCTTATGTCATTTCCACTTTGCAGAGTCTTGTTTCTATTGCTGACAGTTTTGCCCTTCTTCCTAGCTTGAAAAATACCAGCAAGGAGACTTTGGCTACTGTCCTCGAGTTTATTGTGAAAACCAGCCCATGCTGCCCATCGGTGAGTATATGTGTGGACTAAAGAGGACGGAGTTGGGAGCTACTGGAAGGGGTGTAAAGTTGAAATGCATTCCAGAATTACTTAGGAATTCAAGAAGCATCAAGTGAATGAGAAAACGTAATAGGAATGATTAAGATTTAGGAGATTTTCACACAGACAATTTGTCCCATTACACGCACAGACAGGGTCACTGAAAGAGTTTTCTTTCAGATGATGTTCACCCTGTTCCATGCCCTAAGTGTCACTGTTCTCTTTTCTCCCCGTGATATAGTATTCATGGGGAGAAGTCATTAAACACTTGGTTCCGTTTCTGTAACGGATCATGGGTGTGCGAATAGGAGCCCCGTCCCTGTTCTGGAATGACAGGACGGGGGAGGAGCTCCCTGGCAAGCACTTCCTGCCACCAACGGGACAGCCAGGTAAGTGCCACCCTTCCCCACCCCTCCCCGGGTTCCTTGTTTTTATTTTGTTTTTTAATTTATTTTTTCATTTTGTTTTGTGATTTGACAGCTGGGGGGGGGTTAAGTTTGAATTCCCCTTCCGCTCATTCTCTCACGAGAACGAGCGGGATTTCAGCCAGCTGGTCATAAAGGCAGCCTTACAACAGCTGCATTTATGGCTGGCTGGCAAGGAGGCAGGGAGCCTGTTCCTGCAGCAGAATGGAGGTAAGTGTGTGAACATTTACCTCCATTCCGTTGCAGTAATTGGAGAGGCGCTTGTGGGACAGAAACGGGGCTTTTGGCCCCGATGTGAAAATCTCCATAATATTGGGGAGATTTGTAACTGTTTTTCAGTTACACTGTTGAATCAGCTGTTTAAAAAGCTTATCAAGAGCTACAGCTTGGGGCTGATGCAGTTGAAGCAGTGCTGGTGGTTTCATTTCCAGAAGCCCACATATCCTGACTTCTCTGAAACATTTCACCTCTAACTTTTTATTTTTCTTCTCTCTTAGGCTTATCTGATATCCCAGGCGAAGCCATGGTCAAACTGTACTGCCCTAAGTGCATGGATGTCTATACTCCCAAATCTTCCCGCCACCATCATACAGATGGGGCCTATTTTGGGACTGGCTTCCCTCACATGTTGTTCATGGTGCACCCCGAGTATCGGCCGAAGCGGCCAGCCAACCAGTTTGTGCCCAGGTAAGGCCTTTTCAGAAGGTGTCAGGTGTACATGCTCCAGAAGAATATGGAGAATAGAGGTTTAGGCCTGCCTTTTGTGCTGTGAAACTTGGCTGCCCCAGCCTAGGTTTTTCACTATTACTTTCATTATTTGCTTGTTATACATATTCTCACCAACTAAGCTGCATGGGGATCAGACAGCAAACCACTATGTCACTGGTGTTGCTAATATTTCTCTATACACTTTGGCCAAGAAGAATCCATAGCCCTTGACAATCCCCTCAGTGCTAAAAGAGAGAATGTATCCAAGTACTTGAGATTGATGAGAAATCTGGGGTATCCTCTCGAAGTTCATCGTAATCCTTTAGGCTGGATGAAGGTGAGCAATCTTAGGTTAAATCCAATCAAACAGAGGTGCTATATCTGTAGAAAGTCTGACTTGGGATTGGGGTTCAACCTCTTCTGAGATATGTGTTCCCTTTGAAATATCAGGTCTAATTTGGAATACATTTTGCTCTCACCCTGTGAGAATTTTCAGGTGGTAGCAGCAGCAAGTATGATTGCACAACTGCATGTATGATTGCACAACTGCATGTGTACCAGCTGTGACTTTTTCCTGATTTTGGTCTACTTTGACAACAGTTTTCTGTACCTTGGTTATTTCACACTTGGACTACTGCATCACAGTCTACAAAGGCTAAGTCTCAGAGAAGCTTCAGTTGGTGCAAAATGATGCAAACTGCTAGCTGGTGCCCAGTGCTGAGATTCTATTACACCAATATTAAAAGACCTGAACTGGTTGTCAGTTGTTTTCTGGGCTCAATTCAAAGTACCAGGTTGTAGCCTTTATAAAGCTTGGCTGTATAAGAGACTACCTGTATCATTATGAGCGTATCCAGTTGTCAAGAGCTGTTAGAAAGGTATACTATTGCTCTCAGAGACCCTTTGTTGAGCATGCAGGAAAGGTTTTTTCTTATTGGTCCCAGATTGTGAAATACACTCCTTCCAAAACTATAATTGCATGCTGTCTCTCGCTCACTCTCCCCTTTCAGAAAAAGTGGTAAGACCCTACTCATAACCTAGCTTACGAAATTATTTTTAGTATGCTTTTTTCTTAACTGTTTAATAGGTTTGTGGAAGGTTAGATTTGTTGTGCATCACCTTGCTGGCTTTTGGTCAGAATGAAACATAGAGAAATTAAGAATGATGGAAAGGAAGCTTAAAAGCAGTTCTGCCTTTTGACTGGGCCACTTTCAGCCAATTCATTAACATCTCTTCTAATGTTCAAATTCTAAGATGACCTAGAGGCTACTGCATCAATGTGTCAGCTTCTGGTGTCTGCCTCCCTTTAGTAGTGAGAAGGCTGAGAGGCATCTTGCTCTGTATTGTGTTGCAGATGATCTGTCCTGCTTCCTAAGAATTAATTTGGAACTGTTGCGGGTGAGGCTTAGTGAAACAACCTTCATTCAGTGTGGTGTGTGCTGCCTCTGAGCCCTGGTGGCGCAGTGGTTAAATGCCAGTACTGCAAGCCACAAGGTTATGAGTTCAATTCCACAGGGCTCCAAGGGTGACTCAGCCTTCCATCCTTCTGTAGGTCAGTAAAATGAGTACCCAGGTTGTTGGGGGCAATTAGCTAAAAAATATTGTAAACCACTTAGGGAGTGCTTCAGCACTGATAAGTGCTATACAGTCATCCCTTCCCATTTGCAGAGGTTTGACAGAGCACCACTGCGAAACTGAAAAAAAGCAAATCAATTAAGCCCCCCCCAGGAACATCTGGCTTTGTGGCGAGCGGTGAGGGCTTCCTCGGCCTTCGTTCCCAGGGGTTGGGTGAGCGAAAGCTGAAGCAAACCCACAGTGGCTTTGCGACCAGCATGGGCTTGGGTTTGTTTGGGCTTTGGCAGCCCCCGCCACAGGTAACAGGCAGCTTCGTTGCCAGTGCTGGAGGTTTCCTCCGTCTTGTTCCCTGTGGGGCCAGGGGTGGAAGCCGAAACCCAAGCAAACCCTCAGGGTTTGTGGCCAGTGCAGGGGTTTGCTCACACTTCAGTCCCCCCCCCAGGGAACGGAAGCGGAGGAAAACCGTGATGCTGGCCACAAAGCCGCGCATTCCCTGTGGCAGGGGGAGTCAAAACCTGATTACACACCCCAGTGGCTTTCCACGAATACACAGAACCACAAAAGGAAAAGCCTCAATGCTAATGCTATGTTTTTGCTTGTCCCTAAGCTTATATAGCCTTGGGCATGTTGAAGGGCACCCCTTTAACTATTTTCTGAGCATGACTTTGGGAAGTTGCACAGAACCAATCTACACTTTCATGTGCAAATGTCTCTGTTTACAGATGTTGTGGAACTGTAGTTGGCTATTCTTGTTCTCAAGATAGAGCAGGGCTTAATTTCAGTGGCCATAAATGTTTCCAGTTTTTTTCTTTGTCAACAATGTAATGGAGTGTGCGGCAGGTTTTCTCATTTTAGTCTTCTTGGGAAGAGCATTTAGCATTGATTTATGAATTAGCTCTACAGAATATATTTTCTTTCACTTGAATCACAGCACCCTAGTCACTAGAGATCAAGAATGTACCTTTATTTTAATTTAATTTTGGCTGCCATTGGAACTCTTTTTCCCCTCCAGAAGGTTTACAGTATCAGCCTCGCTCCCACTTCTTATAGTCAAGTCTGAGACTTTTCTTACATTGATCTGAGACTCACCTCTGTAATTAATATGTTCCTAATAGGCATTTATTTTGGAATCCAGCAAAATCTATGCCTATTTTTAACTAAAATATTTGGTGGCTATTGGAGGAGGCCTTTCCAGACTTCCTTCTCATTGCTATTTTAACCCCTCCACTTTTCTATTTCAGACTTTATGGATTCAAGATCCACCCTATGGCTTACCAGCTGCAGCTTCAGGCCGCCAGCAATTTCAAGAGCCCAGTCAAAACTATCCGTTGATCCTCTGCGTCCAGATGCCCAGGGTCCTGCTCTGATAACCCCCTTTATTCCAGTCAGGGCTGCTTATACTTTCATTTGGTGATGTCCCCTGTGGACTATTCTTTGTCACCCTCCAGCCTGATTTTTAGTCTCATTTTTCTGGTGTGTGGTTTAAATTAATATCAATTTCTGTTAATTCCCCAAAACACAGACTGTGACACAGAAATTCAGCAACCAACTCAATTGTCATGATTTTGTGGGGCTTTTTTTTTTCCTTTTTAAAAAATAAAATACATTAAAAATGTAAAATGAAATCTTGAAATTTTTTTTACTGCTCTATGTGGGAGAAACAACACATTAAAAAAGAAAAAATCTGATAATTATTGTGGAAATGCCTCACTAGTGTACCAAGTGAGAAACATTCAACTTTAAATTATTCTAGTACACACATAGATTCTACATGTACAGATGTTATTCACCACTCCTGTGGTAAACAATATTACATTCTACTTATTCTGTGATAACATTCAGCTCTAATCATAGTCAGTGAGTAGAATCCATGGAGCCAGTCCCTTAATTATCACTAAATGTGTTTTTGGAAGCACAGGCTGGACAAATGCTGTGTTGGGACTAATTTGGGCTTTGGTACGATTACCAGTAAGCTGAAACTTGGAAAAACATTGTGTTTCATTGGAAGGGGAATCACAGTTATCTCACCTAATCTGAGCTCCTAGATGCTCGGAGAGCAGACCGTTCATTGAAAATGTGAATCAGAATTACTTTTGCAAAGGAGTTGTAGTGTAGAGCATGATTACCAATACCTGACTTTGTTTGTGGTCTCCTGGTTTACTGAGAAGCTTAATTCACAATGCAGAAACCTAATCATAACCTAAACTATTCCATTAACTTTAGAGCACCAGATTTTAGAGTGATTCTTCACACAGCAGATTGTATGCAGAACAGATGAGCTCCATAAAGGGTCTTCCAATAGCCTGCAGTGGTTTTACTTTTAGTTACGCTCTATGCTTTCTGCTGTTTGCTGCCACTTGACCCATTGTTTCTGGCTGTCCTTTCCCAGACGGTGTCTCTTAAGTCCTTACCACACACCAAATTAAAGTGGCAGGGCAGTCGGAAGGTTCTACTTTCCGTGCTGCCTTACTGCACGACATAATCATTCTTCCACTGTTCTGCTGTTCCAGTCCCATGGGAGATTGAGGTAAAACCATGTCTTTTTGCTAACGGATTTTTTCTATGGGACCAGAACGGAAGAATGATGACATTGTGCAGAAAGGCACAATGGTGTGCAGTAAACCTGTGTGTGATGCTTCTGTTGTTTTTTCTTAATTGTGTTTTCTTAATTGCTGGTCCATAGATGCAGATATGGTAGCATGTTGCCTCCAGGCATGGTTAGAAATCCTAAAGTGTTCCTCAGCTTTCTTTTTCCTCCACGGTCACAGAGCTGCTGCTCTTAGGGCCTATCTACACTGCAACGTTACAGCCAGAAGCAAAGGAGGGAGGCTTTGATGCAAATGTGAAGGATAGATCTTTCCTTGCTGTCGTCTTGGATGTGGCGGAGATGGGAGAGTTCCAATATCAAATTAACAGAGCAAAGATTATTCTGACCGGGGCAGAATACCTGCACCAAAAATTTGACAGAAAAATCCCACCCCCACAAGCCCTGTTATTAAAAACCATGGAAACATTTGATCCCTTATTTTTAGCCTGTGGGTAGTCATCTTAGCAGCTTAGCAAGGTTCTTTCTTTGGCAAACCATTTTGAATGCGCTCTCCCTACGACCTACAGTGAACAAAGGCTGCTGCGTGAATGGGTTGAACTTTAAAATGTTGCCAAGAACTGTTCATTTTCAGTGTTGTGCAAGAAAGCTGTTGCTGAGAACCAAAAGCTTCCTTTGATGAATAAACTTGCGTCCATCTCAGCATGTATGCATACCTCTATAGGAAGCTGCAAACGTGGGTTTGTCATTATGAAAATGATAAGAACGTATGGGAGACTCAAGCTTTCAAATGAAGTGGCAAACTCTTGTGATGGTGGCAGTTAATGGCGTGGCAGTACCAGAATTTGACCCACTGCCTGCAATTGAGCACTGGTACTTAACATCTTCAGGTCAACACTGTTGATCTTTTGACTGTTGCCTTTAAGCGCATCACTGATACAATGCTGCATGGGGCAGGGTATTGTTTTGATACTAAATGTGAAGCACTAATAAGTGTCTAAAGACCTACAAAGAACATTAAACAGGTTAAAATGGTGCAGCCCTTCAGATATAACTGCATCTCCCAGCATTCCTCACTATAAGCCTTAAAAGGAACTTCTTGACAGTAAGAGCAGTTCAGTAATGAAACCCATTGCCTAGAGAGGTGGTGGGTCTCCTTCTCTAGACAGCTTTCTGCTGGAGATGCTCTTCAGTGGTTCTCAACCTGTGGGTCCCCAGATGTTGTTGGACTACAGTTCCCAGAATCCCTCACTATTGGTTTTGCTGTCTGGAGTTTCTGTAAACTTGTCCAACAACATCTGGGGACCCACAGGTTGAGTTAGCTGCAGATCCTGCACTGAGTGGACTTGATGGCCCCTGAGGCCCTTTCCAACTCTATGATTCTATGGTGCTCACCAACAATTTCCCTTCAGTTAGGGCGGCAAATGTTGCTTATCTGTCACCTCAGACCTACCACCTAGTGGCAAATTCAGAAAATCAAGGTAGAAAACAAAAGCAAGAGACAGACACCTATCTGCTTTCATGTTTGACTTCAAGCAGCATTTATTAGCATCAGCACTGTCTTGTTACTACATGTCAAGAAGAAAGTGTTTGGCTTTGGTATCCCTGTCAACAACAGCCTCATTCATAGTGTTGTCACATGTTGAAGTTGACTTGACAGCAGTTAACAGCAACAACAACAAACATAACGTCCTTTCTTGGGGTGGGGGGAGCCACAGATCCCAGGCTCTCTCCGTGCAAGAGCCTCAGAACCTCTCATTTCATTGTGAGGGGTGAGGGGTGTGCACTGGGCCAGCCCTATCATTAGGGAGGGTGAGATGGGCATCTTAGGCAATAGATGCCCTGGTGGCACAGTGGTTAAATGCCAGTATTGCAAGTCACCATGTTGCAAGTTCAATTCCAGTAGGCTCTAAGGTTCACTCAGTCTTCCATCCTTTTGTAGGTCGGTAAGGTGGTAGATGTGTAAATTGCTATTGCTTAAAACAATTTGTAAGCCACTCTGATAGCCTTGTGGCTGAAGAGTGGGGTATAAATAAATAAATAGATTTTCATAATCAGGCAGCAAATTCTTTGTTATATCAATGAGATATTGGTGAATCAGATAGGGGAAGGTGCTTGGGGGGTGTAATTTAGGCATTTATTATTTAATTATTGCATTATTTTTATGAAATTTTATCAGGCAACAAAATATCTTGGCATGATTCCCAAGAGGCAATATGATTTACTTAACCATTTACCCAACCTGGCATATGAAATTACAGTACTGGTTTTGCAAAATCCCTGTGGTCTGCCACCCACCCTCCTTGGTTCAGCCAAATGACTTCTTGTTGTTATGTTGTTGTTACTTCTTTCCCACCTCTCCCAATGGATCAAGGCAGGGGAAAACAACTGATTAACATACAACATATAACATCTATTAAAAACATGCATCTATTAAATTGCATAACACCAGTTTAAAAGAACAAATATGATAAAAACCTATTAAAACCATTCATCCATATTTAAAATTCATAGTTTAAAGTTCACAATTTAAAAATCATCTGGATAGGCCTGTTGGAAGATATTGGTCTTTAATGCTGTTTTAAATTCAGACAGCATATTCCATTGTCAAATCTCTTCCAGCAGGCCATTCCACAGTCTGGGGGTGGCTGATGAAAAAGGTCCTCTGGGTGACCGTTGCCAACCGAGTCCTGGCTGGTTGACGTAAATGTCTCCCAGAGGACCTGAGTGTACAAGGTGGAGTATATGGGAGAAGGCGATCCTGCAGGTAACCTGGATCCAAACTATGTAGGGCTTTAAAGGTAATAACCAACACTTTGTACCTTAGATTTTCCTTGTTTTTTTCCCCAGGCTTTGAGGCCATGTTCTGGAAGAGTTTATTCCTGACGTTTTGCCTGCATCTGTGGCTGGCATCTTCAGAGAATGGTCAGGAATAAACGTCAGGAATAAACTCTTCCAGAACACGGCCTCACAGCCCGGAAATAACCCAAGGAAAATCTATAGATGCCAGCTGTGAAAGCCTTCAACTTCACTTTGTACCTTGCCTGGAAAGTATCAGTCTATTCTGCTTGGGACTAACCAACAGGATCCCAGCCACTGTCTCTCTCAGCCTGACCTACCTACCTCACAGGGTTGTTGTGAGAAGAAATTGGTGTTTGCATAAAGAACAGAGTTATCAAAAACTTTGATATCAAAAGGGAGGATATCAAAAGAAAGGGTAACAACTTCTGACCAGAGACATTTCTGTCTCAACTACTTCCTTAATATCATGATTTCCTGAGTGGTAGGGGGTTGGACTGGATGGCCCTTGTGGTCTCTTCCAACTCTACAATTCTATGATTCTACTTGAGATATTAATAGGAGGGGGAGGAATCATAGAACCATAGAATCATAGAGTTAGAAGAGACCTCAAGGGCCATCCAGTCCAACCTCCTGCCATGCAGGAAGAAAAGTAACAAGAGGAGAGAAGTAGCAAAAAGTAACGTTTATCTTCCGAATGAAAGTAGAAGAGGTGTCCACTGCTGAGAATACTTAATCCCTCCCAGCATTTTGCCTCTGTAGCTCCAGCCAAAAGGCAGCCAATCACCAACGTTTCTCTCCAGATAGCCAATCACAATTGCGAAGCTGGACAACGCTACTAGGAGGGACTGCTGCAAGGCAGGTGGGATTTGTAGTCCTCCTGATTCCCCATTGGTCAGTGGCTATCGCTGCAACCGGGTCATCTGAGTTATCATCAAGAGGGATTATGGGTGTAATAGTCAAAAGGGATTTTTAGTCCTTTACCATGAATAATATGAAGACCTCTAGGGAGGATAAAGCTTGGAAAAAAATACTACAGCTCGTAGAGTGGCTTTCCTTGTAGTCTGAAAACATAATTTCCCTAAACTCTGCACAATGCAGAGGGGTTGGGCTTATAGTAGGGTTAGGAGGAGCGAAAGGATCTTTTGCAAGATCACTGTTGGATGGTCATCAGCCCACCTGCAGGGATGCCCTTGTCTATTGGATTAAATAGCTGATCAGAGTTTTTATCTCTGACTGGCAAGGAAGAAATACAGGACCTGCTCCTTGAAGACTATTTAAAGTCTGGGGTGGAGGATCGTAGGAGCTGTTAAGAGGCTTTGTGTATGTTTGCACCGGCTGCTTTGGGAAGGTGTATTAATGGCACTGGTGAGTTTATGCCCTAGTTTTGGATTAAGCCATTGTGGGGCACAAAACCTGGGGCTCTGTATGGGGAGCTCAAAGAGGATTGCTGCTGTTTTTATTCCTTATGTCTAAATTATGAAGGGCTGTCTGTGAGTTGTGTATAATTAGCTAACACACATTGGAAATTGCTTAATGCTGTTTAGATGTGTAAATTGCTATTGCTTAAAAGAATTTGTAAGCCGCTCTGATAGCCTTGTGGCTGAAGAGTGGGGTATAAATAAATAAATACTGTAATATACTAGATTATACTATAATTGTTTTTAGCTGAGGTGTTTTTAGTGTGTCTTACTGTAGAGTTGAAACAAGTGTAGCATACAGTTGTCCCTTCATATTTGCTGGGGTTTGGTTCCAGGACCCTCTGTGGATACCAAAATCCATGGCTACAAATACTCAAGTCCCATTATATGCAATGGCAGAGCAAAATGGTGTCCCTTATATAAGATGGCAAAATCAAGGTTTGCTTTTTAGAGTATTGTTTTTCGGGGGAAAAATATTTTCAAGCCGTGAATACTTAAATCCGTGGATACCAAATCTGTGGATACGGAGGGACGACTATATTTACAAAGCATGGGTACCACATACCTAACATAAGTCCTTTTCCAAAAGATATTAATAGCCTAATTCAATCAGTGTTCAGAAGGATACCACACTGAGCTTGATGGAGTTTACTCCTGTGTAAACTGCCCTTTGGGATTTTCCAGTTTGGCCAAGAAAAGAAGTAAGGAAACAAATTTTGTTGTGGCACAAATCAGGAATAGAGAACATGTACTGTACCTCATTTACACTTTTTTGTATTAGAATTTATGTTTTAATATGGTATTAGAATTTATAGTTTTCTCTGTGTGTTTTTATATAGGCTAATAGCTGCCCTGCGGTTATGTAAGGGAGGTGGGATTTACAGGATAATAGCAGTGTATCAGTATTAATAAGAGAGAGCCACCATGGTGTAGTGGCTTGTGTGTTGGACTAGGACATCCAGGAGACCAGGGTTTGAATTCCATGGAAACCCACTGGTGATCCATTGGGCAGGTCACACTCTCTCAGCCTCAGAGGAAGGCCATGGCAAACCCTCTGTGAACAAACCTTGCCAAGAAAACCCCATGATAGATTCGCCTTAGGGTCATCATAGTTCAGAAACTACTTGAAGGCACACAACAACAAGTTAGTAATAGCCAGCATGGTAAAGTCACTGCGGTAGTGTGAGTGTTGGACTGGGACTCTGGAACACCAGGATTCAAAAACTTGCTCAGCTGTGGTAACCCACTAAGTAATATTGGATAGTTTATAGCAGTGGTTCTTAACCTGGGGCCTGGGGACCCCACACTGTCTGCAATGTCCTCACAAGGGGTTCGTGAAGGCTTGAAGGCTGCTTGGCCCACCTTCTCCCTACAGTGGAGCGGCCATGTGGCAGGAACCAAGGCAAAGACTGGCTGGCTGGCTTGGCCTGCACATTGCCATTCAATCCGCTCCAGCCACAACCTTGCAGGAAGATGCAAGAGAAAAGTCTTGCCTCCCCCTCCAGTGCCTCTGAGGGAAGGTTTAATGGATTTTTTATTTTATTTTATTTTATTTTTATTTATTTATTTACTTATACCCCGCTCTTCAGCCTCAAGGCTATCAGAGTGGCTTACAAATTGTTTTAAGCAATAGCTATTTACACATCTACACTGCATTAAGCAGTAGATGGTATAATTGTATTATTATTATTATCAGATATTGTTGTGGTTGTTGTTGTTTTAAATCTTGAGTTAAGCCTTGGGGGGTCTACAGCAACAAAAGATACTTGAAGGGGGTCCCTGGTAAAGAAAAGATTAAGAGCCACTGGTTTATAGTCTTTCAGCCAAGAGGCAAGCTTCCTCTGAATAAATCTTGTCAAGGCAAATTCTTGCCATAAACCAGAGTTGACTTGAAGCGACATAACAAAAACTCAGTGATGCTATCAGTTTATTACACCCCAGTCCTCAACTTTCTTGCTAGGAGCAAAAAGCAGCATGTGTATGCCTCTTCCCCACATTTATCCTCCCAACAACCCTGTAAGGTAGATTAGGCTGAGTGACAGTAACTAGTTCAAGGTTCCTCAGTAAACCTCATGGCCCAAGTTGGGACTTGAACCCTGGTCTGCATTGTGTGGACAGTGGTAGGTAGCAGTAAGAAGTCATAATGGCTAATGAGGTATTCTGCTCTTGTATCTTTCCTTCCCTTTTTAGAAACTGGTTTCCCACTCTAAGATAAAGTCTGGGGAATGCATCAAAGTAAAAGGCAAAGTGTCACCAGAGGCCACAAGGTTTGTATTCATGATGTTGGAGGTTTTAGTAGAAGAGAGCTTAGCAAAAATGAAGACTGTCTGGTTCAATGACTCCAAAATAACCCTCTAGACCAGCCTTTCTCAACCTTTTTATCCTGGAAGAATCCTTGAAAAAAAATTTAGGTCTCAGGGACCCCTCCATAAATTTTATTCTATATACAGCTATTGCTCCCCCCCCCCAATCACAATCTCTTGAGGAACCCCTAGCAACCTCTTGGGGAACCCTAGGCTTCCAGGGAACCCTGGTTGAGAAACACTGCTCTAGACCCTCTATAATGAAACTGCTGTAGACCTTTTGTACAGCAAACAGGCATAACTTGAAAAGTGGGCTTAAATGAGTTCAAACCTACACTTTCCTTCTAGCACTTTTTTATCTATACAACACACTGGCTCTGAATCAGAACTTAAAAGTAATGAGTTAACTTCCTGCAAAAATTATTTGCGGGGTGCAGAGGAAACAGCATGGAATGAAGTTGCATTTCAAAAGTCATGTAACCCATGGGAATGATGTGATATAGAAATGAAAATAACATTTTCGGGTTACTTTCTCTTTTTTAAAATATTTTTTTATTTGATTACTTTCTAGCATTACTTTAAAAATTGTATTTTTAGGCATGTTTAGATGCACTTTGAGTATAATTTCTCAAGCTTCATGCCATTGTCCTAGTAATCCTGAGTATTTTTGTTTTCAAAGGGGTAGAAAAGTAATGCAGTTGTCACTCTTTGGGCTCATGCAGAAGAGAAAAAATCCTTTGGAAGTATCAAGAGTTTCTGGTTCTTTTTATTTAATTTTACCTTCATGTGCCCAGGTTTCTATCCCAAATCTTCCTTGAAATATCCTGAATTTCTCTCCCTCCCCTCCCCTTGTGTTCTTTCTCTCCCCCCTCTCACTAATCATATGTCACCTCTAGATTCATTTCAGAAATGGAATTCCACAGAGCCTTCCTTATTATTCTTCTTCGCATGCCTGTAGCTGAGAAGGTGGCCCCAACTGGATGACTCCTGTTTTTAAATCTGCTGCCGCCAAACTTTTTTTTTTTTTAAAAAAACTTTCTATGGTGCAAACAAGCAATATTCCACCTTTCCAAAAAAAGAGGGGGGGGGGAGATAGCACAAACCTCTGTTTTATCACTTTAGCGATCACCTGCCAAGGCAAAAATCCAACATGGCAGCACCGGGTGCTTGCCCTGTAACCCCGCCCCACCCTCTGCACTCGGCCAGCCAATCAGGTTTGTGCTTTGTCTTGTATGGGGAAGCGATTCATGTCCAATCGCTTGTCTTAGAATCATAGAATCATAGAATTGCAGAGTTGGAAGAGACCACGAGGGCCATCCAGTCCAACCCCCCTGCCACGCAGGAAATCTTGATCAAAGCATCCCCGACAGATGGCAATCCAGCCTCTGTTTAAAGACCTCCAAGGAAGGAGACCCCACCACGCTCCGAGGGAGTGTGTTCCACTGCCGAACAGCTCTTACTGTCAAAAAGTTCCTCCTAATGTTGAGGTTCAATCTCTGTTCCTGGAGTTTGCATCCGTTGCTCCGTGTTCCAGTCTCTGGAGCAGCAGAAAACAAGCCTGCTCCATCCTCAGCGTGACATCCCTTCAAATACTTAAACAGGGCTATCATATCGCCTCTTAACCGTCTTTTTTCTTAACAAATGAAAATGTGCAGATCACTGGAGCTTATTAAAAAAATGTTGGGGAAAGGCACAAAGGCTTTTTTTGTGTAGTTTTTCCTCTTTTTGGCCCCTCCTCTTTCACAATACGATGAGACAATATGGAATCCCATTAAGACAGCTCGTTTTCTGAGTGAATTCTGTGACGGGTACTTTCACTGTGTGGACAACGCCATAGTCAAAAGTGCTGAAGTGCTTCAGCAGTATAGCACTAGTTAAACATTAACATCATTTTGCTTTGGTGCAAGCATCCCTCTTTCCCTCACTTGATCCCTGTTCACTTTGTGTCCTGGGAGCAATAGCTGTGTGCTTTAGCAAATTCATCTAATCACCCAGTGATCTGAACAGATGGACTTAAATATTAACCAAACCATCTTCCTGACACAGAATTTAGACATAGCATTTAGATGCTAGCATTATTTATATCTAATTTCTGATAGTTTAGTTGCAAAGCACCTAGAGGACCAAAATTTGGGAACCACTGGGGTAGTCCAACACATCTAGAGAGCACCAGCTTGCCTTGCCCTACAATAGCCTGTAGGGGTCAGATCTCCCAAGCAGTGGAGAGAGATGGTTGCTGGAAACCATATGTTTTGTGACTTAAGGTTCCTGAGATGCCAGTTGGGCAGGGGGTTGATGGGCACTAGGAGAGCCCCATTATTATATTAAGCCCTCTTTATTTTAGCTTTTTCCTCAACCTGGGCTGGGACGAGACAAACCTGATCCTCCACTTCAACCCTCGATTTGACTTCCACGGGGACATCAGGACCATTGTGTGTAACTCCAAGAGGGAAGGAGAATGGGGTGAGGAACTTCGAGAATCAGAATTCCCTTTCCAGCAGGGAGAAGAGACCAAGGTGAGTAAGAGACCTCCTGTGGGAAAAATAATCAAGGGATTGGCCTGGGCTAGTGTGAATGAAAGGAACACAGCTGGTCCCAAGACATTTCGCCACCAAAATTTGGTAAATGACACTTCCTCTGTCAGGGTATATAGTTATTTAAATAGGCATTTAGCAATTAGCTGGTTGTACAGTAGAGTCATTTAATGGGGTATGTGTGCTGTACTGTGATTCCTATGGTATTTTAAAATGCTTTTATACTGTTTTAAATTGGTAGCATTTTAGTAAAATTGTTTGTTTCATTGTTAAACTTTTTCCCAGGTTTTTAGCTGTATGTTTTTATAATCTATTTTGCAAGTAGCCTTGGTTCCTATGTCAGGAAAAAGGTGGGATATAAATTTAATTATTTTAAACAATAAATAAATAAACAAGGCCTACAGCCAGATATGACAGCCAGTCCCATAAACACTTCTTCCACTTCCTCTCTCTGCCACTAATAATAACAAATAATTTGTTCTTCTTTCATGGTGCTCTCAATCTGTTTAGTAGTAGGAATGGCCCTACAATTAAGCCAAATGAGGTAATCATTTCAAGCAACAGACTCTTGGTTGTTTCTGTCTGTCTGGAGGACAAATCCATACGTGCCACACTGCCTGTCCTTTCCCCTTCAGGGCACGTCTGGAGCATTAGGTACTCACATTCCAGTCCCCCTCCCAACACGTATTATAAACAATACTCAGACACCTACTGGGCATGGCAGGAACCTGGCTTGTGAGGCCTGGTTCAGACAGGATTCCTGACATAGGGAGCTGCTTAGACTCACAGAGTTGGAAGAGACCACAAGGGCCATCTAGTCCAACCCCCTGCCAAGCAGGAATAAACAATCAAAGCACTCCCAACAGATGACCATCCAGCCTCTGTTTAAAAACTTCCAAAGAAGGAGACTCCACCACACTCTGAGGCAGAGCATTCCACTGCCAAACAGCTCTTATTGTCAGGAAGGTCTTCCTAATGTTTAGGTGGAATTTCTTTTCCTGTAGTTTGAACCCATTGTTCTGTGCCCTAGTCTCTGGAGCAGCAAAACAAGCTTGATCCATCTTCAGTATGACATCCCTTCAAATATTTAAACATGGTTATCATGTCATCTCTGAACCTTCTCATCTCCAGGTGAAACATGCCCAGCTCCCTAAGCTGCTCCTCATAGGACACAGCTTCCAGACCTTTTTACCATTTTGGTCGCCCTGCCAGCAAGGCAGCGGTTCCAATGGGGATCCGACAGGGTAAGGGAGATGGTACTGTGTTTGCATTGTACCTGATCCAGCTGCCCAGATAGCAAACGTACCGAAGGTCACTCCAGAGTTCCCAGGCGTTTTCTCTGACTTTGCTTAGGTAGGAGCAAAGTCAGGTTAAGGGCAAAAAAGTGGTTCCTCCCTGGAAATAGCTGTATGTTGTCTGGATTGCCAGCACCAGATTCGGAGTGAGTCCACATTTTTATTTTTATTTTTGCCAGAGAATGTATTCCATTGCCAGTATCAAACTGATAGTCCAATCAGATTCTATATATGGAAAAGGGAAGGGCCGTCCTCATGTCTTAAACTTCAGCATAGCAAAATTTCTTGGACCAGCCATGAAACAGACAAGCAAGTCAAACAGTCAATGATACCTTCTGGGAGAACTATGTGCTATACATATTCTATTTATTTTTTTAAATACCGTATGTATTTCCTTCCCCTCCATGTAAAAAACCTCACATACATAATCTATGTATCTAAAACCAACCATAAACTACAACATAAAATTTGTTAAAGGCTACGTACATATTTAAAAGTTTAAATATATAAATATATATATTAAAACACATTAAACAACTTAATCGCCACCACTTACAACTCCTCGAACACTTTCATCAGCGCTGTTTATGCACAATCCTAAATATACACTGGACTGACTATGTGACAAATGTTGCTGTCCTTGAGCAAGCAGGGATCACCAGCATTGAGGCCATGATATTGAGAACACAGCTGCGCTGGGCAGGGCATGTTTCTAGGATGGAGGACCATCGCCTCCCAAAAATAGTACTCTACGGTGAACTCGCCACGGGTCGGCGTAAGAAGGGCGCTCCAAAAAAGCGATACAAGGACTCCCTGAAACAACACCTCAGGCTCGGCCAAATTGATCAGCAATGGTCCGCCCTGGTCTCACATCAGGAGGCATGGAGACGCACTATCCACAATGCTGCAGCCTTATTTGAGAACTCACGCCGAACAAGTCTTGAAGAGAAACGACAATGCAGAAAGAATCACAACCTGGAAACATCACCCAAGGAGACCTTCTGCTGTGCTTTCTGCAACTGGACTTGTTTATCTCAGATTGGCCTTTTTAGTCATCAGCGTGCTTGCAGTAAGCACAGGATGAGTCCTTCCTGAATCTTCGTTTGCGAAGAAAAGCCAGAGAGAGAGAAACAACTTAACTAGTTAAAAAGATCAGCTTAAAACTGTTTAACACAATTTAAAATGGTTTAAATCCATTACGTGTAAAGATTTGCATAAAACTAATTAGGCCCCAGAGGCTTTAATGAACAGGTACATTTTCACTTGGCACAAGAATGAAGGCAACGTTGGAGAAGATAGAATGACCCATTTAATTAAAAAATAAAAAGTTCTCACCCAGTATGGCATAATGTCCTATCTAGCCAGTTCCCTGCTTAAAAAAAAGTTTGACCAACCATGTTCCATAGTTATTTTAGGTATGTATTTTAGAATATGCACACCTTGCATGTAGTCTAACAGACAAGGGTAGGCAGTTATGGTCCTTTATATGTGCTGGACTGCAACTTCCATCAGCCAGCATATCCAGTTATGGGAGATGCTGAACATTGCAGTCCAACATCTGGAGGGTCAAAGTTGCTCCCTCTTGTAGTGGGCAAATACTTTCCATGAAATGTAGCAGTTTCCTTTACCCACTATGGCTGATCTGAGTAGTCATAGCCAATAAGTTCCATTTTCATCCTTGGCAGCCATAATAGGGCTGGGAGCCATTTTTCTGAGTTCCACTGGTAGTTCTGTTTCATCTCCCGGAATTCCTCAGGCAGAATGGCCAGTAATATAGGTTTCTAGGATGCATCGTTTTTAAAGTAGTAAACTTTTCCAAACTCTGTACATAAGTGATACTAGTATTAGAGCTCTTAGATCATCTGGTGGACCATTCTCTCTGTCCGACCACCCTCTCTGGCTTGTTTGGTGGGAACGAGGGAGAGGGTCTTCTCAGTGACTGCTCTGATGTGGGCTGGACTTACACTTGCATTCTAGTGGTGGATTTATGGGTCATCAGGGAACTTCAAGACCCAAACTCTGTATGACCTTGACTGCATGTTGAGTGAGACTGTTTTATTTTGGAGAAGCCACAGCTGTGGGCTCCTGCTCTAGAATGTGCTCTGGACCAGGGCCTTCTGGAGACTTTCTGATTAAAACTGCCACCACCACTACCCTGGACACTCTTTGACCCTGAAAGTGTTTGCTGTAAATAACACTTTTGAAAGTGAAAAGCAACTGGAAGGGGGGGAAGTAACTTTCAACAGAAGAATCAACATGGGCCAGAACTGCTTTCAGTACTAAAATAGCAGCCATCTTAAGGATGCTTGTGAGTAATATCTAGTTCAGACTTCACACCTTTTTGCTATATAAATATAAAATCCTTATATCTCTCCTTTATCTCAGTTTGGGACTCAAAAACAAACATTGTTTTTAAATACAAAAGTTAAAAAATAATTAAACTATCAAAAAATTATAACTAGTTAAAGACCTAAACCATTAAAAAGGAAAAAAAATAGAAACCCCAGCACATTATATAAGGCCCTTTTCTTCAAACCTAGGCTATCCATTTGTTTGTAAAAAAATAAATAAAACCTGTAGCAATGGCTATGTCATGTACTGACATTTCCAGACTCCGTAACTAGCAGTTTCTGAGTTCAAAACAGAAAACGTTTATTGGTACAGTAATCCAGAAAGCGATCCCTAGATGTTTCTTGCTCAGAATGAAACTTAACAAACAGTATATAAAAAGCATATTCCAATGTATAAAATCTGATGGGTTATGCATAATCCCCACTCTCATTTCCCACCATACCAAGACTCAGACTGTTTTTCTCAAAGTGGAGACCCAGGTGCAGTTGTTATCAAACCATTACAGACACGGAGCCCATACTCCCTTTTACTGTCAGGCTACATACTTGTTAATAAGCACAGAAAAATGCAAACACAGCCACAAAGTTATACAGCGAAACTGAACTTGCCAGGAAAAGGTTACATCCAGGACCAATCCTGACAGGCTCCTATTTGTGCTGATCAAGGTGACAAAACTCAAAGTATGTATACCCCCTCTTGGGAATGGCTATAATTTTTGCTCTCTCTTCCAGATCTGTGTCTCTTTTGATGCTGAAGAAGTGACTGTGAAGCTGCCTGAAGGGCAAGAACTTAAGTTCCCAAACCGGTTGGGGCTGGAGACTGCAGAGTACTTCTGTGTTGCTGGAGATTTTGATATTAAATCTGTCAAGTTTGACTGATGTTCCTTGGACCCAACTTTTATCTTGCATCCTGAAGTGTACATCACATGAGTCAAAGAAACAAGAATGCAATTTGATTCTTTCAATTTTACTTGATTACAAATTGTTCTAACTCCCTAGAGGCTCAGCTTCCTGTCTTTTACCCTGTTTCAGACCTTCCAAATAACATTTCCTGTGACAGCCTTACTGTTCTGACAAAGATATATAGTTTAGAGCAGGGATGGAGAAGCACATATCCCCCAACATTTCGCACAAGAAAACCAGGACACACGTAGCCAAGTGACATCAGAGTGCGGTCAAGATGACAAACGTTATTAATAAGGAAGAACACATAAGCTAGGAGAGGTTGCAGCAGTTTGCTTTTGCCTGAGCCTCCTGGAAAGGCCAAGGCTTTGTCCCTCCTCGCTTCTCCCCCTGCTGAGTTAATGCAGTACAAACAACAGCCCCCCCCTTTACGTACCTGCATTTTCACCTGCAATTGGGTGGGAGGGAGTTCTTTCTAGGCATCTGGAGGACCATAGAGTCAGGCGGGAGGTAGTCTCTCTAGGCATCTGTAGGTGTGCCAGAAGGTGGCCATAGAATCTTGCCAGATGCCTAGAGAGTTGTCCTCACTTGACGTTTTCTAGGTCCTTTAGTGTGATTCTATGGTCTAATATGGTGGTTCACTACTATACACGGTTTCGTGTATCTGCAGTAAGTACAGGAACATATCTCCTGTGTAAATGCGGGCAACCTATACTTTTGTATTTTGAACTTAGTTTGCAACCACTGAAGTAAACAGAAGATAAAGGGGGAAAGTGGATGGAAATGAGAGGAATTGGGATATTTTAAAAACGTCTGAAAAAGTGGGATGACAGAGGATTAATTGGGACTGTTCCTGCCAAGTTGAGAGTGAATGTTATGGAAACATTTTTGGCCTAGGACCCGATTTCTAAGTTTTTTTCACATATATGTTTTATTATTATTAAAATAATTTCTTGATAAAGAAGCTTATTGACATTTTTAAACATAAAAAACCACACACACACACACATATTAAAAAACACCATAATATAAAGTTGCTTACATGGTAAAATTTCCATATATAATAGCAGTGTTATAAAACAAATATACGTTAGTTTCAATAACCATAAGCATATTTTAGTTTTGATACCTTTATATCATTTTATCCAAAGGAATTCTATTTTGAATAACCTCCTACACTTGTTAAGGTCTATCTGGGTAACAAACAATGAAGCTCAAAAGTCTAGGTTAAATTCAGATGACTTTATTGCTAGCAATGACACAAGGGGATCATTCCTGCCAAATTGTGCCAAAGAAAAAAAGGCACACAGGCTTTTTATATTAGAGAAGAACAAAACTTAAAAAACTCAGGCTCTGCGCATGTGTCTAGCTCTGCACTTTAGCTTGTAAATGAATTCTTTGTTCTTTAAGCATAGCATCTTATCTCTGTGTCTGGGCTTCTGGCCAAGCTGGAGCAAGTACAGTTATATTTCTCAGCTTTCTCTGACACAGACATATTTTGGCAGACTAGGTCTTTTTCTTTACAGACTCAATATAACAAGCTTTTGGGAAATCAATATAGACAGACCTTCTCATTCCCCCCTTTGAGACTTCATTTTTCCCGAAGGGAGGATGGAGTCTCACTATACATGTTTTTTCAGTGCCATCAGACGTAAACAAAAGTTCAGACCTTTACATGTGTCAGTTTAACTATTTTATCAGTTTTCAGTCCCCAATTTTAATGGCTGCTCTACTCTTTCAGCTGTGGACTAGGTGTCTCAAATGCTCACTGTCTGTCAAGGGTATCAGGAAAAAGGACAGTTGGATTTTACTTAAGGCACAGGTCCCTGTGTCAGGATTCAGGAATTCAGAATGAGCATACTGACCACAAATTCAGTACAGCCCGTCAGGTTCAGGTATATATCATGAGTGATACCCAGGTTGAACTACAGCATCTGGCCACAGGTTACAGGATTACAGGATTAGTTAGGCCAGCTTGACTGAGCAAACCTAGGATCTGTCTGAGTCATGATATCAAAAGGGACCTGTCCTATTTCTGGGTCAGACAGGCTAATTTTCTGGACACACCTTTTGTTGACAATGATGGTTTTGAGCATCTACTGACTATGGGGTGAAACAACATCTGTTTTGTTTTGGTAAAATTCACTGACATTTAACTCAATTCATGTATCACACAAACAGTTAACATGCAGAGCTTCAGCCTTTTTTTTCAACAAATGTGACAAACAGATTTCTTGTAACCTCAGGAATATGAAAGGATGTTGGCGTTTTTGTCCATGATTCAGAAAAGACAGTGTGTTGGAGTGTGTGGCTTTACCAAATTAAGGCTCATATCATGTTTTGCTGTACATGGAGAGGAAACAGGAACTTTGATCAGGGTGGCAGTCTGACCAGTAGCTGATTTACTGGGCCAACCAGGATCATAGGACTGGGACTCTCAAGTAGTTTACAACACACAATATTACTCAGGACAGTGATGAGAGTCTCATGCTCTACCAACTGAGCTAGCCGGGCTCATAACAGGATTCTAGGGTGAGGGTTATCTTTTGGTTGGATGAGTTCATTTGAACTCATGACATCAGGATCTCTCCAGAGTGTATGTGGTGTACCTGAAAATGTCTCTGGACAGGTTTTCTTTAGGATTGTAACAGACAGTTGTTTCTATCTCCTGGCAGGCCAAATAAGAAATATTTTTAAAGGTGCAATTTTTCTGAACCCTTGGCAAGAGTATTTGTGCTGATAAATGAGGGTTTTGCCAATTTTGTTCCCTGCCCTGACCATTTTGATGCAGCTTATACAGGGATCACTAGTGAGTTTGGTTTCACAGTGTAAGGGGAACAAAAGCAACATTATGATTATGAGTAAGAACATTATAAACAAATGTTATGTTATAAGGCAAGGCAGACAATTCAACTCAGGACAGATTTTCTCATCTTCGGGCGGTGACCAACTCCTCTTTCCAGGACGGGAGAGGTTGCAGCGCCCTCCAGAGCTTCGCTCACTCGGTTGCCGGTCCCGAGGAGGCTTCTCCCGTCGCAACCGAGGTCTTCGCTCTCTCAAGCACCAGTAGTTGAGGAGGCTTCGATGGATGATTACTGGGGAATCTTTGCCTCAGGGTCATCTAAAGGTTGGTTGTGCTGGCAGGCAACTGACCAGGATGCTGGGTATTGGGATGGCCTCTATAGCAAATGGATCTAGGCAGGACTTTCTTTATTCTTTAAGGCAGTAGAAATGGTTAACAAGGCAATAAAAGGTGTTTCTCATGTCTTTTTGATGCATCTTCTTTATGACTCTTTACCCAAACTGCATCACCAGGGCAGAAAACATGGTTAGGGGTAGTAAGTTCCAAGGGGGCTTGTTTGGTATACTGGCCAACTTCCAGGACTGCATCTTTTAACTCTCTGAGCTGTTGTTTGAGGGAAATCTCCCCCCTTAGTTCCAAAACTTTCCCAATCACAGGGAGGGGTGACAGTCTTCTGTATATCAGCTTATAGGGCATTAGGCCATCTGGTTCAGGAGTATATATTTATGTATACAGTACAGCAGGCAACATTATAGTTCATTTGGCACAGATCTCATGGCACATCTTTCACAATTGCAGCTTGATAATTTGGTTGACACATTTTACTCTCTGCTATTTTGAAGTCCCCAAACACAATGGTATTTCCAGTTTTAAGTCCAGTGCACAATTTAATCTGGCAGTGGCTTCTGCAGTAAAAGCTGTTTTATTATCTGTATTGATCTGATGTGGGAAGTCAGTCTCTTTCTAGGGTTAGATCAGGCACAGGTAACACAGATTCAGGACACTTCTGTACACAGAAGGACAACTTATTGACATAGAAAGTTTTTTCTATCAGGTGTCTTTAAGGCTTCTTTGTCTGAGTCAGGCATGTGTTATATCAGAGAAAGTCTCAGAGCTACAGGAATCCATATACAGTTGTCTGGGAGACTATATCACTCATGGTGCTTGTAATAGCCCTGACAAGTTATTCAGAGTTACTGTAATCAGGCACAGGTACAACCATCAGGATTTCAGGTTCAGGTAAAGACTGTTGAGCTGCTCCTTTAGGGGCTCTGTCAGTGCAGACCTTTTTTTCCCTCAGGCAATAGAGTTTGACTCTCCAGTATGGGCTGAACAGTGGATGATAGCTATTTTCTTGGGGTTGAGATCTCAGGTAACAGCAATTGGATTTCTTGGATATGTGCTATCTCTCTCTTTTTCTTTTTCTTTTCTGCAGTCAGGAACCCACATTTTTTCTACAGGGCTTTATATATTTGCACAGTTAAAAAGGCATATCTGAAAACAGTACAAATGGTGGCTCTTCCTTTGTTTCATTGCAGGGCTTTGATTAGCACAACTAATTTTGTTTTCTAAGCTGAGGTTTGGTCATCAGAACTTTATCTTCAGTAACAACAACATAGCTTGCTTGGCATTTGCTGACAAAACTGTTGCCATCAGTGAACAGTATAATTTTTCCAGGAATGGGCACATCTCTTAAATCAAGTCATTTTGAGGGGACAGTTGTCATGATTTCTTTGCAGTCATGTAGAGGAGCTTCTGGAACAGGCATAAGAGCAGCAGGATTTAAAGTAATTATCTGAATCATATTCTGGATCAGAACTCTCCCCTCTTTTTTTTCTTCCAGTTTTTTTTATAGCCAGCACCTTGAGATTCTGTTTTTCTTCCCTCTGAAGTCTTCTCATCTTTATTTCCTCACCTTCTCCATCTCCATCTTTATCTTTATCATCTTCATCCTCATCCTTTTACTCCTTGACTTTAATATAAACAGGTTTTCTCTTTTTCTCTCTCTCTTCATCGCTGACCATAGCTTTACAACCATCTATTCCTGTACCATCAGGTTTCTCTTTCTCCTTTTCTCTCTAAAACTTGTTACTGGCTCTGCAGCTGTTCCTTTTTCAACTTTCTTTGAGGCTTTTTCTCTGTCAACCACTGGCTTAGCCTTCTGATTTTTCTTGGGCCCCCCTTTTTGACTCTGAGCTTTTATCCAGTTTATCACCACTCTCACTGGAAGACATTGTTTGGGTATGCTCTGTACTTTTCTTAAGGAGGAAAACTTCATCATCCTCAGCTCACAGGATCCATGCTTTTATTGAGGTAGGGTACAGGTCTGTTCCAGGTTCCAAAACTCTGGGTCAGGACTCCAACTGCCATTCCTTGGCCGTCATCTATGAACAACTGGAAAATGTCTGGCAGACTCGAGGCTGGTGGACTGGTCAAGGCTTGTTTTAACTGTCTTAAGACTTGTTACAGGTTGATGATTCGAACCAAGGCTGGGTTTCTTTATAAGTAGCAGAGATGCATTTCGTGGGGACACAGTAGGAATAAGGATCTTCAGTTAAATCAGTTTGTCAATGTGTGTCTGCATTGAGGCTCTAGCAACTGCTGGGATGGGATACTGGGATTGGTTCACATGTCTAAACAGACTTCAGGCTTTAGTTGAGTTCAGATAGGTTCAACATTTCAGGTCAAGCCTCCAGGATTATCTTCAGACCACACACCAGGAACTTACTTAGTGACTTGTGAGGTTTCAGGATTCAGTGAGGCTTCAGGATTCAGGAGAGTGTTGAACCAACAAGGGGACACAGAGCCCCAGATTAGGGCTGATTCTCCAGGCTTCTTATACAGACTTCTTGTACAGGACAGGTAAGGGTCAAGAGCTGATTCCCAGCAGTAGCAGTTACTGATCTATCAGGATGAAAGAGCAAGATGACACACACTTTGCACAGGAAGTCTCTTCCAGTCAGGGACAGGAGATCAAGGAAGTGAATGCATGTTGAACCTTGGTCTCTCTGATGTCTTCGTGTTCCTGCAAGGCCATGGCTTCGGCAATCTGGTCAAGTTGGAACATCTGGTCAGACTGAAATGCTGCCACCTGTGGGTTAAATGGTGTCCTCGGGGGAAGGTCTGCGGCACAGGAGGGAAGGAGTCTGGCTCCCCAGCTCCGCCCACACCGTGTCCTCGGAAACCCTCTCATCCTCTTCCACAAAGCCATCAGGGGCGGTTGCTTTTCAGGACGTTGATCCTTCCAGTGGCCTTCTTGTTTGCAGTAAGCACCTTGGTTCTGTCTCAACAGGGACTGGTGGTAGGAATCAGTGGCAACCCCAGGATGTTGATGTGGTTGTTGTTGTTGGGGTTGGGATGTTGCTGTTGTTGCTGTTGTTGCTGGGTGTTGTGCCCTGTCCTGAATTCTGGGTATTAGAGTAGAATTCATGGTAGGCCCTGACATGAGGTTCCTGGCCTGGTTCCCTGCTTGGCCTCTCAGTTCTTGGAACTCAGCCAGCCGCCTTCTAGTCTGGGAGTGTTTTTCTCTTTTTGGGGCTTCAAGGCTGCGAGCCACCTGGGCACATCTATCTTCTTCCTCCCCCTGCATACCGTCCTTACACTGGAGGGCTTATCTGTTGGCTGTGGTTATGGGAGCTTTAGTTCTGGCTTTTTGCATGTTATCAGAACGCAGTGTCTTGTTTAATAAAGGATACTTGATGAATTAATGTGAATGTGTTACTTGTTGTAAAGCTGCAGCCTGCAGACTGGCCTTTTCTTTTATCTGCTTGATGGCCTCATGTCTTTCTTTAACTTTTCTATTGAGGTAAACCTCATCTGTTATAGCTTTCAGTTGGGACCAGGGACATCTCTTCAAACCCATCAATCTTCTATAATTTCTTCTGAATATCAGGGGTGGACTGTGACACACAGGAAAGGACTACAGTCTGCCTGGTCTCTTTTTATCCTCTGGGATTGACAGTGGAGCAAGGGTCTGTAGGTAAACATCTGGCTCATGGGCTCTCTCATCACAGGCAGCCTTTCTGGCATTGTCTTTTAAATTGGCCTGAATCTGCATTCTTTGTTCACTAATCATCAGGTAGGCCATTAACTGTTAGATATGCCCCAGGTAGGAATTTGTGCAGCAGCTATATTTAAAAATCTCTCTGGTTCCTCTTCTTAAGAGGACCATGTGTCTCCCAATTTAACAAGCCAGAGATGCTGAAGGGTGTTGGGTGCAGATATTAACAAGGATCATCAAATATGGCCTTGCAGCCCTTGCAGAGGGCTGGGACTGTGGCTGGGACTGTTTAGACAGACAACAGCTTGGAATGTAATGGCTTGAAGCCAGCCAGAGGAACTTTGTTCTTGTTGGACTTTGGCTTTTATTTTTCTGTTGTTTTTCTATTAAACAGCTGGATGTTCAGGGGCTTGCTACCTGGGCTTTAAATTCAGGAACAGGGTGGTTTTTTTATCTGCAACCTTCTCCAAGGACAGATATACTAACATCTCTGGTTCCCCAGGGGTGGTAGGGAATACTGGCTGGTGACATCAGGGGTGCAGAGGGTAGTTGCCTTGGGGGACAAACATCAGGTGGTGGAAACTCTTCTTCTGGGCTGGACAGTAATCTCATGGGCTGGACAGTACTTCTTCTTCTTTTTTTCTTTCTTTCAGAACAGGTTAACAAACAGGCTTTTGTTCTGGTGAGTGAACAATCAGGCATCTTGGGCTGGCTCATGGGGGGGAGGGTGGATCATCAGGAATCTTTTTCCACCTTGCAGCGTATGGTATATCTTTCAGGGTTTCTCAGGATTGTTCTCACAATTACTGCATTCCAGAGGCAGGCTATAAAAGATTATCTCAGGTGGGTGCCTTTTGGTCTTCGTGTCAGTAACATTGCATTGGGAGGTGTCAAAAACTTCAGAGGAATGCATGGTGTTTAGAGGTTTTAAAGAGCCTCCCCCCATCCTCCTGCCTATCCTAACTGATTTCTAAAAGGATAGCAGACAGACAAGTGAGGGAGGGTGACAGGGAAACAGACCAGCCATGGTAATTGGGGGGACCGGTCTGCTGAAACAAAAGGGATTCATTCACCACTCAGGCAGCATTCACACACAACAGGAAACCCCCCTTTCCACCTCCCCGACAGAAACAGACTTGGAAAAGTGATCAGTTTTTCCCTTCAACCCAAATGGGGTTGGGCAGATACAGTACAGAAAAAATCAGGGCCCTCTATACTCGCCTGAACTGGTGTCTTCTAGCCTGGACCGGTATCTTCCAGCGCTGGTAAAGAAAGCGATCTGAATAAAACCTCTGTCTCCCTTTGTTGGCCTGGCCGTTCCCTGATCACTCCTGCAACCAAACCTGGGCATCAGCAAAACGCTGAAGGAGCTCCCCCATCGTGGGTGATGAAGCAATCCAGGAACCACCAGGAACAAATGTGGGGCAGGGGAAATATCCCTGACCCTGAGCTTCCCGGCCAATGCACCAAAATGTTAAGGTCTATCTGGGTAACAAACAATGAAGCTCAAAAGTCTAGGTTAAATTCAGATGACTTTATTGCTAGCAATGACACAAGGGGATCATTCCTGCCAAATTGTGCCAAAGAAAAAAAAGGCACACAGGCTTTTTATATTAGAGAAGAACAAAACTTAAAAAACTCAGGCTCTGCGCATGTGTCTAGCTCTGCACTTTAGCTTGTAAATGAATTCTTTGTTCTTTAAGCATAGCATCTTATCTCTGTGTCTGGGCTTCTGGCCAAGCTGGAGCAAGTACAGTTATATTTCTCAGCTTTCTCTGACACAGACATATTTTGGCAGACTAGGTCTTTTTCTTTACAGACTCAATATAACAAGCTTTTGGGAAATCAATATAGACAGACCTTCTCACACTTATCAGACTTTCACTGGATTTTACCAAAATAATAATTTTATTTAACTTTGTTCAA